>OY997272.1:165578939-166789977 GCA_963921465.1 Triticum timopheevii | reverse complement strand
ACACCCACGTATACAGCAATGAAAGCGACGTGCTAGTTAATTGATTTGCGGCCGGCCGGAAACACAAATTACCACATAAAAGACAGACGCGAGAATCAATTTAATAAATCAGGAAACTTAGATGGACACTACTTACATGTGCTGGGGGTAGCTTCATCTGTGCTCGGGAGTGGGTGGCACTGCATACGTCGTCATAGGAGCCATCAGCTGGCTCGTTGGTGTCCTTCCAGCCATGTCTTCTTGGCCACTTCCTTCTTATTGCCTCCCTCCACTAGGTTCCATAACAGGATAAGGGGAAACTACGCCGGACATGAGCCGAACTAATCTGATTTCACAATCGGGCCTTATAGCAATGCCTGAATCCCACCATGTGAATTTTGCGGCGGCTTGCTAGGAAGAAGGAAAGGGAAAGGGTCAAGAGGCCAATAACCTAACCCTATTTTTTGGCTCTTTTTTTATGAAGAGATATAATGACACGTAAGTTTTTTAGGAAATGATTAATTACTAATTGATTAGATATTGAGTTAGGAACGTGAAGGGATATGGACGTGCGTGTTTTTTGTTGGAACAATTTTTTAGTGAATTGCTAGGATATATGTAATGGCAAAGGTGAGTAATTAATTTTCCTTTGCTTAGATTGGACGACTGTAATTTTTTAGCCTATTAAATAAATGGCTAGATGTTTCTAATTTTTGTGGTAATTTCTAGCATAATTACCTTTTTTCTGGTTAGCCCGTAAAGCACTTTTTATATATAAATAGATTTACAGCCCATTTGCTAATTCTTAAGGTTTTTTTGGAGCCTATATTCTTTTTGTTATCATTACAACCCATATTGTGGCCACGGTTAAAAAATTATACGAAATTTTGCATATTTCGGTGTGGTTCGAACTGTTTTTAATCCCGAAATTTCGACTCACATTCAAACTGATTTTAAAAATAAATGTATATCAATATAAAATCCAACAAATTCTCCACACATAAAAATTAATGTAATTTAAAATCTCGAAATGCAAAAAAGATATTTGAAACTAATTGCCGGTTTGATGTGTTTTAAAAATGTACAGCCCATTTCTCTTTACTGATAGGCCATTTTCTCGGCCAGCCGAATGAAACTCTCCTCGTCTTGAAAGATTTGCAGCCCAACAGGCCTGACAAAGCAACTTACTTGGCAAATCACAAAAAAACTGGGCTGTGGCCGTGGACCCAGCTGCGGCCGTGGACCCAGCTGTCAGCCTCGCCACGTACAATACTCTTCGGATGGAAGTCGGTCGTTGACCACAATGACCACGCCGCGCCGAGACCCGAGAGCACCAAGGCGGTGGATGACGGCGAGGCCTAGGAAGGGGATGACGCGGAGCCGGGGAATACGTGGCAGTGGATGCCCACACGGAGAGGAGTACGAGGGTTCACTGGTTCGGCTGCGGCGTGAGGCTGCCGTCGCCGCAGAATAACAGGGGGTGTGGGTGAGTAGAGGGATGCCCTGGGCCAGCGGTGGGAGTAGTAGGGGGCGGTGAGGCCTCCGCGGCATCACAGCCGGCCACGAGAGACAGGTGCACGCGGCATGACCGGCGCTACTTTGGGCGGCTGGAGCAAGAAGACCAGAGGTTGAAGAAGCACTATAGCCGTTGGATGGACATCGTACGGTCACTGGAGCTAGAATCGTTCATATTGACTAAGTTGAAAAAGCCCTCCGTCCTCGTCAACTTAGTAGGCCCACAAGTCAGCCACCCACTATGGTGGGTCCCAGCTAGCAGGGGGGTATTCATTTTTTTGTGCATAATAAGGAGGCACCTCCTTGCGTGCGAAGATATAGCTGGTGGGTCCGACCTGTCAGCGGGGGGGGGGGGGGGGGGGGACTTTTTTTCGCGAAATACAAAAGCCCTTCCCACGTACAGTCCATGTACAGTGCGTAATAAGGAGGAACTTTCCTTGCGTGCGACCATGGACCTCGTGAGTCCCAGCCGTCAGGCTCTCCACGTAGAGTCCTCTTCCGATGACTCTCGTATGTTGACCACGCCGCGCCGAGCGCACCGAGGCTGTTGTGGAATTACCACGTCAGATGTCCTAGCGAAAGGACTTAGTCGTGGAGCCGTCGTAACTAGGAAGCTTGAAGGGGTTAATCGGGACAATAGACACGAGAGGTCTTATATTAGTTCGGCCCCTTACGATGAAGGTAAAAGCCTACGTCTAGTTTTGATTGGGATTATGTATGTCTCAATAACCAGGAAGTAGAATCGCTTGACCTAGCTCTCGAGTTGTTGTTTCGTGTCTTGAACCGCCGCCAGGTCGTCCCCTTATATACTGAGGTTGACGCCCAGCGGCTCTACACAGTCCCGGCCGGCTTATAGATTGTATCCGGCTCGGTCTCTTAATCTTTCTTGCCTTACAGTACAAGTTACATGATCAAGGCGGTTTAACACTACGGGCCTTAGGTCACCTCTGGGCCGTTGGGCCTTTACCAAGCCGCCGTCTTCAAGCTTGAGCTTCTGTCTTCAAGAATGCTTGTAAGTATAACCCGGCTCCTTTCGGCGGGTCATACTAGTAGTTATATCCCCAACATTAGGCCCGAGGCTGATTTGAACTAGTTCATGTCAGTCTTCAATACTTAAGAAAAAAATTCTCCGCCTCTTATTTAAGGGGATTCATGTAACCCGCCATGACGTCATCCTTCAAGTTTCTGGTAACCCGCCATGACGTCACCTGTCATAAATGTATGCTTTGTCCAACACATCTCAATGGATATTTATCTTAACGACCATCCAAAAATCGAGGCACCTTTGTAGTTGGATAATTATATTTTTCAGCCTCCTCGTTTTTCACGCCCACTTCACAAGTTTTTCCTTATAAATAGACCTGACTAGGTCTTTGTTCATTCTTCCCTTTCCTCGTCTTCTTCCTCTCGCCCCTACCGTCGCTCGAGCTCCGCCGCCGCTGCAGCGCACCTTCGTCTCCGTCGACTTTGGCCGCTGCATCAACCTGAATCCGTCCAGAGAATGGCGGCGCCCCTCCGCAACAGATCTACCGCTGTAAGTTTTCCCCTTTCTGTCTCTTAGATCCATGCTAGGGTTAGCGATTTCCTCTGTACAGTTCGTAGTTCATCTCAGTTCTTCATGTTTCTTCTGCCGTGGCTTCTTTTGATCCAACAGTAGCATAGACCTCATGTGGTAGCTGTTCTACATCCATTTTAGGCACTAGCAGCTCCTCTTTCTTTGTAAAGAATCCTCATTAGAACACATGAACTCCTCTGTACCATGTTTCTAGGTCTAGAAAATTTTCTTTTCTGAACCTTGGTTTGATCCAAAATAATTACCGCAAACTGTGGAACTTGTTTGTCCCGCACTTAGGAAAAATCCATAACTTGTTAGACTTGCTAGTCATGGCGGCTCTCACTGCCGGTTTAAGAAAGTGATAATCTCAACTTCTCCTATTAGTTAAAATAACATTGATGGCTTTAACACACTTATGGCGGCTTATGTAACCCGGATGGAAATATCCTTATACCATTAGGCCCCTTCATAAGTCGCCATAGTTCATTCTAGCAATATTTTTCCTGCCCGGCTTTAAATTTGAACCGACCTTATTTACCTTGCATTTAGGCATTCAAACGTAATGGCGCCCAAGGCACCTACCACTTGCAATTGGGTGAAATCCATTGTCACTGATAGCACATTAGATGACTTCGTCAGAACCGGATATCTGCCCGAGAAAGAAGTCATGCCTTACCGTGCTCCTCACCCGGACAAAGAAATCCCTCAGCCCAAAGATGCAGAGGTGGTTGTTTTTACCGATCATATGAATAGGGGCGTTATTCCTCCCGGTTCAAAATTTTTCAGAGATGTGCTGAAGTTTTTTGACCTTCACCCACAAGACATTGGACCCAATTCCGTGTCTAACATCTGCAACTTCCAAGTGTTCAGCGAAGTTTACCTTGGCGAAGAGCCAAACCTGTTACTTTTCAGGGAGCTGTTCTATTTGAACCGCCAGACAGAATGTGCCAGTGGTCAGAGCTTGGAACTTGGTGGGATTTCAATTTAGCGCCGCAGGGATGCACTTTTCCCCTATGCCAACCCGCCAAGCCATCCAAAAGATTGGAACATGACGTGGTTCTACTGCAAAGATACCTCCCCGGCTGAGGAGAATCCTCTGCCCGGCTTTTGTGCCCTCCGTCTTGACACCAATCATCATTTGCCAGACAAGATTACTTCCGCAGAACGCAGATCCCTCTCTCCTACCATAGCCAAGATCAAAGCTCTGTTAGGGAACGGGTTGACGGGTATTGACCTGGTCCAAGTCTGGCTTGCCTGGCGGGTTATCCCTTTAAGTCGCCGCACCATCTTAATGTGCGAATACACTGGCGCCAAGAATGACCCCCTGCACCATAGCTCTGTCGACTTACCTGCTCATGTTGTTGATGACATGACCAAATCTCTTCTCAAGGAGACTATGGCAGATTATGGCAGAGTGGGTCTCGCCCCGTTCTGCAAAGACAACCTGGCTCCAAAGGTAAAAACACCCCTATATAAAAAATGTTTACCTTATTTTCTTAATGCTTCACCCATATTCACAATACACTTAATCCTTGCAGGCGGGTGATAAATTTTGGAAGGTCAAATATGATCATGAAGTGGCTAAGAAAGCCAGGAAAGAAAAGAGAGCTGCCAGGAAAGAAGCTTCCCAAAGGAAGGGCAAGAAAGCTACTGCTTCCGACTTGCTTCGGCTGTCAGACTCTTCTGAGTCAGAGGTAGTCCTTGATTCCCTTGGCTTATTCTTTAATCATCTTATTGACACTGATCATCAGCAGGAGGACACTGGGACAAGCCGTAGCAAGGCTGATGTCGGATTTTGGGTTCCGGCAGACCCTTGAGGTTCGAACACTGGGGTGCACACGGAGATCACACCCCCAGCCTACCCATGTCTCACCGCCTCGCCAAGATCTAAAACTACACGAAGAACAACACAAGGGACACGAGATTTATACTGGTTCATGCCACCATTGTGGTGTAATACCCTACTCCAGTGTGTGGTGTGGTGGATTGCCTCTAGGGCCGATGAGGAACAATACAAGGGAAGAACTTCCTCGCGAGGGTCTGTTCTTGGCTGGTGCGATGAACTGTTAGGGGGAGTTCAGTCGCCTCTCTCTGTGTGTCTCAGATGTGGATCCAATCCGATCCCTCTACCTTGTGGGTGGCTAGTCCTATTTATAGGCGAAGGCCCCGGGCCTCTTCCCAAATATTGAGCGGGAAGGGCGCCAACAATTGGCCATTTTGAAGGGGAACATCTAGTACACTTATCCTAACTAAAGTTGGTCCTCGCCTGCCAAAGGCCCTGACGATGACGCCGGCTTGGGCTCCACGATGACCTCCGTTCTGCCGTCCTGGTGGTCTTGGTCTTGTTGCACCGAAATGGTTGCCATTGCTTGATACCATTGCCTGCGCTTGCCCCCTTTGCACCAAAGGGGAAACAAGGACTGCGCAGGCCGGCGCCCGCCTGGCGCCCGCCTGGCCTTGGTCGTCATGGCTTGCATCACGGGCACCTCGTGAGGTACCCTGCCTTGATCTCTCCGCCTCCTCGCGAGCCAGCCTGACGAGGCCGTGCCTGAGGAAGCCTCCTGTCATCCGCCCCGCGAGGCTTGGCCCCTCGCGAGGGTATTGAACATGTGTTGATGAAGATGGGCCGTACTGGGCCACTCCTTGAGCCACGCCGAAGGCCGCAAGCAGGCAAGTCTGGGTACCCCCGTTCCCAGAATGCCGACAGTAGCCCCCGGGCTCAAGGCGCGCTTGGACTTGGCTTAGCAGAGAAGCGAAGAGGCAAGTGCGAAGCGCCGCGGGCCCCAATAGCCTGCGGCCTTGGGTGCCGCGTGGCGGTTGATCGGACGTGGGCATCCTGGCTCCCCCACGACGCCTCGGTAACTGCACGAATTGACAAGTCCTTGCATGCAAAACGAGTCATGATTACCTGTGATCGTGGAGGCCGTCGGTTGGCCTTCCTCGGCTATATGTATGGAACGCGCGAGCCCTTCCAATCCATCTCCTCCCGCTACTCTTTGTGTTCCTCTTCGTCCTTGCTCCTCCCTTCGCCAATGGCACCGATCCGTCGGTTTTCGCCGAAGAGAAGGGGAAAGCCCCCCGAGAGAGTCCTGTCCCGCTTCCTGCAAAGAAACGGCTCGTCTCTTGCCATGGGGAAGGAGGTGCTTCGCAGGAGGTGTCGAGGCCATGGTTCGAGCGGCCGCCGTCGGGATTCCCATGCCCTTGTATGCCCGGATCGAGGGCCCTGAAGGTGCTGGCGCCGAGCGGCATCGCCAGAGGCGCCGTCACCGCCGGTGGGTCACGGCGGTGCGCGTTGTTCCTCCAGGAGTTCGCACTGAAGGCTCTTCTTGCGAGCTCGTGCTTCATGCCGCCATGCCTCCTCGTTCATGGATTCGCCTCCCTCCTTCCTTCGCCTTCGAGATCCCACCGAGGGGGCCTATCGAGCTTTGGCTGCAGCACACCGACTACAGTGCCCCTGCGACCGAAGCGGAGGTCGAGGTCGTCGCTCCGGGCAGGGTCTACCTGACCCGTGGCTGGGGCGAGATCGCCGGGTCAGCAGGACGGGTGGCGCCCTCGCAATCCTCCTCGAGTACGATGGTGCCTCCCTGATGTTCTTCAAGGTCTTCGATGCGGAGGGACGCCGGCTGGAGTGCTGCCCTGAGAAAGGCGGCTAGGGCCCTGCTACGGCGAGGACTAGGCTCGTCAACTGCTTCCCTAGCAGCTCCTCAGGTAGCGGAGGTGTCGGAGGATCCAGCGACTCTGCCGAGCTCCTCGCGACCCCAGAGACGAGCAACGATAGCTATGAGCCCCCGAGCTTGCGTCGCTCCCGGAGCAGGGCGGGCTCGTTGGGCGCCGTCGCCACTGATCTGTATGGGGTTGGCACCGGTGGCTGACGGCCCACTGTAGATGATGGCGTCTCTCGCGGAGGCGCGCGTTGTTAGCACTCTTTAGGATTTGCTCCTTTTGTTCCCTGCAAGGAATCGAAGAACACACCCCGCGGGGGTTTGTAATGTGCTTGTAGTTCCATTTGTTAATATGATCCTTATCATGAAGTGGTGAGGGGTGCTCGTCCCGTCTTAGCTTAGTTCCTCCTTTCGAACCTCGCGAGGACTTGACTCTCTGTGCTGACAGGTCCCGGTCCCAAGGCAGGCTTCAGACGTCGCTGGTATGCAAAGTCGCGATGCCGTGGTCAAGGCCAGGAGGTGAGCGACCCGGGGTCCAGTAAGAGGCCTTGAGTCACGATGCTCAGGAGGTCCCCTTTAGCGCTCAAGCAGCCATCGTTCGGTGAGAAAGGAGCGCGACGTCGCCAAAACGGGACTGCATTAGGTGCGAGGTTGGTGCTGTGATAGCTAGTGTTTCCGGCGGATGACTTATCTCGGGGATCAGAAACCACTCCTTGGCGCGGCGCCGGTCCCGTGCGTTGACAACCGAGGAGTTGCCTGGCGAGGTCCCCACGTGCCTCTTCCCTCTCGCCTTTGCTCCCCTTCGTGCTCTACGTCCTCAGGTCTCGGCCCTCAAGCGGGCTCAGCCGTCGCTGGTATGCTAGGTCACGATGCCGTGGACAAGGCCAAAGGGTGAGGGCTGGAGAGCCAGTAAGAGCCCATGAGTCGTGATGCTCAGGTACCCCCCCTTTAACGTGCAAGCGGTTCGCATGGACGAGAGCGAAGGAGACGCCGCGGAGGCCTCCCCGGACGTTGCTCCTTAAAATGATCCTGCGAGTTCATCATGGAAAAAGCGAGGGTTTGCCGTTACAATTGCCGGCCAGCTGTTGGTTGCTCTAGGAAGGTGACGAGGCACTGAAGGCTTGGTGAGGTGGCGCCCTGCGGGGTTGCCGCGGCCAGAGCTCAGCCGTCCAGGTTTGTCGACGTTGTAGGGACGGACCCATGCGCAAGCGTCGTGCCGTCAGGGAGCAGCTCCATCTGTTGGTGTCAATCGAGTGGGCGATTAGGTCAAGCACATTAGCCATGAAGGAGCAAATCCATTTAGATAAATGCAGAAAGAGACGATCACCGCTGGGTCGGGCCCGAGCGACTTTGGGGATGATGCGGCCCGAGGGGCGCCCCCGATAAAGTAAACTGAAAACATGAACTAAAGGGATAGATGCCGCTGGGACGGACCCAAGCGGCCTGGGAATGATGCAGCCCTAGGGGGCGCTCCCAGCTGAAAATGAAACTCAAAGGATGTCACCTGATGATGCTGAAGATGGAGGGATGCTGAAGTAGCGGACGGCGTGCGCTGCGGGAGACGATATTCACAAGCCCCCAGGCCCAGGGGCCTCGGGAGGCTCTGGAGGCGCTAGCGGCTCCTCGCGGACCATCTCCATCTCCGCTAGGACTGCGGAATGCCTAACCGCCTGAGCCTCCAAGATGCCCCTCATGAGGCACTGACGTACAACAACCGTGTTTGGCAGGCCGTAAGGCATGCGAACATAGCTGTGGGGTGGACCTTCGCAGCGCCCCACGCGTGAGGGCCAGAGGCGCTCCTGAGAGGCGGCTCGGTTGAGTCCTGGTATGTCGATGTAGACGCGCAGCCCACCATCCTCGCCTGGATGGGGAGCTACGGCGGGCAAGCGGCGGCTGCCACTCATGACTCTTGACTCCTGCAGCTCTTGAATGATCTCGCTGATGAACTCCTGAGGGTTTGGCCCTCCTTGCTTTGCTCGTTCCTGAGGGAAACGTGCGTTGAAGCACGCCTCCAAGTGGTGCCCGAGCGCCTCCCTCGTGATCTTAGCAAAGTCGATGGCCCTCCAGAAGAGAGCCCCCGAAACCTGCTCGAGGAGGGCACTGGGCGCGCCTTCCTATGCGACAGAAGGAGGTGCCCCTTGAGCAGGCGTGGACCCTGAGGGGCCTGCCTCCCGAGGGGTCGGGCCAGGCGATGTCTTCTTCTTCTTAGGAGCAGCCTTGGGAGGCCTCCCGTTCCTGTTATCTGGGTCTTCAATCGATGCAGCTTGGAAAGCACGTTCCAGAGAACACACAACGTCTCTCTCTTCACAAGGCACAGTGATGACTCCACCGCTTCCTGGCATCTTGAGGACATTGTAGCCGTGATGGGTCACGGCCATGAACTTGGCCAGGGCTGGGTACCCGAGGATAACATTGTACGGCAGGCGGATGTGAGCGATGTCGAAGTCAATGAGCTCGGTGCGGTAGTTGTCACACTTCCCGAAGGTAACAGGAAGGCGAACCTGCCCTATCGGAACCGTGAACCATCAGTGACTCTTGAGAAAGGCTTGGTTGGCTGCAGCTGATTGTATGGCACTTGGAGATTGTTGAACGTCTCGACGGGTAGGACATTGAGCCCTGCTCCGCCATCGATGAGGGTCCTGGTGACTTGCACATTGCTGATGATTGGGGAACAAAGCATCGGGAGGACTCCTGCTGTTGCCGCGCACTTGAGCTGATCCGCTGAGCTGAATGTGATAGCGCACGCTGACCACCTGAGAGGGCGAGTGGCCTCAAGTTTGGGGAGGACTGCATTCACTTCGCGAGCAAACTGCTTGAAGATGCGCTGGGAGGCCGGGGCTTGTGCGCCGCCCAAGATGCAAGCGATTGCGCGCGGCTCCTGGAAGCCTCCAGCCCCCTCGTCCTGGTGATGGTCTTCATTCCTACTTGGCTGTGGTGGCAGAGGAGGGAGGCCCGTGTTGCCTTGTGGGCGATCCTCGCGAGGCTGATCCCTCCAACCCCCCTCGCGAGGTGGGTCCCTCCAACCTCCCTCACGAGGTTGGTCCTGCCAGCGGTCCTCGCGAGGTCGGTCACGCCACCCTTGGCGAGGGCCACGGTCTTGCCATCGTCCTCCACCTCTTCCTCCTCCTCGGCCATAGCCCCTGTCACTGCACTCGGGGCATAGGCCGGCACGCACGTCTCGCACGGCTCTGAGCTCTTGGCATTCGTTGGTGTTGTGGGTGTGGAGGTCATGGTACACGCAGTACCGGCTGCCCTTGGATGACTCAGGCTGATCCCTGCCTCGCTTGGTGTCTGGCTCTGCTGCAAGCACGGCAGCCCCTTTGCGCTTCACGTCCTTGGCCTTGGGCTTCTTCTCTTCTGGGTTAGCAGCTGGCAGCTCGAGGAGGGAAAGGCGCCCTTCCTCAGCCCTGGCGCACTTGGTCGCCAGATTGAACAGCTCCAGGGAGGTGCACAGGTCTTCATGGATCGTGAGCTCCTACTTCATCTTGACGTCACGCACGCCGTCGGAGAAGGCTGAGATGATGGCCTCCTCAGACACCTTGGTGATCTTAAGGCGAGTGTTGTTGAAGCGCTGGATGAACTTCTGCATGGTCTCTCCCAGCTGCTGCTTGATGCGGCGCAAGTCGCTCATGGCCGGGGGCCGGTTGTGGGTGCCTTGGAAGTTGGCTATGAATCGGGTGCGCATCTCGTCCCAGGAGGATATCGTGCCAGGAGCCAGGTTCAGGAGCCAGGTGCGGGTGCCGTCCTTGAGCGCCATGGGGAACCAGTTCACCATGACCTTCTCGTCCCCATTGGCGGCTTCGATGCCCAGCTCGTAGAGCGGGAGGAACTCAGCAGGGTCAGCCGTGCCATCGTAGCGCGGGGGCAGGTCTGGCTTGAACTTGCCCGGCCAAGCCACGCTGCGCAGCTCGGCGGAGAAGGCACGGCAACCTGCGGTGGCCGCGGGAGCCCTTTGGTGACGGAGAGCTTGATCTTGCGGGTCTCTGTGCGCTGGAGCAGGTGCGCGTTCGTGCTGGGCCGGTGCGGGGAGCACACGGGCGGCTTCTTGGGGACGAGGGATCTCTTGGCAGCTCTTCTCTTGCTGTGCTGGCGCCGGACAGAGTGGGTTCCGCCCAGGGGCCACGCACCTTGGGGCCAAGGCGCCTTCTTGTGGGGGAGGCGACTGAGGCGCCCCCGGAGCTTCGTCGCCCGAGCAGGGCGGGGCGCGGTGCAATGAGAGGGATGGTGCAGGGGAGCCCCCAGCGGCGCTGACGAGCTCGGTGATGCGGGCGAGCCACTCGTCGTAGAGGTCGTCGACGGGGCGGTAGTGCAGGAGCTCCCGCGCCAGGAGTAGCGCGGCGTGCGCGTCCACAGGAGCGCGACGGGCGTGGGACGAGGAGCCGGCCGGAGTCAGCGACGGGGTGGCGGTGCGGCCTTCTCGCCGCACAGAAGGATGCAGGGACGACGCCTGCTGCTCGTTCCGCGCTGGGCCGGTGGCGGCTTGACGACACGCGACGGGGAACGGCGGGGGCGCCCGCCGACGGGGGCCGTCTGGGCGACGCGAGCGGCGAGAGCGGCCTGGCGCTCGGCGCGGGCGCGACGTGCGTCTCACATGGATGGGACGGGCGGTGAAACACGAGGCGACGGAAGGCAGATTCCGGCACATCCCTACCTGGCGCGCCAAATGTCGGATTTCTAGTTCCGGCAGACCCTTGAGGTTCAAACACTGGGGTGCACGCGGATATCACACCCCCAGCCTACCCATGTCTCACCGCCTCGCCAGGATCTAAAACTACATGAAGAACAACACAAGGGACACGAGATTTATACTGGTTCAAGCCACCATTGTGGTGTAATACCCTACTCCAGTGTGTGGTGTGGTGGATTGCCTCTAGGGCCGATGAGGAACAATACAAGGGAAGAACAGCCTCGCGAGGGTCTGTTCTTGGCTGGTGCGATGAACTGCTAGGGGGATTTCAGTCGCCTCTCTCTCTGTGTCTCAGATGTGGATCCGATCCGATCCCTCTACCCTGTGGGTGGCTAGTCCTATTTATAGGCGAAGGCCCCGGGCCACTTCCCAAATATTGAGCGGGAAGGGCGCCAACAATTGGCCATTTTGAAGGTGAACATCTAGTACACTTATCCTGACTAAAGTTGGTCCTCGCCTGCCAAAGACCCTGACGATGACGCCGGCTTGAGCTCCACGATGACCTCTATTCTGCCGTCCTGCTGGTCTTGGTCTTGTTGCACCGAAATGGTTGCCTTTGCTTGATACCCTTGCCTGTGCTTGCCCCCTTTGCACCAAAGGGGAAACAAGGACTCTGTGCAGGCCGGCGCCCGCCTGGCACCCGCCTGGCCTTGGTCGTCATGGCTTGCCTCACAGGCACCTCGTGAGGTACCCTGCCTTGATCTCTCCGCCTCCTCGCGAACTAGCCTGACGAGGCCGTGCTTGAGGAAGCCTCCTGTCGTTCGCCCCACGAGGCTTGGCCCCTCGCGAGGGTCTTGAGCATGTGTTGATGAAGATGGGCCGTACTGGGCCACTCCTTGAGCCACGCCGTAGGCCGCAGGCAGGCAAGTCTGGGTACCCCCGTTCCCAGAACGCCGACAGCTGATGAGGTAACTATCCTTTCCTCCGACTCCGAGCCTTTGCCAAGACAGAAAATCCGCAGAGTGACCCAAAAAGTAAGATTTTCTCATCATCTAGCTCATCATGATCCACAATTTCTTTTGAAGCGGAAAATTCATGAGAGCCGGAGGCAGACCCGGACCAGCAAGGACGCGGAGCTCTCCTCCGGCTTACCAAATACTCCAGGGAAACGCCGAAACAAGGTTACCTCTATTTTAACTAAATTTTACCCCTTGGCGGGTCTCTTTGGTCAACCACTCAATTCCTCTGACTCGGATTATCAGGATACTTCCCCTCCCTCCGGCGAGTCATTGCAATCCAATCTGCCGACTTTCAAGACTGTACCAGGGTATAATAAACCACTCACTTTTTGTAGTTATTGTAATTTCCTTACTTATGTATTAATCTTTTGATCTGAATGCAGGGTTCAAGTTAAACCCAGCAAGAGAGGCAGAAAGAATAAAACGGCTGATGAGAGAGTCACCACTGATGAGCCAGCTCTTGAAACAACCGTGCCGGAGTCAAGCACTCATGAACCGCCACCTGAACCAGCACAAGATGTGTCACCTTCTACTGACCTGCCTACTGACCAAGGTGCTTCCGGGTCAGAAAATCCTCAACCTCCAATCCCAACCCAGACAGCTGAACCTTCCAATACAGATGTTGAAATTACGGGAACTGGCCATGCTGACCCGGGGAGGCCAACCGAACTGGCCAAGTGCTCCGCCAAGGAAGAACTTCTGGACCAGCGCCGAGTCAAGAGGGACGTCACCAATTACGCTCATATGAGTATTGGAGATATCTTCTCTTGTTATATGAGCCAAGTGCACAATAACCGGACCCTCGAGATTGACATGGTGAAGCAAATGCATCATAAATTCGAGGTATAACTTGTTTTGTCTTGTTCCTTATCCTTCAGTACATTAGCCCCCAAGTCTGTTGCTTAAGATACTTATGCTCTAGACTTAGAAACAAATTTGACAATATAACAGAAGAATAAACTTCTGGCTTACCATGTAATCCCCAAGGGGCGGCTTAACCAATATGGTTGAGACGGCTCTTTATAAAGAATCTTATAGATCTTTTAAATAATGATATGCATTAGCCCCCAAGTGCCAAGTGTTATTGTTAACAAATACTTGGGACTTACTTTATATGAATCACCATATGATGAACCATCGTAAAAAGAAAAACTCTGCAAGACATTAGCCCTCAAGTGCCAAGTATGTTGCTGGAAAAATGCTTGGGACTTAAATACTGCATAAATAACTTACTTGATTTTATACTTGCACAGGCTACCACGAGTCAACTTGAATCGGAGGTGACCAATTTGAAGAGCCGCCTTGAATTCCAAGAGTCAGAACTTGAGAAGGCCAACAGTAAGTTCGAGTTTAGTGTTTTTGAACAGGATAAACTGAAGAAAGACTTTGAGACTCAAAAGAAGGCCTGGGCGGATGAGAAGACCGCATTGATAAGTCGGGCTGAAAAAGCAGAAGCGGCTCTTCAAGAAGTAACTGGAGAATTGTCCGGATTAAAACGCCATATTTCATAAATGGTCGCAGCCATCTTCGGTAAGTCGCCTTGCCGTTGTGTTCATATCGCAAGCCGTGGAATAGAGTATATGACAGAATTTAACTTTCCTGAATATGCTTTGTACAGGCTCCAGAAGCGCAAATTTAAACCACAACATGCTGATGAAGCTTAAAGCCGTGTATACCTTGGTGGAACAATTGTACACCGGGTCACAACGGACCCTTGCTTCGGTGGCCTTATCCAATGAGATTCCAACTCTCCTACCACGGGTCTTGAGTAAGCTTTCAGTCCTCGCTCAACAGATCAATGAATTGAGACAGTCAGTTGCATGAGCCGAAGCAATAAACGCTCTAAGCCGGGCTAAGGCCTGGCTACCTGAATTAGACCCGGAGGATATTGCCATTGGTTACCCAAATCTCAAGGAAGATGGCATGCCATTTGAGGATGCAGATTTCCTTGCCTGTGTTAAAGAGGTACGCCCCATGGAGACTCTGATAGCCACTGAAGTAGATTATACCAAGTACCAGGCGGGTTATGATGAACAAAATCGAAGGATTCCAACACCTGAATACAACGTGACCAGTCTGATTCCCCCAATTCATAAGCATACTTTTGCTCCTGAAGTTGACCCGGCCGGTCTTGTTGATGATGAAGCAGAATTTGAAGCCTTAAAGAACATTGACTGGTCATCATCAACCTTCCAGGAAAAGGAGCAGAGCGAAGCGCGGAGAGGGCTAACCCAGACGCTTCCGGCCAATCTTGAAGGTGAAGCTGTCATGGCGGGTCAATAACTGGTGTAAAAAACAATGCAAACTATTTGGACTTGATGAGTCCTATAATAGGATAGAGACAACTCTATTGTGGCCATGCCATCGTGCATGTTTTGATGCTTAACATTTTTAAGCCGCCTTGTTATATTCGTGCACACAGTCGATCGTTTCTGAAAAAAGTGTCCTTCAAATAAACGGCTTAAGCAGGTCAAAAATGTGCGCAAAAATAATCATAGATTAGATGGTTGAAAAAACACAACTATAATAAAATTTTACCACTGGCCCCATGGGTTCATATGACCCGACCGGTAAGGATGAAGATCCGATATTTTGGATACCTGGAAAGTATCTCGATGCTTAATGGCTGGCGACTCATTAGTCGATATTGAACCGGGTTACAGACATTATGTTTATAACTGTAAGCCTCAGAAAAAATCTTAAGTCAAACAATGGGGCTTCCAAAGATAACTTAAATCAAGAAAGAGAAATAACAATGGCAAGGTACTGATTCGGATATGATCAGCGAACCATCCCAGAGGGGTTTAAACTAGGATTCGAATACGATCATGTAGCCCCCAATGGCTTTGGCATTTCACCGATCAAGAGGGTACCGACCGATGTGTTCTCTTTGGTTCGAATATGACCTATGTTTGAACAGGAAGCCCCCTAATGACCTTGAGAGTTTTTTAACGACTCTGATTCGAATACGATCAAAGTCGGTTCCCAAATGGGGTTAAGCTATGATTCGAATACGATCAAGAAGCCCCCAAGTGAGCTCGGCAGTGTGCCAATCAAAAGGGTATCGACAACTATGTTCTCTTTGGTTCGAATATGACCTATGTTTGAATAGGAACCCCCTAGTGATCATAATTTTGAACAGCTAGATTCGAATACAATCATAAGCCGGATCAGAACGGGCTGAACCGGGTCAAATATGACCCGCCCCCGAGCGATCATGTGAGAAAATGATGACAGTTGTAATGAAAAAGTTACCTTGTGAGAAGGAAAAAAGGACAGAGGTCCTGCTTTATTATGTATCATAATATGTACATTGTCAAAGTATATACATCAGTGGAGCCTATGTCTCAAGTGTAGTAGGGCCGGAGATGAGCAATATTCCACGGCCTCCGGGTCTCCTCCTCCGACTTACGTTAGTCCTTGTGCTCTCGAACGTTAATAAGGTAATATGACCCGTTGTTCAAATTCTTACTGACCACAAATGGCCCTTCCCAAGGTGGGGATAACTTATGAGCATCAGTATAATCCTGGATGAGCAGGAGCACTAAATCACCTTCCTGAAAGGATCTAGACTTAACTCGGCGGCTGTGATAACGACGCAAGTCCTGTTGATAAATCGCCGAATGAGCTGTTGCCAAGTCCCGATGTTCATCCAGTAGATCAAGAGCATCCTGGCATGCCTGTTCATTGTCTTCCTCGACATAAGCCGTCACACGAGGTGAATCATGACGGATGTCACTAGGGAGAACCGCCTCAGCTCTGTAGACCATGAAGAAAGGAGTATAACCCGTATATCTGTTAGGAGTAGTGTTGATGATCCATAACACAGAAGGTAACTCCTCAACCCAACAACCCGACGTCCCTTGCAAAGGGACAAAGAGCCGGGGCTTGATGCCTTTCAGGATCTCTTGATTGGCTCGCTCTGCTTAACCATTGGACTATGGGTGAGCCACTGATGAAACATCAAGCCGGACATGCTCACGTTGACAAAACTCCTCCGTGACGCCTTTAGAGAGATTACTGCCATTGTCAGTTCTAATGCTGTGTGGAAAACCAAAATGAAATATCACCTTCTTCATGTTGAACCGCCGTGGCTGCATCACACTTACTGACCAGCTCTGCCTCGACCCACTTTGTGAACTTATCAACCGCCACGAAGAGGTGAGTCTTTTTATCTTTGGATCGCTTGAAAGGCCCAACCATGTCAAGCCCCCAGACTGCAAACAGCCAAGTAATTGGAATCATCCTCAACTCTTGAGCCGACACATGAGTCCGTCTTGAGAACTTCTGACAACCATCACATTTACTGACCAGATCTTCTGCATCCGCATGAGCCGTCAGCCAATAAAACCCATGATGAAAAGCTTTAGCCACAAGAGATTTTGACCCGGCGTGATGACCGCAATCTCCTTTATGAATCTCACGGAGAATTTCTTGTCCTTCTTCAGAAGAGATGCAACGCTGAAAAGCCCCTGTAACACTGCAATGATGCAACTCACCATTGATAATTGTCATGGACTTGGACCGCCGGGTTATCTGCCTGGCCAAGGTTTCATCCTCAGGCAACTCGCCCCGTGTCATATAAGCCAGATACGGCACCGTCCAATCTGGGATGATATGAAGAGCCTCCACCAACTGTGCCTCAAGGTCAGGAACAGCCAAATCTTCCTCTGTAGGTAACTTGATAGAAGGGTTATACAAAACATCCAAGAAAGTATTAGGAGGCACCAGCTTACGCTGAGATCCCAGCCGGCTTAGGGCGTCAGCCGCCTCGTTCTTTCTACGGCCAATGTGTTCCACCTGATAACCCTTGAAGTGCCCCGCAATTGCATCAACCTCCCGGCGATAAGCCGCCATGAGAGGGTCTTTTGAGTCCCACTTGCCTAACACTTGATGAGCCACGAGATCTGAGTCGCCGAAGCATCTCACACGGCTTAAATTCATCTCTTTAGCCATCCGGAGAGCATGGAGGAAGGTTTCATACTCAGCTGCATTGTTAGTACAAGGGAACATCAACCGGAGTACATAACAAAACTTATCGCCCCGAGGGGAAGCTAAAATAACTCCAGCCCCCGAGCCTTCCAATTTCCTAGACCCATCAAAATGAATTGTCCAATAGGTATTGTCCGGCTTTTCCTTAGGCATCTGCAATTCTGTCCAATCATTGATGAAATCCACCAATGCTTGAGATTTAATAGCTGTGCGTGGCACATATTTTAAAACATGAGGACCAAGCTCAATGGCCCATTTGCCGACTCGCCCTGTGGCCTCTCTGTTCTGAATAATATCCCCCAAGGGGGCAGAACTAACCATAGTGATGGGATGGCCCAAGAAGTATTGCTTAAGCTTCCGGCTGGCCATAAACACCCCATAGACCAGCTTTTGCCAGTGCGGATATCGCTGCTTGGACTCAATCAATACTTCACTGATGTAGTAAATCGGCCACTGAACCGGGTGTTCCTTGCCAGCCTCCTTGCGTTCCACCACAATAGCCACACTGACGGCACGGGTGTTAGCAGCCACATACAGTAATAAGGGCTCCTTGTCAATGGGAGCAGCAAGAACCGGCAGCTCAGCCAATTGTCTCTTCAGATCTTCAAAGGCAGCATCGGCGGCATCACTCCAAGTGAAGCTATCCGTCTTCTTCATCATCTGATACAGTGGCATAGCCTTCTCCCTTAACCGGCTTATGAACCGGCTTAAAGCGGTGATACGACCCGCCAAACGCTGGACGTCATTAATGCATGCTGGCTTGGCCAGGGAGGTGATGGCTTTGATCTTCTCCGTGTTAGCCTCGATGCCTCTATTAGAAACCAGAAAATCAAAAAGCTTGCCTGCAGGCACACCAAAAACACACTTAGCCGGGTTAAGCATCATCTTGTAGACCCGGAGATTATCAAAGGTTTCCTTGAGATCATTAATCAAGGTCTCTTTCTCTCTGGATTTAACCACTATGTCATCATAGTAAGCATGAACATTGCGTCCGATCTGATCATGAAGACAATTCTGTACGCATCGCTGGTAAGTCGCCTGGGCACTCTTGAGCCCAAAAGGCATTGAAACATAGCAGAAGGCTCCAAACGGAGTGATGAACACCGTCTTCTCCTGGTCCTTAACAGCCATCTTGATCTGATGATAACCAGAGTAAGCATCCAAAAAGCTCAAACGCTCACAACCCGCCGTAGCATCGATGATCTGATCAATACGAGGGAGAGAAAAAGGATCAGTAGGACAAGCTTTGTTTAAGTCCGTGTAATCCACGCACATACGCCAAGTGCCGTTTTTCTTGAGAACAAGCACCGGGTTAGCCAGCCACTCTCGATGAAACACCTCAATGATGAACCCAGCCGCCAAGACCCGGGCCACTTCCTCACCAATAGCTTTCCTTCTCTCCTCATTAAACCGCCGAAGAAATTGCTTGACCGGCTTAAACTTTGGATCGATATTAAGAGTGTGCTCAGCGAGTTCTCTCGGTACACCCGGCATGCTAGATGGTTTCCATGCAAAAATGTCCCAATTCTCACGGATGAACTCGATGAGCGCGCCTTCCTATTTGGGATCCAAATTAGCACTGATACTGAACTGCTTGGATGAGTCGCCTGGGACAAAATCGACAAGCTTAGTCTCCTCCGCCGACTAAAATTTCATGACCGGCTCATGCTCAGTAGTCGGCTTCTTCAAAGATGTCATATCCGCCGGGTCAACATTGTCCTTGTAGAACTTTAACTCTTCCATCGCGCAGGCTGACTCAGCATAAGCCGCGTCACCTTCTTCACATTCTAGAGCCACCTTGCGGCTTCCATGCACCGTAATGGTTCCCTTGTAACCCAGCATTTTGAGCTGCAAGTACACATAACACGGCCGTGCCATGAACTTGGCATAAGCCAGCCGCCCAAACAGAGCATGATATGGGCTCTTGATCTGAACTACTTCAAATGTTAATTTCTCGGCTCTGGAATCATATTCATCCCCAAATGCTACATCCAACTCTATCTTGCTGACCGGATACACCGACTTACCAGGTACAACTCCATGGAAAAC
Source organism: Triticum timopheevii (assembly GCA_963921465.1). NCBI lineage: Eukaryota > Viridiplantae > Streptophyta > Magnoliopsida > Poales > Poaceae > Triticum > Triticum timopheevii. The sequence continues at coordinate 166,770,579 of OY997272.1, read as the reverse complement.
AGTGTTGGATTTCTTAAGGCTCTTATCAGTCAGCCCCATGCGACGGAAGGTCTCATAATAAAGTATATTGATGCTGCTGCCTCCATCCATCAGCACCTTGGTGAACTTGTATCCACCCACTTGAGGGGACACGACCAGGGCTAAGTGACCCGGATTGTCAACCCGGGGAGGGTGATCCTCTTGACTCCATATGATAGGCTATTCAGACCACCTCAAATAACGAGGGATTGTCTCTTATGAAGCTTCTGGTCTCGTTTACACAAACTAGTGGTAACACATGATATTGCCCACTGTTTAGCTGCTTTGGATTGCTCTGGTATCCACCTTGCTACTGCTGCTGACTGCCATGACCAGCCTGTTGATTATATCCACCCTGGTTTCCATGGGAATTTTAAAAACTGGGATTTGACCCACCGCCCGGGCCATGAAAGCCGCCACCACCTGAGCCGCCCGGGCCATTGTTACCGTCAAACATGTTGGAATTCTTGAACGCCTTCATAATCGTGCAGTCCTTCCACAAATGTGTAGCCGGCTTCTCCTTAGTGTCGTGCCTTAGACAAGGTTCATTCAACAACTGCTCAAGTGTGGGTCCTGACCCGCCGGACCGAGGAGGTGGCCTTCCCTTGCACCGCTGGTTATGACCCTGTGCATTGGTGTTAGCCACAAAATCCAAACTACCGTCAGCCTTACGTTTATTACCTCCTTGATTTGTCGGGTTGTGCTGAGAGCCCTTGCCGTTGCCGTTCCTCTTTCCCTTCCCTACCTTCTCATCATCAGACTCGGGATCCTTGGTACTATCAGAATTGGCATACTTCACCAGAGCCGCCATTTGCGTGCCCATATCATTGCACTCACGTTTGAGCCACCCTAGCTTTTGTTTCAAAGGTAAGAAATGACAATTCTTCTCCAACATCAAGACTGCAGAGCCGGCATCCATCTTATCAGATGAATGTATTTTGGCTTTAACCCGGCGTACCCAATGGGTTGTAGACTCACCCTCTTCCTGCTTACAATTCGTCAGGTCCATGATCGACATGGGTTGCTTGCACGTGTCTTTGAAATTCTGGATGAACCAAGCCTTTAACTCTGCCCATGAACTGATTGAATTAGGTGTCAGGCCTTTCAACTATGTGCGGGCGGTTCCATCCAACATCATGGTGAAGTACTTAGCCATTGCTGCATCAGACACCTCCAACAGCTCCATAGCCATCTTGTAGCTCTCAATCCATGCCCCGGGCTGTAAGTCGGCTGTATAATTCGGCACCTTCCTTGGTCCTTTAAAATCCTTGGGCAACCGCTCGTTACATAGAGCCGGTACTAGACACGGGACACCTCTAGTCGGGGTGGCTATACCTGCCTCAACAGAAGTCGCCGAGTAAACCAGATATGGCTGATAAGCCGTCAACTGAGCCGCTTGTTCAGCCGCCCGTTCAACCTCTTGCCTTAGTCTCTCTTACTCTACCAAGTTAACGGCCTCATGACGTGGCGGGTTACCGCCACCTGGCTGGTCACGGCGTCTAACATTGCTTGATACAGCCGCTGAATCCATGTGCCTGCTGTAACTCGGGCTTCGGCTTGGACGAGGGGTCGAGTGGATCCTGTCCTGGCTGTATGAGTACGCCTCCTGTGTTGGGGAACGTAGCAGAAAATAAAATGTTTCTACGCATCACCAAGATCAATCTATGGAGTCATCTAGCAACAAGAGAGAGGAGTGCATCTACATACCCTTGTAGATCGCAAGCGGAAGCGTTCAAGAGAACGGGGTTGATGGAGTCGTACTCGTCGTGATCCAAATCACCGATGATCCTAGCGCCGAACGGACGGCACCTCTGCGTTCAACACATGTACGGTTGGGAAAGACATCTCCTCCTTCTTGATCCAGCAAGGGGGAAGGAGAGGTTGATGGAGATCCAGCAGCACGATCGTGTGGTGGTGGAAGTAGCGGCGATCTCGGCAGGGCTTCGCCAAGCTCAGCGAGAGGGAGAGGTGTTACGAAGGGAGAGGGAGGCGCTAGGGGCTTGGGTGTGCAGACCTCCCTCCCCCCTCTTTATATAGGGGCCCTGGGGGGGGGGGGGGGGGCGCTGGCCCCCTAGAGATCCAATCTCAAGGGGGGGCGACGGCTAAGGGGGGGACTTGCCCCCCAAGTCAGGTGGGGCGCCTCCACCCCCAGGGTTTCCAACCCTAGGCGCAGGGGGAGGCCCAAGGGGGGCGCACCAGCCCACCAGGGGCTGGTTCCCTTCCCACTTCAGCCCATGGGGCCCTCCGGGATAGGTGGCACCACCCGGTGGACCCCCGGGACCCTTTCGGTGGTCCCGGTACAATACCGGTGACCCCCGAAACTTTCCCGGTGGCCGAAACTAGACTTCCTATATACGAATCTTCACCTCCGGACCATTCCGGAACTCCTCGTGATGTCCGGGATCTCATCCGGGACTCCTAACAACTTTCGGGTTACCTCATACTAATATCTCTACAACCCTAACATCACCGAACCTTAAGTGTGTAGATCCTACGGGTTCAGGAATCACGCAGTCATGACCGAGACAGCTCTCCGACCAATAACCAACAGCGGGATCTGGATACCCATGTTGGCTCCCACATGTTCCACGATGATCTCATCAAATGAACCATGATGTCGAGGATTCAAGTAATCTCGTATACAATTCCCTTTGTCAATCGGTACGTTACTTGCCCGAGATTCGACCGTCGGTATCCCAATACCTCGTTCAATCTCGTTACCGACAAGTCACTTTACTTGTACCGTAATGCATGATCCCGTGACCAACCACTTGGTCACATTGAGCTCATTATGATGATGCATTACCGAGTGGGCCCAGAGATACCTCTCCGTCATACGGAGTGACAAATCCCAGTGTCGATTCGAGTCAACCCAACATACACTTTCGGAGATACCTGTAGTATACCTTTATAGCCACCTAGTTACGTTGTGACGTTTGGTACACCCAAAGCACTCTTACGGTATCCAGGAGTTACACAATCTCATGGTCTAAGGAAAGGATACTTGACATTAGAAAAGCTCTAGCAAACGAACTACACAATCTTGTGCTATGCTTAGGATTGGGTCTTGTCCATCACATCATTCTCCCAATGATGAGATCCCGTTATCAATGACATCCAATGTCCATGGTCAGGAAACCGTAATCATCCATTGATAAACGAGCTAGTCAACTAGAGGGTCACTAGGGACATGTTGTGGTCTATGTATTCACACATGTATTACGATTTCCGGATAACACAATTATAGCATGAACAATAGACAATTATCATGAACAAGGAAATATAATAATAACCATTTTATTATTGCCTCTAGGGCATATTTCCAACAGTCTCCCACTTGCATTAGAGTCAATAATCTAGTTACATTGTGATGAATCGAACAACCATAGAGTTCTGGTGTTGATCATGTTTTGCTCGCGGAAGAGGTTTAGTCAACGGATCTGCGACATTCAGATCTGTGTGCACTTTACAAATATCTATGTCTCCATCTTGAACATTGTCACGAATGGAGTTAAAGCGACGCTTGATGTGTCTGGTCTTCTTGTGAAACCTGGGCTCCTTGGCAAGGGCAATGGCTCCAGTGTTGTCACAGAAGAGAGTCATCGGCCCCGACGCATTGGGAATAACTTCTAGGTCAGTGATGAACTCCTTCATCCAGATTGCTTCATGTGCTGCCTCCGAGGCTGCCATCTACTCTGCTTCACATGTAGATCCCGCCACGATGCTTTTCTTGCAACTGCACCAGCTTACTGCCCCACCATTCAAAATATACACGTATCCGGTTTGTGACTTAGAGTCATCCAGATTTGTGTTGAAGCTAGCATCGATGTAACCATTTACGACGAGCTCTTCGTCACCTCCATATACGAGAAACATATCCTTAGTCCTTTTCAGATACTTCAGGATATTCTTGACTGCTGTCCAGTGTTCCATGACGGGATTACTTTGGTACCTTCCTACCAAACTTACGGCAAGGTTTACATTAGGTCCGGTACACAGCATGGCATACATGATAGACCCTATGGCCGAGGCATAGGGGACGACACTCATCTTTTCTCTATCTTCTGACGTGGTCGGACATTGAGCCGAGCTCAATTTCACACCTTGCAACACAGGCAAGAATCCCTTCTTGGACTGATCCATATTGAACTTCTTCAATATCTTATCAAGGTATGTGCTTTGTGAAAGACCTATGAGGCGTCTCGATCTATCTCTATAGATCTTGATGCCTAATATGTAAGCAGCTTCTCCAAGGTCCTTCATTGAAAAACACTTATTCAAGTAGGCCTTAATGCTGTCCAAAAATTCTATATCATTTCCCATCAAAAGTATGTCATCCACATATAGTATGAGAAATGCTACAGAGCTCCCACTCACTTTCTTGTAAACGCAGGCTTCTCCATAAGTCTCCATAAACCCAAATGCTTTCATCATTTCATTAAAGCGAATGTTTCAACTTCGAGATGCTTGCACCAGCCCATAGATGGAGCGCTGGAGCTTGCATACCTTGTTAGCATTCTTAGGATCGACAAAACCTTCCGACTGCATCATATACAATTCTTCCTTAAGAAAGCCGTTAAGGAATGCCGTTTTGACGTCCATTTTCCATATCTCATAATCATAGTATGTGGTAATTGCTAACATGATTCGGACGGACTTCAGCTTCGCTACGGGTGAGAAGGTCTCATCATAGTCAACCCCTTGAACTTGTCGATAACCCTTAGCGACAAGTCGAGCCTTATAGATGGTAACATTACCATCCGCGTCCATCTTCTTCTTGAAGATCCATTTATTTTCTATAGCTCGCCGATCATCGGGCAAGTCTGTCAAAGTCCATACTTTGTTTTCATACATGGATCCTATCTCAGATTGCATGGCTTCAAGCCATTTGTTGGAATCTGGGCCTGCCATCGCTTCTTCATAGTTTCAAGGTTCACTGTTGTCTAACAACATGATTTCCAGGATAGGGTTGCCATACCATTCTGGTGTGGAACGTGTCCTTGTGGACCTTCGAAGTTTAGTAGCAACTTGATCCGAAGTACCTTGATCATCATCATTAATTTCCTCTCTAGTCGGTGCAGGCACCACAGGAACATCTTCCTGAGCTGCGCTACTTTCCGGTTCAAGAGGTAGTACTTCATCGAGTTCTACTTTCCTCCCACTTACTTCTCTCGAGAGAAACTCTTTCTCCAGAAAGGACCCGTTCTTGGCAACAAAGATCTTGCCTTCGGATCTGAGGTAGAAGGTATACCCAATGGTTTCCTTAGGGTATCCTATGAAGACGCATTTTTCCGACTTGGGTTCGAGCTTTTCAGGTTGAAGTTTCTTGACATAAGCATCGCATCCCCAAACTTTTAGAAACGACAGCTTTGGTTTCTTCTCAAACCATAATTCATATGGTGTTGTCTCAACGGATTTAGATGGTGCCCTATTTAAAGTGAATGTAGCTGTCTCTAGAGTATATCCCCAAAATGATAGCGGTAAATAGGTGAGTGACATCATAGATCGCACCATATCCAATAGAGTGCTATTATGACATTCGTACACACCGTTACGCTGAGGTGTTCCAGGCGCCGTGAGTTGTGAAACGATTCCACATTTCCTTAAGTGCGTACCAAATTCGTGACTTAAATATTCTCCCCCATGATCTGATCGTAAGAACTTTATCTTTCGGTCACGTTGATTCTCTACCTCACTCTGAAATTCCTTGAACTTTTCAAAGGTCTCAGACTTGTGTTTCATCAAGTAGACATACCCATATCTACTCAAGTCGCCAGTGAGAGTGATAACATAATGATAGCCTCCGCGAGCCTCAACGCTCATTGGACCGCACACATCAGTATGTATGATTTCCAATAAGTTGGTTGCCCGCTCCATTGTTCCGGACAACGGAGTCTTGGTCATTTTGCCCATGAGGCATGGTTCGCATGTGTCAAATGATCCGTAATCAAGAGACTCCAAAAGTCCATCAGCATGGAGCTTCTTCATGCGTTTGACACCAATGTGACCAAGGCGACAGTGCCACAAGTATGTGGGACTATCGTTATCAACCTTACATCTTTTGGTATTCACACTATGAATATGTGTAACATCACGTTCGAGATTCATTAAGAATAAACCATTGACCAGCGGGGCATGACCATAAAACATATCTCTCATATAAATAGAACAACCATTATTCTCGGATTTAAATGAGTAGCCATCTCGTATTAAACGAGATCCAGATACAATGTTCATTCTCAAAGCTGGCACTAAATAACAATTATTGAGGTTTAAAACTAACCCCGTAGGTAAATGTAGAGGTAGCGTGCCGACGGCGATCACATCGACCTTGGAACCATTCCCGACGCGCATCGTCACCTCATCCTTTGCCAGTCTCCGCTTATTCCGCAGCTCCTGTTTTGAGTTACAAATATGATCAACCGCACGGGTATCAAATACCCAGGAGCTACTATGAGTACTGGTAAGGTACACATCAATTACATGTATATCACATATACCTTTGGTGTTGCCGGCCTTCTTGTCCGCTAAGTACTTGGGGCAGTTCCGCTTCCAGTGTCCGCTTCCCTTGCAATAAAAGCACTCAGTCTCAGGTTTGGGTCCATGCTTTGGCTTCTTGCCGGCAACTGGCTTACCGGGCGCGACAACTCCCTTGCCGTCCTTCTTGAAGTTCTTCTTACCCTTTCCTTTCTTGAAACTAGTGGTTTTATTGACCATCAACACTTGATGTTCCTTTTTGATCTCCACCTCCGCTGATTTCAGCATTGAATATACCTCAGGAATGGTTTTCACCATCCCCTTCATATTGAAGTTCATCACAAAGCTCTTGTAGCTAGGTGGGAGCGACTGGAGGATTCTGTCGACCACCGCGTCATCCGGGAGATTAACTCCCAGTTGAGATAAGCGGTTGTGCAACCCAGACATTTTGAGTTTGTGCTCGCTGACAGAACCATTCTCCTCCATCTTACAACTGTAGAACTTGTCGGAGACTTCATATCTCTCAACTCGGGCGTGAGCTTGGAAAACCCTTTTCAGATCTTGGAACATCTCATATGCTCCGTGCTGCTCAATACACTTTTGGAGCCCCGGTTCTAAGCTGTAAAGCATGCCGCACTGAACCAGGGAGTGATCATCACTACGCGACTGCCAGGCGTTCATAACATCTTGAGTTGCTGGGAAAACGGGTGCTTCACCTAGCGGTGCATCTAGGACACATGCTTTCTTGGCAGCTATGAGGATGATCCTCAAGTTCCGGACCCAGTCCGTAAAGTTGCTGCCATCGTCTTTCAGCTTGGTTTTCTCTAGGAATGCGTTGAAGTTGAGGGTAACATTAGCGTGGGCCATTTGATCTACAAGACATATTGCAAAGATTTTAGACTAAGTTCATGATAATTAAGTTCATCTAATCAAATTGTATAATGAACTCCCACTCAGATAGACATCCCTCTAGTCATCTAAGTGATCCATGATCCGAGTCAACTAGGCCGTGTCCGATCATCACGTGAGACGGACTAGTCATCATCGGTGAACATGTTCATGTTGATCGTATCTTCTATACGACTCATGTTCGACCTTTCGGTCTCTTGTGTTCCGAGGCCATGTCTGTACATGCTAGGCTCGTCAAGTCAACCTAAGTGTTTTGCACGTGTAAATCTGGCTTACACCCTTTGTATGTGAACGTTAGAATCTATCACACCCGATCATCATGTGGTGGTTCAAGACAACGAACTTTCGCAACGGCGCACAGTTAGGGGGAACACTTTCTTGAAATTATTATCGTGGATCATCTTATTTACTACCGTCGTACTAAGCAAATAAGAAGCAAAACATGATAAACATCACATGCAATCAAATAGTGACATGATATGGCCAATATCATTTTGCTTCTTTTGATCTCCATCTTCAGGGCGCCATGATCATCATCATCACCGGCATGACACCATGATCTCCATCATCATGATCTCCATCATCGTGTCTTCATGAAGTTGTCACGCAAACGATTACTTCTACTTCTATGGCTAACGTGTTTAGCAATAAAGTAAAGTAATTACATGGCGTTATTCAATGACACGCAGGTCATACAAAAATAAAGACAACTCCTATGGCTCTTGCCGGTTGTCATACTGATCGACATGCAAGTCGTGATTCCTATTACAAGAGCATGATCAATCTCATACATCACATCCTTTTGGCCATATCACATCATAAGGCATATGCTGCAAAAACAAGTTAGACATCCTCTAATTGTTGTTGCATGTTTTTACGTGGCTGCTATAGGTTTCTAGCAAGAACGTTTCTTACCTACGCCAAAACCACAACATGATATGCCAATTTCTATTTACCCTTCATAAGGACCCTTTTCATCGAATCCGATCCGACTAAAGTGGGAGAGACAGACACCTGCTAGCCACCTTATGCAACTAGTGCATGTCAGTCGGTGGAACCTGTCTCACGTAAGCGTACGTGTAAGGTCGGTCCGGGCCGCTTCATCCCACGATGCTGCCGAAACAAGATAAGACTAGTAGTGGCAAGAAAATTGACAAAACCAACGCCCACAAAAATCTTGTGTTCTACTCGTGCATAGAAACTACGCATAGACCTAGCTCATGATGCCACTGTTGGGGAACGTAGCAGAAAATAAATTTTTTCTACGCATCACCAAGATCAATCTATGGAGTCATCTAGAAACGAGAGAGAGGAGTGCATATACATACCCTTGTAGATCGCGAGCGGAAGCGTTCAAGAGAGCGGGGTTGATGGAGTCGTACTCGTCGTGATCCAAATCACCAATGATCCTAGCACCGAACAGACGGCACCTCCGCGTTCAACACACGTATGGTTGGGAAAGACGTCTCCTCCTTCTTGATCCAGCAAGGGGGAAGGAGAGGTTGATGGAGATCCAGCAGCACGACGGCATGGTGGTGGAAGTAGTGGCGATCTCGGCAAGGCCTCGCCAAGCTCAGCGAGAGGGAGAGGTTTTACGAAGGGAGAGGGACGTGCCTGGGGCTTGGGTGTGCAGCCCTCCCTCCCCCCTCTTTATATAGGGGCCCTGGGGGGCGCCGTCCCCCTAGAGATCCAATCTCAAGGGGGGGGGGGGGCAGCGGCCAAGGGGGGTGGACTTGCCCCCCAAGTCAGGCGGGGCGCCCCCCACCCCCAGGGTTTCCAACCCTAGGCACAGGGAGAGGCCCAAGGGGGGCGCACCAGCCCACCGGGGGCTGGTTCCCTTCCCACTTTAGCCCACGGGGCCCTCCGGGATAGGTGGCCCCACCCGGTGGACCCCCGGGACCCTTCCCATGGTCCCGGTACAATACCGGTGACCCCCGAAACTTTCCTGGTGGCCGAAACTGGACTTCCTATATACAAATCTTCACCTCCAGACCATTCCGGAACTTGTGATGTCCAGGATCTCATTCGGGACTCCGAACAACTTTCGGGTTACCGCATACTAATATCTCTACAACCCTAGCGTCACCGAACCTTAAGTGTGTAGACCCTACGGGTTCGGGAATGACGTAGTCATGACCGAGACAGCTCTCCGGCTAATAACCAACAGCGGGATCTGGATACCCATGTTGGCTCCCACATGTTCCATGATGATCTCATCCAATGAACCACGATGTCGAGGATTCAGGTAATCCCGTATACAATTCCCTTTGTCAATCGGTACGTTACTTGCCCGAGATTCGATCGTCGGTATCCCAATACCTCGTTCAATCTCGTTACCGGAAAGTCACATTACTCGTACCGTAATGCATGATCCCATGACCAACCACTTGGTCACATTGAGTTCATTATGATGATGCATTATCGAGTGGGCCCAGAGATACCTCTCCGTCATACGGAGTGACAAATTCCCAGTCTCGATTCGAGTCAACCCAACAGACACTTTCGGAGATACTTGTAGTATACCTTTATAGCCACCCAGTTATGTTGTGACGTTTGGTACACCCAAAGCACTCTTACGGTATCCGGGAGTTAGACAATCTCATGGTCCAAGGAAATGATACTTGACATTAGAAACGCTCTGGCAAACGAACTACACGATCTTGTGCTATGCTTAGGATTGGGTCTTGTCCATCACATCATTCTCCCAATGATGAGATCCCATTATCAATGACATCCGATGTCCATGGTCAGGAAACCGTAACCATCCATTGATAAACGAGCTAGTCAACTAGAGGCTCACTAGGGACATGTTGTGGTCTATGTATTCACACATGTATTACGATTTCCGGATAACACAATTATAGCATGAACAATAGACAATTATCATGAACAAGGAAATATAATAATAACCATTTTATTATTGCCTCTAGGGCTTATTTTCAACATCCTGCTGTACTAAAGCCGTATGAAGAAGTTCTCTGACCCGGCGGGTTTCAACCGCAGTCAGAGAGTCGCCATCTATCGGTAGAGCCGCCAATTGTGTTGCCGCTGCTATCATGTTTTCCAATGGGTTGGAGTAATGACCCAGGGGTGTTGGTATGTACTGAGGCGGTGCCATGTTCATACGGGGAGGTCCCATCACTGGCGGCTGAAATGGTGCTCCGTCCCCGGGTGTCGCAACATGGTCCGTTCCTGTGCGTGGAGGGAGCCACGGCGGGTTGCCTGTCTGCGGAGTAAGCCATGGCGGGTTACTAGGCCCTGCTCCTGGCGTGTTAAAAAGGTTCCGAGGGTCGTAAACTGGCGGAAGTCGAGACTGGGTCTTCCGATACCTTCTCCTCATGACCTCATTAGCCGTGTTCTGGTCTTGTGTAAGCCGGAAAGCGTGCGCCTGGATCTGCTAAGCCTGAACATCCAGAGCCGCCCGCTCTGCGGTTATCCTGACATCTTCTACTACCAGGTCTTCCTTGGCTTGCGCCATATCCAACTTCAACTGTGCCACTTCCGCATCATGACTAGCTTGATCCGCCGGGCTGACTACGGTGGTTAACAGGGTGGCCAGCTTGTCGGCGAACGCACAGGGCCTCTTGCCCTAGCTGCAGCTGACCCGGAGATTACAGATGCTGCAGTTGCAGAGTCTTGGATGGGCTGGGTGCCAGCATGAAGATTCCGACCCTGCTCGGTGGCTCAAGACAATCCGTAATACTGCTACCATCGGAACAGCCGCAAAGCCTGCCATCCTGCAGTTGGTACAATGAATCTGTCTCACTTGTGGATGACTCACCGTCAGAGTAGATGGCCGCCTCACCATCAAAGGCAGACCCTTCAGAGAGTCCTCCGTGGATGCATCCCACGAAGGCATGCCTCACAGCCGGCGGAGCTCGGGCGGGTCTCGCACGCTGAGCCGTCTCGACGAGGCCAGTGCAGATGTCCGGCTCAGGGCCCGGCTCACCGATCTTGCCGATGAAGACGTGGATTCTGCCGAAGGGGACCCAGTACCCGTACTCAATTGAGCCGGCCTCGGGGCCCCAGCCTGCATCGTCAATGTAGAGCTTGCTGCAACGACTCTTGGTCATCCGGCCCACAATGTATCCCTTGAGCCCTTCGAAGCTGCCCTTCAAGAACTCAAATCCACCGTGCGCTGGCCCCATGGTGGGCGCCAACTGTCGTGGAATTGTCACGTCAGATGTCCTAGCGAAAGGACTTAGTCGTGGAGCCATCGCAACTAGGAAGCTTGAAGGGGTTAATCGGGACAAGAGACACGAGAGGTTTTATACTAGTTCGGCCCCTTACGATGAAGGTAAAAGCCTACGTCTAGTTGTGATTGTGATTATGTATGTCTCAATAACCAGGAAGCAGAATCGCTTGACCTAGCTCTCGAGTTGTTGTTTCGTGTCTTGAACCGCCGCCGGGTCGTCCCCTTATATACTGAGGTTGACGCCCAGAGGCTCTACACAGTCCCGGCCGGCTTATAGATTGTATCCGGCTCGGTCTCTTAATCTTTCTTGCCTTACAGTACAAGTTACATGATCAAGGCGGTTTAACACTACGGGCCTTAGGTCACCTCTGGGCCATTGGGCCTTTACCAAGCCGCCGTCTTCAAGCTTGAGCTTCTGTCTTCAAAAATGCTTGTAAGTATAACTCGGCTCCTTTCGGCGGGTCATACTAGTAGTTATATCCCCAACAGAGGCGGTGGACGACGACGAGGCCCCAGACTGGAACGACCCGGAGACGGGGAATACACGGCAGTGGAGTCGTAGACGGAGAGGAGTGGGAAACTTGACTGGTTAGGGTGCGGGGTGGGCCTACACTCGGCCGAGAATAACAGGAGGTGCGGAGGGGAGGGATGGCCTGGCCGTTGGCAGGGTAGCGTTTCGCTGAGGAGCGCAAAACAACGCCGCTAGACGCCGAAGGCTGGAGCAGGCAGTTCCGACAGCTCTGGGGGAAGAAGACGAAAGATTGAAGAAGAATGCCGGCCGTTGGATGTAAATCCAATGCCTTCTTAGGCTTCGACCTACTGGCCTACATGTCAGCTAGTCCAATTGTTTTTAGTCCATTTGGTGGGATGGGTGAAACAATGATGTAGCATCTATGCAGCCCGTTTAAATCCCATTTGCATTTTTCTCGAAATCCGCGGACTTGCTGGGCTGGGTGAAAATATCATGTTGGGCTAGACCGAGAAATGTTATAAAAACATAAACACATGATTGCACGTCTATTACTGCATTGGTTGGTAAGATCTTTGCAAGCTTATGTACGCAATCACTAGGAGTTAACTTGCCAAGTTATATATAAACAATTATCATTATTATTTTGTAAGAACTTTCAACTTACGAAATAAAATATCATTTTAATATGATGCGTTAATAGTACGTGGGGTATTATTATTTTTTAGGCTAGACGTTGGACAGTTGAGTTGGTTCTAGGGAAAAGTACTGGGAGAAAACTCAGTTTACATCGAAAAAGAAAGTGGGAGAACAGATAAAGTACAACATCTAGACCTTCCTGGCACGCTTGATCATGACGCTGCGGTTGTCCGTGTACTCGTCGGTTACGGGAAGCAGACATGCCCTCATGTCCAAAATCTGCATGTACATGTCATAGCATGCGTATGCGCCTTGGCCGCGTAGGTTATGTAGGCTAGATTCAGAGGTACCTCCCACGTGTTCAGGTCGTCTTCTTTCATGTTGGCATATCAGGGGTCGATGATGGTCTCATCGAGGTCAACTACGGAGTCCTTCTCCTGCCCGTTGCTGATGATCTTGTATTGCTTCTGGATGTCGACAAGCTTGTTGCACCAGATAGCCGAATCGTCACGTTCTTCCTTCTCTCCACCGTAGCGAAGGTGCAGTCGGTGCTGCCGATGAAACTGAGGCGAGGCAGAGCTTCACCGAATCCGTATCGTTGGTGTACATCACATTCAACTTTGTGCAGCCATAGGACTGAATGGCGAACTCGAAGGGGAACTCCTTGCTGAAGTCCATATCCAGCAGGCTCACCCCTCGGATCGCCATTGGAGTCTCTTCGAGTGAACGAGTGTGTAGGCGGCGGCAGCAGTTCGTTTTTCAGCTCTTGGGGAACTAGATTCAACAGTAAGCTGAGTGTGTACATGCGACAACAGTTACTACCCCTCCCTCATCCGTTGCACGCCCAGCAGAAGATGCACCCTCGGCGCATTCAAACGCCTCCATTAAGAAACCTACTCTGGTCACACGTCGGTTCACGAGCGGGTCTGTATTGGTACTGTAATAACAGGAGTTAGTGGTCACTTCACTTAAATTTAATTATCTTTAATCGAAATTTATACTTAAAACAAGCGATGCATTGGCTTGTTCTATCAGTGCCACAGGATCAACATGCACAACAATTAGAATTATTATTCTCAGGACGCACATGATCAGCACATTTGTCGCACTTTCACAGAGATAATACTACCAAGTTTGAACTGTTTGTTATGGTTGTTGTGCTCTGCATCATCATGCCATGTTTCCCAGCTTGCAAGATTCAGAACCAACAAATAGATCCAAATAATAAGTACAACAAAGATGCCTACATAACTCACTGATTCCCAGCTTGCAAGATTCAGAACCAACAAATAAGATCGAAATAATAAGTACAACAAAGATGCCTACACATCTCATTGATTCCCAGCTTGCAAGATTCAGAACCAACAAATAAGATTCAAGTAATAAGTATAACAAAGATGCCTACACATCTCATTGATTGCCAGCTTGCAAGATTCAGAACCAACCCATTAGAGCCTTTTGATAAAGTGAATATCGGGATTAAATCCATCTTGACTAGCCATGTCATACAATCGAAGAACTTGGCGATGACCGTCACAACATCTGTAGTTGAGTATTCCTGTTTGCACAACACAAACAAGGAGACAGGAGAGCATGATTTCGCTTTAATAGCAGCCTCCTTGAACTCAACCTGCAGCTCCACTAGGATGAGGTCTGCCTGGAGTTCCATGATTCAATTCATGCACCTTTTTCTACAGTTCACCTGAAATGCAGCAAAGATTGCATCATTCAGCTAGCAAGAAGTACTTGCTCTCATGAGCTGGTAGGTTCTTCTTTAGTAGTTGCACTAAAATTAAGGAACATTAAGGTTGGCTGTCCGGCTAATGTAAGGTGCAACTATAATTTTCTTATCCTTTTGTGCAGTTCCACTAAAATAAAGTGCCATTGTGGTGACAGTGACGACTCCATCTTGCAAAGGCTAATAAAATGTTGCACGAGATTACCAGTAGAACTTGACGAATATTTTGGAAACTCCAATCACCATTTTGTGTAGTTCCACCAAAATTGAGAGATGTTGCCCACGTGACATTTTAGTTGAACTGCACAAGACACTCATTCCAAAAAAAGTGTTTTGTGCAGTTCACCAAAAGGTCACAATAGCAACAAGGTGACATGGATATCCCTATCTGCACAAAAAGATAGAAAGTAAACATTTGCTGGTTAATAAGAATATGCGAAACATATACAAAATGAAAAGAAGCATCTTAATTATGTTCATGGCAATCATGCAAGGACAATAGAAATTTTAAAACGTCAGCAATGCTTCATGTTACCAGAAGCATTACAATCAACAATGAGATTCCTCAAATATGGGATTACTTTAATGGCGGCATTGCTTGTTTACCAGACATAGTAAATCAACAGTAGCTAAACAGTTGGTTTAAGGGCATGGGACCGTGGGGACACCAGGACAATCAGAAGCCTAAAGGAGCAACTTACTTATCATACTGGGGAAAATAGCAGGTGTGCCATTTGTAACATAGTTTAATTGCATCTTATCACTGGAGGCATTAGATTAACAATAACACTGGTTAGACATGTCCCTAAGGTAACAGTGTGATTGCTTCATTTTACATGCGCCCTTACATTAACAACAGCAAAAGGTTGGTATAAGGACATGCGACAGTGGACGCATCAGCACAATGTACCTACAAGGAGGCATAAAGTGGTGATGCCGAGTTTGTTCATGCTATGTGAGGGCAGCAAATCTAATCCTGGAGATCTTTTACTATGTGAGGGCAGCAAATCTAATCCTGGAGACCTTTTACTATGTGAGGGCAGCAAATCTAATCCTGGAGACCTTTTACTATGTGAGGGCAGCAAATCTAATCCTGGAGACCTTTTACTATGTGATGGCAGCAAATCTAATCCTGGACATACTCTGTTGACTTGTCCACCAGCCACCACTTTCTATCCTTTTTTCAACCAATAATAGATCTGTTCCTTATCCAGTTTGTACTGCGTTTTCCCATTATTTCCCTTTTCAACCAAGAGACCGGTTGGGTATCCGGTCTCTACTACTTTCACCATATTATTTCCTCTTTGAATCAAGTCCTAGATTCATGCTACAACTTTCCCCCCCTTTCTTCGTTGTTTGAACAAAGCCCTAGATTCGAATGCATGAAGTAGCTTTACCTCTAATAATACTAAAAATGTAGGTGGCTTTGGAGCAGAAAAAGATGCACATGCAGACACATGGGGAGCTGGGGCAGTAGAGCAAGGCCGCTTTCGAAGAACTTATACATGAGGGTCGCCGGGATGTCGGCGGCGGCAGGTCGGATCTGCGGACAATACTGCAGGGAGGAAGAAGGGTCGGAGGACCTCCCGAGCCGGCGCTGTGTCGGAGAGAACGGCACGGGAAGAGGATCGGGCCCCTCCGGCAGCTGTGGGTTTCCTCCCTCGGCGGCGATCACCGCATGAACAATGCACCTTTTAGTCCTCTACACACACCGGCCGAAGGGATCTGGCCGGACCTGTGACCAGCGGTGAGCGGAGAGAAAATGTTGCTACCGCTGTCTTGTTTATATCTGGAGAGGATGAGAGAATGAAGAGAGCAACCCTAGTAAAGCAAGCGCTCAAGCCCCTGCGTCCATATATAGTGGAGTGATTATCTTTCTTCTCTCCACAACAAGCGTTTGAATTTGTGTACGTGGCATTAAAGAAAAGAAACTCTCTATTTAAGGTGACTACTGTACGACTCCTACTTACTACTAGTAGTACTACAGTACTGTTCACTTGTGCTCCCCGCCCCTCCATTAATTGAACAACCCCACGGGTGAATAAACATATAGTAAGTACTGTATTTATATAGAATGAACAAGCTCGAACTATTTTCGCGTAGTTAAAAGTTGAGGGCGAGGCTTTTCCTGGGTAGTACGCGCGGCAGTTTTCGGGTAGGCGGTTTGACAGAGAGGCGAGGAGGGTGAGCGAGTGCCGGATTCTCAAACATCCTGCTAGAAAGGTCGGGCTGTGCGATTTGACGGCGCGTTACTGCTGGAAAGACTTGTGATATGACCACTCACTATAGTCATGAATTACTAGCGCTCCGACCGGGGTGATGCCCCCCTTCCGTTCCGCGCTCTAATCTGGTGCATGACATGTCGACCCGGATGCTGGCTCTCCCACATGTTGGAGTAGTAAGAAGGAGCAAAGAATGATGTGGTATATACTAGTACTATACTACTCCCTCTGTTCCTAAATATAAGTCTTTGGAGAGATTTCACTATGGACCACATACGGAGAAAAATGAGTGAATCTACACATAAAATGCATCTATATACATCCGTATGTGGTCCATAGTGAAATATCTACGAAGACTTATATTTAGGAACGGAGGGAGTACTACTCAGGTCGGAGGAGTGCGAACCATAGCAGCCCAGTGAACCAGCAGTGCGAACCACGGCAGTCTAGTGAACCAGCAGTGCGAACCACGGTAGCCCAGTGAACCAGCAGTAGAAAACAATGTGGTGACATGGCCATAAAAACAATGTGCTACGGTCCACACTGTAGCATGTACAGTAACACTCCTTTTTGTTTGGATCCCTGAGTTAGAGCTAGTTTGGGTTGAAATAGCTTCAAATTATCGAAACAAGAGGGGTTAGTTTGAGCTAGTTTGCTCTGACCCAGCTAAAAAAACTAGCCCGGTGGAGAGGTTCTAATTGGGTTAGTTATCCTCGGGCCCACTAAAAGAGAACTAAAAAAATCTCCCCTGCCCGCACCAGATCACTCCCCCCCTCTCGCACGACTCCTCTCTGTTCCCCATAGGGCCACCCGCCCAAGTGCCGCTCGCCCTCTCTCTCCTTCAGCCGCCCTCTCCTTCCGGCCTCTGCCGCCCTACTTCGGCCTCCCTCTCCCTCCGGTCTTCGAAGGTCGCCCCGCTCCCCCTTCACCAATCATTTTTCTCCCTCTGTCGTGCGCGGCGGCGGTGCATCTACTAGGGAGGTTGCGAGAGGGGTGAGTTTGTTCGTTCCTTCTCTGTCTCACAACCATATCATTGATCTTGCTTGCTCTAGCGCTAATTCTGATTTGGAAAAGTAGATCCCGATCCAACTTGGTATAGGTTTGTGGTGCACGCATGGAATTGTTTGATGCTGCTTGAGGAGGTAATAAATCTTTCTAGAGGCCCAAAGATTTAGTTCACCTTTCTAGGTATTTCAATTTGAGGCTTGCATTATTTCTAGAGGCCCAAAGATTCAGTTCACCTTTCTAGGTATTTCAGTTTCAGGCTTGCATTATTTCTAGAGGCCCAAAGATTCAGTTCACCTTTCTAGGTATTTCAATTTCAGGCTTGCATTATTTCTAGAGGCCCAAAGATTCAGTTCACCTTTCTAGGTATTTCAGTTTCAGGCTTGCATTATTTCTAGAGGCCCAAAGATTCAGTTCACCTTTCTAGGTATTTTAGTTACATGCTTGCATTATTTCTAGAGGCCCAAAGATTAAGTTCCCAGTCGGCGGCAAGCGGCCCTGCTACCCATGCCGGTGTCGACCTCAACTCGCAAGGGCCAGCGTCGAAGGGGTTCCCAGGTCTTGGGCTCTACAGAGCCTTCCTCCATAGCAACGATGGCGAGCTCCTCCCTCGGTGCATGAGGGGCTCCGGGCTCCCTCCCTATCGTGAATGACTTCCGTGATGAGTTAGCTCATGCTTTGTTTCATGAAGTGTTATTATATTTTGTGAAGCTTGATTGACGACTTGTATGTTTAAGTGGGATATCTCATTTGTATGGACAAAGTAAAAATTATCATGTTTTGCATGCTTGATTTGTATAGATGGTTCGTTTATGTCAATTGTGAGCTGGAGGAGGCCACAGAAGAGTCGGCCACACCAAATCTGGTAGGAAATAGGGTCCAAAGTAGTCAAATGATTGAGAAACATCATTTATTGTCAATCTAACCCTGCCATCCATACAACTCTTTGGTTTAGAGTTAGTTCAGGGTTACTCCCTCCGTTCCAAAATAGATGACACAGCTTTTTACTAAAATTAGTACAAAGTTGGGTCATCTATTTTGGAACGAAGGAAGTAGAATCTAACTCTAACCTCTAAATGAGTTAGAGTTCTCCTCGTCTCGGTTCATCGCCATCATACTTTCCCCATTCCTGTGTTTTCAGTATCCTGCGAATCAAAGAGGCCCTTTTTTGTGGGAAAAATCAAAGAGGCCCTAAGAATGGTTTAGGTCCGGTCATTTTTTATAAACGTGTTATGTCCAAAATTTAATGAACGTGCTCCGGTTTCCATGAAAATAATCCGGTTTCATGTAGTAATTCATTCATTTATTTATTCTTCTGCAGGGGGTTTGCATGTAATTCGTGAGGTCTGAAATGTAAAGTACCCTGGCATATGCTCCGAGTCGTGCATGCACTACGACCCAGATGCTCTATGTCCCAGATGTCGGCGAATGGGAGCACGTGGAAATAGGCTAGGAGTACATATAGGAGGATAAATGCGTGGAAAAATATGTACTGTGAAGCCTAGCCACGGTTCGAAAAGGAGACCTAAAGTGATTACAGCTATAGGTCGCACGCACCCAACTAGTGGTACTAGACATACGACTAATTTTTCCCTCAAAAAAAAGAGGCACGAGTGCTCAGTACTCCTATTCTATAAACACGAGTCCCATCTAACAACAACGTCCATGCTACAGCTAGCTCTCCTCCCTCGTTTCTCTCTTCTAATTCTAAGCTCGCCGACGCCCGGAGGGCGGGGTGTGTTTGCTCAACTGCGGCCCCACCTCACGGTGAAAACGTTATGACTGGAATAAAAATGCCATATACTCCCTCCGTTCATAAATATAAGCCTTTTTAGATACTATTTCAAATGGAATACAACATACAGATGTATGTAGACATAGTTTAGAGTGTAGATTCACTCATTTTGCTCCGTATGTAGTAGTCACTTGCTGGAATCTTTAGAAAGACTTATATTGGGAACGGAGGGAGTACTATACTAATAAAACATTAAGGCCACGAGGCGATGCAGTGCTGGTTACAGGGGGCAAGAAGAAGAGATGCATCCATCGACGACGTCCACCTCCTCGACTCAGGGCGCCAGCCCACCGAACGGCGCCTAAGTAGCAGCGGCTTTTGTGGCCAGGTCGACGTGCTTCTGAACAATGGCATTGTCGGCGTTCTGGGAACGGGGGTCCTCAGACTTGCCTGCCTGCGGCCCGCGGCGTGGCTCAAAGGGGGGCCCAGCACGGCCCATCTTCATCAACACAAGCTCAAGACCCTCGCGAGGGGCCAAGCCTCGCGGGGCGGATGATAAGGAGCTTCCTTAGGCGCGGCCTCATCAGGCTGGCTCACGAGGAGGCGGAGAGTTCAAGGCAGGGTACCTCGCGAGCTGTCCATGACGCAAGCCATGATGACCAAGGGCGCCAGTCGGGCGCCAGTCTGCGCGGTGTCCTCCTTTCCTCTTTGGGGCAAAGGGAGCAAGCGCAGGCGAGAGCGTCAAGCAAAGGCGTCCATTTCAGTGCAACGAGACCAAGACCAGCCCAACGGTAGGAAGGAAATCATTGTGGAGCCCAAGCAGGCGTCACCACCAGAGCCTTTGACAGGCGAGGACCAACTTTAGTCAGGATAAGTGTACCCGATGTTCCCCTTCAAAATGGCCAATTGTTGATGCCCTTCCCGCTCAATATTTGGGAAGAGGCCCAGGGCCTTTGCCTATAAATAGGACTAGCCACCCCCAGGGTAGAGGCATCTGAATCCGAGCCAAGAAACTAGTAGAGAGAGCGACTGAACTACTCCTAGCAGTTCATCGTCCGAACCAAGAACAGACCCTCGTGAGGATGTTCTTCCTTGTATTGTTCATCATCAGCCCAAGAGGCAATCCACCACACCACACACTGGAGTAGGGTATTACACCACAATTGTGGCCTGAACCAGTATAAACCCTGTGTCTCTTGTGTTGTCCCTTTTGTAGTTTAGATCCTAGCGAGGCGGCGAGGAGCAGGTAGGTAGAGGGCGAAATCTCCACGCGCACCCCAGTGTTCGAACCTCAAGGGTCTGCCGGAACCCTAAATCCGACATTTGGCGCGCCAGGTAGGGGTACGCCAAAGTTTTCCCTTCCTCCACCACCGCGACCTGCCTCGTAATGAGCAGCGCGCCGCCCGCTCCGGCCGCCAGCGCCAGCACGGGGGCTAGGGGGCTCCGAGCCCTGGTCCCGGCCTTGCAGCGGGTGTGGTGGCCGGACAAGTTCAAGCGGACAATGCCGCCGTGCTACAACGGCGCGGCCGATCCATTGGCTTTCCTGCTGGCATGCGAGGAGGCCGTCCTCGAAGCTGGAGGTGACGACAGGGCCATGGCCAACTGGCTTCCCATGGCCCTCACCGGCGCTCCGCGCGCAGTGCAGCCCCGCCTGCCGGCAGCCTCCGTGGCCTCTTGGGAAGAGCTGCACAACCTCTTCCTCGCCCACCATGCCGCACCGGCGCGCCCGGTCATCGCGGCCCTCCTGGGCGGCTCGCAGGCGCCGCCCACAAGTCACCACGTCAAGCCGTTCGTCCGCCGGGTCAGCGCCGCCTCCACGCGGCAGGGGGCTCTCCCGGACCGGTCGGCGCCAAAGGCCGGTCTGACCTTCGGCTCGGAGGACCACCCCTCCAACTCAGCCTGCTCGGGTGTGCTCCCCATGCTGTGCACCCCCACCATCTGCCAGGTGGCCGTCACCAGGACTCTCATCGACGGCGGTGCCGGCCTCAGCGTGTTCTTGGTCGAGGCCTTCAACCTCCTCTGCATACCCCAGGAGCGGCTGCAGCCCAGCCTGCCCTGCTTGGGCGTCGGGGGCGGGTCATCTGGCTCCATGGGGCAGATCCGGCTCCCGGTAACTTTTGGCACCTACGACAACTTCCGCACGGAGCTGGTCGATTTCGACATCGCCCCCATCGGCCTCCCCTACAATGCCATCCTCGGTTACCCAGCGCTAGCCAAGTTCATGGCCGCGACTCACTCGGCGTGCAACCTCATGAAGATGCCCGGGAGCAACGGTGTCCTCACTGTGTCTGGGGACACCGGAGATGCGCTGCGAGTGCTCAAGCTCGCCCTCAAGACGGCGGCGGCAGCACGGCCCGCCGACGCAGAAACCCCCAAGCCCAAAGGGGCCGCGCCAACCAAGAAGAAGCAGTTGTTCACCCAAGACAAGGTAGAGACCAAGCAGATACCCGTCGACGAGGATGGGTCCACTGACGCCACTTCCACCATAGGCGCCAACCTCGAACCCCAGCAGGAGGAAGCCCTGGTCAGGTTCCTGCGCGCAAACAAGAAGGTATTCGCTTGGGAGCCTGATCAGTTGGCGGGGATCCCTAGGGGCGTAATCGAGCACCACCTCAACGTGTGCCCCAACGTGCGTCCCGTGAAGCAAAAGGCAAGGCGGCAGTCCACCGAAAAGCAGGCCTTCATCGTCCAGGAGACCCACAAGCTAGAAGCCGCTGGGGTCATTCACGAGGTCCGATATCCAGATTGGTTGGCCAACCCAGTTGTTGTGCCAAAGAAGGGAGGGAAGGAGTGCATGTGTGTCGACTTCACCAACCTCAACAAAGCGTGCCTGCAAGATCCGTTCCCGCTCCCTCGCATCGATCAGATCGTCGATTCCACCGCTGAATGCGATCTGTTATGATTTTTAGATGCCTTCTCCAGGTATCATCAGATCAAGATGGCGGTGGAAGACGTGGAGAATACTGCCTTCCTGACCCCGTGTGGGGTGTCCTGCTATACTGCATGCCGTTCGGACTGCGCAACGCGGGCGCAACCTTTCAGCGGCTCATGCACATCACCTTGGGCCCGCAGCTCGGGAAGAATGTGGAAGCTTACGTTGATGACATTGTGGTGAAGTCTCGCGAGGCCAAGACCCTGATACAAGACCTGGAGGAAACTTTCGCAAGCCTCAACATAGTGAACCTGCGGCTCAACCCAGAGAAGTGTGTGTCCCCTCGGGCAAGCTCTTCGGCTTCCTTGTATCCCACCGAGGCATCGAGGCCAACCCGAAGAAGGTCAAGGCGGTCGAGGACATGAGCCCGCCAAAGACCCTCAGAGAAATGCAGAAGCTCACTGGGCGCGTGACTGCGCTAAGGCGCTTCATCTCCAAGTTGGGGGAGCGAGCACTGCCCTTCTTCCAGCTGATGAAGAGAAAGGGGCCCTTTGAATGGACTGAAGAGGCCTACAAGGCGTTCCAAGATCTCAAGAGATACCTAACCAGCCCTCCGGTGATGGTGGCTCCACGCCCTCAAGAGCCCCTGGTGCTCTACCTCGCCGCCACTCCCTATTCCGCCAGCGCAGCTCTGGTGGCAGTTAGGGAGGAGCACCGGACCAAAGCCGCGGCAGCTACCCTGGTCAAGGCAAAGCAGGGTCAAGGAGGACTCGCAGAAACCACTACCGTGGCTGAGGAGGATCAGCCGCCGCAGGGGAGCGTACTGGGAACGGAAGAGGCCCCTTCCCCAGACGACCAGCTTCTGGAAGCTCCATCGCCTCAAGAGGCGCCACGGCCTCCGGAGGACGCCATCGGCACCGGCGCTCCAAACCTCATTGAGCACCCAGTTTACTTCGTCAGCACGGTGTTGCGGGACGCGAGGGCACGGTACCCCATGCCTCAGAAGCTCCTCCTCGCGCTACTAGTGGCCTCGCGCAAGCTGCAACACTATTTCCAGGGTCACCCCATCAAGGTCGTCTTAGCATTCCCCTTGGAAAGGGTGCTCAGGAGCCCAAACTCAGCCGGAAGGGTGGAACATTGAGCTGCAAGCGTTTCAGCTCGAGTTCAGCACGACCAGAGTCATCAAGGGGGCTGCGTTAGCAGATTTCGTGGCAGAATGGACGGAAGCACCGGGCCTCACGGCCGACGAGGATCGGTCCCTCTCTCCGGGAAGCGAGGCGCCGGAGGGCTGGGTCATGTACTTCAACGGTGCGTTCTCCAGGCATGGCGCTGGGGCCGGAGCGGTGCTCATATCCCCCACTCAAGACAAGCTCTACTACGCCGTGCAGCTCTGTTTCCAGCAAGGTGAAAAGGTCTCCAACAACATAGCGGAGTATGAAGGACTGATAGCGGGCTTGAAGGCCGCAGCTGCCCTAGGGGT
This sequence comes from Triticum timopheevii, assembly GCA_963921465.1. Classification (NCBI taxonomy): domain Eukaryota; kingdom Viridiplantae; phylum Streptophyta; class Magnoliopsida; order Poales; family Poaceae; genus Triticum; species Triticum timopheevii. The sequence continues at coordinate 166,746,820 of OY997272.1, read as the reverse complement.
GAAGCGCCTTACTATCAAGGGCGATTTGCAACTCCATCAATTTCTCCAACAAGGTATACGAGCCAAAAGATGAGCACATGGAAGCCTATCTTGCGGAGGTCCGCAGGATGGAGAAGCAGTTCTGGGGGTTGGAGGTACAGCATGTACCCCGCGGCACCAATCAAGAGGCCGACGACATCGCCAAACAAGCCTCCAGGCGGTTACCTCAGGAGCCTGGCATCTTCGAGGAACGGCTCTTCAAGTCCTCGGCCATGCCCTCATTATCAAACACGGCGCAGCCTCGGGAGGAGCTCCCCCAGCCACCTGCCTCGAGAGCCCCGGTCTGTGGCCCGGCCTCAGGAGCATGCCTCCTCCTGACGATGGAGCCTCAGGAGGGGTGCTGGATCATAGAGCTCCGGAGCTACTCAACACAAGGGACCCTGCCGGAGAAGGAGGAGGAAGCAGAACGTGTGGTACGGCAAGCTACAGCGTACTGCATCAGGGATGGAGAGCTCTATCGGAAACGACCAAAGATGTGTCCCTACGCTGCATCCCCAGGGAGCAAGGGAAGGAACTGCTAGCAGATATACACGGTGGAGACTGTGGGCATCATTCATCATCGCGGACCCTCGTCGGCAAGGCGTTCCGCAGCGGTTTCTATTGGCCTACTGCGCTCAATGACGCTGTCGAACTAGTGAAGGCTTGCGAAGCCTGCCAATTCCATGCCAAGCAGATCCATCAGCCGGCAGGAGGTCTGCAAACTATACGCCTCATGTGGCCGTTCACAGTCTGGGGGTTGGATATCCTGGGCCCGTTTCCTCGGGCGCCAGGGGGCTATCGCTACATCTACGTCGTCGTGGACAAGTTCACCAAGTGGGCTGAAGTAGAAGCCATCCGCACCATCCCTGCTGGTTCTACAGTCAAGTTCATCAAGGGCATCGTGAGCCGGTTCGGGGTGCCGAATCGCATCATCACCGATAATGGTTCGCAGTTCACCAGTAACCTCTTCAAAACATACTGTACTAACCTTGGAATGCAGATATGCTACGCTTCAGTGGCGCATCCCCGAAGCAACGGCCAGGCTGAGCGGGCCAACGCAGAAGTCCTGAGGGGCCTCAAGACCAGAACATTCAAGAAGAAACTGGAGGCCTGCGGCAGAGGTTGGTACGATGAGCTTCAGTCCGTGTTGTGGTCCATCCGCACAACTGCGACCAAGCCAACTGGGGAGACCCCGTTCTTCCTGGTCTATGGAGCCGAAGCGGTTCTCCCTCACGAGGTCAGACGTCGTTCCGCACGGGTCCTGGCATTCGACGAGGTGCAGCAGGACGCCATGTGGGGGATGGACCTCGTGCTGGGGGAGGAGCGTTGCCGAGAAGCCACGTTGCGAGTGGCGAGATACCAACAAGCACTTCGGCGATACCACTGCCGCAACATCCGCCCCAGAACCCTTGAGGTAGGGGACCTCATGCTCAGGCGGGTTCTCTCCAGGGAGGGACTACATAAGCTCTCTCCCATGTGGGAGGGCCCGTTCAAGGTTGTTCATGTTTCCAGGTCCGGCTCTGCGCGCTTGGAGACTCAGGAGGGGGTGCCAGTCCAAAATGCGTGGAACATGCAGCACCTTCGGAGGTTTTACCCCTGAAAAGGCCCAGAGCCTGTGAAGAAGGCGAATGCCTGTGAAGCTTATCTTTTTGGAAAAGGCCCAGAGCCTGTGAAGAAGGCGAGTGCCTGTGAAGCTTATCTTTTTGGAAAAGGCCTAGAGCCTGTGAAGAAGGCGAATGCCTGTGAAGCTTATCTTTTTGGAAAAGGCCCAGAGCCTGTGAAGAAGGCGAATGCTTGTGAAGCTTATATTTTTGGAAAAGGCCCAGAGCCTGTGAAGAAGGCGAATGCCTGTGAAGCTGATGCGTTTTGGGAAAGGCTCGGAGCCTGTGAAGAGGGCCAATGCCCGTGAAGCTTGCTTCCCCCAAGAAAGGCCCGGAGCCTGTGAAGAAGGCCAACGCCTATGAAGCTCACCGCCCGTGACACTCTCACATAATAATGAGTTGGGGCTGTACACGCCCCGGAGTCTCAAGAGCGCCGGCCTCAGGCCCTGGGGCCCCCTCCCATGCCCAGTGGCAGCACTTAGCTCCGCGCTGGTGAGAAGACGTCGAAGACTAGATTAGGTGCCGAACGCGGCTTTTTCATTTGCTTTCTGCAGTTGGCTTGTTCATTCCCATTTGAAGTTTTATTGAAGCTGTTGCCGCCTTTGGCCTGTGGCTCTTTGACTTTTCTCTCTCCTGCCTTGATTTCTCTCGGGCAAGGTCTCACAAGGGAGCAGCCTGAACTCCCTCGCGAGTGTTTTCTGCCCTTATCGTTCAAGGTTTCCCTACCTAGGTCCACTACAGGAGCACCCCTCCAGTCCGTGCCTCACGGGCACCGCGACGCGAACACAGGACCTGGGTCGGTCGCCCCCCACGGCTGGGGCTGAGAGCTACCTACGCACAGGCGTGCGGCCAGAAGACACAATACCGAAATAAGGAAACAATGCAATGATTAACAACGGTAACCCAAACACGCCCCCACGGGGCCCCACACAACTGTCTTTTTACGTAGGGAAAAGGAAAAGAAAGAACAAATCAGGCGCGGCTCGCCCTACACCGGCCCTCAGGGAAGACTCGAGCCGCCTCCGGGGCTCAGGCGGACTTCCTGTCGCACTTAACCGAGGCGCGATGGCGGGCAGACCCGCTACCACCCTCCAAGCAGGCGCGACGTCATGGAGGCTGACCGCGGCCGCTGCTAGAAGAGTCGCTGCCCGAAGAAGAACCAGTGAAGCTTGAGGACCCCTGGGCGCCGCCAACCACGCGCGCACTGTCCTCTCCGTCCTCGCCGGGGCTGGTTCTCCAGCCACGGTCGTCGTCTTCAGGGAAGCACCCTGCGCGGCGACCATCTTCCCCAAACACCCTCACGTAGAGGGTGGCATCGCCGTCGAACTTGAAGTGCAGGGTGCACCGACGGCTCAGGCCACGCGCGCGGGCAAACGCCAGCCAGCCGCGGGTCAAGGCCAGGCTCCCAGCTGCGGAGACCTCCAGCTAAGCCCATGAGGCCCGGCTGCAGCAGCTGTCTGCCTGGAGCCAAAGGCCGCCGGGGCGCCAACCGGGAGCTCACTTAGGAGGGAGCAGGGGAGCTGAAGTCGGGCGCTAGTCGGCTCCGCCGACCACGCCACAAACTCCGGCAGCACCTCCGCGGTGTGAAAGCGCGGCCTAGGGGGCGGCACGGCCGAAGCACGCCCCCCGGCCGCGGCCAGCCGCCCGTCACCGCGCGGGAAGTCACCTTCACGACTGCGGGGAGCCACCGTGGAGGCCACAGGGTGTTTGCGAGGGTGGCCTCGACCACGCTTGGGCGGGGGAGAGGCAGGCTCAACCTGGCGGGCCTTTCCTTTCTCTGCGGCCGAGAACTTCCTTGTCGGAGCCATGAAGAAGAAGGAGAAGCAAGAGGGGATAGATTGGAAGGGCACGCGACGTGCCGTACTTAAAGCCAGAGGAGGCCAACCGCCGACCTCCACGATCGCAGGTAATCATGACCCGCTTTGCATGCAGGGACTAGTCAATTCGTGCGGTTGCCGAGGCGTCATGGGGAAGTGGAGACGCCCGCGTCCAACCAGCTGCCACGCGGCGCCCAAGGCCGCAGGCTGTTAGGGCCCGCGGCATTTCGCGCTTGCCCCTTCGCCTCTCTGCTCGGCCAAGTCCGGGCGCGCCTTTGGCCTGGGGGCTACTGTCGGTGTTCTGGGAATGGGGGTCCCTAGAGTTGCCTGCCTACGGCCTGCGGCGTGGCTCAAAGGGGGGCCCAACACGGCCCATCTTCATCAACACAAGCTCAAGACCCTCGCGAGGGGCCAAGCCTCGCGGGGCGGACGACAAGGAGCTTCCGCAGGCGCGGCCTCATCAGGCTGGCTCACGAGGAGGCGGAGATTTCAAGGCAGGGTACCTCGCGAGGTGTCCATGACGCAAGCCATGACGACCAAGGGCGCCAGTCGGGCGCCAGCCCGCGCGGTGTCCTCCTTTCCTCTTTGGTGCAAAGGGAGCAAGCGCAGGTGAGAGCGTCAAGCAAATGCGTCCATTTTGGTGCAATGAGACCAAGACCAGCCCAACGGCAGGAAGGAAGTCATTGTGGAGCCCAAGAAGGCGTCACTACCAGAGCCTTTGACAGGCGAGGACCAACTTTAGTCAGGATAAGTGTACCCGATGTTCCCCTTCAAAATGGCCAATTGTTGGCGCCCTTCCCGCTCAATATTTGGGAAGAGGCCCAGGGCCTTTGCCTATAAATAGGTCTAGCCACCCCCAGGGTAGAGGCATCTGAATCCTAGCCAAGAAACCAGTAGAGAGAGCGACTGAACTACTCCTAGCAGTTCATCGTCCCAACCAAGAACAGACCCTCGCGAGGCTGTTCTTCCTTGTATTGTTCATCATCAGCCCAAGAGGCAATCCACCACATCACACACTGGAGTAGGGTATTACACCACAATGATGGCCTAAACCAGTATAAACCCTGTGTCTCTTGTGTTGTCCCTTTTGTAGTTTAGATCCTAGCGAGGCGGCGAGGAGCAGGTAGGTAGAGGGCAAAATCTCCACGCGCACCCCAGTGTTCGAAACTCAAGGGTCTGCCGGAACCCTAAATCCGACAGGCGTCCAAGGATTCCATCCGCTGGAAGAAGGGCAACGTCTTGCTGTCCTCTCTTGCCTTGTCGTGGCCTGTGTAGGCGATTTCCTCGTAGACGTGGATGTGCAGGTCGACGGTTTCTTGCATGGCGAGGCGCTGTGCGGCGAGCGCGTCCTCGAGGTGCACATTCTTTGTCGCGACCTCCGGCACCTGCAGGTCCACCAGGGCTTGAAAGAGTTCATCACCATGGAGGCCGATGATGGTGGCAGGCAATGAGGAGCCTGGGCGCGCGGGCTGGAGCAGTACGGCAAGGTCGTCCGCGTGCTTCTTGACGGCGGTGAACTTGCGGATGGAGTTGACCATCATGTCGTCCATGCGAGAGGCAAAGCCGGTGTCGGCACGGGCTACGATGCCTGCAGTCGCCAGCACCGTCTGGAAACGCTGCACGGTACGGGCCCGCAGGCCGGCGCCTTGGATGATTTGGCACAGCCGACTGCCTCTCGCGTCCATCGCCTCCATAGGTGCTTGTGGCTTCTGGTCACTTGGTCTTGGATTGGAGTGAGCAATGTTGCGCAGAGACTTGGGAGTAGATGGATTGGACTGGTGGGGCGCCTTTATTATATGAGAGTCCAAACTCTGTTGCATTCACATCGTGTTGGCTCTATTCTGCTTCTCCAATTAATTCCCTCTGCATGTAATTGAGGATGCATCATTGACTGTTCAACATCTCGGGAACCTCTACCCTCTCCCTCCTTGGCATTGAAGCACCTATGGACCCGTCGATGATGAGGTGCCTATGGCGACTTCGTAAATTTCAAGATGATAGTGCCGTGCGTGTGTGCGTTCATAGGGGCGAGTGTATGCGCGTGTATATGAGCGCTTGCGTCTGTACTGTGTCAAAAAAACGTAAATGCGTGTCAAAAAGAGACTAGTCAGTATACTCAATATTGTGCACCTGGAGAGGAAAACGATAGAACTAGTACGTATTTATTTACGGTGAAGATTCACTCATTTTGATATGTACTCCGTCTCGGTGTAGTCTAGTCACTTGTTGAAATCTCTAGAAGGGCAAATACTCCTTTCTGGTTTACAGGGCTATACTAGCAAGTAGTTGTACGTACTAGTACAATAGTGGGTTCACATAGCAATTTTGTCTCATGCAAGAGCCTGGGTATATGCGTGCTCCCATGTTCGCAACTGCAACGTTCGGTTTGCGCTTGACTCTTCACCTCTTTGAGAAGACGAACAATGATGTTACTACTACTGCTTCTACAGTGTCGAATCCACTGCTGCATGTCCGTCCACCGCGAGCGGGACAAATAGCTTGTTGTAGAAGTACTACTAAGCAAAAGTCCGTCCTAGTTTGCGAGCAACCGCGCGCATGGGCAAGGGAGAAGGCGTCTAGTAAACTCAAGCTTCTCCTCGTTGTATGAGTTGACGCGACACATCATAGCAATTGCCCAACATGCTTGCCTCTAAACTTGGCTGAAAGACCCGTAGTGTACAATATATTTTTTGCAACCTCTAACATTTACCCACCACAAATTAAAATATATGTGGCCGTATGCATCGTTCTGATGCAGAGGCCGGGGAGTCCCCCCTTTTCGAAAAAAACAAATTAAAATATATATTCCTGTCTTTACCAGATGAGCGTGCAAACTACAATCACCAGGGTGACAGGTAGGGCCAGAAGACTATTTTAATTTTTTTTAAAAACTTCGAGACGACCACATAGCATGGAGCGACCCCAACGATTTTAAGCTTACAGGCACGGTACACGCCATCCTATACTACTCTACACATGAAATTGCCACACGAGCATCCGGGCTGCGCTTGGCTCTTTGCCTCTTCGGGAAGTCAAACAATGATGGAGTACTACTGCACTGGAGGAGTACTACAGTACGCTTCTGGCCATCTGACACCGATTGAACTGCTGCATGTACACCGCGTGCGGGAGGGAGAGCGTGTAGCGAAAGCTTCTCCTAGTCTAGCCAGCCACCACGCTCATGGGCGAGGGAGGGACGCTTCTGCCTTTGCGTGTATGACAGGTGGGCCCGACAGGTGTGTGGCGAACCTGTCATACAGCCAAAGGCAGGTGCAGTTAAGTCCGCGAGGGAGAGGATAATCAAACTTCTCGTTGATGTACGAGTTGACGCGACACATCAAAGCATTGCACTCGATATATTTCAATAATTTGCATTTACCGATGCATTAATTACAATACATGCATGCATTCCATGACTCCCCTTTTGATACTTGCATGTGTTGATTTAATGCACCTTGAAGCAGTATAAAATATGTGACGGTAAAGCTTTGTAATGCCCCGGCCCAAGTCGAGAGATGGTTGTGCACGAGGAGGGCGAGATCATGCAGACCGAAGAGGACCCGACGATGGAGCTCTCTAAGGTCTCGATGGACCTCATCGTGCTCCACTGCCCCTTGTGCCTCCGCCCCTTGACGCCTCTAGTGTATGAGGTTCGAATACACCTTGTCCATTCGGCTGATTGAGCAAGGTGCAGGTTTCTTGATTGACGTGTTGTTCGATTGATTTCTGTAGTACAAGGGAGGGCACCTGGCCTGCGCGGACTGCCGCGTCGAGCGCCCTGGGAACCAGCGGCAGTGCCAGAAGTGCAAGCGCGGCGGTGGCTTCGACGTGCGGAACATGGCGGTGGACTCCGTCCTTTCGTCGGTGAGGGTGGAGTGCCCGCACGAAGGCTGTGGGCTCTACGTCACTTACCACAAGCTCGCCGATCACCAGAGCATGTGTCCGCTCGCGCCCTGCAAATGCCCCATGCCCGTCTGCGGCTATGAAGGCCCGCCGCCGGCGCTCTACCACCACATCAGCACCGCGCATCCCATGCCCCTGCACAGGATCCAGTACGGCAAGGTGCTCCAGCTACAAGTGCCACTGTTGGAGCCACGGCTCTTGCTGTTCGCGGAGGAGGATAGCCGCACGTTTTTCTTGGTCGGCGGCGTTCTCAACATCAGCGCGCCTATCGCCATGTTGGTTGTCTGCATCAGAGTGGGGGCGTCCCCACTACCGCACTACGTGGCCAAGCTGTGGGCGAACGACCCACCGTGGGAGCCCAAAGGCATGACCGACGCCGTCAAGGTGGAAATGGAGGTGACAAGCAGCAAGGATCCCGGCGACGTCGACGTGTAGGAGCCGACCTTCTTGATAGTTCTGCCCAAGCTACTGGCCGGGGCTAAGCTGGTGTCCCTCCACATTCAGATTGACAAGCTCACGTCCTAAATGTTTCTACAGTGCCTTCTATTTATCTTAGTAATATGCTAATATAGGGATTACCTTGGTCTACTTTAGCTTAAGAAATGGTGGGTTTTGGTGGCGATGCAGCAATTCGTTCGACATTAGATCAGTAATTTTCAACAGACGAACGGATATTTTGTGTCTGTTGGATATAAAGTTCCTTTGGGTAAGAAGTACTACTTGTCATTAAAATGGATAAAAGGAGATGTATGTAGACGTATTTTAGTTCTAGATATGTCCCTTTTTATCCATTTTGATGACAAGCACTCCCTCCGTTCCACAATACATGCCTTCCATTTGTCAAAATATAGATGTATCTAGACATGTTTTAGTATATAGGTACATCCATGATAGAGCCAATCGGATGGTTGAGAACAGTACAATTCGTAGCTACAGATGCATGTGTGACTCCCAGATGCAGAGGCCGGGGGCCATCATCCTCCTTTTCGAGAAAAAACAGACGTGTGTGTGAGAGGACAAGTGCGTGCGTGCACCTCTTCTCTTCCTGTATAACGTACTAGACTCAGAGTACAAGTTTTTGTGGGTTGCACGATGGTGCGTGCGAGAAGTCCCAAGAGATAGCCTAGAGCTCGCCACGCGACTATTCTTGTCGAATGCCCCATTAACCGTAAGATACGTATACGACGGTGCCAGTTATTGCATGTACACAGCAGTACTCCCTCCTTTCCGATTTATAGGGATTAATTCGAAAATCTCACCAACCAAGATGGTGTGTGGTGGAATATTTTTTGTAGTTTGCAAAAGCACCTAATTAATGCTCTTGTTTTTCTCAAAAAATTATGTTTATCAATGCATCAATTGCAATGCATGCATGCATAAAGTACATGCATTGGTAAATTTTCTCTTAATACTTGCATGCAATGATTTAATGCACCTTGGAATCTGAACATGTGTTGGGGAACAACCAAATTGAGCCTTATAAAATGGAAAAACTAAAATTTTGAGATAAGCCCAATAAAACCGGAAAGGAGGGAGTAGAAAAAGAACTACTCCATCCGGGAATAGTGCCGCACTTCGAAACTAGAACCGTCAACAAATTTTGAGCTTGCGTCTTGTCACATTCCAAATTACTCCATGCTATATTGAATTGCAAACCTGTTCACACCAATCACAACCTAAATGGTTTCCCACTTAGGAGCGTATTAGTACCACGCTATATTGAATTGCAAACCTGTTCACACCGATCACAACCTAAACGGTTTCCCACTTAGGAGCTTATTAGTACTTGGTTATAAATACTAGTATGCCAAGATGACTGCACATTCCTCCTCAACTCCTCATCCACAAAAACAAACAAGTCATTCAGCATCCTTCCCTTGCATCTGCCATGGCCAGCGTGAGTTCTGTGTCGAGAGATTGCTACCAGGGAGAGGCGAGCATGGAAGCGGAAGCACGAGAGATGTCCCGCCTCGCTGCAAGAGTAGCCGATATGTCCCGCCACGCGGAAGTAGCAGCACAGAGATCCCGCCGCGCCGCTGAAGCAGCACGGAGGTCCCGCTGCATCATTGATGTAGCAGACTGGTTCAGCCGCGCCGCGGAAGCAGCAGAGATGTCTCGTCGCGTCGCGAATGCAGTAGAGATGTCCCACCGTGTCGCGACGGCCTGGGAAAATTTCTCGCAGGCAGGCGACGACTGTTACAGGCACATGCATGTGATCGTCCATAGCCAGATGGATCAGATCTCCGGCTGGGCGAGGTTGCAGGACGACATGAAAGCCTCGTTTGAACAGGCTACCGGCGTCATCCGGCAACTAAGGGAGGGCAATGAGAGGCTGCGGGCCGAGCGTGCCCTGCTGAGGGAGAAGATCGTCCGAAGTGCAGACCAGGAGGAGGAGACCAGTGCCTTGTTGAAGAGGACCGGCGTCATTGTCAAGAAACTTATGGACGAGAATGACATGCTCCGCAGTGAGCGCCAAAGGCTGGTGGAGGAATCAGTGGATGTTCTCAAGCAGCTTCTTGAGGACACGAAAGAGCTCATCGCCGCTCGCCGTAGAGACTAGTTCCCGCGGCCTACAGCAACACATCAAGAAAGTAGAGATCAGTGAGCCAGATCCTTGTCTTCCTTCTTCTTTTTCCCTTGTGTATTTCAGGCGTAGCCGCATGTGGCTTTTTTTAATTATCTTTCTAATTATGTAAGATAATTCGTCGTCCTTATATATTCATCAGTCTTGCTATAAGTCACAGTAGTTGCTATATAGGTTAGTCGGATCTTACATCAAGATCCATGCTTTCAGATTGTCTTTTTTCTCTCTTAAATCTCAGTCGAGTGAGACATAGCCACGCCATTAAACAGAGGCTCGGGCGCCATTAATGGAGACCTTGGGAGAGAGGTGGACGGCAGATGGAGGTCAAAGGGCTCTCCTCCTGATAAGCACGCGCAGGGTCTGATCGCACGCCTCTCGTACTCAAATAGCTACCCTGCATGGTGCCTCCTAGCTAATAAAAAATGGGGACGCGTGGCAGCACGTAAATGGTACTAGTAAGTAGAACACCCACGGTTTCAATAATACTTGTGTTTCCGATTGTAACGTGACAACACTTGTTACAAAATGACTTTGTTGATTGCTAATGTGTGCGCCTTCGCAAATCGGACTGAAAAATTACCACAGCATGTTGGTGCCATGTCATGGCACCAAGCAAAGTTTCATTATTTTTCATGCGTGTTTTGGATTTACAGGAATTAAAAAACTAAGTTTCTCAATGTTTCCAACCCAGCCACGATGCCCAGAATTTTGAATTTCATTCCCATTTCTTGCATGGAACCAAGAAATTTACCCGAGGACACACATGTGATTTTTCAACCAACTTTGGTGCACTGGAACATGTGCTTGTATTTCAAATTTGAATTATGCACACAAAGGTGACACGTTCCCTCCCAGAACCACGAGCCTTCTTGAGAGAAGCTCCGATTTGCAGGAAGCTTATACCAAAATTTGTTCCTATTCGGCCAATTTGTTTACCACGGCATGGTACTACCATGCCATGACACCATGACAAGTTTCATGATTTTAAAACCAAGTTTCTCAATGTTCTCGACCGAGCCACGATGCCCAGATGTTTGAATTTTATTCTCATTTTTTGCATGGGACCTAGAAATTCACCCGAGGACACAAATCGATTTTTCAACCAACTTTGGTGCACGGGAGCATGTGCTTGTAATTCAAATTTGAATTATGCACATTAAATGACCAAAAACTCAATTAATGTGTAAATAAGGCGAAACGAAGCCGGAATAATTCCAAAATTTAGCAGGGCACTCATGTAGTTCTATGTTGCCTTTGTAAATAAACTCAAGGGGGACGACGTATATTGTTTCGCACTCAAAGGTGGCACGTTCCCTCTCAAAACCACGAGCCTTCTTGAGAGAAGCTTCGGTTTGCAAGAAGCTTATACCAAAATATGTTCCTATTCGGCCAATTTTTTTACTACAGCATGGTAGTACCATGACATGACATCCATGCCAAGTTTCATGATTTTCAGACGTGTTTTGGATTTACAAGAATTTTAAAACCAAGTTTCTCAATGTTCTCGGCCGAGCCACGATGCCTAGATGTTTTCATTTTATTCTCATTTCTTGCATGGGACCTAGAAATTCACCCGAGGACACAAATGTGATTTTTCAACCAACTTTGGTGCACGAGAGCATGTGCTTGTAGTTCAAATTTGACTTATGCACATTAAATGAACAGAAACTCAATTAATATATAAAAAACGACAAACGAACCCGGAATAATTCCAAAATTTAACAGGGCAGTAATGTAGTTGTATGTTGCCTTTGTTAAGAAACTCAAGGGGGGGTGGGCAGCGTATATCGTTTCACACTCAAAGGTGGCAGGTTCCCTCTTAGAACCACGAGCTTCCAAATCGGCCTAATTTTTTACCACAACATGTTAGTGCCATGACATGACACCATGCCAAGTTTCATGATTTCCAGGCGAGTTTTGGATTACATGAATTTAAAATCTAAGTTTCTCGATGTTCTCGGCCGAGTCATGACGCCCAGATGTTTGAATTTCATTCTCATTTCTTCCATGGGACCTAGAAATTCAACCAAGGACATACATGTGATTTTTCAACCCACTTTGGTGCACCGGAGCATGTGCATGCAATTCATATTTAGATTATGCACATTAAAAGTCCAGAAACTCAATTAATGTATAAAAAGGCCAAATGAACCCGAAATAATTCCAAAATTTAACAGGGCACTCATATAGTTCTATGTTGCCTCTGTAAATAAAACCAGGGGGGAGGCAGGGTATATCGTTTCGCACACAAAGGTGACACGTTCCCTCTCGGAACCACGAGGCTTGTTGAGAGAATCTCCGGTTTTGCAAGAAGCTTATAAACTTGTCCCAATTCAGCCAAAAAATATACATATGAAAACAGGGTTTAGATTATCCTGAACATCTCGCTACCTAGACCAATAATGTACTATGATTTGAATTCAACATAAAATGGATACAAATATTTGAATTGGAGAGCGTATGGTACAAGTAGTTCATAGTGAAATATGATTACTGCTATATGCATGTTTTTTGTTATCAAAATAATATTTAAATTATTGTATAACTTGACAAGAATTGTATTCAAATAAGGAAAATTGATTCAAATTTAGTCCATATGGTAGACGACAATGAAGGAAATATGCCCTAGAGGCAATAATAAAGTTATTATTTATTTCCTCATATCATGATAAATGTTTATTATTCATGCTAGAATTGTATGAACCGGAAACATGATACATGTGTGAATACATAGACAAACATAACGTCACTAGTATGCCTCTACTTGACTAGCTCATTAATCAAAGATGGTTACGTTTCCTAACCATAGGCATGTGTTGTCATTTGATTAATGGGATCACATCATTAGGAGAATGATGTGATTGACATGACCCATTCCGTTAGCCTAGCACTTGATCGTTTAGTAAATTGCTATTGCTTTCTTCATGACTTATGCATGTTCCTGTAACTATGAGATTATGCAACTCCCGTTTACTGGAGGAACACTTTGGGTACTACCAAACATCACAACGTAACTGGATGATTATAAAGGAGTACTACAGGTGTCTCTGAAGGTACATGTTGAGTTGGCGTATTTCGAGATTAGGTTTTGTCACTCCGATTGTCGGAGAGGTATCTCTGGGCCCTCTCGGTAATGCACATCACTATAAGCCTTGAAAGCAATGTGACCAAATGAGTTGGTTACGGGATGATGCATTACGTAACGAGTAAAGAGACTTGCCGGTAATGAGATTGAACTAGGTATTGGATACCGACGATCGAATCTCGAGCAAGTAACATACCGATGACAAAGGGAACAACGTATGTTGTTATGCGGTTTGGCCGATAAAGATCTTCGTAGAATATGTAGGAACCAATATGGGCATCCAGGTTTCGCTATTGGTTATTGACCGAGAATAGTTCTAGGTCATGTCTACATAGTTCTCGAACCCGTAGGGTCCGCACGCTTAACGTTACGATGACAGTTTTATTATGAGTTATAAGTTTTGATGTACCGAAGTTTGTTCGGAGTCCCGGATGTGATCACGGACATGACGAGGACTCTCGAAATGGTCGAGAAATAAGGATTGATATATTGGATGACTATATTCGGACACGGAAGTGTTCCGGACGTTTTCGGAGAAAACCGGAGTGCCGGAGGGTTACCGGAACCCCCCCCGGGAGAGTTAATGGGCCATATGGGTCCTAGTGGAGAGAGAGGGGGGGGGGCAGCATGAGCGGCGCGCCCCTCCCCCTCTGGTCCGAATTGGACTAGGAGGGGGGGCGGCGCCCCCCTCTTTCCTTCTCCCTATCCCCCTTCCTTTCCCCCTCCTAGTAGGAGTAGGAAAGGAGGAGTCCTACTCCTACTAGGAGGAGGACTCCTCCTCCTGTCACGCCCTCTAGGGCCGGCCGGCCTCCCCCCTTGCTCCTTTATATAAGGGGGGGGGGCACCCTAGGACATACAAGTTGATCTACGGATCGTTCCTTAGCCGTGTGCGGTGCCCCCCTCCACCATATTCCACCTCGGTCATATCGTCGCGGAGTTTAGGCGAAGCCCTACGCCGGTAGAGCATCATCATCGTCACCACGCCATCGTCCTGACGGAACTCATCCCCGAAGCTTTGCTGGATCGGAGCCCGAGGATCGTCATCAAGCTGAACGTGTGCTGAACTCGGAGGTGTCGTACATTCGGTGCTTGGATCGGTCGGATCGTGAAGACGCACGACTACATCAACCGCGTTGTGCTAATGCTTCCGCTTACGGTCTACGAGGGTACGTGGACAACACTCTCCCCTCTCGTTGCTATGTCATCACCATGATCTTGCGTGTGCGTAGGAATTTTTTTGAAATTACTACGTTCCCCAACAATGGTATCAGAGCCTAGGTTTTATGCGTTGATGTTATATGCACGAGTAGAACACAAGTGAGTTGTGGGCGATACAAGTCATACTGCTTACCAGCATGTCATACTTTGGTTCGGCGGTATTGTGAGATGAAGCGGCCCGGACCGACATTACGCGTACGCTTACGCGAGACTGGTTTCACTGTTACGAGCACTCGTGCTTAAAGGTGGCTGGCGGGTGTCTGTCTCTCTCACTTTAGCTGAATCGAGTGTGGATACGCCCGGTCGTTGCGAAGGTTAAAACAACACTAACTTGACGAACTATCGTTGTGGTTTTGATGCATAGGTAAGAACGGTTCTTGCTAAGCCCGTAGTAGCCACGTAAAATTTGCAACAACAAAGTAGAGGACGTCTAACTTGTTTTTGCAGGGCTTGTTGTGATGTGAAATGGTCAAGACGTGATGCTATATTTTATTGTATGAGATGATCATGTTTTGTAACCGAAGTTATCGGCAACTGGCAGGAGCCATATGGTTGTCGCTTTATTGTATGAAATGCAAACGCCCTGTAATTGCTTTACTTTATCACTAAGCGGTAGCGATAGTCATAGAAGCAATAGATGGCGTAACGACAATGATGCTACGATGGAGATCAAGGTGTCGCCCGGTGACGATGGTGATCACAACGGTGCTTCAAAGATGGAGATGACAAGCACAAGATGATGATGGCCATATCATATCACTTATATTGATTGCATGTGATGTTTATCCTTTATGCATCTTATCTTTCTTTGATTGACGGTAGCATTTTAAGATGATCTCTCACTAATAATTAAGAAGTGTTGTCCCTGAGTATGCACCGTTGCGAAAGTTCTTCGTGCTGAGACACCACGTGATGATCGGGTGTGATAGGCTCTACGTTCAAATACAACGGGTGCAAAACAGTTGCACACGCGGAATACTCAGGTCATACTTTACGAGCCTAGCATATACAGATATGGCCTCGGAACACGGAGACCGAAAGGTCGAACGTGAATCATATAGTAGATATGATCAACATAGTGATGTTCACCATTGAAACTACTCCATCTCACGTGATGATCAGACATGGTTTAGTTGATTTGGATCACGTGATCACTTAGATGACTAGAGAGATGTTTGTCTAAGTGGGAGTTCTTAAGTAATATGATTAATTGAACTTAAATTTATCATGAACTTAGTACCTGATAGTATTTTGCTTGTCTATGTTTGTTTGTAGATAGATGGCTCGTGTTGTTGTTCCGTTGAATTTTAATGCGTTCCTTGAGAAAGCAAAGTTGAAAGATGATGGTAGCAATTACACGGACTGGGTCCGTAACCTGAGGATTATCCTCATTGCTGCACAGAAGAATTACGTCCTGGAAGCACCGCTGGTTGCCAGGCCTACTGCTGATGCAACTGAATACGTTAAGAATGTCTGGCAGAGCAAAGCTGATGACTACTCGATAGTTGAGTGTGCCATGCTTTATGGCTGAGAACCGGGTCTTCAACGACGTTTTGAACGTCATGGAGCATATGAGATGTTCCAGGAGTTGAAGTTAATATTTCAAGCAAATGCCCGGATTGAGAGATATGAAGTCTCCAATAAGTTCTATAGCTGCAAGATGGAGGAGAATAGTTCTGTCAGTGAACATATCCTCAAAATGTCTGGGTATAATAATCAGTTGATTCAACTGGGAGTTAATCTTCCTGATGATAGTGTCATTGACTGAATTCTTCAATCACTGCCACCAAGCTACAAGAGCTTCGTGATGAACTATAATATGCAAGGGATGGACAAGACTATTCCCGAGCTCTTCGCAATGCTAAAAGCCGCGGAGGTAGAAATCAAGAAGGAGCATCAAGTGTTGATGGTTAACAAGACCACCAGTTTCAAGAAAAAGGGCAAAGGGAAGAAGATGGGGAACTTCAAGAAGAACAACAAACAAGTTGCTACTCAAGAGAAGAAACCCAAATCTGGACCTAAGCCTGAGACTGAGTGCTTCTACTGCAAGCAGACTGGACACTGGAAGTGGAACTGCCCCAAGTATTTGGCGGATAAGAAGGATGGCAAAGTGAACAAAGGTATATGTGATATACATGTTATTGATGTGTACCTTACTAATGCTCACAGTAGTACCTGGGTATTTGATACTGGTTCTGTTGCTAATATTTGCAACTCGAAACAGGGACTACGGATTAAGCGAAGATTGGCTAAGGACGAGGTGACGATGCGCGTGGGAAATGGTTCCAAAGTCGATGTGATCGCGGTCGGCACGCTACCTCTACATCTACCATCGGGATTAGTTTTAGACCTAAATAATTGTTATTTGGTGCCAGCGTTGAGCATGAACATTATATCTGGATCTTGTTTGATGCGAGACGGTTATTCATTTAAATCAGAGAATAATGGTTTTTCTATTTATATGAGTAATATCTTTTATGGTCATGCACCCTTGAAGAGTGGTCTATTTTTATTGAATCTCGATAATAGTGATACACATATTCATAGTGTTGAAACCAAAAGATGCACAGTTGATAATGATAGTGCAACTTATTTGTGGCACTACCGTTTAGGTCATATCAGTGTAAAGCGCATGAAGAAACTCCATACTGATGGACTTTTGGAATCACTTGATTATGAATCACTTGGTACTTGCGAACCGTGCCTCATGGGCAAGATGACTAAAACGCCATTCTCCGGAACTATGGAGTGAGCAACTGATTTGTTGGAAATCATACATACTGATGTTCGTGGTCCAATGAATATTGAGGCTCGCGGCGGGTATCGTTATTTTCTCACCTTCACAGATGATTTGAGCAGATATGGGTATATCTACTTAATGAAACACAAGTCTGAAACATTTGAAAAGTTCAAAGAATTTCAGAGTGAAGTGGAAATCATCGTAACAAGAAAATTAAATTTCTATGATCTGATCATGGAGGAGAATATTTGAGTTACGAGTTTGGTCTACACTTGAAACAATGCGGAATAGTTTCGCAACTCACGTGCCGTGGGAACGAACACCTATGGGGCAGGGCCCCTTTCGGTCCAGCAGGGAGCGGGGATCGCACGAAGAGCGGATCGAGGTGAGGCACGCGAGCGATTTTACCCAGCTTCGGAGCTCTCCGGAGAGATAATACTCCTACTGCTGCTTTGTGGTTGTATTATGTTCTTGCTCGAGAGCGTGGGAGTGTTCTGGTTTTGAATGAGTCGAACCCCCTCTACGTTGCGCATGGGCCTCCTTTTATATGCTAAAGGGGTCACCGACAGGTGGCAACGCAGGCAAGGGTACAAATGTAAAAAGAGTGGTTGGTACAGCTACCTCTACAGTGCATCCTACCTAACTCTGACGGCAGGGGACAAGAGCATTTAATGCCTGTCCGTATCGCCCAAACAGTGCAGAAAAGCGACCGTTAGGGGCGCCACCGTTCGCCACGATGGCCATCTTGTCATCTTCGCTTGCGACCTCGCACCGCTTGGCTGCACAGCCTCTCGCCACGTGCGCCTGGAACGCTCCTGTGGCGACACGTCGACGGATGTGCTGGAGCGTGGGCGCAGAGTGGCGGCCTGCCGCGGCAAGCGCCTTGCCGCGGTCGTTGTCTTGTCGCGCCCGGAAGCTTGTCGCTCGTCTGGTCTTGTAGGGACGCGCGGCGCGTCGCAGCAAGTTCCTTGAAATGCCTTGGTTGGCCTTCCCGGCAGGCTCCTCTTGCCGGGGCCTTGTCTTCTCAGTTAAAACACTTTGTTCTTGAATGGCTCCAATAGGAACTACGAAGGACCTTGGCGGGCACCCTGCAAGCCTTTCCGCAGGGCGCTGCGACTGCCCGTGCACAAGTTCGGGATACTAGTGTACCCCTACTCTAGTACACCGACAGGAGCCCCCGGGCCTGGGCCACACACGGTGCCGAGCGCTGTTGGGCCAGGCCCAAAACAGGGCACGGGCACGCGCGGCCTGGGGCCACGCCGTATCCGACTCCGTATCCACCGCGCTCTCCCTTAACGGCATGCGTCAAATGCGGCGTCGTGGGAGAGATCGTGGGTAATTCTTTATTCGGAGAAAGCGTAACGTTCGCCTCCTCCTCTTTATAAGCAGGGGGAACAGGGGCAGTTCCCCCACCTTCGCCACTTGCGGTTCCAATCTCAGAAATCTCCGCCGCTCCCCTCCGCTTCCAAAGCCGAAAGAGAGCAGCGCTCCGCCCCCCCATCGCCACCGTCGCCGCCAACGCCCTCGATCTCCCCCACCGCCTCCGCCATGGCTCTGAAGACCGGGAAGGGTGTGAAGTCGGCTGAGGCGCTGCGGCTCGAGGCGCTGCGAAAGGAGCGGGCAATTTTCCCCCCTGAGCTCTCCGCGAAGGAGCTGAGGGAGTGGTTCTACCTCTTCTAGTCGACGGAGACGCGAGCGCATCCGCGCACCAAGGTACTCTCCGCCGCTGCTTCGGAACAGGCCCCAAATGGGTATCCCTTCTTCGCGCTATTCTTCTACTGCGGGCTCTGCCCTCCTTTCTCCGAATTCTTTTGTGATATTATGAACACCTACGGGTTCCACCTCCTTGATTTCACCCCCAATGCCGTTCTGACCATGGCGGTTTTCGCGCATCTCTGCGAAAACTTTGTCGGAGTCCACCCAAACGTAGCCCTCTTCCGTCATTTCTTCATGCCTCGGGTCGAGAGAGGTGAGCCCCTAGCCGGAGGAATTGCCTGGATCTCGAGATCCGGCAAGAAGGAGGCCTATCTGGAGGGGGAGCTTTGCAGCAAATGGGAGGAGTGGAGAGCGGAATGGTGTTGGATCGTTGAGGAGAACCCGCAGCCGTTCACTGCCCTGCGCCAAACCCCAGTAGTGCGCGGCAACGATTGGAGCGCCCTGGCGGCGGACGATGCTAAGCTGAAGATCGCCACCACCCGGATCTTGCGACTCAGGCTTGCCGGGCTCACTGTAGGCGCTGTAGGCGCGGACTTTCTTCGCCGCCGCATCGCCCCTCTGCAGGAGAGGGGGAGGCCCACCTGGCTATTCAGGGGTCCGGCGGACATCATGAGGCTGCGCCCGGGCCTCAACTTCAATTTCACTGTCCTGGAGTTGGATGCGATGCTCAAGGAGCTGTTCAAGCACGACCCCAATCATCCCGAGTGGTTCAGATTGCCGGCGGGTGTCGTTCCGCTGTGCAACAACTCTTCGCTTGATCGCATCCGTGCAATGATGCCGGAGTGCGACTCGCATGGAATTATTCCAACTTGGAAGGAGCCCGCTGACGACGTCGTGCAGCAGTTCTTCGACGGCTTGGTGGAGGTGGCGGTCCGTGCCGACGAGCAGAGGAGCCTCACCCGCGACACCACCGAAGATGAGATGCGGCGTATCGCCACCAGGGCGGAAGAGGCGGCGGCCGCCGCCGCCGCGGGCGAGTTTGGGTTTACTGTGGAGGAGGCAGAGGCAGCCGAGGCAGCAAGCCTTGCTGATCGAGACGAGCTTGTCGGGGAGATCGTCGGCGAGGGAGGGCCCGAAGCTGAATCGAGTGAGCCCGCCGAGGGTGCAAGCGGCTAGCCGTCTTCAAGCAGCTTACCGCAAGCGGAGCTCCCAGTGCAGCCCCCAGCTCCACCAAGAAGGCGCCTCCGCAGAACCGGGGACATAGCAGGGCGGCAGACGGGTCAACAGCCGCCGCGCCGCGGGACACGCTCCATCGTGACAAGCACTATTGCCGCGGGAGCGTCTCACGCCGTTGCGCAACTGGAGCGGGGTCCTCTCGGGCCGCCGCTTCTGATCCTGCCGCTGCCCCCGCCAAGCGGCCAAGGGAGCCCACTCCTCCGCCTCGTCGCGCCGAAAGAGGACTGGACTTCGATCTCTCCGCGCTCAGCTCCGACGAGGAGGAAGAAGAGTAAGATTTTTTTGTTGTACTTATATTTCTTCAATTTTCGCTGTTTGTATCTTGTATCTGATCTGCTTTACTCTGAATTGTTTCCTTTTCAGGACTCTGGCCCAGAGAGCGGTGAAGAGAGCCAAGGTCCCCGTGGTTGTCATCGAGGACGACCCCACTGTGACAACAGAGGGTGCGTCCGAGACCACCTTGTCGGACCCGACAGCTTCTCCCCGAAGCAGCCCCCAGCGCAGCCCCCAGCGTAAGTATATAGTTTTACTTCCCACTGTTAGGCGCGCATGGGTGCTCTTTCTTTGCTGATATCTTGTCTGTTGGTTTGCTTGTGTAGGAGCAGAACAGGCTCACCAGGAGCAACCGGAAGCCGCTCCTGAGGTGCTATCTGCTTCAACTACGCCGCCAAGGGAGGATTCCCCGGCAAGGGAGCGCTCTCCGGCAAGGGAGAGGTCCCCGACAAGGGGCAGTTCTCCGGCAAGGGACGGGACCAGCGATCCCCCGGTGGTGGAGCCCATGACTACAGAGCCCAGCACAGGTAATCCTTTTTGTCAGAAAAGTTCCCTTGGGTTCTTCTTCTTCTGATTGTCTTTTTGGATATCTGCTTGACTCTTCTCCCTTTTCCATCTGCCAGATCCACCTTCCACGGAGCTGATGGAGACCGAGGCCACCGGCGAGGAGAACGCGCGCGGCAAAATTGACGATGCCGCCGCCACCGAAGAAGAGGCAGGCGCTGAAGATCCCGCCGGCGAGGAGGCCGCCAAGGCTGCCGGCGCAGGAGCTGGCGAGGGGTCTGGCGATCGTACTGACGACCCTAGGGCCACAGGAGCGCAGGGTGCTACACCGACCGCTGATCCCTCTACCGCTGACGCGGCGCCAGGCTCCGAAGAGCCCCAACCCGGCGCCTACTTGAAGGCCGGCGACGGTGTCTTCATCAAGCTCCCCTGGGCGTCAAGCTCCAGGGCTCCAGTCGAAGGAGAAGTTTTTGACGGAGAAGTGCTCGCCTCCGCGGGGTTGACACTGGTCGACACGCCAAGCAGCAGCAGCGGCGAGCCTGAGGAGGAACAGCTGCTGCGGAAGCTGCTGTCGCTCTACCGCGCCCGACAAGCCAAACTGGAGTCCCGGGAAGCGCTTGTCGCGCAGGCGGGAGTGGACATTGAGAAGCACGCGGAGGAGCTCCAGAGTCGCAACCAGGAAGCCCTCCGGTCCATTGCGGAAGAGCGAGTGCAGCTTGTCGAGGCGCGGAAGGCCTTCCTCCTCGAGAAGGCTGAAGCCGAAGAGCAACAGCGGCTTGCCGCCGAGGAGCTGTCCGTGCGGGAAGGCGAGCTGACGCAGCGGAAATTTAATTTGGACAGCTATGAGGAGGAGCTTGCTGCGTGCGAGCAAACGCTTGGCGGGGCTCTCAAGGAGGCAAAGGACGCTGCCGCAGCTGCTGAGGCCGCCAAGAAGGAGCTGGAAGTGAAAGTGGCACAGCTAGAGGCCGATCTGAAGGCGAGGAATGAAGATCTTGATGCGCTCCAACGCGAGCGCGAGAAGGACGCCCTCGCCCACAGCGAGCTGCAGGGTTGTCTCCTCGAGAGGGGAAAAGAGCTGAGCGCCGCCAAGGACTCCAATGCCGATCTTGAGTTGAAGCTGGCTACGCTGACCGAGACGCTAGATGGTGCCAAGAAGCGGGAGGAGGCCTGGAAGGAGGAGATTAAGGCCAACGAGGCGCTGCTGACGAGGGCCGCCGAAACCCAGAACACCTTCAGGGATACTTTGGAGCTCTGGACGGAGGGCCTCGTGAACATCGCCGCGGTCATTGACGAGGAGCTGGCGCCGCTGGAAATGGAGGGTTTCGGGTACTCCTTCGACGAGAACCTCCAGCCCAGCGCCAAGCTCACTCTGTTCTTCAAGGGCGTGGCGACGGCCCTCCAGCAACTCCGGGAAAGGATCCCAAAGAAGCTGGCCGACAAGTCGCGCACGATCTGCGCCAGAGTTCTGGAGAAGGTGTTGGTGAAGGTGGCCTTCCGCAACCCAGGCCTCAACCTCACCAACGTCCTCAAGAAGCTGCCGGCGGGTGCTGATCTTGAAGAGCTCAAAGCCCTTGTCGCACCCATTGTGGACAAGGTGAATGAAGTCAGGAGGGTTGATGGCGGCCGCGTAGATTAGATCGCCTGTTTCTTCCTTTTCTCGCCGCTACTAGTCATGTTATGAAAAACAATCTGTTAGAGCTGCGACAAGTTATCTTTGCAATATAACTTTATCTTGGGCAGTATTTGCTATGTTATTCCCTTTACTTGATTCCTTCCTTTGTATGTTTTTACCATACGCTTTCAGGGAACTTGCCGGCGCAGGCACCTTTGCCGCGAGCGCTGAGTGCGGAACATCAGCAGCCTGCCAGCGGTGCTGCTTCCGGCAAGAAACCTTGTCGCAACTAGTCGCAGCACACTTAAGTTGTTGAGCAGACTCGAAACAAAGTAAGGGCGCAACTAGCTACGAGTTGGTTCCTCCGCGCATAGGTTTTCCATACAAAGCACGGTCGTTCAAGGAAGATAACTTAAAAAATTTTAAAACTGATTGTGCAACTTTGGCAACTTAGCTTTTCTGTCGTTTGCGTCCCGGCAAGGCGATACTTTCTACGATGCCTGGTCCACACCATTATCTTCTCCTTCCCCCCGGTGAACTTGTGGGCGAGGGAACCTTCCTTTTTCTTGAGAAAAAGAAAGAAGAGAAAATAAAGATATGGAGCCTTAAGGCTCGTTATTGCTTACCGAGGGCAAGTGTTGCACAAAGTGTCAAATAACATATGCGAAAAATAGAAAGCATGAATTTTGACAAGATGTGCAGAGCACATGAGCTTTATTTATGCACGGGGTCTGCGCCCGGCTTTGTACATAGGATTACATGCAACAGCGGCAAGACTTGTACAAAAGGTGGTTGCCGGAACGGGTTCCGGCAACCGCGCCTTATGGGTTAAACTTACAAAGATGCTCAATGTTCCAGGAGTTGCTCACCGGAAAGCCATCTTCGGTCTCAAGGCGGACAGCGCCAGGCCTAGTGACTCGTTTCACCCGATAAGGGCCTTCCCACTTTGGCGTCAACTTGTTGGAATTCTTGGCGGACTGAACGCGCCGAAGAACAAGGTCGCCTTCCTCGAGACTTCTGGCATTGACTTTGCGGCTATGGTAGCGGCGCAAAGCTTGCTGGTATCGAGCAGCTCGTACAGCAGCCTGAAGACGATCTTCCTCAAGGAGCAGCGCGTCATCTTGTCGCAGCTGCTCTTGCTCAAGCTCATCATAAGCGAGCACTCGAGGCGATCCGTATACGAGTTCCGTGGGGAGAATTGCCTCTGCTCCATAGACTAGAGCAAAAGGTGTCTGTCCAGTGGCTCGATTGGCGTCGTCCTGATCGACCAAAGAACCACCGGCAGCTCCTCAATCCAATTCTTTCCGCACTTGTGCAGCCTGTCGAAAGTCCTGGTCTTGTGCCCGCGCAACACTTCAGCATTTGCCCTCTCCGCTTGACCGTTGCTTCTCGGGTGAGCAACAGAGGCGAAGCAGACCTTGGCGCCAAGATCTTGGACGTACTGCATGAAGGTGCGGCTCGTGAACTGTGTCCGTTGTCGGTGATGATCCTGTTAGGGACTCCGAAACGGCAAACAATCGACCTGAAGAACTTGACTGCTAACTGTGCTGTCACCTTCCTCACTGCTTCCACTTCCGGCCACTTTGTGAACTTGTCGATTGCAACGTACAAGTACTCAAAGCCCCCGACAGCTCGGGGAAAGGGGCCGAGGATGTCGAGCCCCCAGACCGAAAATGGCCAGGACAAAGGGATCGTTTGGAGAGCTTGAGCTGGCTGGTGTATTTGCTTGGAATGGAACTGGCACGCTTCACACTTGGTTACTTGTGCAGTTGCATCCTGGAGGGCTGTCAGCCAAAAGAAACCTTGCCGGAAAGCTTTTCCGGCAAGTGCTCTTGCACCAATGTGGTGACCACATATGCCTCCATGTATCTCCGCCAACAGCTTCTGTCCATCTTCCCGGGGAATACACTTCAATTTAACACCGTTGAATCTTCTTCTGTACAGTGTGTCATCGACAAACTGGTACATACTTGATTGCCGGGCTACTCTCTCCGCTTCTTCTTGCTCTTTAGGAAGCTCTCCTGTCTGAAGGAAATGGACAATCTGTTGCGCCCATGCTGGAGGTTGCGGCTCAACAACGAGGACCAAAGGCACATATGCTGCTGCGGGAACATCCGCTTCTACGGCAAGAACACGCGGCTCAGCCGGAGCTTGATGTTCCCCAGCAAGCTTGCCGGAGCAAAACTCGTCAGGAGCATCTGCTTCAATGGAACAAACCCTAGGGCTTGTCGGGGCAGACTGCTCCTCAGCACTGTTGGTGTTGATCTTGGGGACCTTCTTGGCGGCGGCTTCAGGGAGCTCTGCCGGAAAGTAGTCACCAGAAACCAACTTCCTCTTCTTGCTCTGTCCAGTTGATGGTGTTACAGATGGTTGAGTCAGCTTAAGCACAAAGATCCCTGGTTCCACAGGTAACTTAAGTGCGGCGCACTTTGACAGGCCATCTGCGATGTCGTTCTGAGCTCTCGGAACATGTTCCATCTGTAGGCCATCAAAGTGCTCTTCCAACTTTCTCACTTCATCAATGTAAGCTTCCATCAACGGACTCTGATAATCTTTGTTTACTTGGCGGACGACAAGTTGTGAGTCACCCTTAACAATAAGGTTCTTGATCCCAAGGTCTGCCGCGATCCTGAGACCGGCAAGCAAGCCTTCATACTCTGCAGTATTGTTTGTCGCTTGCTCCTTGGGAAAGTGCATCTGGACCACGTACTTGAGGTGCTCTCCGGTGGGTGCGACAAGTAACACGCCCGCACCGGCGCCTTGCAGCGAGAAGGCACCATCAAAGTACATGATCCACTCTTTGCTTGCTTCCTTGACGGGGATGCTCGTTTCCGGAATTTCTTCATCAGGTGTTGGCGTCCACTCTGCTATGAATTCTGCTAATGCTCGGCTCTGGATAGTTGAAGTACTCTCAAACTTGAGGCCAAAGCTTGACAGTTCCAGTGCCCACTCGACAATCCTGCCTGTTGCTTCTGGATTCTGCAATATCCTCTTCAATGGAAAGCGAGTGACGACTGTGATCTCATGTGCTTGGAAGTAATGTCACAGCTTTCTCGAGGCCATGAGAAGGCCGAAAAGCAACTTATGTACACCAGAGTACCTTGACCTAGCCCCCTGCAGAAGGGAACTGACAAAGTAAACAGGGCGCTGCACCATTTTCTTCTGTTTCTCCTCCCGTGCATGCGCAGATCCATCCTTATCTGGACCAGAGCTTGTCGGGGAAGCCCCCTGCTTGTCGCTGGATGCACTTGCCGTGGTAGCTGGCTCATCATCCGCCTCCATCTCCGCCACTAACGCAGCACTAACCACTTGATTGGTTGCCGCTAGATACAGCAGCAACTTCTCTTGTGGCTTAGGTGCGACAAGTATTGGAGTGGAGGACAGGTATCTCTTCAAGTCCTGCAGCGCAGCCTCTGCTTCCGGAGTCCATTTCATCGGACCTGCCTTTTTCAATATTTTGAAAAATGGCAGGGCGCGCTCAGCAGACTTAGAGATGAACCTGCTGAGAGCAGCCACGCAACCGGCAAGCCTTCGTACATCCTTGACGCACTTCGGTGCTTTGATCTGCTCAATGGCCTTGATCTTATCAGGATTGGCTTCGATTCCCCGTTGAGACACGAAGAACCCGAGAAGCTTGCCGGAAGGAACTCCAAACACACACTTCTCGGGGTTGAGCTTGAGGTTGATCTTGCACAGATTTGCAAAGGTCTCATCTAAATCCTGAATCAGGGTTGCTTTGTCTTTGCTCTTGACCACTATGTCATCCATGTAGGCTTCCACATTTCTGTGCAACTGTGGCTCAAAAGCGTCATGGACTACTCTTGCAAATGTTGAACCAGCATTCTTCAAACCGAAGGGCATCCGTACAAAACAGTACGTGCCACATGGAGTGATGAATGCGGTCTTCTCTTCATCCTCTTCTGCCATGAAGATCTGATGATATCCTGAATATGCATCAAGAAATGAAAGCAAGTCACATCCAGCCGTGGAGTCAACAATCTGGTCAATGCGCGGCAAGGGAAATGGGTCTTTGGGACAAGCTTTATTAACATCAGTAAAGTCAATACAAAGCCTCCATTTCCCGTTCGCCTTGCGCACGACTACAGGATTGGCCAACCACGTAGGATGGAGCACTCCTCTGACAAGGCCTGCTGCTTCCAATTTCTTGATCTCTTCTGCAATGAATTCTTGGCGCTCCACTGCTTGCTTCCTGACTTTCTGCTTGACGGGCCGCGCATGAGGGCAGACGGCAAGGTGGTGCTCAATTACTTTCCTGGGAACACCGGGGATGTTAGACGGTTGCCATGCAAACACGTCGACATTCGCCCGCAGGAAAGCAACGAGCGCGCTTTCCTATTTAGGGTCAAGCGTGGCACTGATGGTGAAGGTACCACCAGTGCCGTCCTCCTTGGCGGCCACTTTCTTGGTCTCTGGTGAAGCTGTCTTTGCCTTTTTACTCTTGCCGGTGGAGCTCGATGGTGCATCCTCGACGGTAGCGCAGCACTCCGAAGAGGTGCGCTTGCCGGAGTGGGCATCAGAGCTCTTGCCGGACTTGGTCTTCTTCTTCCCCCCGGGAGCTTCGGCGGCAAGTGTCTTGCGATCTGCTGTGGCTGCTGCTTCCCGATAGATCTTGTCAGTGCAGATAAGGGCATCTTTCTTGTCGCCAGGGACAGAGATGACACTTATCGGGCCTGGCATCTTGAGCACGTTGTAGGCATAGTGAGAGGCTGCCATGAATTTGGCAAGCGCTGGACGGCCGAGTATTCCATTGTAAGGTAATAGAAAATCAGCAACGTCAAAAGTGACCCTCTCAGTCCTGAAGTTCAGCTCGCTGCCAAATGTCACCGGCAACATGATCTTCCCTTTCGGATTGCTCCTTCCCGGGTTGATTCCTTGGAATGTACCGGTCTCTTCAAGCTCACTGTCAGGGATCTGGAGTTTCTGGAGTACCACTGAGGAGATCAGGTTCAAGCTGGCCCCGCCGTCAACTAGCATCTTTGTGACCTTGAGGTTGCGGATAGTTGGTGAAACCAACATCGGCAAGCACCCAACCGTAGTTATGCGATCAGGGTGGTCCTCAATGTCAAAGATGATAGGCATGCTGGACCACTTCAGGGGCTTGCGTGACTCAACTGGTGGTTCTGCTGCATTAACTTCCCGCACCCACTGTTTGAGCTGGTGGTGTGAAGTATGCAGAGAAGCACCACCGTCAATGCACAGAACCTCTGTGGCTTTCTGAAACTCCTGCTCGTCGGCCTCGTCATCATCCATATCTTCATCTTCGTCTTCATCTTCATCCTTGTCGCGGCCGCGGGGAGGCCTATCTCCTTGCTGCTGCTTGGCCTTGCCGCGACGTCCTCCCCAGCCGGGACGCTTCTTGCTGGATCCACCAGTACCTTCCTGGGCTTTCTCCTTGTCGCGTCGCTCGTACTCAGCTTTTTGCTGTTCAACAAGCTGCTCGACCTTCTTGCAGCTCTAGAGATCGTGACCCTTGGTGTGGTGGATCTTGCAATACTGCTTGCCGGAGCCGTCCTGCTTGTCGGCGGCCGCCACAGCCTCGCCGGAGCTACCAGCTTTGGCTTTGTCGGCGCCACCTCCGTTGCCGGACTGCTCAACAGCTAGCACATCTTTGCCTTTCCTTTTTCTGTTATTCCGCCGCCGGTTTTTCCTTGCCGGGGCGGCATCCTCACTGTCAGACCCCCCTGCTCCTGTGTTCTCTCCGGGGAGTTTCCTCCCTTCCTCAGCACGTGCACACTTGTCAGCCAGGGCGTAGAGCTCACTGACGTCTCTTATCTTGCACATCGCCATCTCCTCCCGCATCCTGCGGTTACGCACGTTCCGATGAAACGCGCCGACGACCGCGGCAGGGTGGACGTCTGGGATGTTGCGCTGCACCTGGCTGAATCTTTGAATGTACTTGCGCAGGGGTTCTCCTTCCTTCTGGGCGAGCAGATGAAGATCGCTCTCTTGGCCATGAGGCTTGTGGCCGCCTGTAAAGGTGCCGACAAACTGATGGCACAGATCCGCCCATGAGGATATGGAGTTGTCCGGCAAGTACATGAGCCAGGATCTAACATTAGGCTTGAGCACCAGCGGGAAGTAGTTGGCAAGGATCTTGTCGTCGCGCCCCCCGGCAGCCTGCACCGCGATGGTGTAGATGCTGAGGAACTCCGATCGATGCAACCTGCCGTCGTACTTCTCTGGTACGTCTGGCTTGAAGTTCTTTGTGCTGGGCCACTGGACTTGCCGCAGCTCACGAGTGAACGCAGGGCAACCTACCGCGTATGGCAAGTCGCCTGGTTCCCCTGGCGCATGCATGTCGACAGTGGGCCCAGCGCGCTGGTCTGATTGACGTCGCGCTTCTCTTCGACGCTCGATGCGAGTGCGAGCGTCTTCTTGCTGTCGCTCTTGAAGAACTTGGCGCTAATCGTGGCGAGCTCGAGGATCTGATGACGCTGTGGAGTCAGTGTCGAGGTTGACCCAGCGAGTCGGCGATCTTGGCCTTCGGGGTGGAGAGTGCACGATGGTTGCACCTCCACCGGTCTTGTCGCCATCGGCTCGCGTCCGGCAATCTTGCCGTGGCTGCGACGCATTCGGCTGCTGTGGAGTGTCGCCGTTGGCGAAGTCGATGAGGCTCTGAATGGTGGCCCTCCAATCGTCGATCTTGTCTGCCGTTGGAGGGTAATCCAGGAGCAGTTGGGCTCGGGCCAACGCTTCTTCTGGAGTCTTTGGCGGCGGTGGTGAACGGTGCGAGGAGCAGGATATGCTCGGACTTCTAACTATGTTAGAAGGAGCAGGATCCCGTCCAGGAGACCGTGTCTTGCTCATGCCAGCAGGCTGGCGTGCGTGCTGGTCTTGAGCATCTCGAGATCCACCAGCTCGACCTTGGTCCAATGAGCGTACGGTATTGCGAGTACCATGACGCTGTCGGTCTCGCGCCTCCTGAGATGGGCGTGGTGCGTGTCCGGACGCCGAGGTTTGCGCGGCCTTGTCCTTGGACCTGGCGGCAGCGTGAGCTCCCTCATCGGCGCCCATTCCTCCGCCGGCGTCTACCCCACCACCCGTTTGCTCCGGTGGCGGTTTAATCGACGTGGACAGAGCAGCCACCTCTGAAGCCTTCTTCTTCGGCGGCATGTCGATGAAGATGATGAAGAAGATGAAGATCTAGCCCGTGCGAACGCTAGATCGGGTTCACACAACCTCGATGCCCCCTACCTGGCGTGCCAAAGATGTCGTGGGAATGAACACCTATGGGGCAGGGCCCCTTTCGGTCCGGCAGGGAGCGGGGATCGCACGAAGAGCGGATCGAGGTGAGGCACGCGAGCGATTTTACCCAGCTTCGGAGCTCTCCGGAGAGATAATACTCCTACTGCTGCTTTGTGGTTGTATTATGTTCTTGCTCGAGAGCGTGGGAGTGTTCTGGTTTCGAATGAGTCGAACCCCCTCTACGTTGCGCATGGGCCTCCTTTTATATGCTAAAGGGGTCACCGGCAGGTGGCAACGCAGGCAAGGGTACAAATGTAAAAAGAGTGGTTGGTATAGCTACCTCTACAGTGCGTCCTACCTAACTCTGACGGAAGGGGACAAGAGCATTTAATGCCCGTCCGTATTGCCCAAACAGTGCAGAAAAGCGACCGTTAGGGGCGCCACCGTTCGCCACGATGGCCATCTTGTCATCTCCGCTCGCTAGCTCGCACCGCTTGGCTGCACAGCCTCTCGCCACGTGCGCCTGGAACGGTCCTGTGGCGACACGTCGACGGATGTGCTGGAGCATGGGCGCAGAGTGGCAGCCTGCCGCGGCAAGCGCCTTACCACGGTCGTTGTCTTGTCGCGCCCGGAAGCTTGTCGCTCGTCGGGTCTTGTCGGGACGTGCGGCGCGTCGCGGCAAGTTCCTTGAAATGCCTTGGTTGGCCTTCCCGGCAGGCTCCTCTTGCCGGGGCCTTGTCTTCTCAGTTAAAACACTTTGTTCTTGAATGGCTCCAATAGGAACTACGGAGGACCTTGGCGGGCACCCTGCAAGCCTTGCCGTGGGGCGCTGCGACTGCCCGTGCACAAGTTCTGGATACTAGTGTACCCCTACTCTAGTACACCGACATCACGCCACCCGGAACACCAAAACGAAATGGTGTGTCCGAACGTCGTAATCGTACTTTACTAGATATGGTGCGATCTATGATGTCTCTTACTGATTTACCGCTATCGTTTTGGGGTTATGCTTTAGAGACGGCCGCATTCACGTTAAATAGGGCACCATCAAAATCCGTTGAGATGACACCTTATGAACTATGGTTTGGCAAGAAACCAAAGTTGTCGTTTCTTAAAGTTTGGGGTTGCGATGCTTATGTGAAGAAACTTCAACCAGATAAGCTCGAACCCAAATCAGAGAAATGTGTCTTCATAGGATACCCAAAAGAGACTATTGGGTACACCTTCTATCACAGATCTGAGGGCAAGATTTTCGTTGCTAAAATCGGATCCTTTCTAGAGAAGGAGTTTCTCTCGAAAGAAGTGAGTGGGAGGAAAGTAGAACTTGATGAGATAACTGTATCTGCTCCCTTATTGGAAAGTAGTTCATCACAAGAACCGGTTCCTGTGACAACTACACCAATTAGTGAGGAAGCTAATGATATTGATCATGAAACTTCAGATCAAGTTTCTACTGAACCTCGTAGGTCCACTAGAGTAAGATCCTCACCAGAGTGGTACGGTAATCCTATTCTGGAAGTCATGTTACTTGACCATGGCGAACCTACGAACTATGAGGAAGCGATGATGAGCCCAAATTCCGCAAAATGGCTAGAAGCCATGAAATCTGAGATGGGATCCATGTATGAGAACAAAGTATGGACTTTGGTTGACTTGCCCGATGATTGGCAAGCCATTGAGAATAAATGGATTTTTAAGAAGAAGACTGATGCTGATGGTAATGTAACTGTCTATAAAGCTCGACTTGTTGCGAAAGGTTTTCGACAAGTTCAAGGGGTTTCCTACGATGAGACTTTCTCACCTGTAGCGATGCTTAAGTCTGTCCGAATCATGTTAGCTATTGCTGCATTTCATGATTATGAAATTTTGCAAATGGATGTCAAAACTGCATTCTTGAATGGATTTCTGGAAGAAGAGTTGTATATGATGCAGCCAGAAGGTTTTGTTGATCCAAAAGGTGATAACAAAGTGTGCAAGCTCCAGCGATCCATTTATGGACGGGTGCAAGCATCTCGGAGTTGGAATTAATGCTTTGGTAGTGTGATCAAAGCATATGGTTTTATACAGACTTTTGGAGAAGCCTGTATTTACAAGAAAGTGAGTAGGAGCTCTGTAGCATTTCTGATATTATATGTAGATGACATATTATTAATTGGAAATGATATAGAATTTCTGGATAGCATAAAGGGATACTTGAATAAAAGTTTTTCAATGAAAGACCTCGGTGAAGCTGCTTACATATTGGGCATCAAGATTTATAGAGATAGATCAAGACGCTTAATAGGACTTTCCCAAAGCACATACCTTGATAAAATTTTGAAAAAGTTCAAAATGGATCAGGCAAAGAAAGGGTTCTTGCCCGTGCTTCAAGGTGTGAATTTGAGTCAAACTCAATGTCGACCACAACAGAAGATAGAGAGAAAATGAAAGATGTTCCCTATGCTTCAGCCATAGGCTCTATCATGTATGCAATGCTGTGTACCTGACCTGACGTATGCTTAGCAATAAGATTGGCAGGAAGGTACCAAAGTAATCCAGGAGTGGATCACTGGACAGCGGTCAAGAACATCCTGAAATACCTGAAAAGGACTAAGGATATGTTTCTCATATATGGAGGTGACAAAGAGCTAGTCGTAAATGGTTACGTTGATGCAAGCTTTGACACTGATCCGGATGATTCTAAATCGCAAACCGGATACGTATTTTTATTAAACGGTGGAGTTGTAAGTTGGTGCAGTTCTAAACAAAGCGTCGTGGCGGGATCTACATGTGAAGTGGAGTACATAGCTGCTTTGGAAGCAGCAAATGAAGGAGTCTGGAAGGAGGTGTTCATTTCCAATCTAGGTGTCATACCTAGTGCATCGGGACCAATGAATATCTTCTGTGACAATACTAGTGCAATTGCCTTGGCAAAGGAATCCAGATTTCACAAGAGGACCAAGCACAGCAAGAGACGCTTCAATTCCATTCGGGACCAAGTCCAAGTGGGAGACATAGAGATTTGCAAGATACATACGGATCTGAATGTTGCAGACCCGTTGACTAAGCCTCTCTCACGAGCAAAACATGATCAGCACCAAAACTCCATGGGTGTTAGAATCATTACTATGTAATCTAGATTATTGACTCTAGTGCAAGTGGGAGACTAAAGGAAATATGCCCTAGAGGCAATAATAAAGTTATTATTTATTTCCTCATATCATGATAAATGTTTATTATTCATGCTAGAATTGTATTAACCGGAAACATGATACATGTGTGAATACATAGACAAACATAACGTCACTAGTATGCCTCTAATTGACTAGCTCATTAATCAAAGATGGTTACGTTTCCTAACCATAGGCATGTGTTGTCATTTGATTAATGGGATCACATCATTAGGAGAATGATGTGATTGACATACCCATTCCGTTAGCCTAGCACTTGATCGTTTAGTATATTGCTATTGATTTCTTCATGACTTATGCATGTTCCTGTAACTATGAGATTATGCAACTCCCGTTTACCGGAGGAACACTTTGGGTACTACCAAACGTCACAACGTAACTGGGTGATTATAAAGGAGTACTACAAGTGTCTCCGAAGGTACATGTTGAGTTGGCGTATTTCGAGATTAGGTTTTGTCACTCCGATTGTTGGGGAGGTATCTCTGGGCCCTCTCGGTAATGCACATCACTATAAGCCTTGCAAGCAATGTGACCAAATGAGTTGGTTACGGGATGATGCATTACGTAACGAGTAAAGAGACTTGCCGGTAATGAGATTGAACTAGGTATTGGATACCGACGATCGAATCTCGGGCAAGTAACATACCGATGACAAAGGGAACAACGTATGTTGTTATGCGGTTTGACCGAAGATCTTCGTAGAATATGTAGGAACCAATATGGGCATCTAGGTTCCGCTATTGGTTATTGACCGAGAATAGTTCTAGGTCATGTCTACATAGTTCTCAAACCCGTAGGGTCCGCACGCTTAACGTTACGATGATAGTTTTATTATGAGTTATAATTTTTGATGTACCGAAGTTTGTTTGGAGTCCCGGATGTGATCACGGACATGATGAGGAGTCTCGAAATGGTCGAGACATAAAGATTGATATATTGGACGACTATATTCGGACACCGGAAGTGTTCCGGACATTTTCAGAGAAAACCGGAGTGCCGGAGGGTTACCAGAACCCCCCCGGGAGAGTTAATGGGCCATATGGGCCCTAGTGGAGAGAGAGAGGGGCGGCCAGCATGGGCCGCATGCCCCCTCCCCCTCTGGTTCGAATTGGACTAGGAAGGGGGGGGGGGCGGCGCCCCCCTCTTTCCTTCTCCCTCTCCCCCTTCCTTTCCCCCTCCTAGTAGGAGTAGGAAAGGATGAGTCCTACTCCTACTAGGAGGAGGACAACTCCTCCTGGCGCGCCCTCTAGGGCCGGCCGGCCTCCCCCCTTGCTCCTTTATATACGGGGGCGGTGGGGCACCCTAGGACACACAAGTTGATCTACGGATCGTTCCTTAGCCGTGTGCGATGCCCCCCTCCACCATATTCCACCTCGGTCATATCGTCGCGGAATTTAGGCGAAGCCCTGCGCCGGTAGAGCATCATCATCGTCACCACGCCGTCGTGCTGACGGAACTCATCGTCGAAGCTTTGCTGGATCGGAGCCCGGGCATCATCATCGAGCTGAACGTGTGCTGAACTCGGAGGTGCCGTACATTCGGTGCTTGGACTCGGTCAGATCGTGAAGACGTACGACTAGATCAACCGTGTTGTGCTAACGCTTCCGCTTACGGTCTACGAGGGTACGTTGACAACACTTTCGCCTCTCGTTGCTATGTCATCACCATGATCTTGCGTGTGCGTAGGAATTTTTTTGGAATTACTACGTTCCCCAATAGACAATATATATGTTCACATGGTGGAGTAAAATGTTCATATATGATGGAAGATTAAAATGTACGACTACATCAATTATAAACCGCAAGGTCACCTAACGATATATTCGAATTCAACATAACATGGATTTAAAAATTGAAATTTGAGATCATGGCATCTGTAATCATAGAAAAAGGGACATTACACTTTCTTTGGTGGGAGTTAATTTGTTTTTTGTTGTTGTTGAGGGAAGTCGAATCGATTTGGTACTGTGCAGTGTAATCTTGTTCTCCCGATTTTTTTTACATTTTTCTTGTAGTTTTTTCAATGGCATCTATAGCAATATAGTAAAAGGGGACATGAATCGCTTGTGTCTTGTATGAATTGTTTTTTTACACATTAAGTTTGTTCTGCCGAACAAGGAATCCGCACCTTGTTATCCCGAAAGTTTCAAGCTCGAGTATCTTTTGTCTCACCTGCTTTGAAACTCCCGCCTCTTCAACCCGCGTCGTGCCTTGTTATCCTGAAATTTGGACGCGCGCGAGAACTCCCTCCTCATACGAAATCGCTCCCACAGCCCAGACACGCGAAATCCCCCTTCTACCCCTCAGCCGGAAATGAAGGTCCACGTTGCGGTGTCAAAACCGGTGGGGGTACGCTGGTAACTTACCCTACATTTCGGACAAGCGCGTCCCTAAGCTTGGCACCCCCTCCCCCTTCGACCCCATTCATACACCGAGGCCACCAAAACCCACGAAACCCCACGCTCCTCCGTCGGCCTCCCGACGGCCGCCCAGCCGGAGACTCTTCCCCGACTATGTCGTCCACCGCAATAGCTCGCCGTCCCTCATCCACCACACCGGATGAGGATCCGTTGTCAATCTCATCGTCCCGCTAGATCAGCTGCCCCGTCCTCCACCTCTAAGGAGCTGCCCCTACGTTCGCCTCATTTATTGCGCCACCTCAATCCCCACAACGTCGTCTTGACCTGCCCCACCGGAACCGTAGCACCCTCACCAATTCCTCCTATGAAGCCGAGGCCAACTCGGCGCCACCATGGAGGTTCTGCACTCATCGCTGCATTTTATCTTTTATTCGATCTCACGGGGCTGCCGGTGCTCGATACCGAGCAGACATGGCGTGTCTCCATCGACGGCGCCGTCGCTGGCCACATCATCCATGGTGTCTCTCCCCCATGTCGTTGCTTTCTCGACGGTGACTTCCACAACGGCACTAGCTGCAGCTGCTCCGACTCTGACTCGCACTGCGGCTCTGTTCTTGCTGTCGGTCGCGCTGCTGCACTGCTCCTGCTTTCGTTCGTGCTGCTGCTCTGCTCTTGCTCTCGCTTGCGCTGCTGCTACTGTTGCACGATCTCCGGCAGCTACAGGAGTTGCTGCTTTAGCACTCGCTCGCGGTGCTACTGTATGACTTGCTCTCTGCTAGTGCGTTCCCTGCTCGAGCGTCTGCTGATTTAGATCACTGCTTCTCTACTACTAGTGCTCGAACGCCCTAAACATCTATTTCAATGCTCTCTTACTAGTTCAATCAGTTTCGACAGTAAAATTCAGTTTCGACTGTAAAGTTCATTTTCTTCAGTTAAGTTCAGAGTGAACAGTACTTACAGCATCTGTCGGAGCGGCCGTGGCGCGGCTGATGCGTTTTACATCTAGCACTTTTTGGTGATGTATTTTACATCATCTATTGTAGATGATATTAGGGTCCCACTTCAGATTAACGTTGTCTGTCTTGTCATGCTTCAGCCTCGTTGCCGTACACCTTAGAGGAGCTGCTCCAACGACGGAACCATCCATCACAGCGGAGCAGTACCCTCGGCGCCGTTTCCAGAGGCCTCGGATCTTCTTCCCCGCCTCCGACAGTCACACCAGCATCATCACCATCCTCCACGTCCAACCCAATGATGCTGAGGTCCACAAGGCTATGCCAAAGAGGTTGTACACTCATCGCATCACTTTGTTTCTCCATTTCTGTGTTCTTCCAATTCATGTGAGCCAAACACCCAGGTTGACTGAAATCCTATGTTTCCAAATGCTCAGTTTTGCACGTGCATTCCTATCCTATTTTATAGAATCATCCAATTCTAAGGAGCCCATACAGATTTACTTCATTTTCAGATAGGCATCAAAGAAAACTCTGTGTGTTATGTCCTGCTCCTGCCGTGCCGTCATCCACCCCACCTGAGGTGCACCATCGACAGAAGCGTTCACTGCAGCAAAGATCCCCCCTGCAGACTTTCTTTCGCCGCCTCAGATCATCTTCCCCGTTTCCAGCAGCCACGCCAACTGCATTACCATCATTGACTGAGCAGATGAACCCGAGGACTACACAGTTCCGGAAGAGAGGTCGCAGTCTTTCGTGTTTGCTTATGTTATACATCGGTTATTATTACCTGCTACTTTATCATTCAATCTTGAGTTTTGAATTGCCCATGGGTCTCATATTGAGCCAGCAACGAATAGTATCTGTCTACTATCTGGTTCATCTGGGGTCTTCTATGTGGTTCATGTTGGGTGGGTAACAAACAATAGATGATCCATTGTCTATCTTTTTAAACTGAAGCTATAATCTACCTGCTATCATTAGTTTTGGATCCACCCACTGGTTTGCTACCATCAGTCTTGATTTTTGCATGCACCCCTTAGGTCTTACAAAATCTAACTATTTTTTTATTATGCTTGTCAGATATTGTACACAATCGTACTGAACATGTAGAGAAAAAGAGAAGACCGTTGCGTGGGAATATAATGGCATGCAGACGCCGCTCCATGGTGGGCGAAGTGCCCCCCCTCCTGCATTTCCAGATTGTATTCCAGAGGAAGATAACTATTCAGATGGAGATTTAGAAGGAGTCGACCACGCCTGTTTACCACTTGAGGTGTTTGCTCTAACCTGGCAGGCTGATGTTGGTCATATCATGCATATGGCGCCTTGCATTGCTTACATTATACATCTTATATGTCATCAGCTTAGTTTAGATTTGCTTTGTGTGAATGCCACCTGTTTGGTTTCTATATCATACTCCTACCATTCCTAAATATTTGTCTTTTTAGGGATTTCAATAATTGACTACATACAGAACAAAATGAGTGAATCTACACTCTAAAATATGTCTATATACATCCGTATGTGGTAGGTCATTTGAAATCTCTAGAAAGACAAATATTTAGGAACGGAGGGAGTATATGGGAATTATGCAATGCCATCTTCTTTAGCCAGGCATCATATACGTGAATCATGCAATGCCATCCTGTTTAGCCAGTCATCGTATATGTGAATTGTATCGTGCCATATTTTTTCCATAATGTATTCCATTTGTCAACAATGTTTATACATTCATCTACTCTTCCTGTGCATCAGCCATTTGAGTCGGTAATGGGAAAATCTGGAATGAAAACAAGGTCTTCTGAGCAGTCAGTGCTACCTGTCGATGCAGATTTCTTGCTGGTTCCAGATAGCTCCTCAGAGGAGGATTCAGAGACAGATGACCAGTCGTATCCCCCCCGAGGTGCATGCTCTAACTTGGCTGGGTTATATTGCTCATATCATGCATATGGTGTCTTGCATTGCCATGCCATCTGCTTAGATTAGACATGCTTTGTGTGAATGCCTCCTGTTTGCTTTCTATATCAGATATGTGAATTATGCAATGCCATGTTTTTCAGCCAGTTATCATATATGTGAATTATGCACCACCATGGAGCCAGGCATCATATATGTGAATTATCTCATGCCATCTTTTTTTTCATTACGTATTCTATTTGTCGACAATCTGTGTATATTGAACTACTCTTCAT
The DNA here is from genome assembly GCA_963921465.1 of Triticum timopheevii. Taxonomy (NCBI): domain Eukaryota; kingdom Viridiplantae; phylum Streptophyta; class Magnoliopsida; order Poales; family Poaceae; genus Triticum; species Triticum timopheevii. The sequence goes on along the minus strand of OY997272.1, from coordinate 166,708,689 downwards.
GTGTATCAGCCATTTGAGCTGGTTATGGAAAAAGCTGGAGTGAAAACAAGGTCTTTAGAGCAGGCAATGATACCTGTTTAAGCATATATCTCGATGGTTACAGGGAGCTCCTCAGAGGAGGATTCAGAGACAGATGACCAGTCCTATATCCCACCTGAGGTGTATGCTCTAAGTTGCAATGTTTATATTTCTCATATGATGCATATGGTGTCTTGTATTGCTTAGTTTAGACATCATATGCACAATATTGAATTCTATCTGCTTAGTTTAGATATCATACATGCGAGTGCCAGCTTCTTAGTATATGAATCAATTATGTCAATTATATCATGCCATCATGTATACTTAGACAACATGTATGTGAATTATTTCATCCCAACCTATTTTAGAAAGACATCATATAGTTTTGTCATGTCATCATGTTTAGGTACTCATCATATGTTGAATTATGCCATTATATCCGTTAAGTTATCCATCATATATCTGAAACTGTGTCATGCTATCCTGTTTAGTTAGGCATCATATATGTGAAATTGTGTCATGCTGTCCTGTTAGATAACATATATGTGAATTACCACATCTGTCTATCATACAATGTTTGTACGTTCAATTTCTTTTCTTCTTTATCAGCCATTTGAATTGGAGGGGGTGATGGCAGTATCTAAGGGAGCAAAAACCCGTTCTTCAGAAAAGACAGTGCTACCCGTCGATGCAGATAGAACCATGGTTGTACTGGCCCACAAACTAGCCCCACCACAGATAATCGAGACTCTTCCAGATTGCACACTTACACCATTGGGCAGAGAACAAGCTACAACCCATCTAACCGCAACCCCAGCGGATAGTAACCCACTTCTAGTTGACAAAGCACCATGTCCACCATAGAGTACCCCCTCACGAGCAGTTCGTAAAGCTACTGCAGTGCCCAAAGCACGAAGACCACCACAGCTAACCCAAACTCCACGTTTAAAGCAGAAGAACAACTGTTCTCAGGTTAGATTCCGTAGCTATGGTCCATACTCCTTTGCTGTTGCATCTCTGTATTTACTCATACCAACTACTTTCAAATTTGAAGGATCCAATTGAAACTCCAATGGCGCAACAGGTATGTTTTAAACCTATTTCTTTAACTGGATTGCTGTTCTAACTTCTTGCTCTATGTTGATTTCAGTTTAAGTTCTATAAACAGTTATGTTCTCATGTGATACACATTACAAGTGCTGCCAATGCTGTGTAGTTTCTCAAACTTAAATTCTATCTATGCTGTTGTGTCTTAAAAATATATGAGTTGAACTGTGTCTCTATCTTGATTAGGGAACATAAACTAGAATGATATGGACAATACAGTGACCAGTACATAGATATATGTTTGTTTCATGCTGTTATCCTGTCCACCTTACTACTGAACCGGTTTACCAAAATGAGTTTCGTATACTACAAGCTAAACATGTGATGTGTCTGCTTGTTTCTCTTGTAGTATGCAAACAGATATTGGAGAAGAGCACCCCACTATGCAATGGTAGAGAAAGTAATGTGGATAAGTTTCAAGATAGTGAGACAACCCTGTTGGTCTCCAAGAAAGTTCATAAAAACGATCTTGTAGACAGTGAGAAAACCCCACAGTCCTGCGTTGATGTAGTGTTCGACTTACTGGCCAGTACTGCTGGCACAAGCTCTTCGAACTTGCTGCGTGAATCACTTCGGCTTCTTCAGTCTCAGCTACAAGCTAAAAGGCATCAGTCAGCTGTGCTGTGGCAAGAAGCCGAAGGACTGAGGAAGTCCCTGCAGAATTCAGATGCATACTTTCTTGTGCAACAGCAAGCGCTGGAGAATTTAAGCTCCAAACAAGAGAAAGTTAATAAGCTTCCTAAGCATCTTGCCAGCATTATGAGTATCCAGGATATTGTTTCTTGAACTCTTCTGAAGTGGTTTCAGTTCTAGAGTTGTTTTGCTGTGGCGTTTATATGCTGCTTTGTTCCCTATATTTGCACTGGTGGCAAACTTTGATGCCTAGTGGATGTAATATGTGTAATAGCCATGATAGCCTAGCATAAGTTGCTTGCTTATTTATTTCCTTGTTGTCTTGTTTATTTGTTTGCTTGTAGTTAGTGCAGTTCTTTTTCCGCGGTTTGCTAGTGGCTGCAATAACCAATTTTTTAAAGCTAGGACACAATAACCATGGGCTAATATTTACTGTAGTGACACTGGGCTTCCTACGGGCCGTAGAAACAGTGGGCCTTCTATGGGCCGTGGAAACAGTAGGCCTTCTATGGGCCGTAGAAACAATGGGCCTTCTATGGGCCGTATCATCAATGGGCCTTATACGGGCCGTATGATCGATTGGCCAAACATGCGCCAATATAGGCCGCATTATGGCCGTAAACGGGCTAGAGTTGGAATTGTCCGTTCATGGGCCGACCATAATGGGCCATCGTTAATAGGCCGTATTTGATGATGCTATGAAAACGGCCCAACGTATTAATGGACCACAAACGGGGAGACTGTAACCACTGGCTGAATTTGGCCCACAAGCAGAAAATGATAGTAACGGGCCGTAAGTAAACGAATGCTGAGCCCAAGAATAAAGGGGCTCTGGGAAGGCCGAAAGATAACATGGGCTGGAAACGGCCCAACGGAATAACGGGCTGTTAATGGGTATAAAGTTATACACTGTTCATTACGGGCCAGTTTCACCACGGGCCGTTAATCGGTGTAAAGTGATACACTGTTCATTACGGGCCAGTTTCACCACGGGCCGTTAGTACGCCAAGAGTTACATAGGGCCTCATATGGGCCGAAAGACGTCATGGGCCAGAAGTGAAAACGGGCTGGAATCATATTGGATGGCCCAGATGACGCTACTGGGCCTAATTCGGATAGGGCATAGCGGGTCTTGGGTTAGCGGGCTGTAAATGGGCTATATGCGAAGAACCGTTAACAGGCTTTCCATGGGCCAGCCCGCCACCTTTTCACCAAGTCAAATGGGCCGGCCTTTTCACAGGAATGGGCCTCTGTTGGGCCGTGCCACGTGTCGATGTATCATAGGTGCCTTCTGTCCAATGAGTGGATGACATCTGTCCCAACGATGAGCCGGCACGTGTTTCCTCTAGCCAATGATGATTTTACACGTGGAAAATCCCCATTGGTCGGGGCTGTTAACGGGTTATCGGATCCAAAACCCGACCCGATAGATTAACGGCGTTCCGTTATGGTGGATGGCACATGTCAGTCACCCTTGACGAAAGCAATTCTGTGACGCGCGATTTATCGTCATGGAAGTGGACACTTCCGTGATGATACTTTTGGTAATGTCATGGAACACTTCTACGACAGCACATGTATGACTATCTTGATTCTGTCATAAAATTGTCATGGATGTACATGCATGACAGAAAATGCGACCTACTGTGACAAACACGTATCATCACGGAAGTGCATTTTTTTGTAGTGAAATGTTCATCATTTCTGATAAAAGTAAAAACCTCTGCCAAAAATGATAAACATATTTCTAGGTCATTTCTGGATTTTTGAATTAACTCATATTGTATTTGAATTTGGGAATTTAAATCCTATAAATATTTTAAATGCTCTAATAATTCTGAAACTAGTTGAGGGGTGCTGGGAATAATTTCAAAAGTGCCCACAAATATTTTCAGGATTTCTGAAATAAAAAAATAGAAAACAGAAAACAATAGAAAAGAGAGAGAGAGAGAGAGAGAGAGAGAGAGAGAAAGGACACATGCCACTTACCTGGCTGGGCTGGCCCACCTGGCCCGTGCCAGTCATCACCTACCTCTACCAGTAGGCAGAGGAGGGAGACAGCGCACCCGCGCCCGTGCGCCACCTCCTGCTTGGCGTTGGCGAGCTCTCCCTTTCCCCCCTCGCACCACGGAGACGCCCTGAGATCTCTCTCCCCTCCCCCTCACTCGCCGATCTCTCTTCCCTCCTCTATTTCTCTCGCGCACAGCCACCCGAGCGCAACCATCGCCGCTGCTCGCCATTGCCGCGACCATCGCCGTCCCTACGACGCCCCGAGCTGCCCAAGAGCTCCATCTCGTTCCCCTCTTCATCATCACCGACCTGTGCAGTGCTGGACGCCCTCGAACGCTGTCCATGTCGTCTTCTTCAACCTTGGGTCGCCGAAGATCCGCTTTGCTGCCTTGCTGAGCTTCGGCCTCCCCCCGAGCTGGCTGACCTGCTCTTCATCTCCGCCGTGAGCTCCTCCCCCAAACCCTCCTCTTCCCCGTTTCGTTTGCACGCCCTAGTCACTGTCTTGCCTAAGACCGAACCGCGCCGCCACCTGAGCTTCTCACCGACGTGCCCACAGCCACCGCAACTCCCAACCGAGCACACCCACGTGCTCACCGCGCCGCGCAGGTGCCGTAGGAGCCAAGCATGCCACCCCACGGCCACCGCAGCCTTGTTTCTGAGTGCGCCCGAACTCCGGCCGCCGCCGAGGTTGACGCCGCGCTCAACTCCGGCCGCCGGAGCCCCTCCCGCTTACACAGGGAGATGTGGAGCACTCCCTGCAACACGCAGATCCCCTCCGCCCTCCTTTTGGTCGCCGGAGGGCGAAACCCGAGAACCCGCCGCGCCTATTGTCGCCGGCGACGAGCCACTGGCGTTTTAGGCCTGGTTGACCAGGGGTTTGACCTCCCCTGGGTCAATGACATGCGGGCCCCGCCCGTCTAATTAATCTAGTTTAGGTTTAAACTTAATTAGTTTAACCTAGGTTAGTGCTAATTAAACTAGGTTAGTTTAGTTAGCCACTGACACGGGGGCCCCACTGGTCAGTTTGACCTGGGCTGACACGTTGACTCGTTGACGTCACCCTGACGCAGTGCTGATGCCGTAAATCCTTTTCTGGAGTTAGTTTAACTCTAATTAATCAGAAAATCTAGAAAAAAGGCTTAAACTTCTAAAAATCATATAAATTCAACCGTAGCTCCAAATGAAACAAGTTATATATGAAAAATGATCAAAAAAATCCAAAGAATCTGTTTATGGCATTATGATGCATGTTTGAACAACTTAAAGCTGTTGTATAAAACAATTTGAATTAATGGCATTTGAAATGTCATATATGGAGTTTGAATTGGAATCTTACATTCAAACCAACTCCATTTAACTTGCTGCTAGTTACATTAGCTCAAACCATAGGATATTGCCATGTCATGATCATGCATTGTATTGTGCATTGCATTGATTGTATTCATCCTTGTTTGCCGGTGTTTGTCCCCTCTCGATAGACGTGGTTTCGACGATGAGTTCGATGACACCGATGAAGAGCTATACTATCTTCAGAAGTGCCAGGCAAGCAAAACCCCCTTGTTCATTCTGATACAATCCCACTCTCTCGCTCCTACTCTCTTTTACTGCATTAGGACAACAACGATACATCTGTTACTTGCTGCGGTAGTTGAACCCCTTATCCTGTGCATGACCTGTCATTGCCACAGTAATTAGATGAAACCCACTAGCATGAGTAGGAGTTGTTTGAGCCCTGATGTGCCTACTCATTCATGCTTGTTTGTCATGCCTGCTACTGCTTAGAGTTGAGTCACGTCTGATTCATCGGGGATGAATCAGAACGTTGTGAACATGTCCTACTGTGTATGAGCTAAGTGTGTGAATACGATTTGGTAAAGGTAGCGGTGAGAGGCCATGTAGGAGTACATGGTTGGTTGTCTCATTGAAACCGTCCCCAGGAACTGAGTTCTGTGTTTGTGATCCATGACCAGTTACTACCATGCATTGGAATGCTTAAGTGCCCCTCTCGACTTCTTAACCACCCTTGTCCTCTGTCCAGGAGTTGCAAGTAGTTTCTGGTGTTTGTAGTTGCTGGAGGCTGTGCGTAGTGTCGACCGGAGGGGTGGGCTGTGATGCGGTAGGCACGTGGCCGGGTATGCCGGGCACCCGTTTGGTGTCGCGGAACCCTGTACACATTGTTCGGGGGCATATGTGGAAACCTCAGTCGGACTCCCTGCGGATGGAACCTGAATAGGCGATAACCTGGACTAGAGACCTGAGTGTTTAGGTAGGTCGTGGCCGACACCCTCGCTGGGCTTCCACTTGAAGGTTGCCGAGTACATGTCATGAGAGCGTGTGTGAAGAAGTACATCCCTGTACGGTTAACATCATCTATTCGAATAGCCACATCCGCGGTAAAGGACTTCTGGGTTTCCTATATAGTTCATAGACAAGTGAAAGTGGATACTCTAAAATACGCAAGATAAGCATGAGTGCTATGGATGGCGTTCTCGTAGGGAGACGGGAGCGGGTCCATAGTGGTGTATTGATATGGTGAATATGTGGAATCGTGTGCGCCACCTCAAAAGAGTTACTTGCAGTCGTAGTTCAGGATAGCCACCGAGTCAAAGCTGGCTTGCTGCAGTTAAACCCCACCATCCCTTTGTTGATAATGATCCATATGTAGTTAGTTCTGATGTAAGTCTTGTAGAGTACATTTGTACTCACGTTTGCCTATTTTATATTTTTACAGAGACTTCCGTCTCACTAGTAGTTCTGCGTGGACATCGACATTTAGCTTGTTACCTTAGCTACAATCTTGTGCCCTCGGCAGGATCTGGTAGATGGTCAGGCTTCTCAGCCTTTTTCATTTGTAGATGTCTGTACTCAGACATGATAAGCTTCTGCATGTGCTTTGACTTGTATGCTCTGAATGTTGGGTCATGAGACCTGAGGGAGTCCTGGATTAGGGGGTATCCGGACAGCCGGACTATATACTTTGGCCGGACTGATGTACCGTGAAGATATAAGACTCAAGACTTCGTCCCGTCTCCGGATGGGACTCTCCTTTGCATGGAAGACAAGCTTGGCGATTCGGATATTATATTTCCTTCTTTGTAAATGACTCTGTGTGAACCCTAGCCCCCTCCGATGTCTATATAAATCGGAGGGTTTAGTCCTTAGAGGGAGAATCATAATCAACATAAGCTAGCTTCTAGGGTTTAGCCTCTACGATCTCGTGGTAGATCAACTCTTGTAACACTCATATCATCAATATCAATCAAGTAGGGAGTAGGGTTTTACCTCCATCGAGAGGGCCCGAACCTGGGTAAAACATCGTGTCCCTTGCCTCCTGTTACCATTGGCCTTAGACGCACAGATCGGGACCCCCTACCCGAGATCCGCCGGTTTTGGCACCGATATTAGTGCTTTCATTGAGATTTCCTCTATGTCGTTGCTACGAGGCTTGATGGCTCCTTCAATCATCTATGACACGGTCCAGGGTGAGACTTTTCTCCCCGGACAGATCTTCGTGTTCGGTGACTTCGTACTGCGGGCCAATTCGCTTGGCCATCTGGAGCAGATCGACAGCTACACCTCTGGCCATCAGGTCAGGTTCGGAAACTTGAACTACACGGCCGATATCCGCAGAGACTTGATCTTCAACGGATTTGGGCCTGCACCAGGAGCACCGGACAGTAACGATGAGCACGGCTTAGACTTGCTGTCGGACAATGCTCGGGATATCGTCCCTGCAGAAGCCCCGGACCTAAATCCGGAGCAGATTGCGTCGCTCGAGGATGGGTGGATGGGCCTCACCCCAGAGGCCGCACACCCATAGGCGGTAGAGCCGAACATAGACTTCACCCCCAAGGAAGCCTGTGACACCGGACCCTCGGACTCGTATCCGGCTGTAGGTTCGAGTCCGTGCACCCCCGAGCCCGCTGACTCTGGTTGGGCTCCGGTAATGGAGTTTACCGCTGCGGATATCTTCCAGTACTCGCCCTTTGGCGACATGCTGAACTCATTAAAGTCTCTCTCTTTGTCAGGAGACTCTTGGCCGAACTATGTCCGGCTCAAGGGGAAGAAGGCGACGAAGAAATCCGTTACCCACCCACCACCCACTTCATAGCCACTGTTGACGATGTATCAGACATGCTTGACTTTGGCTCCGATTATACTAACGGTATGGATGTCGGTGCAGGAGACGATTCAGAACCAACGGGGCACTGGACAGCCACCTCGTCATACGATATATACATGGTGGATACGCCTAAGGAGGACGAGGGCGACAAACCGAGGGATAAAACCCCCAGACAAAAGCCAAAACGACGGATCCCGAGGGATGAACTCATCAAACCTCCCTGGAACAAGAGCACAGTTTGGATGAGGATGCATTCATCATCCCAGAAACACACTTGGAATGAGATAACCTCCATAGAAGGCTTATGGCCACTGCGAGAAGTCTAAAGAAGCAGAAGTAAAGGCTTAAGGCCGCACAGGAAACGCTCAATCGCAGATGGAATAAAGTGCTAGACACTGAAGAAAAGTACAGCGACGATCGCCACACAAAGAGCTATCCAAAACGCAAGCTGCTGCCAGAATTCGACGATGAGGCCGTTCCGCCGAAGAACAATACGGCCAGGAGGCCGGACAAACCACTTCGTAACCGCAATAGAGTGTGAGCTCTTGGATAAAAATGCCGGCGCGGCCAGGTCCATCTACGGATCTAAAGGACACGCCCCAGCGCAGGACTATGGTCACCAAAACGATCAGACCGATCGGATACCAATTCGGAATCAGTACCGGACACAACAACAGTCGACGGCATACCACAACATGTCCAGATATAGAGGGGCTGCTCACCCCCTGTGCTTCACCGAAGAGGTGCTGGACCATGAATTTCCACAGGGTTTTTAACCTGTGAACATAGAGGCATATGACGGAACGACAGACCACGGGGTCTCGATCGAGGATTTTATCCTGTATATCCACATGGCTCATGGGGACGACCTCCACGCCATCAAATACCTTCCCCTCAAGTTGAAGGGACCAGCTCGACACTGGTTGAAAAGCCTGCCCGAAAATTCAATCGGAAGTTGGGAGGAACTCGAGGATGCTTTCAGGGCCAATTTTCAAGGGACCTACGTCCCGCCTCCAGACGCGGACGATTTAAATCACATAATTTTCAACAGCCCGGAGAGTCCGCCCGCAAGCTTTGGAACAGATTCCTCACTAAGAAGAATCAAATTGTCGATTGTCTGGATGCCGAAGCCTTAGCGGCCTTCAAACACAGCATCCGGGACGAGTGGCTCGCCACACACCTCGGCCAAGAAAAGCCGACGACAATGGCAGACTTAACAAGCCTTATGACCCACTTTTGCGTAGGCAAAGATAGCTGGTTGGCCCGTAAAGGCACCAGCAACCCAAGTACATCCGAAATCAGGGATGGCAACGGGAAGCCACGGCGCAATAAAAACAAACGTCAAATCATGGAAGAAAGTCCGGACAACACAACGGTCAACACCGGATTCAGGGGCTCTCGACCCGATCAACAAAAGAAGCCATTTAAAGGCAGCAAAGAGGGACTGTCCGGCCTGAACAAAGTCCTGGACAGAATATGCCAAATTCATGGCACCCTGAAAAACCTGTGAACCACACTCACAGAGAATGCTGGGTCTTCAAGCAGGCCGACAAATTAAACGCCGAACACAAAGGAAGGGAAACACCAAGTGAAGACGAGGATGAGCCTCTCCAACCAAACACTAGGGGACAGAAAAATTCCCACCAGAGGTAAAAATAGTAAACATGATCCACGCGACTCACACATCCATGAGAAGGCGCGAATGCACGCTAGAACCCGTCGCACCCAAACTTAACCACTGGTCGGCTTGCCTGATCACTTTCGATCACAGGGACTGCTCGACTAGTATTCGGCATGGAGGATCAGATGCCTTGGTGCTCGACCCAATAATCGACGGATACCATCTTACTCACGTCCTCATGGATGGCGGCAGTAGTCTTAATCTAATATACTAGGACACTATCCGTAGGTTGGCGATAGACCCGTCCAGAATCAGCCAAAGTAACACCACCTTTGAAGGGGTAATACCAGGCGTTGAAGCCTACGGCAGGGGCTCCCTCGTACTAGAGGTAACATTCGGTTCCCCAGGCAACTCTAGAAGCGAAGAACTACTCTTCACCATCGCCGCCCTCCAAAGCGGCTATCATGCATTGCTTGGGAGAACGGCCTTCGCCCGCTTCAACGCAGTACTGCATTATGACTACCTTAAACTCAAGATGCCCGGTCCACGTGGCGTGATCACCGTTAATGGAAACACAGAGTGTTCCTTATGCGTGGAGGAATACGCGACGGCTCCAGCAGCCGGACTCTAAGCGGCCTCTAATACTAGAAAGCATGATTGGTCGTTAAGACCACGGAGACGGTTAGACAAGTCCGGCAGCCCAGATCAACCTGATCTAGGCGCTACACATGTAATCCCATAGAGGACACCAGGGGCTTTAAATATTCAATAAAGCCCACCTTTTTGCCTGACCGTATTAACAGGCCAATGTCTTTTCACTTTTACTATCCATTAGTGATAGCCAACTCTTCGCATGCTTATGTCATGCTCTTCTACATGATTTTTTCTTTTTACAAACACCATTCGTGCGATACCCTACCAGGACACGGCACAACGGAGATAAAGGCGCAGACGTGCAGCGGGGCCCCACTCAAAGGTTTCTCTTTAGATTAAGCCCCTGTGTAAACCTTTTTATTGTCTCTTGTTGTTTACACATCCCATGGGAATCACACCCACAGAGGATACTGCCGGTATTGGAATTTCGCCACGGCAGACTAATGCTCGTACCTGGAAATACAGGGTTCATAATAAAGGGCATTACTCAGCCCAGTATATGTTATCAAGTCTGAATACCTTCGGGAGTGTATGGTGTCGCGAGTTTGGTCTTATATGCATCAGCTCCGAATCATGTCTTCGGTCAAATGTTGGGTTTGCCTGGCTCCTGGGTTTCCCGCCTTATGTTCCATTCTTATCGGCTAAGGCGGTCAAAGGAGAACTACTATGATTGTGCCCTGGTTATTTCGGATGAGCACCTCAGTAGAGGAAGCCAAAAACTGACTATCATGATATAGCGAGAGACTGTTCAACAACTCGAAGACTTATTGGAATCTTTAGGATTCCTCCGCATTTACGAAGGACCGTTTCCCGGTCATGTACACACGAGCCCATATTCGGATGCACGCAAAGGTACCAGGGGCTACATAGTAGCCCCACCGTCAAACTCCTATGGCTAAGTGAAAGTGTTACAGCTATATAGTCCGGTTGCCTAGTTCGACATGCGATCACTTCCTTAATGGACCAAGACGTTGGATCAAGTGTGATTACGCATCTTTTTCGCGAACACCCCCGCATTGTATGCGTGGTGGCTGAAGCCAACGACTGCTACCTTTCAGATTACACATATACATAAAAACGGCCGCACAGGAGGCACAATAATACTTTCGGGCAAAAAGTATAAATATAGCCTCCATAATCAAAATAACATTGTTTCTACAATGACACAATTTGTCACTCGAACATGACATTATTCGAGCACTGAGCCTCTATTAAGCAAGCACCTTCTGCTACCTGCTCCAAGATGTGCTCGGCCGGATCCTGGCCCCCTGCCGGATTCTGGGTCGCAACGATGGTGGCCTCCATATCTGTCCAGTATGCTTTAACACGGGTAAGAGCCACCCGTGCACCCTCTATGCACGCCGACGTCTTCATGGCATCGATCCGCGATACGACACCAAGGAATTGTTGCACTAAACCAAAATAACTGTCCGGCTTAGGCCCCTTCGTCCATAGATGGTCTATTACAGACCGCATTGCAAGACCGGACAGCCTGTGGAGCTTGGCCACAGCAGCCATCTTCTCACTCAAAGGCAATGTGCGCGTTGGAGCGCTGAACTGCAACCAGAATAGCTTTTCCACTTCATCATCTTTTTGATCCCCAAAAAACTTTGCTGTATCAGCCGTACTCCAGCGTCGATCCAAAGGAGCGTACTTTGGATCTAAAAACTTCATCCGCAACAAAAAGGGGTTTCTAGCCGCGATTTCTCCGGCCTATCGAAGCTCCTCCCGCGCATCCCTAATGTCGGAACGCGTCTCCTTGGCCACATCAAGGGCCTTCTTCAGGCCAACCTTATTCGCATGATTTTCTTTTTCAAGAAGCTCATACCGGTTGGCGGCGTTTTCTAGCTCCACAGTCATTTCGGCTATTTTGCCTTCGCTCCAGCGACGAGCAGCCTGTTCGGCTTTCAACTCTTTGGCCGCCTTTAGGGCAGCCGCATTGCTCGCCCGGGCTGGCTCCTTGGCCAGGGCAAGTTCCGCCCTCAGGGCTTCCACGGCAGCAGCACCGTCTGCAGTCAAAGCACATAACATTAGCATTATGCTCCTCTCAGTTTTTCCTATAAAAAATAATAAGGAAAAGCAGAACACATACTTTGTGACTCGTTAAGCCGCTCGTTCACCAGTGCGATATCGGCATCAATAACTCCAATCTGCCTCCTCAGTTCAGCAACTTCGACGGACCGGTCGGCTGCCAGATCCTTAAACACCTGCGCATAGATACAGCGCGATCATTACTTAAACAATATGATCCTCCGATTGCCACCTAGGGCGGGCAACCAGAGTCTCAGGGGCTACTATCCATATGGAGCACACCTAGCACGTGCGTCACAGCCAAAAATTATGTATTTTTCATTACATACCTCAAAGCCTCTGAGCAGGCTCGTAAAGGCTTCATTCAACCCTCTTGTGGCTGATGAAATCTTCTCGAGCACCATGCTCATTAATGAATGGTGCTCCTCCGAGCGAGCAGCTCTCTCCAGAAGGCCCGTCGGTGTGTCCGGCCGGGCGCCGAACTGTGTCGGACCCTTCTTATCACTGCCCATGGGAGCCGAACGCTCTGGGCTTAGGGCGGCCGAAGTGTTAGCTTCTGGCTTCGGCAGATCTGGACTCCTCCGTGACGACACCTCGAGGTCGCTCGCCTCATTAGGCGGAGAGGTTGGTGGGGTCTCACTCTCCATCATCTCCGGAAGGAGATCCCCCGAAGACGAACTCTGTCGAGAAGAGCTGCTAGCCGGACTGCAAAAAAGGTTCTCGGAGAAGGAAGCAGTACCTTCATATTTACGATTAACTTACAGCTCGGCTGAGGGCTGGCCCGTTGGCGGGCATGGCGCGGTGAGGACGCCCTTCAGGGCAGGCCCCCCTGCTGAAGCTTTCTTCCCTTGTCTGGTGTCACAGCCCTAGCTTCAGCCCTGTTGTGGACTAGTCTTGGTTGTTGCATCATGTTTAGATTTTCTTAAACCTGAAATGGGGATGTTCAAACCCTAGCACCAAACTAAATCAAATAGGGTCAACCAGAAATATTTTCAATGAACCTAGAATGCTTTTCAGAAAAGTTCATCATTTTTGAATTGGTCTAGTACCTCTGCCAAAAATGGTGCACATTTTTCTAGGTCACTCTGGATTTTTGAATTAATGCATTAAGTATTTGCATTTGGGCATATATTAATTTCCCAAATAATACTGATAATGTTTGAGGGCTGCTGAAAAATATTTCAACAGTGCCCACAACTTATCTCAGTATTTTTAGGAAATGTTTATTATTTTTAGTAATTCAAAAACAACAACAGAAATAGAAAACTAGAAACTAAACAGGAAAAAAACGAAGAGGCAGAAGACTTACCTGGCCTACCTGCTACAGTAGTTGGCCTGCTAGCCCCAGCCCACCGCACCGCGCGTCGTCTTCCTCACGCCTACTGGCGTTGCGCGTGGCGGGCGCACAGCCAAGCCACGGCCACCTCCTGCTAGCCACGCAGCTGCTCCCTCTCGCCCTGGACGACGCCACGCCACACCGCAGAACCCCCTCGACCCCCTCACTCTCTGGTCCTCTCTCCCCCTCGCCTCCCTCTCGCCCTCTCCACCATGGCCGAGACGCCTGCAAGCTCGCTGCCGCCATAGCCGCGGCCACCGTCCATCCCGTGCCTCCCCGATGGGTCCAGAGGAACCACCATCGCCTTCTGCGTCATCTACACCAACCCATTCGACCGCGGGAGCCCTACATCGCCGCCATGAGTCATCTTCCCCGAGCACGGCCGCCGGACTCCATCGATGGATTCGTCGCCTTCCGGTCATCCCCGAGCCAGATGAGCCTGTCGTTGACCTCCCAGTGAGCTCCGCTGCATTTCCCCTCTCTTTCCTGCATCTTTCTCATTCTCTAGCCATCGCGTTCATCGAGACCGAGAACCACCGCCGCCCGAGCTTGTCACCGGCATAGCTCCGGCAACCATTTGGTCACGCCTGTGCGTCCAAACGCTTCGCAACAACACGTAGAGCCTCGCGGGAGCTTCAGTTCGTCCTTTTGCACGCCGTAGCCCCGACCCCGAGCTCGCTCGAGCTCCGGCCGCCGCTGTGGTCGTCGCCGGCGACGCTACAGGCCATTCTAGGCCCGAAGACCACCACCATCCGACGTGCCGTGCCGCCATCGTCCTAGAGCTGCCTCCAGTGCATCCAGCCGTGCTCTGTGGAGCTTTTCCGAAGCCCGCGGCCGCCACTGGCCTCGCCGGCGGTTTAACGCCGGCGGGTTTGACTTTATTTGACCGGGGGTTTGACCTCCCCAGAGTCCATGACATGCGGGCCCCCCCGACTAATTAACCTTGTGCAAGTTTAAACTTAATTAGAATGACCCAGGTTAGTACTAACTAAACTAGATTAGTTTAGCTAAACACTGACACGCGGGCCCCATAGGTCAGACTTGACTTGGACTACTCTGTTGACCTGCTGACGTCACACTGACGTCAGGTTGACGCTGTAAATCATTTTCTGGTTAAAAATCATTTAGAAAATTCCAGAAAATAGTATAAACTTCAGAAATTCATATAAATTCAACCATAAGTCCACATGAGATAAATTATATATGAAAAATGATCAGAAAATTCCAATCTATCCATCTGTACTGGTTTCATGCGTGTTAGAACAACTTATAGTTGCTGAATTGGGCAAAACAAATAAAGGCATTCGAATAATAACATTTGGAGTTTGATTTTGAACCTAAGGTTCAAACCAACTCCATTTAACTTGCTGCTAGTTGCATTAGCTCAAACCACAGCATATTACCATGTCATGATCATGCATCATATTGTGCATTGCATTGATTGTGTTCTTCCTTGTTTGCCGGTGTTTGTCCCCTCTCGATAGACGTGGTTCCGACGATGAGTTCGATGACACCGATGAAGAGCTATACTATCTTCAGAAGTGCCAGGCAAGCAAAACCCCCTTGTTCATTCCGATACAATCCCACTCTCTCGCTCCTGCTCTCTTTTACTGCATTAGGACAACAACGATTCAACTGTTACATGCTGCGGTAGTTGAACCCCTTATCCTCTGCATGACCTGTCATTGCCATAGTAAATAGATGAAACCCACTAGCATGAGTAGGAGTTGTTTGAGCCCTGATGTGCCTACTCATTCATGCTTGTTGTCATGCCTGCTACTGCTTAGAGTTGAGTCAGGTCTGATTCATCAGGGATGAATTGGAATGTGGTGAACATGTCCTACTGTGTGAGAGCTAAGTGTGTGAACACGATTTGGTAAAGGTAGCGGTGAGAGGCCATGTAGGAGTACATGGTGGGTTGTCTCATTGCAGCCGTCCTCAAGAACTGAGTTCTGTGTTTGTGATCCATGAACAGTTACTACTACGCATTGGAATTCTTAGGTGCCCCTGTCGACTTATTAATCAACCTGATCTCTGTCTAGGAGTTGCAACTAGTTTCTGGTGTTTGTAGGTGGTGTTAGTAGTCTACCAAGTGGCACCCAGTACAGGTGGGCTTGGGACAGACTAGGCACAGTGGCACGGTATACCAAGTGGCACCCGGATGGTGGGCTTGGGAACCCTGCTCACATCGTTTGGGGCCGTGAGCGACACCCCAGCCGAATCTCCTTGCGGATGGAACCCGAATAGGCGACAAACTTGGATGAGAGACTTGTGTGGTTAGTCTGGTCGTGGCCGACTCCCTCGCCAGGCTTCCGCTTGAAGGTTGCCGAGATACACGAGGTGTACATGGTGGTAAGTGGCGAGAGCGTGTGTGAAGAAGTACACCCCTGCAGGGTTAACATTATCTATTCGAATAGCCGTGTCCGCGGTAAAGGACTTCTGGGTTGCCTGTACAGTTCATAGACAAGTGAAAGTGGATACTCTAAAATGCGCAAGATAAGCGTGAGTGCTATGGATGGCGTTCTCGTAGGGAGACGGGAGCGGATCCATAGTGGTGTATTGATATGGTGAATATGTGGAATCGTGTGCGCCACCTCAAAAGAGTTACTTGCAGTCATAGTTCAGGATATCCACCGAGTCAAAGCTAGCTTGCTGCAGTTAAACCCCACCATCCCCTTTGTTGACAATGATGCATATGTAGTTAGATCTAATGTAAGTCTTGCTGGGTACATTTGTACTCATGTTTGCCTATTTTATGTTTTCACAAAGAGACTCAGTCTCGCTATTAGTTCTGCGTGGACTTCAATGTTTAGCTTGTTACCTCAGCTACGATTTTGTGCCCTCGGCAGGATCTAGTAGATAGTCAGTCTTCTCAGCCTTTTTCGTTTGTGCTTTCACTGGTATGCTCTGAATGCTGGGTCATGAGACCCATGTTTGTAATATCTCGCTCCTTGGAGCCTATTGAATAAAATACTTGAGTTGTAGAGTCATGTTGTGATGCCATGTTGTATTTGCACATAGCGAGCATATTGTGTGTATGTTTTGAAATGCTTGGTATGTGTGGGATCTGACTATCTAGTTGTTTATCCTTGGTAGTCTCTCTTACCGGGAAATGTCTCCTAGTGCTTCCACTGAGCCAAGGTAGCTTGCTACTGCTCAGGAACACTTAGGATGGCCGGCATGTGTCCTTCTTCGTTCCTGTGTCTGTCCCTTCGGGGAAATGTCACGCGGTCTCTACCGGAGTCCTGCTAGCCCAGTTGCTACAGCCCAGATTCACTCGCTAATGACCGACACGTTTGTTGCTGGGTCATGTATGCCTGTCCCTATAAGTTAGTGCCACCTTGGGTTCACGACTAGCCATGTCAGTCCGGGTTCTTTGTCATATGGATGCTAGGGACATTATCATATACGTGAGCCAAAAGGCGCAAATGGTCCCGGGACTGGTAAGGCGACACCCATGGGAATACTGTGCGTGAGGCCGCAAAGTGATATGAGGTGTTACATGCTAGATCGGTGTGGCATTGAGTCGGGGTCCTGACATCTGAGCACCTCCGTCTCCAAGTCTTCGGAGGCGGCCCTCTTCTTCCCGCGAGGGGATGAGGCCTTAGATTCCCCTCCCCGACTATCCTCCTTTGGGGAGGTAGCAATTCTCCCAGTTTGGATGCGCAATGTGTGAAGTTCTTCCCTTCGTCTTTCCCTGAGGTCACTTTACTTAGCAGTCGGCCAAGCATCTTCGCTATGGCGGGACTTGGCGAGCCTACGGGAAGTGGCGCCGGACACCTGATTCTTTCCGCCTTGCTGAGCCATTCCTGGCCACGGAGGATTTTCAGAATAATGACTATGACAAAAATAGACAAAGTGTTCGGTTTCTGGGTTACTTACTTGGATATCTGGGCGATTCCAGCTCAGGCCCGCATCCTCGGTGGTATCCGGACACTTTACTTGTGGTCCGAAGAATAATTTACACATCCCTTTGAGTGTCAGGCCGAAGAAGTGCAGAATAGTCTGCGGACCTTCCGGGTTGAACTCCCACATCCGGAGAGGACGGCGTTTGCACGGCAACATCTGTCGGATTAGCATTACCTGAATTATGCTGACAAGGCTAATGTCCCTCTCAAGAAGCTCCCGGATATGGCTCTGCAGTGTTGGTACATCACTAGCAGATCTCCAATCCCATCCTATATTGGTCCATGACACTAGTTGAGAAGGAGGGCCCGAACGGAAGTCGGGGGCAGCCACCCACTTTGTGCCTCTGGGAGCCGTGACGTAGAACCACCTCCGCTGCCATAGATCGGACACCTTTGGGAAGGAGCCCTCTGTCCATGGGGCGTCGGCATTCCTGCTTATTACAACACCTCCGCACTCTGCATGTCGCCCCTCAACCATCTTCGGCTTCACATTGAAGGTCTTGAGCCATAAGCCGAAGTGCGGAGTGATGTGGAGAAAATATTCGCAGCCACGATGAACGACGAGATATGGAGGATGGCGTCCGGAGCTAGATCGTGAGAATCTAGCTCGTAATAGAACATGAGCCCTCTCACGAAGGGATCAAGGGTGAAACCCAGGCCGCGAAGAAAGTGAGAAATAAATACGACGCTCTCGTTGGGGTCGGGAGTAGGGATGACCTGCCCTAGAGCAGGAAGCCTGTGCTCGATGTCGGCGGTCAGATATCCGACCTCCCTATGCTTCACAATGTCCTCCTCTGTGACCGAGGAGGCCACCCACCGGCCTTGAAGGTTAGATCCGGTCATGGTTGAGGGTCCGAGGTGCTTGAGCTTGGGTTTCGGGTGTTAGAACTCGAGATGCAAAAAAGCGCAAGAGTGGTGGAAAAGAGGTATAGGCCTCGACCCCTTTATAAAGGGGGTGAATATCAAGCGTCCTCAGCATAACCGCTTTGGACTTGCCTAAAAACATAGAGTCATACCAACAGACGTCATGGGGACGCACACGCCTGTATTGATGGAGGATCCCGCAATAGAAGGAACACAATCTCTGCTTTGGCAAGGCGTGCCAATAAAACCGCCTCGCAACGCATATCGAGACAGGCCAAGAAAAACTGGTACATGTTGGGCCGGGCCATGATGCAGGAGCACGCCGTACAAAGATTGCCAGCAGTTCAGATTTATGAAATACTATGCTCTCTATGGTGGTGTGTGAAGATCAACTTGCAAATCTGAACACGATTTAAGTGTTCAATAATTACTTTGGAGTATTCGGAGATGGAACCCGCCTTGCAATGTCGAAGACAAAACTACGCGCCGGACTCATCGTCACTGAAGCCTGGTTCAGGGGCTATTGAGGGAGTCCTGGATTAGGTGGTATCCGGACAGCCGGACTATATACTTTGGCCATACTGATGGACCGTGAAGATATAAGACTCGAGACTTCGTCCCGTGTCCGGATGGGACTCTCCTTTGCGTGGAAGACAAGCTTGGCCATTCGGATATTATAATTCCTTCTTTGTAACCGACTCTGTGTGAACCCTAGCCCCCTCCGATGTCTATATAAACCGGAGGGTTTAGTCCTTAGAGGGAGAATCATAATCATCATAGGCTAGCTTGTAGGGTTTAGCCTCTACGATCTCGTGGTAGATCAACTCTTGTAACACTCATCAATATCAATCAAGTAGGAAGTAGGGTTTTACCTCCATCGAGAGGGCCCGAACCTGGGTAAAACATCCTGTCCCTTGACTCCTTTTACCATTAGCCTTAGACGCATAGATCGGGACCCCCTACCCGAGATCCGCCGGTTTTGACACCGACAAGACCCATGTTTGTAATATCTCGCTCCTCGGAGCCTGTTGAATAAAATACTTGAGTTGTAGAGTCATGTTGTGATGCCATGTTGTACTTGCACATATCGAGCATATTGTGTGTATGTTATTGAAATGCTTGGTATGTGTGGGATCTGACTATCTAGTTGTTTATCCTTGGTAGCCTCTCTTACTGGGAAATGTCTCCTAGTGCTTCCACTGAGCCTTGGTAGCTTGCTACTGCTCCGGAACACTTAGGTTGGCCGGCACGTGTCCTTCTTCGTTCCTGTGTCTGTCCCTTCGGGGAAATGTCTCGCGGTGTCTACCGGATTCCTGTTAGCCTGCTATAGCCCGGTTTATGGGAGTCCTACTAGCCCAGCTACTACAGCCCAGATTCACTCGCTGATGACCGACACGTTCGTTGCTGGGTCATGTATGCCTGTCCCTGTAAGTTAGTGCCACTTTGGGTTCATGACTAGCCATGTCAGCCCGGGATCCTTGCCATATGGTTGCTAGCGACACTATCATATACATGTGCCAAAAGGCGCAAACGGTCCCGGGCCTGGTAAGGCGACACGCGTGGGGATACCATGCGTGAGGCCGCAAAGTGATATGAGGTGTTACATGCTAGATTGGTGTGGCATTGAGTCGGGGTCCTGACATTGGGTTCGACACTCTTACTTATCAAAAGGACTAAGATTTATCCCCTATAATTGTGGGTCATCAATACTCTTTCTGGCACCGTTGCCGAGGAGTTAAGCGCTCTTGGTAAGTTTAAATTGGTAAGGAAAAATTTATATTACGTGCTGAAATTTATTGTCACTTGTCACTATGGAAAACAATCCTTTGAGGGGTTTGTTCGGGGTATCTTCTCCTCGACCAGAATCACAATTAGTTTCCCCTCAACCTACTGCACCTACTAAAAATATTGGTTATGAAATTCCTTCGAGTATGATAGAACAACTGCTAGCTAATCCTTATGCAGAAGATGAAACTGAGCATCCCAATATGCATCTGATACATGTAGATGAAATTTGTGGATTATTTAAGGTTGCAGGTTTACCCGGAGATGAATTTAAGAAGAAGGTTTTCCCTTTATCTTTGAAGGGAAAAGCGTTGACATGGTATAGGCTATGCGATGATATTGGATCTTGGAGCCAGAATCGATTGAAATTGGAATTTCACCCAAAAAATGTATCCTGTGCATCTAGTTCATCATGATCGGAATTATATATATAATTTTTGGCCTCGTGAAGGAGAAAGCATCGCTCTAGCTTGCGGGAGGCTTAAGTAAATGTTATATTCATGCCCCAATCATGACCTCTCGAGAGAAATTATCAGTCAGAATTTTTATGCTCGACTTTTTCATGATGATTAATCCATGCTAGATACTTCTTGCACTGGTTCTTTTATGAAGAAGACTACCTTGCTGCACATTATTTACCGTTACCATTTCTTGCTCGTTACAAATTATCTTACTATCAAACTACTCGTTACCGACAATTTTAGTGCTTGCAGGAATTACGTTGCTGGAAACCACTTGTCATTTCCTTCTGCTCCTCGTTGGGTTCCACACTCTTACTTATCGAAAGGACTACGATTGATCCCCTATACTTGTGGGTCATCACAAAACCACAACGGTGATTATCATGTTGCTATTTAACCTTCTGCAAGGACATCCATAGTCAAATAAGATTCAACATTATTCAACTAAAGTGGGAGAAACTGACACCCGCCAGCCACCTTTATGCTAAACAAGTTGCATGTTAGTCGGTGGAACTGGTCTCATGTACGTGGACATGTAAGGTTGGTCCGAGCCACTTCATCCCACAATACCGCCGAATAAATAAGACATTGGTGGTAAGCAACATGAACATCACCGCCCACAACTCCTTTGTGTTCTACTCGTGCATATCATCTATCTGTAGACCTAGCTCTGATACCACTGTTGGGTAACATTGCATGGAAAAAAAATTCTACGTACACGCAAGATCTTGTAGGAAATATGCCATAGAGGCAATAATACTATTGTTATTTTATATTTTCTTATTCATGATAAAGGTTTATTCATGCTAGAATTGTATTGATCCAAAACTTAAATACATGTGTGAATACATAAACAAATACCGTGTCCCTAGTAAGCCTCTACTAGAATAGCTCGTTGATCAAAGATGGTTAAGGTTTCCTAACCATAGGCATGTGTTGTTATTTGATAATAGGATCACATCATTAGGAGAATGATGTGATGGACAAGACCCATTCCTTAACTTAGCATATTGATCGTTCAGTTTATTGCTATTGCTTTCTTGATGACAAATACATATTCCTTAAACTATGAGATTATGCAACTCCCAGATACTGGAGAAATACCTTGTGTGCTATCAAACATCACAATGTAACTGGGTGATCATAAAGATGCTCTACAGGTATCTCCGAAGGTGTTTGTTGAGTTGGCATAGATCAAGATTAGGATTTGTCACTCCGAGTATCGGAGAGGTATCTCTGGACCCTCTCGGTAATACACATCATCAGAAGCCTTGCAAGAAAAGTGACTAAGGATTTAGTTGCAAGATGATGTATTACGAAACAAGTAAAGAGACTTGTCAGTAATGAGATTGAACTAGGTATGAAGATACCGACGATCGAATCTCGGGCAAGTAACATACCGATGGACAAAGGGAATTACGTATGTTGTCATAAGGTTCGACCCATAAAGATCTTCATGGAATATGTAGGAACCAATATGGGCATCCATGTTCCACTATTGGTTATTGAACGGAGAGGTGTCTCAGTCATGTCTACATAGTTCTTGGACGCGTAGGGTCCGCACGCTAAGCGTTCGTTGATGATATAGTGTTATATGAGTTATAAGATTTGGTGACCGAATGTTGTTTGGAGTCTCGTATGAGATCAAAGACATGACGAGGACCTCTGGAATGGTCCTGAGGTAAAGATTTATATATAGGATGACGATATTCAGACACCGGAAGAGTTTCGGGGTGCACCCGGTAGTCATCGGGTCTCCGGAAGGGGTTCCGGACACCCCAGGTAGGTGTATAGGCTAATGGGCCAAGGGGGGACAGACCAGCCCACAAGGGGGCTGGTGCGCTCCTCTCCCTGGCCGCCGGCCCTAGGGAAGGAAAGGGGGAGGGCTAGCCCCTCCTGCCTTCCCCTTCTCATGTGAGAAAGGAAGGGGGGCGCCACCCTCCCGTGCCTTTCCCCGCTCACCTAATTAGGAAAGGGGGGCGCGACTTGGGGAGAACCCCAAGTAGGATTCGACATACTTGGGGCACCTCCTAGCAGCCTCCTCTCTTCGCCCACCTATATATATGTGGGAGGGGGGTGCCACACATAATGACGACAATCTCTTAGCCGTGTGCAACGCCCCCCTCCACACCTTGGTCATATTTTCGTAGTGCTTAGGCGAAGCCTGATACGTCTCCGACGTATCTACAATTTTTGATTGTTCCATGCTATTATATTATCATTCTTGGAAGTTTTACAATCATTTTATAGTCATTTTATATCATTTTTGGGTACTAACCTATTGACATAGTGCCCAGTGCCAGTTGTTGTTTTCTGCATGTTTTTTACATCGCAAGAAATCAATTTCAAATAGAGTCCAAATGCAACACAACTCCTGGAGGATTTTTTGGGCCAGACGAAGGCCAGTGGGCCAAGGAAGCACCTAAGGGGTTGCTCGAGGGGAGCAGCACCCACCAGGGCGCGCCAGTTGGCCCAGGCACGCCCAGGTGGGTGCTGCCCACCTCAGGTGCCCCCCTCCCGAACCGCCTCTTTGCTCTATAAATACAACAATATTCCAGAAACCCTAGGGGAGTCGACGAAATATTGATCCAGCCGCCGCAGAGTCCAGAACCACCAAATCCAGTCTAGACACTATCATGGAGGGGTTCACCACTTCCATTGGTGCCTCTCCTATGATGTGTGAGTAGTTCTTTGTAGACCTATGGGTCCGTAGTTAGTAGCTAGATGGCTTCCTCTCTCTCTCTCTCTCTCTCTCTCTCTCTTGATTATCACTCAATGGTCTCTTGGAGATCCATATGATGTAAGTCTTTTGGCAGTGTGTTTGTTGGGATCAGATGAACTCTGAGTTTATGATCAGATCTATGTTTTTATCCATGAAAGTTATTTGAGTCTTCTTTGATCTCTTATATGCATGATTGCTTATAGCCTCATATTTCTTCT
Source organism: Triticum timopheevii (assembly GCA_963921465.1). Classification (NCBI taxonomy): domain Eukaryota; kingdom Viridiplantae; phylum Streptophyta; class Magnoliopsida; order Poales; family Poaceae; genus Triticum; species Triticum timopheevii. The sequence continues at coordinate 166,685,195 of OY997272.1, read as the reverse complement.
CCGATATTTGGGTTTTGTTTGGCAAACTTGATCTATTTATCTTGCAATGGGAAGATGTGCTTTGTAGTGGGTTCAATCTTACAGTGCTTGATCCCAGTGACAGAAGGGGAACCGACACGTATGTATCGTTGCTACTAAGGATAACAAGATGAGATCTATATCTACTGCAATAGATAAATGGATCTCGTCTACATCATGTCATCGTTCTTATTGCATTAATCTGTTTTCTCAAGAACTTAATACACTAGATGCATGCTGGATAGCATTCGATGTGCGGAGTAATAGTTGTAGATGCAGGCAGGAGTCGGTCTACTAATCTTGGACGTGATGCCTATATAATGATCATTGCCTGGATACCGTCATGATTATTTGAAGTTCTATCAATTGCCCAACAGTAATTGTTTTCCCACCGTTTGCTATTTTTCTCGAGAGAAGCCACTAGTGAAACCTACGGCCCCCGGTTCTCTTTCCATCATATTTGCCTTTGCGATCTATTTTCTCTTGCATTTATTTTCTGATCTATTAAACCAAAAATACAAAAATACCATGTAGCAATTTATTTGTTCCATAATCTATTTATCCTATCTACCACTTTTTACCTCACGTTATTTGCCTACTTGAGACGTCGTACCTGAAAGGGATTGACAACCCCTTTAACACGTCAGGTTGCGAGTATTTGTTATTTGTGTGCAGGTGTTGTTTACGTGGTGTGAGGAGATTCTCCTACTGGTTCGATAACCTTGGTCTCATCACTGAGGGAAATACCTATCATCGCTACACTACATCATCCCTTCCTCTTTGGGGAAATATCGACATAGTTCTAGTAGACATCAAAAGGAATTTCTGGCGCCGTTGCCGGGGAGGATCAAGTCAAGATAGTCTCCCGGCCACATGCCAATTTCTAGCGCCGTTGCCGGGGAGGATCTTCAACATCAACTAGGTTGCTAACCACAAATTTCATCTATTTGCAATTTAAATTTTTTGCCATTTGCCTCTCGTTTTCCTCTCCCCCACTTCACAAAAATTTGCTGTTTTATTCGCCCTCCTTTTCGTTCGCCTTTTTCTCGTCAGATCTCTTATTTGCTTGAACTTGTCACTATGAGTGACTTAGGTATGGCAGAAATAGATGATGGCCTAACTCCTAAAGTGGAGTGTATGGGTAATCTGGATGCCAAAAATTTTGTTTTGGGGCAAGGGAATTTTATGGGCAAAGAACATATCCAAGATTTTTTCAAATGTGTCAGAAAATTAAGTCTTGATGATATCCCTATACTTAAAAGGACTAAAACTTATGCGAAAGCTATCTTGGCACTTGTCTTGAAACTTGAAATTTGATTTCTTCGTACTCATTCTACCTTGCAAAGATTGTTCTATGAGTTGCCCGTTATAAAAGGTACTAAAGCTAAAAAGTTTGCAACTCTTGTTTTGATGAATGAATTTGACTACATAATACGGGAAGCTAGGGGAATCTTTGATTTTTATGGAATGAACCGTGAAAAATCCGTGATTGATGAAATTCTTTATAACAGTGATTATGCTTTAAAACATTTTCTTGGAGATAACCAAATCTTTGATGAGAATATTAAAAAGCAAGTCCCCGTTTTAGATATGATCCAACAAGTTTTTAATGATGTTAATCAACACTATTCTTGGATCATTGTCAGAAATCAAAGGGGTTATGATAAAAAGCAACTTGATAGTGCTAAGGTTTCCATGGATAATGTGTTTTATGTCTTATTTACAAAACCTCCCAACGCAAATACCTCCAAGGGAAACAAGGATAAGGGTGACAAAACTTAGATCCTACGCGTTATGCCTAGCTAGGGGAGGAAAATGATAACGCTTGTTGGGAGGCAACCCAATGAATAAAATTTATTTTTGCTTTTTGCTTTCTGTTCTTGAGTGTTAGCACAATTATGCTACTGTTATGATTGTGTTTTTTGTGTTTTAATTAGTGTTTGTGCCAAGCAATGCCTTTGGGAAGACATGGATGAAAGTTTATTTGATCTTGCTGAAAAACAGAAACTTTTGCGCTCACGAGATTCGTTTTATCTTTTACAGAAGAGTGCTTTTAAGTTGATTCTTTTTGCGGAGGATTAATAGAAAAATTCCTGACATCCATAAATTTATTTCATAATTTTTGGTGTCACAGAAGTATTTGAAATTTTCATATTTCTACAGACTGTTCTGTTTTTGACAGATTCTGTTTTCTTTGCGTTGTTTGCTTGTTTTGATGACTCTATGGTTTTCTTTGATGAGTTTTTGCCATAGAAAAGTTGGAATACATTAGATATAATGCAAAAAAAATAAGAATAGGTTTTCTACAGTATTTATAGTAGTGGTTTGGTTTCTTATACTAACGAATCTCATGAAGGTTTTGTTTGAGTTTTGTGTGATTGAAGTTTTCAAGTTTTGGGTTATCTTACGATGGATGAAGGAATAAGGCTAAGCAAAAGGCTAAGCTTGGGGATGCCCGTGGCACCCCAATATAATATTCAAAGAAGTAGCAAGCAACTAAGCTTGGGGATGCCCTCGAGTAGCATCCCCGCTAAGGGAGTCCTGGACTAGGGGGTGTCCGGACAGCCAGACTATCATCGTCCGCCGGACTCCAAGACTACGAAGATACAAGATTGAAGACTCCGTCCCGTGTCCGGAGGGGACTTTCCTTGGCGTGGAAGGCAAGCTTGGCGATATGGATATGTAGATCTCCTACCATTGTAACCGACTCTGTGTAACCCTAGCCCTCTCCGGTGTCTATATAAACCGGAGGGCTTTAGTCCGTAGGACACAACATCCATTAGAACAATCATACCATAGGCTAGCTTCTAGGGTTTAGCCTTCTTGATCTCGTGGTAGATCCACTCTTGTACTACCCATATCATCAATATTAATCAAGCAGGACGTAGGGTTTTACCTCCATCAAGAGGGCCCGAACCTGGGTAAAACATCGTGTCCCTCGTTTCCTGTTGCCATCCACCTAGACGCACAGTTTGGGACCCCCTACCCGAGATCCGCCGGTTTCGACACCGACATTGGTGCTTTCATTGAGAGTTCCTTTGTGCCGTCGCCGACAGGAAGGATGCCTCCACCCGTCTTCAAGGATGGTATTTTTGCCAAAGGGGCCTTGGCCTCCGGCCAAACTATCCGGCTAGGTGGTTTTCTTATGACCGCCTGTCCGGCCACCGCTTCGACAATGACTTCTCAAGTCGTCAAAAGCAATCTTCACGTCAGCTCGGAATTTGCCGAGCGGCTGGATCCGATATAGCTTTTGTCTGTCAACGAGCTCTTGGATCGCATCGCCGCCCTGGGAGTCGCTACGGACTACAATCAGATTGGGCTTAAAACCGATCTGAGAGAGATTAACTCTCCCCAGGTCACCCACCACGTCGCAGTGGTAGAGGAACAATGCGACGACTCTTCTCCTGTATTGAAAACTAGTCATGTCCGGGCTCCCGAACCCTCCATGCCAGATTCCTGCGGAGGGACGGACTTCGATCAAGCACTAAACTTAAAGTTAGGCATCGGACCGGACTCGTTGGACAACGTCCAGCAATCCAAGCTTCCAAATTTGGAAACTTCACGGCCTTTAAGCCTTGAGATGGGTAGGGTTCCGGACTTTATTCCACCCACCCGCCTAGACATATGCGATCTATCTCTAATACGGCAAGAGCCTGCTGAAACAGTACATCACTACTGGGCCAGATTCCTCCTGGTTATGGACAGGATAAAGGACTGCCGAGAGGAAAACGCAATCTCAATTTTTTGCAATAATTGCACGGACAAGGGAATATTGAACGCCATCAGCCGTCGTGAAATTACGCGCTTCGCCGATCTGGCGTCCATAGTACGAAAGTACTGTGCGATGGAGAGTTTTCGGAAAACCGAAAACCAGTTTTGGGACAATCCGGCCCCGAATACAACCCTAGTCCGCAACAAAAGGGTGCATTACACTCAGGCCCCAGATACAAAAATCAAAAAGCAAAAACCCCATAGAGGGCACAAAACCGTACTGGAGGGATGGCTTAGCGGACCCTATAAAATTCACAGTACAGAAGGCGCCCTCCCAACACATAGCCTTAGAGCATGTTGGATATTACGGCAGGTGGCCAAAAGTGGCGAGGAGCTTCTAGCCCCGGAAAACCACTCCAACAATACCGGTACGGTATCAACAGTCTTCGAGACCTTCGCATCAAATAATATGCGGAAACGAACAATCCGCGGCCTCGCCGAAGTCTACCAAGTAGCAACAACAAATCCATGGAGCGACACAGCCACCACCTTCAACGCCAGCGACTAACCTAAATTCTGAACAGCCCGAGCACCAGCCGCAATGGTGCTTAGTCCAATAGTGGACGGCTTTCGACTTACAAAGGTCCTCATGGATGGCGGCAGCGGACTAAACCTCATTTACGAGGAAACCCTTCAAAAAATGGAAATAGACTGGAGCCGCATTGAGCGAAGCAGCACAACCTTCAGAGGAATAATCCCTAGCCGGGAAGCGCGCTGCACCGGAAAAATCATACTCGATGTGGTGTTCGGCTCGCCGAACAATTACAGATCCGAAGAAGTCACATTTCAAGTGGCCCCATTCAACAGCGGATATCACGCTATCTTAGGACGAGAGGCATTCACAATTTTTCAAGCCGTACCCCACTACGGGTACATGAAGCTCAAGATGCCAGGGCCCGGTGGAATAATCACTATCGCTAGTGATCCGGACATAGCACTCCGCGCTGAAAACAAGACAGCCGCATTAGCCCTGGAGGCACTATCCGAAGCCCTAGCGGCAGAAGAACTCACCGCGCTACGCTCTACGGTGAATAGGGACGATGTGATACTTGATAAGAGATCCAAGTCCACCTCCTTTAAACCAGCAGATGAAATAATAAAATTCCAGGTCCATCCAACGGACCCGACAAAGACGGCTTCCATCGGGGCACAGTTGAACCCTGATGTAGACGCCGCACTGCGAGATTTCTTTCGGGAAAATTGGGACATTTTCGCCTGGCACCCTTCGGATATGCCCGGAATCCCATGCAGTTTGGCAGAACACAGCCTAAACATCCTAAAAGGATTCAAGCCAGTCAAACAGGCTCTTCGACGATTTTCCGAACCTAAAAGACAGGCCATGGGAGAAGAGCTAGCCGAACTATTGGAAGCCGGATTCATCAGAGATATCAAACATCCGGATTGGCTAGCAAACCTGGTAATGGTACCAAAGAAGGACAAATCCTGGCGCCTATGTGTCGATTTTAAAGACCTCAACAAGGCCTGCCCAAAGGATCCCTTCCCCCTCCCCCGCATCGACCAGATAATCGATGCTACCGCAGGACACGATTCACTATGCTTCCTCGATGCATACTCCGGCTACCATCAAATCAAGATGGCGGAAGCAGACCAAGCCGCAACGGCATTCATCACTCCATATGGACCATTCTGCTTCAACACGATGCCCTTCGGACTTAAAAATGCCGGCGTAACATATCAGCGCATGATTCAAACATGTCTGGCTGCCCAGATCGGCAAAACAGTAGAGGCATACGTAGACGACGTAGTCGTCAAAACCAAACACGTCGAAACTCTAGTAGACGACTTGAGGCTCACATTCGACAACCTCAGAGCATATGACATCAAGCTGAATCCGGAAAAATGCGTTTTCGGCATACCAGCCGGAAAGTTACTGGGCTTCATTGTATCCGGTAGAGGAATTGAAGGAAACCCAGCCAAGATCCGAGCTCTGTCACAGCTGGATGTTCCAAAAGACCTCAAACAGATACAAAAATTGACTAGATGCGTGGCGGCTTTAAGCCGCTTTATCTCCCGCTTGGGAGAAAAGGCACTGCCCCTCTATCGCCTCCTTAGGCGCACCGAACACTTCGAGTGGACGGATGCTGCCACTGCCGGACTCGAAGAAATAAAGGCCATATTGGCAACAAATCTGGTACTAGCTGCGCCCAACCTGGGCAAACCAATGCTGTTATACATCGCGGCAACACATCAAGTTGTAAGCGCGGTACTCGTCGTCGAACGAGAGACAGAAGGGCATAAATTCCCTCTTCAAAAACCAGTGTACTACGTCTCCACTGTGTTAACCCCTTGCAAGTCCCGTTACCCGCATTACCAAAAGATAGCGTATGCGGTGTTCATGGCATCCCGGAAGCTCCGACACTACTTTCAAGAGTGTTCGATAACAGTGGCCTCCGAAGTACCACTCAACGACATTATAAACAACCGCGACGCGACGGGCAGGATTGCAAAATGGGCCATTGAGCTCTTACCATTCGATATAACTTACAAACCTCGGCGAGCTATAAAGTCACAAGTTTTGGCTGACTTTGTCACTGAATGGACCGAAGCCGAACTCCCTAAAGAGTACGGCGCATACTCCAATTGGATTATGCACTTCGACGGCTCTAAAATGTTGGCCGGATTGGGGGCTGGCGTCGTATTGACGTCCCCAACCGGGGACACGGTCCAATACGTACTTCAAATAGTGTACACGGACTCCAACAACGCAGCCGAATACGAGGCCCTTTTACACGACCTTCGGATGGCAATCTCCATGGGCATTCAACGCCTAGAGGTACGCGGGGATTCAAACCTTGCAATATCCCAAATAAATGGATACTTTGACGCCAAGGATCCGAAAATGGCAGCATATCGCAACGCTGTCCTAAAAATGTCAGCTCGGTTTGAAGGACTTGAATTCCATCACGTAGCCCGAGATAATAACCAAGCAGCCGACATACTGGCACGCATTGGCGCAAAAAGTGAAGCTGTCCCTCCAAACATCTTCCTGGAACGGCTCTTTAAGCCATCCGTACTATGGGAAGAGGAGTTCGGAAATGACAAACCGGAAAAAACCGCGCCAACCGGCGATTCAGCCGATGACATAACACCTTCAGCCCACGACATAATGGCAGTAATCGCCCCATGGACAGAACCATTCCTTGCCTACTTGCTTAGGTAGGAACTTCCCGAAGACCAAAATGAGGCCCGCTGCATAGTCCGGTGATCTAAAGCCTACAAGGTCCATGAGGGAGAACATTATAAGAAAAGCACAATCGGAGTCCTTCAAAGGTGTATCTCCGAAGAGGAAGGGTGAAACCTTCTGGCTGAAATTCATGCCGGACTAGGCGGACACCACGCAGCAGCTCGGGCCCTTGTAGGAAAGGCATTCCGTACAGGATTTTATTGGCCGACGGCCTGGGCAGATGCTCAGGTATTAGTCCAAAGATGCGTCGGTTGTCAGCTCTTTGCTAATCAGAGCCATATGCCACCCAGCGCCCTCAAAACTATACCCATCACCTGGCCGTTCGCGGTCTGGGGGCTTGACATGGTTTGACCCCTTAAAGGGGGAACCCACAAGCAAAGGTACCTATTGGTCATGGTGGACAAATTCACCAAATGGATAGAGGCCAAGCCAGTTAAAACAGCAGAGTCCAGACCAGTGATAGACTTTATATGCGGGGTAGTACACCATTATGGTGTCCCCCACAGCATGATCACCGATAATGGCACGAACTTCACGTCCGACGAAGTTAAGTCATGGTGCAAAAACATGGGCATTAAGCTCGATTACACTTCAGTCTATCACCCTCAAACCAACGGTCAAGTGGAACGAGCAAACGGTCTAATAATGAGCGGCATCAAACCCAGACTAGTGCGGTCACTTACGAAATCTGACACGCACTGGGTAGAGGAGCTCGACTCCGTACTCTGGGGGCTGCGGACAACGCCCAACCATACTACCGGATTCACACCATTTTTTATGGTATACGGCGCAGAGGCAGTTCTGCCCTGCGACATCATTCATGACTCACCTCGAGTGCGCATGTACGAAGAAAGAGAAGCCGAGCTGGATCGGCAGGACAGCTTAGACGCATTGGAGGAAGAACGCGACGTCGCCAAGGCTCGTTCCGCATTCTATCAGCAGCAGGCTCGAAGATATCAAAGCAGAGAAGTACGGGCCAAGACTTACAACGTTGGCGAACTAGTTCTATGCCTGCCGGACAACAAAAAGGACAAGCTCAAGCCCAAATGGGAGGGCCCCTTCATCATCGATCAAGTCCTGACTGGGAAGCGTACCGTCTACGAAATGCGTCGGACAACCGACTCGAGCCGAACCCATGGAACGCAGCCTGCCTCCAAAGATTCTATGCCTAGCGCTGGACTAAGAGTTCATCCCCTTCCCCCGTCCAAATTTTTACACTTCAGTTGTCTTTTGTTTCTCTTTCTTCTCTTACCCCTTTTTCTAAAAAAGCCCTTAAGGGCCTACTTGCGCATTGTTCGCACATACTTGATGTGCCATCCGCACTCATTATACCTGGGGGCTTCTTTACCAGAAGCTCAATTATAAGGGCTTTATGCCCAACACATGTGTCAAGCTTCCACATGTACCTTTTACTCACCATTATATGCATCGATATGACTTAAGTTTTGGCCAAGCTGGGTTGCCTGGCTCCTGTGCTTACCCCTACGTTCCCGATTGTTCGGCTAGCAGGTAAAGGGAGCACCTCTGCGATTGTTACTACCGGGTCAGCCGGATGTGTACCTTAGACTGGGTGAAGCCGAAAGCTAGCGTTCTTAAGGGAATATTCGGTCGGTGACTCGAAAGATGATTTTTAACCTACTTATTTACCTGCCCCCAGATGTTTTTCTGCTTTTTTCGCAGTCCGGACATGCACTTTGGGGCATGCCTCACAGGGAAAGGAACCCTTAACGGAACAATTCTCCCTGGAAGATGTTTCTTACTAACCATGTAATATAACATAACTAGTTGGGCACTTGTCTGATAAAGCACTAATGACCCCTACGCCTGGTCTCCATGCATACCCCGGTTGTTTCTCAACCGAGAAGGTATTCGGACACACTCCGGACTCTAGGGTCTCGAGGTTGAAGCGAAAAAGTCGGCAAAGACAAACGATCTACAATCCGGCTAGAAGGCATTTCACATGTCATTTTAAAGTACATTGTCAAATTTACTGACTGTATTCCTCCTCAATCCCGTCTAACAGGCTGTCTAATTTACAGTCCCGTTGGGAAAATTTAGCGGCCAACTCCACCTGGCCGTATACTAAACTCACAGGGATCTCCTCCCCGTCGGGCCCCATAGGTCCGACCTCGGCCATATGGTTGGGATCCGCCTTCTTGTACCGCGTCTTCACCGTGGCCCATGCCTCCCTGGCGCCTTGGCGGCAGGCCGAAATCTTCCATAAACGGAAGCGCTGCCGCATTCCCTGAAGCTTCTCCGTAAGCTCCCCAAGGCCTTCGGGCAGGGAAAGGGCCGGCCATAAAGCCTGAACGATGCCGCTCATCGCCTGCCGAACTCGTTCGAGCAGCTGCAACAGTTTGGGAAGCTGATCACCCGTCGATACGGGAATCTCCTCTGCAGGGCGACCTGTGAGTATACCTACAGACATATTTTGTCAATTGACTTCCTCGCCGAACTGTTCTTTTCAAAGGAGTTCGCTTAAGCACTTACTATAGATGCCGCGACGATGTCGCTGATTCTCCTTAACGGAGCGAGACAGCTCGGCCCGAACACCTATCACTCTTCTCCGAGCTGGGCGTGGGCATCCTGGAGCTTGTTCCTCTTCTGCTGCACTCTGCTCAGCACCCTCTCGCCGGCCTTCAGCTGGCGCAGTAGTTCTTGCCTGTCCGGATCTTGTCCGGCAGCACCTGCAATGTCATCATTAGACTTGCACGCACACCGCACAGCGCTTATATTTTTAAACGAAAAAATGTGTTACCAGGAGGGGTCTCTGTGTTTCCTCCTGCAGCAGCAAGTGCGGCCTCAAGTTGGGCCTTGCACTCTTGCAGCTCCTGAGACAATTGGGCATTCTTCTTGGTAAGATCCTGCGTTTCAAATGATCCTTAAATCAGTTAACATAACTACTTTAAGTCTCGGGGGCTACTGGCATATATAACTGTCAAATTCTCTTACCCATATGTCTTTTACATACTGCTCCGTGGCTCTGGTAAAACCATCTTGAGCAGCACGGAGATGCGCGTCCCCCGCATTAAAGGCATTCAACGCCTCAGGGGAGAAACACGCGTCACGAAATACTGTCCGGCAGCGCCTATGGTTCATGGTGCTCTCCACCTCAGACTTGGTGGCGGACAGTCTGTCGGCATCCTCCGTTGGAGGAGTGTCTGGCTCGCGCCTTGCGCTCGCCTCCCCCTCCAGATAAGGTGCTGAAGCCTGGCTGGTAGAGGTTGGATTGGCAACCTCTACGCCCATAGTCCGACGGACGCTTTTTCTCCTACAAAAGTCATGAGCACTCAAACGCTTCCTCGGAACGTTGCTCCAAATAATTAACTGCGAGCTATACCTTTGCAGCGACGTTTCAGTCTGCGCCGCGCTCCTCTTCTGCCTACTGGTCCGGACTGGCCTTTGTTGGTCAGCCGCCGCGGGCTCGGCTTCCTGCCTTGAAGGCGCTTCCTGCAAAACACCATCGTATGTGAAGGTCAGAAATGAGCAAGGAAGAGATAATGGTGTCGGGACTTCGGTCATAATCACCTGGGAAGCCGAATATAGTCCGGGGTAGTCAGCCGTAATGGCGACTAAAGCACTATCCATGCCGAGCTGGTGGAACACCCCATCGATTTGCTCCACCTTTATGTCTGGATCCTCTTCAGAGGCCGGATCCTGGGATCCCTCTGGATCCTCGGGTTGCGGGGCTGGACTTATCATGTCCTCCACAATCCGGCGCAGTTCCTGCGTCGAAGACATAATATAAGAAGCTTAAACTTTGAAAGCATGGGTCGGGCTCTTAAAGTGTTCGCTTACCCAACGACGGGGGTTATTCATGGAGAACCCATTCAACGGGTTCGTTTGAAGGAAGTCCTCCTTCTCCCCCTTGTACAGGCCGGACAGGATCTGCACCAGATCCTCGGCCGAATCTGGTCCTTTGCGGCCATGACGGTGGCATCGTCTTCCCCGTTGAAATCCCACATGGGGTGGCCCCTGTATTGCAGTGGCTGCACCCCCCCCCCCCCCGCGTAATGCATGTTGCCATGACTCCAATCATGGTCAACCCGGAATGGGCCAGTAATCTTATTCGGCCCATCAGATAATGGACGCTCTTGTCTTCCTCTAGTTGGGGGCTCCGTAGGCGCCAACTAAGGCGTTTCTTCAGGGGAGCAGTACTGAACTCCGGGAGGCCGATCCGAACAGGGTCCAGCAGCGGAGCGTCTTCCATGTAAAACCATTCTGAAGGCCAGTCTTTGGACGCCTTTTTAGGGGTTCCGGATGGATATCCGGTCCCGGCAATGCGCCATATTTCGGCGCCGCCCACTTGATATATGGACCCCTCATGAGAACAGGGTACGAGGTAGAACAACCTCTTCCACAGTGCAAAATGGGTCTCGATGCCTAGAAATAGCTCGCAAAGAGCTACATAACCCGTGATATGCAGGATAGAGGCGGGCGTAAGGTGATGGAGCTGGAGTCCATAGAATTCCAGGAGCCCGCGGAGGAACGGATGTATAGGAAATCCGAGTCCCCTTATCAGATAGGGGACGAAGCTTACCCGCTCCCCTTTGTTGGGACTTGGGGTAGCCTCCGCTTGCTTCCCACCTTGGTAGGTGGCCAACCCGGCTCGAACCGGGACCATGAAGGCCCGAGGGAGATATCCCTTCGCTTGGAGCGCCACCATCTCGTTGTGCGGGACAGAACATCTCCTCCAATCTCCTAGTAGAGGGCTGGGAGCGCGAGATGAGGAGCCGCGTTGACGGTCCATGATGGAAAGGATTCTAGGTCAAAAGCGCTCCGATGAGTATTCGCGGAAGGAAGATGGTGTGATTTGGATCTGGATTCTTGCCTCTCTTATAGGCAGATTATTTGCACAGCTAGGGGGTAAAACATAAAAGATACCCTGACTTTTCGCATTCGTGCGACGCATAGAAGAAGGCCATTATTGGGCGTGGAAGCCGAGAAGCACAACATTGATGAGGAAGCCGGACACTGTTCGGCAGGTACATGGAACTTAAAAGGAGAACCCGCCTTGCAACGCCGAAGATTATATACGCGCTGGACTTATCGTCATTGAAGCCTGGTTCGGGGGCTACTAAGGGAGTCCTGGACTAGGGGGTGTCCGGACAGCCGGACTATCATCGTCCGCCGGACTCCAAGACTACGAAGATACAAGATTGAAGACTCCGGCTCGTGTCCGGATGGTACTTTCCTTGGCGTGGAAGGCAAGCTTGGCAATACGGATATGTAGATCTCCTACCACTGTAACCGACTCTGTGTAACCCTAGCCCTCTCCGGTGTCTATATAAACCGGAGGGCTTTAGTCCGTAGGACACAACATCCATTACAACAATCATACCATAGGCTAGCTTCTAGGGTTTAGCCTCCTTGATCTCGTGGTAGATCCACTCTTGTACTACCCATATCATCAATATTAATCAAGCAGGACGTAGGGTTTTACCTCCATTAAGAGGTCCCGAACCTGGGTAAAACATCGTGTCCCTCGTTTCCTGTTACCATCCGCCTAGACGCACAGTTCGGGACCCCCTACCCGAGATCCGCCGGTTTTGACACGGACACCCGCTTTCTTCTAACAACCATCGGTATTTTACTTGAAACTATATTTTTATTTGTCACATGACATGAGTTTTGCTTGGAGCGCCTTGTATGATATGAGTCTTTGCTTGTTTTGCTTTGTGTTGTAAGTGTTGAACCCTTTCTGGACACACCCTTTTGAGAGAGATTATGCTATGCTTGCTCCTATGCTTCACTTAAATTTTTAGAGCCATGAATTTGCTCTAGTACTTCACTTATATCTTTTTGAGCACGGTGTGCTTTGTTAATTTTGAAGAACTGCTCTCATGCTTCACTTAGATTTATGTGGGAGTTAGTAAATTTTTAAGAAATTCCCTCTTGCTTCACTTAGATTATTTTGAGAGAAACAAAAAATTATGCTCATGTTCTTCACTTATACTTGTTTGAGCTTATCAAAAGCAACATATGAAAGTAGTTCCAAAGTGATAGATATCCAAGGAGGATATAATAAAATATTCATGAAGATCATTGGACAAAATAAATTTGATTCTTAGTAATGGTTTTGAGATATGATGATATGATATGTGAGTCATGTTGATGAGTCATTGTGCTTTAGTAAGAATATTGATGTTAAGGTTTGTGATTCCCTATGCAAGCACAAAAGTCAATAGTTTTGCAATGAAATTTATATCCTACTTATGGTGCATTATTCCGTGTTACTTATGCTTAATGCTTAGGTACGAGATTTTTTGCTTTTTGGTTGGTCGCTTCTCAATCTTTTTGCTAGCCTTCATTTTGCACTAAGTATGATCACTACCTGTGCATCCAAAACCCTTTAAACTAGTTTTGCCTTATGAGTCCACTATACCTACCTATATGAGGTATTTTCCATGACGTTCTAAGCAAATTTGCATGTGCCATCTCTAATGTTCAAAATAAATTTCTCTTTTGTGTGCTCTACTACTCGTGAGGTGGTAAAGGGTAGACAATATTTTCCATGCTAGATGTGTTATTCTCACGATGAGTGTTTATTCACTTATCGCACTACAAAAAAATACACTTCCGTGATGATACGTGTTTGTCGCAGTAGGTCACGTTTTCTGTGATGCATGTACATCCATGATGATTTTATGACAGAATCAAGATAGTCATACCAGTGGTGTCGTAGAAGTGTTCCATGACATTACCAAAATTACCTTCACAGAAGTGTCCACTTCCATGACGATAAATCACACGTCATAGAAGTGCTTTCGTCAAGGGTGACCGACACATGGCATCCACCGTAATGGAATGTTGTTAAGCTATCAGGTCCAGTTTTGGATCCTATAACCCGTTAACAGCCCCGACCAATGGGGATTTTCCACGTGTAAAATCATCATTGGCTGGAGGAAACACGTGTTGGCTCACTGTTGGGATAGATGTCATCCACTCATTGGACAGATGGCGCCTATGATACATCGACACGTGGCACAGCCCAATAGAGGCCCATTCCTGTGAAAAGGCCGGCCAGTTTGACTTGGTCAAAAGGTGGCGGGTCCCTACTAAAAGCCTGTTAACGACATGTTCGCATATAGTCCATTTACAGCCCGCTAACCCAGGGCCCGTTACGACCTATCCGAATTAGGACCATTAGCGTCATATGGGCCGTCCAATATGATGCTAGCCTGTTTTAACTTCCGGCCCATGTATGGCCCATGATGTCTTTCAGCCTATATAAGGCCCTTTGTAACTCTTGGCCCATTAACGGCTCATGGTGAAACTGGCCCGTAATGAACAGTGTATCACTTTATACCCATTAACGGCCCATTATTCCACTGGGCCGTTTCTGGCCCATGTTATTTTTCGGCCTTGTCAGGGCCCATTTATTCTTGGGCTCATTTCCAGCATTCGGTTACTTATGACTAGTTACTGTCATTTTCTGCTTGTGGGCCAAATTCAGCCCGTTGTTACAGTCGGCCCGTTTGTGGCCCATTAAAACGTTGGGCCGTTTTCATAGCGTCATCAAATACGGCCTATTAATGACGGCCCATTATGTTCAGCCCATGAACGGACGATTCCAACTCTAGCCCGTTTACGGCCATAATGCGGTCTGTTATTGGCCCATGTTTGGCCAATCGATCATACGGCCCATATAAGGCCCATTGATGATACGGCCCGTAGAAGGCCCATTGTGTCTACGGCCCGTAGAAGGCCCATTGTGTCTACGGCCCGTAGAAGGCCCATTGTTTCTACGGCCCGTAGGAGGCCCATTGTCACTACAGTAAAATGTAGCCCATGGTTATTGTGGCCTAGTTTTAAAAAATAGGTTATTGCGGCCACTAGCAAACCGCGGAAAAAGAACTGCACTGTCTACAAGCAAACAAATAAACAAGACAACAAGGAAATAAATAAGCAAGCAACTTGTGCTAGGCTATCACGGCTATTACACATATTACATCCACTGGGCATCAAAGTTCGCCACCAGTGCAAATATAGGGAACAAAGCAGCATATCATATACATTGGTTGTCAAAGTTGGCGACCAGCGCAAATAAACGCCGCAGCAAAACAAATGCAGAACTGAAACCACTTCAGAAGATCTCAAGAAACAATATCCTGGGTACCCATAATGCTGGCAAGATGCTTAGCAAGCTTATTAACTTTCTCTTGTTTGGCGCTTAAATCCTCCAGCGCTTGGTGTTGCACCAGGAAGTATGCATCTGAATTCTGCAGGGACTTCCTCAGTCCTTCAGCTTCCTGTCGCAGCACATCTGATCGATGTCTTTCAACTTGAAGTTGAGTCTCAAGAAGACGAATTGATTTAGGCAGCGAGTTCGAAGAGCTTGTGCCAGCAATAGTGGCCAGTAACTCGAACACTACATCAAGACAGGAATTTTGGGTTCTCTCACTGTCGTCAAGATAGTTTTTATCAGCTTTCTTGGAGACCAACAGGGATGTCTCACTATCTTGAACCTTATCTGCATTATTTCCTTTACCATTGCATAACGGGGTACTGTTCTCCAATATTTTGTTTGCATTCTAAAAGAGAAACAAGCATACACATCATAGGTTTACCATGTTGTATATGAAACTCATTTTGGTAAATGAGTTCAGTAGTAAAGTGGACAAGATAACGACATGAAACAAACATATATCTATGTACCATGGTCACTTTACGGTCTATATCATTCTAGTTTTTGTTGCCAAGTCAAGATAGAGACACAGTTCAAATAATATTTGTTCAAGACAAAGCAGAATAGACAGAATATAAGTGTGGGAAACTATAGAGCAATAACAACACTTGTAATGTGCATGACATGAGAACATAAATGTTTATTCAATTGAAACTGAAATCAACATAGAGCAGGTTACAATAGCAAACCAGTTAAAGAAAGAGGTTTAAAACATACCTATTGCACCATTGGAGTTTCAGTTCCATCCTTCAAATTTGAAAATAGTTGGTATGAGTAAATATAGTAATGCAAGAGCAAAGACGTATGAACCATAGCTACAGAACCTGACCTGAGAACAAATCTTCTTCTCCTTTAAGCGTTGAGTTGGGATTCGGAGTGGTGGTCCTCGTGCTTTGGGCACTGCAGTTCCCTTACTAACTGCTCATGTTTGGGTGCTCTGTGGTGGAGACGGTGATGTGTCAACTGGTGAGGGAGTCCTGGATTAGGGGGTATCCGGACAGCCGGACTATATACTTTGGCTGGACTGATGGACCGTGAAGATACGAGACTCAAGACTTTGTCCTGTGTCCGGATAGGACTTGCGTGGAAGACAAGCTTGGCAATCCAGATATTAGATCTCCTCCTTTGTAACCGACTCTGTGTATACCCTAGCCCCCTCCGGTGTCTATATAAACTGGAGGGTTTGGTCCGTATAGGGACAATCATAATCATCATAGGCTAGCTTCTAGGGTTTAGCCTCTACGATCTCGTGGTAGATCAACACTTGTAATACTCATATCATCAATATCAATCAAGCAGGAAGTAGGGTTTTACCTCCATCGAGAGGGCCCGAACCTGGGGAAAACATTGTGTCCCTTGCCTCCTGTTACCATTAGCCTTAGACCCACAGATCGGGACCCCCCTACCCGAGGTCCGCCGGTTTTGACACCGACAACTGGAACTGGGTTACTATCTGCCGAGGTTGGGGTTAGAAGGGGTGTAGCTGGTTCTCTGTCCAACTGGGTAGGGGTACAATCTGCGTGAGTCTGGGTTATGTAATCGGTGAACAGGACGATAAAGTAGCATGTAATATTAAGCGATGCATAACGTAAGCAGACACGAAAGAGTGCGACCTCTCTGCGGACCCGTGTAGTCCTTGAGGTCATCTGCTCAGTTGATGATGGTAATGTAGTTTTCATGGCTGCCGGTGGCGGGGAAGAAGATCTGAGGCGGCGAAAGACAGTCTGGAGGCTGGATCCCTGTTGTGCTTGACCCTTCTGTCGTTGGAGCAGCTGAGCTGGGGTGGACGACGGCGCAGCAGGAGCGGGACAAACAACGCAAGGTTTTCTTTGACAACTATCTGTAAGAGAAGTAATTCTGTAAGGGATTGTTTGAATTGGAGGATTCCAACAATGCAGGGATAGGAAATAGACAGGAATAGGATTGGAATGCACGTGCAAAATAGAGAATTTAAAAACACAGGATTTCTGCCAATCTGGGTGTTTGATTCACAAGAATTGGAAGATCACGAGATGCAAAGAAGCATGGTGAGATTAAGTCAAACCACAAGAAAATGTACGGTTATAATGCTATTATGCTACTATCTCTTAGTCTTGTGCTTCATGAATAGGAATTTGAAAAGTAGGACAAGTGAAAATTAAAATTCCTACGTTTTTTCTTTCAAGGAGACACTAAAGGAACAAATCCTACAGTTTTCCTTTGCTCCATTCCTTTGAACCAAATTCATGAATAGTAGTACCATAGGAAACTTCCAATTCCTATGTTTTTCATTCACTTTTCCTTTCAAGCACTTGCGATTCTAGTAGGCAGGCTTGAGCAAGGAAAAGCCTACACTAAAAAATGTTTTTGTGCTACTTCTATTACTTTGGACCCAGGCCACTGCCCTACTAGCTCAAACACGCAGAGATAAATAATGATGGCATTCAAGAGAGTCCATCATGGATAGCTAAGTTGCCTGGTACCTCACTGCTTGTCATATAGTAGGATAAAATAATCGTATTTCCCGTTACTACGTGTGCTCAGTGGACAATATATATAACATGTAGAGTAAAAAAGAGATGCAACAAGTGTACAACCTCTTTGGTGAAGCCATGTCGATCTCAGCGTGATTGGGTTGGCTGGTGAGGTTGCTCCAGCTGACTTGGCTGTCGGAGGAGGGGAAGAAGATCTTAGGCGTCTGGACATGGAGCCCGAGGTACTGCTCCACTGTGATGGAGGGTTTTGTCGTTCGAGCAGCTCCGGTGAGTTGTACGACGCCGAGGCTGAAGCAGGACGAGAGAGACAATGTTAACCTGAGTGGGATTCTAATAGCATCTCCAATAGATGACATAAAATACATAACCACAAAATGCTAGATGTAAAATACATCAGCCGCCATCTCTAAACTTAACTGTCGAAACTGAATTTAACTGTTGAAACTGAATTTTGCTATCGAAACTGAACGCACTGGCAAGGTGAGGCTACACGTCAGTCGACTGACTTTTTCATCTCCGGTCAGTCAATTTTGCAGCCGTTGGATAAGAAATCAAGGGCTTGCAGTTCATCTTCAACCTCCACCCCCCCTGAGCCACCAGCCCCCACCGGCCAAACAGCCGCCCCCCGCCGCCTGCGGCCGGCGGTGCGCCGCCCCGTCCGCCCCGAAAACGCTCCCCACCGCCGGTCCGCCGCCGCCCCGGCCATCCCTTTAGGGCCCCCGGTGCCGAGCTTTTTCTCCGATGATCCCCACGCCACCGCCCCACCACCGCCCCCACCCTGAACCCTAAGATAGATAGTGGGGTACCTCTCTGGTGAGCCCCCCTCCCCGCTGCTGCTGGTTCTTCCTTAACTTCGGGGAGCCCCCCCCCTGAAAATCGACTAACCCAAAAGTTGATCCAGTCAACTGAAGTGTAGCTAAACTGGAGCAGCATCACAAGCAAGAGCAAGAGCGAGAGCAGCAGCGCGAGCAAGAGCAATAGCAAGAGCAGACCAGATAGGGGACCGAGAGCAAGAGCAGAGTAGCAGCGCGAGCGAGAGCTAAAGCAGCAGCAGCTCCTACTAATGTGGACGTCATCGCCGTGGGAGCGACACCGTGGAGGAAGTGGCCGGTGATGCCGCCGTGGATGGAGCCGCGTCGTGTCTACTCGGGACCGAGCACCGGCAGCACCGTGAGATCGAATCAAGAAGAAAATGCGGCGATTAGTGTACAACCTCTTTGGTGGCGCCGATTAGGTCGTAGCTTCATCCAAGGAAACGGTGATGATGATGCTCTTCCGGTGGTGCAGGTGAAGACGGCAGTGTGGGAATGGAGGTGGCGCGAAAGACAAGGGGAATATCAGGGCAGCTCCTTGGAGGTGGAGGACGGGATGGCTGAAACAGCAGGACGACCAGATCGACGACAGATCCTCATCCGGTACGATGGATGAGAGACGTCGAGGTGTTGCTGTGGACGACGTCGTCGGGGAAGAGGCTCCGGGTGGGTGGCGGACGGAGGAGGGTGTGGGGCTTCGCGGGTTTTCCCGGCCTCGGTGTACGAACGGGTGGGCGGATTGGATGGGAGTGGGGAACCATGGCTAAGGGACGCGCTTGTCTGAAATGTGGGGTAAGTTATGAAAGTACCCCCACCTATTTGAGGTGGTTCTTTCGGTTCAGGTGTATCACGGGCATTTCGCGTGTCGGGATTTCACAAGAGGTGGGATTTTTCGCGTGTGTTGTAATTTTGGAATAGCAAGGTGCGGGTTGAGATGGAGGGTGTTGTCGGAGCACATCGAGACAAAGATATATCTTAAATATTTCAGGCTAACAAGGCGCGGGTTGAAATTTCCGGACAAGCCTAACGTGTACTGTACCAAATCAATTCGCACTACAAATGTCATTCAAAACTTTGAATCAATCATATGTTCAATTAAAATATTTCGGTATGTGTATAATGCATGCAACCTACTACTCAAATGAACGTTTTAGTGCATTCCAAACGTATATACTGCCACTTCAATATGAACTAAATTTGAATTTGTTTCTCTATTTGAATAAGATCTACAATATTGATTGTTGTGAAGTCAAAGCATTTGAATTCGTTTCTCTGTTTTAGTAAGATCTACAATCATCATTATTGTCAAGTTAAACCGTCGTTTGGGTATTATCTTCACAACACACCACATGATTAATCTCAAGTTACATATGAACTATGTGTACTATATGAACTCGAACTCGATTTTTTGAATCCACTTTATGTTGATTTCAAATCACATTACGTTTCTAGATCTAGCTAGATCTTCATAATCTAAACCATGTCTCTTATGTGTAATGTGTTTATGACATTATGTATGGTGCCTCGCCCCCTACGCCTACAAGTATTTTAGATGTGAGTTGCAAACACCACACATTACCACAAATTCAAATAAAATGTGAGAATGTTCAATATATAGTATTGTTTAGAATGTTCGATATTTAGTTGTAAGCTGCAAATGCCACACATTATCACAAATTCAAATAAAATGTGAGATTGTTTGATGTATAGTATGGTTTAGATTGTTCGACATTTAGCTGTGAGTTGCAAATGCCATGCATTATCACATTATGGTATAACATGTGGAAAACCACAGCATGCGTATCACCGCTATATTCATGCATTCATATGTTCAAAACGCTATGATCTCCTATTCAAATATATGAATCCACTTTCATATCAAATTATGATCTTTGTTAGTCTCTTACACCCACACAATCCTCTAACCTTTGTAGCTACCACTAACTTTCTCTCGTGCATGCACACGCCCTCCTCGCCGTCCCCCTCCCTCAGCATTCTATCCATCGCACACATTCTTTTTGTTTCTTTAGGTCGTTCTCCCAGAGTCTCCACAACTCCTTTTCGACACACACCGATCGATAAACCTCTACAGCGATGTCTACCTACAACATACACACGCACCTTCAATCTCCTCCTTTATGTGTCCTTGCCTCGTGCCTCTCATACGGTCCCACACATGTGTAAACTCTCGCCCCTCCTTTCTTTGATCTCACAACCGCACACTCCTCCCCCTATCTAGCTAGTAGCTAGGCCTCTCGCACCACTTCCTAGCTCCATTCTCTCTGTCTATCCATCTCGCTGGGCCTTATTTGCCTCTAACAAATGGACGTACACCGACCGATCTCCCGCTATACATATAGATAGCTAGGTCCTTATAACTCGTTTTCCCCACGCGTCGATCGATCTACCTCATTAGTTATGTCTCTCCCTTCCTCCGACAAACAACAATTGATCTACCGATCTAGTTAGGTTTGCTTACCAAACACATGGTTTCCCTTCATCATCCATGGATGCGCCCAGACAGATCTATCACGCACAGGCACACGCAGAAACACATCCCCACCCTTATTGATAATATTGCAGTTCCACCCTCAGTTTGTCTAGTAGGCCTCTCCCACCATCTTCGAGAAGCAACTCCATCACCCATCCAGCACTCTACCCCTCTCCCTCCCTCTCTCTCTCCTCTCTCTCTGTTCCGTCCCATCCTATTTCCCGTCCTTCAGTTATGTATGGATGTGGACCGATCTCCCTCGAGACATAGCTGGGACTCTCCTTCTCAACATATATACGAGTCATTATACCTCTATAGTTAGGCCTCTGCCTACCCCTACCCCCAGCCCCTCCCCCCCCCCCCACACACACACACCGATACATCGAGCGCTCTAGTCATGTCTCCCTGCCACACACAAACTTGACCTGTGCCCTCTGACGTTCCGGTACGTCAGTCGCCCTATATCTTTGACTTGCACACACACACAATTTCGACGGCTCTCTTCATCGATCTCGCACCCACCCACTTGATCCTCTCTTCGACTCTATCGATATCTATGACCCCTCCCTCTCTTCTCGTGGATCGCTCGACCCTCTAAAATGATATGGATAGGCCTCCATTTCACACACATTGCATGCAAAATTTTGTTTGAGATGTCATCGACACATATTCCCACAAATACATTCATGAAATCACACACCCCCCAAACAAAAAACACTCACAAACGTGGTTTGTATCTCTCACACACACCTACGTAGGTGGGGGACGTGCACGAACAGAAGAGGTGCATGCATGGCGCACATACTCCCGTCTCTTTCACAACCACACCCGCGCGGGTACACGGTGGAGCTCATTTCTGTATGAAAAGGCAGCCTACGTGGTAATTTGGCACGTGTACTGGTTGTCCACTTGGTGGAGGGAGGATCATCTACCACGGGTGAAAAAACAAATTGCGACTTGACGCGTTATGTTAAAAAAGAGGCAAACCATGTGGGGCCTACCTTAGAGGCAAGGCTCTATACACTGGAGTACTTTTGATGTGTCCCGTCAACTCGCAGAATGAGGAGAAGCTTGCTTAGTACGCTGTCTCCCCCGCCCACGGGCGCGGTGGCTCGCAGGATGATGTGAAGCTTGCATAGTACTGTATGCCTTACGCCCGCTCCCTCGCCCATGCGCACGGTGGCTCGCAGGACGAGGAGAAAAATTTACTACTCCCTCCGTTTACTCCTCGTCCCTACTACCTTGGTTATAGAGATTATCATATTGTTTGGAATATATATGTCCTTTAGTAGATTTCAATATGAACTACTAGTACATACTCCAAACACTGATGTATATAGACGTATTTTAGAGTGTAGATTCACTCATTTTGCTCCGTATGTAGTCCATATTGAGGCCCTGTTTGGTTCATAAGTCCTAGGACTTTTTCTAGTCCCAACTCAAAAGTCCCTACTCCTTAAAAAGTCCTCCATGTTTGTTTTCAGGGACTAAAACGTCCCTAGTCCCTCCCTAGAGGTTATTGAATGACCGTGTTACCCCTAGTATACAGAAAAATAACAACCAAACAACACCATGGGGCGGCGGGGCAATGGGTGCAGGGAGGGGCATTGTTGGAAAAGTCCCAAAAAGGCTCTCCTTGAGAGTCTTCTGCATTAAGTCCAAAAAAACAAGTTTTAGTCCCTAGTAGTCCCTCCTGTTTGGCTAAAAAGTCTCTAAGAGGGACTTTTTCTAGTCCCTACACTAAAAAGTCCCTGGAAACAAACACCCCCTAAAACGGACGTAACAGTACACACTCTCCCTTGCCCCTCGACCCTCGCCCACTTTGGTGGACGTGCAGCAATTCATTCAGTCTCATATAGCCAGAACGATATATACTGCAGTACCATTATTGCTCGACTTCCCGAAGAGGCGAAGAGCCAATCACAAGGATAATATTTTGGAGATGTCAAGCACAAGGTTATAGGAGAATGAGTAGTAGGTGTCGCGTCATTTATAAATCAAGTTTTTTTTCTTCAGTGGCACGTACGCAATATGATAGGTTCATATGGAGAGAAAAGGAAACCGCTCCACTATATACATAGTCAGGATGGGCCAGCCTACACGGTTGCTTGCTGGGGTTGCTCTCTTCACACTCTCTCGCACAAAACGATTGTGGCCACATCTCTAACATCCCTGCGGATCACATCCGCCGGGGGAAGGGGTGGATGCTTAGTGTAGATGCGGTCACCATCGCCGACAGTGAAAACCCACTGTCGGCACGTCCCGATCAGGGGTCCCCGCCATTCTCTCTCACAAAGCCGGTGGGGTTGCCTTCGTCCCTTGCTCACTGCCGTGACATGGGCAGTTGCCGCATCCCGCCGCCCTCCTCAAGGTTGAGCTACGTCCCAACATCCCTCAGGTACAACTCCCTTTACAACCGGCTTGCACCACTGCTCCAGCTGCCCACATCACTTCATGTGGATATTTCTCTACTTCTTTGCCCCGCACATACCTCTACTGGCTTCTACGTACTGTATTTGTGATGAGTTCATGTCTCGTCAACTAGTCCCAGTAATCTTATTCTAATCACGCTTCTTCAATTTCTTTGCCACATGGATAGTCATCTTGATTTTGGTGAAACTGCACAAAATGATCCGATGGTCAAAAGGTTGCAAACTTCATTTCTTAGGAAGCTCGAACGTTGCCAGCAAATTGAAGCCTGGTTAGGGTTTACGGTTCAAGGGCTAGGGACTGCATGGATCGTTTTTCTTTAGCTGCCTCTGTTCCAAAATAAGTGTCAACCTTAGTAGTAGTACAACTTTGTACTAAAGTTTGCATAAAGTTGAGACTCTTATTTTGGAATGGAGGGAGTACATATTTGCTATGATCTGTCAATCATTGAGATGCAACAGCATGCATATTAGTCTCCTTTGTATTTGATGAAATCTTGCAACGGGCAACCTTGGATGCAAGATACATGTAACACAAGCTGGAAGCTTCATAGCATTGTACAAATTTATCTCGCTGATAAATTATAGTACGTACTATACTGGTACTTCCTCCATTCCTAAATATAAGTCTTTGTAGAGATTTCACCATGAACCACATGCGGATGTATATAGATGCATTTTAAGTGTAGATTCATTCATTTTGTTCCGTATGTAGTCCACCTAGTGGAATCTCTACAAAGACTTATCTACTATATCTTAATAGCTATCCCCCACTACTAGGAATTCTCTATCCTCTCCTTGAGCCACATCATCAAAATTAATGTAGCCGTTAGATGAACTAAATCAGTCCATAATAGCCATCTGATCTAGACGTTGAGTGGCTCCGCACTAAGCCACATGCAAGCATGTAAAAATACCGTGGCATGCATGTGAGTGGCTTTTAAATCACATCAACATGTCTGCATGCAAGCATGTACCGATAGCATGCATGTGAGTGGGATTTTAAGTCCCATTAACATGTCAAAAAGAAAAATATAATCCCATTATGCAGTAGGAGTTGGCTGACCTTTTTTCCTTATGTGGGATGATCTAAATGATGATGGGAGTTTTTTAGTTTGGCTACCACATTTGTCATGCGGTTATAGAGTTCTTTTAGTTCTATGAAATCAATAATTTTACGCAGAGAGATATACGGCTGTTCCACGGCAATGTGCGGGGACTCATCTAGTATTTAGGAACGGAGGGAGTACTATGTAAAGAGTTAGCTGTCGCACGGTGTCCAGAAAATATGGTGATAGTGTGAGGTGGGCCATGTAATCACTGAGCCTGTGTGTTTTCACTGCTCTTGCACTCCTCCGCTGTAAGAATAGAGAAAATTGTAATCTAGTAGTACCTCCTTTCACCGAAAGCATGGGACATCCAGCAGTCCTACCACCTTAGTAATAATGACCAATGAGCCGTCAAATCACATAGACCCAGCAGTAAGTTGGACGGACGAAGCAACCATCACTCTTGAATCCGCTTCTCCCTTCAACACGGGCGCCAGTGAGAGGTCGTGTCAGCTCTGCCCAGGCATGAATGCGGCACCGATTCTTGGAGCGGCGCTGACCGTTTCAGGCGGGAAGTGCGCGCGGGCGATGGAGGGGCTTTGGGTGGGCCAGGCGGGTCAGGAGTGCGTGTGGCAGCTGTCCGCCTGTCCCTATCGGATGCCTCAAAACGAGAGGATGCACCGACTCTCGTGGCTAAAATCTTACACTACACACCATCTCTCTGTAGGAGTAGGTCGATCTGTCGCTCTCTCTAACACACACATGCTGTTAAACACACACACATGCACACGCACACGCACACACAGGTTCATAGAATAGGAAAATCGTGCGAGTGAGAAGCCACAAGAAGAGAAGAGGTGACGAATATTCCATCAAACCTGGACTAAGGAGTAGTACTCCCTTCGTCTAGGTGTTAAGTCATCTTACGGAAATCAGATATTCCCAAAATGTTTAGGCTTCGTCCATTAACTTCGCATCTCAATCCCCTCCTGGGCTCGTTGCTAGCGAGCATTGTTACTTAGGGAGCGTTTGGATCCTTAGCAAGAATAGATTATAGCATATCCGGGCAATGTTAGGCATTTGGAACTGTTAAAATATGTTAGCTTTTGTGGGCCAGCTAGCTTGGGTGGGCTAGAAAAACCTTGCTAGCTCAGGAGAGCCAGATCAGCTCGCTTCCGACGGCAAACTTCGCGTAGTAGTAACATAGACTAGTAACATATGGTACTAATAACCCACAAGTATAGGGGATCGCAACAGTTTTCGAGGGTAGAGTATTCAACCCAAATTTATTGATTCGACACAAGGGGAGCCAAAGAATATTCTCAAGTATTAGCAGTTGAGTTGTCAATTCAACCACACCTGGATGACTTAGTATCGGTAGCAAAGTATTTAGTAGCAAAGTAGTATGATAATAATGGTAACAGTGGCAAAACTAACGATAGCAGTTTTGTAGTAATTGTAATAGTAGCAACGGTAAAGTAAATAAGCAAAGCACAATATGTGTAAAGCTCGTAGGCATTGGATCAGTGATGGATAATTATGTCGGATGTGATTCCTCATGTAATAGTTATAACATAGGGTGACACAGAACTAGCTCCAGCTCATCAATGTAATGTAGGCATGTATTCCGAATATAGTCATACATGCTTATGGAAAAGAACTTGCATGACACCTTTTGTCCTACCCTCCCGTGGCAGCGGGGTCCTAGTGGAAACTAAGGGATATTAAGGCCTCCTTTTAATAGAGTAGCGGACCAAAGCATTAACACATAGTGAATACATGAACTCCTCAAACTACGGTCATCACCGAGAAGTATCCCGATTATTGTCACTTCGGGGTTGTCGGATCATAACACGTAATAGGTGACTATAGACTTGCAAGATAGGATCAAGAACTCACATATATTCATCAAAACATAATAGGTTCATATCTGAAATCATGGCACTCGGGCCCTAGTGACAAGCATTAAGCATAGCAAAGTCATAGCAACATCAATCTCAGAACATAGTGGGTACTAGGGACCAAACCCTAACAAAACTAACTTGATTACATGGTAAATCTCATCCAACCCATCACCGTCCAGCAAGCCTACGATGGAATTACTCACGCACGGCGGTGAGCATCGTGAAATTGGTGATGGAGGATGGTTGATGATGACGACGACAACAAATCCCCCTCTCCGGAGCCCCGAACGGACTCCAGATCACCCCTCCTGAAAGAGATTAGGGCTTGGTGGCGGCTCCATATTGTAAAACGTGATGAAACTTTCTCTTTGATTTTTTTCTCCATGAAACGGAATATATAGAGTTGGAGTTGAGGTCGGTAGAGAACCAGGGGGCCCACGAGACAGGGGGGCGCGCCCAGGGGAGGGGCGCGCCCCCCACCCTCATGGACAGGGTGTGGGCCCCCTGGCCTTGATTCTTTCGCTAGTATTTTTATATTTTCCAAAAGTTACTTCTTTGGATTTTCAGGTCATTCCGAGAACTTTTGTTTTCTGCACAATAAACAACACCATGGCAGTTCTGCTGAAAACAGCGTCAGTCCGGGTTAGTTTCATTCAAATCATGCAAGTTAGAGTCCAAAACAAGGGTAAAAGTGTTTGGAAAAGTAGATACGTTGGAGACATATCAACTCCCCCAAGCTTAAACCTTTGCTTGTCCTCAAGCAATTCAGTTGATAAACTGAAAGTGATAAAGAAAAACTTTTACAAACTCTGTTTGCTCTTGTTGTTGTAAATATGTAAAGCCAGCATTCAAGTTTTCAGCAAAGATTATGAACTAACCATATTCACAATAAGACTTAGGTCTCATGTTTACTCATATCAATGGCATAATCAGCTAGCGAGCAATAATAATAAAACTCGGATGACAGCACTTTCTCAAAACAATCATAATATGATATAACAAGATGGTATCTTGCTAGCCCTTTCTGAGACCGCAAAACATATATCCAGAGCACCTTTAAAGATCAAGGACTGATAAACATTGCAATTCATGGTAAAGGAGATCCAGTCAAGTCATACCCAATATAAACTAATAGTAATGCATGCAAATGACAGCGTGCTCTCCAGCGGGTGCTTTTTAATAAGAAGGTGATGATTCAACATAAAAGTAAATAGATAGGCCCTTCGCAGAGGGAAGCAGGGATTTGTAGAGGTGCTAGAGCTCGATTTTAAAATAGAGATGAATAACATTTTGAGCGGTATACTTTCTCTGTCAACGCAACAACTATGAGATCTCGATATCTTCCATGCTACATACATTATAGGCGGTTCCCAAACAGAATGGTAAAGTTTATACTCCCCCACCACCAACAAGCATCAATCCATGGCTTGCTCGAAACAACGAGTGCCTCCAACTAGCAACAGACCTGGGGGAGTTTTGTTTAATTATTTCGATTTGTTTTGATCTTTTTGATCATGAGACTGGGCATCCCGGTTACCAGCCATTTTCTCGTGAATGAGGAGCGAGTCCACTCCTCTTGAGAATAACCCACCTAGCATGGAAGGTACAGACAGCCCTAGTTGAAACATGAGCTGCTCGAGCATACAAAAAAGAATTTCATTTGAAGGTTTGGAGTTTGGCACATACAAATTTACCAGGAACGGCAGGTAAATACCGCATATAGGAAGGTATGGTGGACTCATATGGAATAACTTTGAGGTTTATGGAGTTTGGATGCACAAGCAGTATTTCCGGTTAGTACAGGTGAAGGCTAGCAAAAGACTGGAAGCGACCAACTGAGAGAGCGACAAAAG
Organism: Triticum timopheevii; assembly: GCA_963921465.1. NCBI lineage: Eukaryota > Viridiplantae > Streptophyta > Magnoliopsida > Poales > Poaceae > Triticum > Triticum timopheevii. The sequence continues at coordinate 166,657,001 of OY997272.1, read as the reverse complement.
TCATGAACATGCATTAAAATTAATCAACACCGAGTGCAAGCATGAGTAGGATATAATCCACCATGAACATAAATATCATGAAGGCTATGTTTATTTTGTTTCAACTACACGCGTGAACACGTTCCAAGTCAAGTCACTCGAATCATTCAAAGGAGGATACCACCGTATCATACCACATCACAACCATTTTAATAGCATGTTGGCACGCAAGGTAAACCATTATAAGCTCCTAGCTATTTAAGCATGGCATAAGCAACTATAATCTCTATTTGTCATTGCAAACATGTTTATTCATAATAGGCTGATCAGGAACAATGAACTCATCATATTTACAAAAACAAAAGAGGTCGAGTTCATACCAGCTTCTCTCATCTCGATCAGTCCATCATATATCGTCATTATTGCCTTTCACTTGCACGACCGAACGGTGTGTATAATAATAATAGTGCACGTGCATTGGACTAGGCTGGAATCTACAAGCATTCAATTCAAGGGAGAAGACAAGGTAATATGGGCTCTAAGTTAAATCAACAATCATGCATATGAGAGCCACTAAACATTTTCGTTATGGTCTTATCCTCTTGACCCCCAAAAGAAAGAAAACAAAATAAAACTATTTACACGGGAAAGCTCCCAACAAGAAAAAGAAGAACGAGAAATCTTTTTGGGTTTTCTTTTTAATTACTACTACAAGCATGGGAATTAAACTAACTAATTTTTTTTGGTTTTCTTAAGGTTATCAAACACACAAGAAGAAAGCTAGAAAAATAAATTAAACTAGCATGGACAATACAATGAAAGAGTATGAGCACCGACAACTAGAATATAGTGTGAACATGAATGTAAAGTCGGTGAGAAATACGTACTCCCCCAAGCTTAGGCTTTTGGCCTAAGTTGTTCTATGCCCAAGGATCGCGGCTACTCTCCCCGGTGTACTGAGGAGTGTCATCTTGATACCACTGGCTGGCAATCTCCTCCAGGTCCCACTGATAACAGGATGGACAATAAGGGTCCAGTGGTGGTTCCGGCTCAGGCTCTGGAGCTATGTCTGGCCTCGATGCGCGTACACAGCCTTCGGCAAGACAAGGTAATGGCCTGCAGTTAAATCAAACAAAGAAGGTGCAGGTAGGGTAATAATCTCATTGTGTTTCTTATTAAATCTCAGGTTATACAGAAGCATCTTATCATCGTTGTCAACAATAAACTCATGCACTACCATTCTCATGTAATCTAAAAAGGTAAGAGGCAGCAGTGTCTCCTCTTTCTCATCATGCCTAATAGGTATCTCAAAATGTTTAGCAAGGCGTGCAGCATAGATACCTCCAAAGATGGGGCCCTTTGTACGGTTTAGCCTTAATGGTTTAGCAATAACGTCACCCATACTAAAAGTGTTATCACCGAATAAGGCATGGAGCAGAATAGTAATATCAGGAACACTGAAGTTTCCACTATTTCCATGACCAAGTAAGCATTGACTAGAAAATATGGCAAAGTAGCGTAAAAACAAGAAAATGTATGCTAGTGATTCTTGCATCGGAACCCTTCCTCGATTCCCCTACAGTAATAGTGTCAATAAAACCTTCCACATCTTTACGATGTGGTTCATCTAAGCTACCCTCAAAGGGTATTCTACAAGCCGTGCAAAAATTAAGTAATGACATTTCCTTAGCCTCATCATATAAATGAAAAGAAACTGAAGGAGGTGAATTCTTAGGATAATAGTAAAAGTTTTGCACGAAAGTATTGGTAAGTAACAGATACTATTCGATCTAGTCATGGAGGAAGTCGGTGAGGCCCGCATTTTCAGCCAAAGAGTAAAAGTCTTCATAAATCCCGGCTGCTCTCAAGAAATTATCACATGGCCACTCACAAGGCCTTACTTCCGCTACGTGAGGAAGATTATACTTGGCCTTTTCTTTCTCCTTAGCTTGTTTATCCTTGGAACCTTGGCTAGAAGAGCCCCTCAATGATCTCCTCATCATTTTCTGAAAATTTCTGAATTTTTTAGTAACTTCAAAATAAAAGTGAATCAAACTAAAAAAAAGATTGGTAGCAACTACTCCCACAAGTGCATAGAGCCTATATCATGCATTAGAATTACTTAGGACCTCATAAATTAGACATGCAAGCTCAAGAACAGGGTCACCTAGGCAGCAAAAATTTGCAATGAATGAAGTACTAGAACAAAAACTAATTGGACCAATGGAGGAGTCACATACGAAGCAACAATCTCCCAAAGCAGTTTTGTGAATGGAGCTTTGAGCAAGGAGATCGAAAATCGCAGCAAAATGAGCTAGAACTCATGCTTGAGCTGGATGGGGATTTTTTGGGAGGAAGATGGAGTGTGTGGGTGCAGGAATAAGTGGATGGGGGCCACCATGGGCCCACGAGGCAGGGGGCGTGCCCAGGGGGAGTGGGCGCGCCCTGGAACCACGTGGCCAGGTGCTTGCCCCCCCGTTGTGTTCTAAGTGCCTAAAATCCTCAAATATTCCATAAAAAATCATACTAAATTTGCAGGGCATTTGGAGCAGTTTTATTTTCGGGATATTTTTTATTGCATGGATACTTCGAAAAACAGACAGATAATACTATTTTTGCTTTATTTATTCTAAATAACAGAAAGTAAAAAGAGGGTACAGAAGGTTGTGCCTTCTAGTTTCGTCCATCTCATGGTCATCAAAAGGAATCCACTAACAAGGTTGATCAAGTCTTGTTAACAAACTCATTCCGAATAACATGGAACCGGAGAAATTTCGAATAGCACTAGGTTACCTCAGCGGGGATATGAACATCCCCAACAATAAGAATATCATACTTTTTCTTGACAGTAAGGAGAGGAAATTCAAAACCTCCAATAATGATAGTTGGAATTTTTCCAATAGAATTGATGCTATGAACTTGAGGTTGTTTCCTCAGAAAGCGTACCGTATGCTTATTACCATTAACATGAAAAGTGGCATTGCCTTTGTTGCAATCAATAACAACCCCTGCAGTATTCAAAAAGGGTCTACCAAGGATAATCAACATAGTATCGTCCTCGGGAATATCAAGAATAACAAAGTCCGTTAAGATAGTGACATTTGCAACCACAATAGGCACATCCTCACAAATACCAACAGGTATAGCGGTTGATTTATTAGCCATTTGCAAACATATTTTAGTAGGTGTAAACTTATTCAATTCAAGTCTACGATATAAAGAGAGAGGCATAACACTAACACCGGCTCCAAGATCACATAAAGCATTTTTAACATAGTTTCTTTTAATGGAGCATGGTATAGTTGGTACTCCTGGATCTCCAAGTTTCTTTGGTATTCCACCCTTAAAAGTATAATTAGCAAGCATGGTGGAAATTTCAGCTTCCGGTATCTTTCTTTTATTTGTAATGATATCCTTCATATATTTAGCATAGGGATTCACTTTAAGCATATTAGTTAAGTGCATACGTAAGAAAATAGGTCTAATCGTTTCAGCAAAGCACTCAAAATCCTCATCATCCTTTGTCTTGGATGGTTTAGGAGGAAAAGGCATGGGTTTCTGAACCCATGGTTCTCTTTCTTTACCATGCTTCCTAGCAACAAAATCTCTTTTATCATAACTTTGATTCTTTGATTGTGGGTTATCAAGATCAACAACAGGTTCAATCTCTACTTCATTATTATTGCTAGGTTGAGCATCAACATGAACATTATCATTAACATTATCACTAGGTTCATGTTCATCACCAGATTGTGTTTCAGCATCAGAAATAGAAATATCATTGGGATTCTCAGGTGTGTCTACAATAGGTTCACTAGAAGAATGCAAAGTCCTATCATTTTTCTTTTTCTTCTTTTTAGAAGGACTAGGTGCATTTAAATTATTTCTCTGAGAATCCTGCTCGATTCTCTTAGGGTGGCCTTCAGGATACAAAGGTTCCTGAGTCATTCTACCAGTTCTAGTGGCCACTCTAACAGCAAAATCATGTTTATTATTTAATTCATCGAACAAATCACTTTGAGCTTTAAGTAATTATTCAGCTTGAGTGATAACCATAGAAGCATATTTGCTAATGAGTTTAAGTTCACCTTTAACTCCAGCCATATAATCACTCAAGCGTCCTATCATGAAAGCATTACTCTTTAATTCTCTACCAACATAAGCATTAAAACTTTCTTGTCTAGCCAGAAAGTCATCAAATTCATCTAAATATTGGCTATGAAATTTAATTGACAGGATTTCAACTTTATCATATCTATAGAGAGAATTTACCTTTACTACTTGTGTCGGGTTATCAAGACAATGTGTTTCTTCAACAAGCGGTATATTAAGACCATGTATTTCTTCAATAGGAGGTAAATTCTTAACATCTTCAGCTTTAATACCTTTTTCTTTCATTGATTTCTTTGCCTCTTGCATATCTTCAGGACTTAGAAATAGAACTCCCCTCTTCTTCGGAGTTGGTTTAGGAATAGGCTCAGGAGTTGGCTCAATTGGCTCAGGAATTGGCTCAGGAAGAGTCCAATTATTTTCATTAGTCAACATATTATTCAATAACAATTCAGCTTGGTCGACTGTTCTTTCCCTGAAAACACAACCAGCATAACTATCCAAGTGGTCCTTCGAAGCATCGGTTAGTCAATTAGAAAAGATATCAAGTATTTCATTTTTCTTAAGAGGAGTATCAGGCAAAGCATTAAGTAATCGGAGAAGCCTCCCCCAAGCTTGTGGGAGACTCTCTTCTTCGATTTGCACAAAATTATATATTTCCCGCAACGCAGCTTGTTTCTTATGAGCAGGGAAATATTTAGCAGAGAAGTAATAAATCATATCCCGGGGACTACACACACAACCAGGATCAAGAGAATTAAACCAAGTTTTAGCATCACCCTTTAATGAGAAAGGAAATATCTTAGGGATATAATAATAGCGAGACTTCTCATCATTAGTAAATAGGGTGGCTATATCATTTAACTTGGTAAGATGTGCCACAACAGTTTCAGATTCATTGCCATAAAAAGGATCAGATTCAACCAAAGTAATTATTTCAGGATCAACAGAGAATTCATAATTCTTATCAGTATTAAAGATAGGTGAAGTAGCAAAAGCTGGGTCATATTTCATTCTAGCATTCAGAGTTTTCTGTTTAATTTTAGCTAGTAACTTCTTAAGATCAGATCTATCATTGCAAGCAAAAATATCTCTAGCAGTTTCTTCATCCATAACATAACCCTCGGGAACAACAGGCAATTCATACTTAGGGGGAGAACTTTCATCATCACTATCATCAATAATTTCTTCTTCAATAATTTCGTTCTCTCTAACCCTAGCAAGTTGTTCATCTAGAAATTCACCTAATGGCAAGGTAGTATCAAGCATAGAAGTAGTTTCATCATAAGTATCATGCATAGCAGAAATGGCATCATCAATAACATGTGACATATCAGAATTCATAGCAGTAGCAGGTTTAGGTGTCGCAAGCTTACTCAAAACAGAAGGAGAATCTAGTTCAGAGCTAGATGGCAGTTCCTTACCTCCCCTCGTAGTTGAGGGGAAAATCTTAGTTCTTTGTCTTTCAAGTTCCTCATAGTGATCAGCAGATATAAATCCCAAGTGACTCAAAGAATGGAGCTATGCTCCCCGGCAACGGCGCCAGAAAATAGTCTTGATAACCCACAAGTATAGGGGATTGCAAGAGTTTTCGAGGGTAGAGTATTCAACCCAAATTTATTGATTCGACACAAGGGGAGCCAAAGAATATTCTCAAGTATTAGCAGTTGAGTTGTCAATTCAACCACACCTGGATAACTTAGTATCTGTAGCAAAGTATTTAGTAGCAAAGTAGTATGATAGTAATGGTAACAGTGGCAAAAGTAACGATAGCAGTTTTGTAGTAATTGTAATAGTAGCAACGCTAAAGTAAATAAGCAAAGCACAATATGTGAAAAGCTCGTAGGCATTGGATCAGTGATGGATAATTATGTCGGATGCGATCCCTCACGTAGTAGTTATAACATAGGGTGACACAGAACTAGCTCCAGTTCATCAATGTAATGTAGGCATGTATTCCGAATATAGTCATACATGCTTATGAAAAAGAACTTGCATGACATCTTTTGTCCTACCCTCCCGTGGCAGCGGGGTCCTAGTGGAAACTAAGGGATATTAAGGCCTCCTTTTAATAGAGTACCGGAACAAAGCATTAACACATAGTGAATACATGAACTCCTCAAACTACGGTCATCACCGAGAAGTATCCTGATTATTGTCACTTCGGGGTTGTCGGATCATAACACGTAATAGGTCACTATAGACTTGCAAGATAGGATCAAGAACTCACATATATTCATGAAAATATAATAGGTTTAGATCTGAAATCATGGCACTCAGGCCCTAGTGACAAGCATTAAGCATAGCAAAGTCATAGCAACATCAATCTCAGAACATAGTGGATACTAGGGATCAAACCCTAACAAAACTAACTTGATTACATGGTAAATCTCATCCAACCCATCACTGTCTAGCAAGCCTACGATGGAATTACTCATGCACGGAGGTGACCATCATGAAATTGGTGATGGAGGATGGTTGATGATGACGACGGCGATGAATCCCCCTCTCCGGAGCCCCGTACAGACTCCAGATCAGCCCTCCCGAGAGAGATTAGGGCTTGGTGGCGGCTCCGTATCGTAAAACGCGATGAAACTTTCTCTCTGATTTTTTCTCTGCGAAACGAAATATATAGAGTTGGAGTTGAGGTCGGTGGAGCACCAGGGGGCCCACGAGCCTGGGGGCGTGCCCAGTGGGAGGGGGCGCGCCCCCACCCTCGTGGACAGGGTGTGGGCCCCTAGCCTTGATTCTTTTGCCAGTATTTTTTATATTTTCCAAAAGTTATTTCCGTGGATTTTCAAGTCATTCCGAGAACTTTTGTTTTCTACACAATGAACAACACCATGGCAGTTCTGCTGAAAACAGCGTCAGTCCGGGTTAGTTTCATTCAAATCATGCAAGTTAGAGTCCAAAACAAGGGCAAAAGTGTTTGGGAAAGTAGATACGTTGGAGACGTATCAGTTACTCACCACTATGACCAGCCTAAGCAATGTAACCAAACGCTCCTTACTTTGCCTTGTTATCTCCCCCGGAAACCCAATGCATGGAGCGCAACTACACGTTGATCAGTCAAGAAATCAAAGTCGGCTTGCATGCGAGTTAATACGTGGCCCTGCATGGTATCTAAAATGGCATCTCTTAGTTGTTTGGATTAATTGTTGCGTTTAGAGACAGAAATCAGTACTTTGATTGGAGGAATGACCGGTCAAGTTTCTCCTTCTCCTCCAATCTGCTTGCACCTTGGTCCTGCTGCACCTTCTAACGTGACTTATTACACCTAGACGGAGGGAGTAGTACGAGATACGGTGGCACACTGACTTAGGTCGAATACCAGTGCCCAAAATTGTGTGCATGTTATAATAAGGATTCACTTAAAAAAGTACGTGAGCGAACAGTGGGATCAATTGGACAGTGTTCCTGAGCAGTAGCGAGATGTGTGAGGTAAGATACACCGCTGGCGATTTTAATTTTTCTTATTAATTTGTTTGTTTCACCCTCTGACTAGTGGGACCCAACGTACTACATGGAGGGAGGTAAGGTGACTAAGGCTGCATTATTTCTGCACCACTGTGGATAGTCTTACCACCAAAGCCACATGACACGATTATGATTTAAATTCCAATGACTCCCACACACAAAAAAACACGCCATGCTTGTCACACGAATGCAGGAATGTATAAAAGGTTATTTTCCTCTCATTGAACATAACGGGAGGGTTGTGTAGCTGGTTAGCCTATTCGCTCATCAAACTTGAGGTCTTGGGTTCGATAACTACACTTGAGCATAATTCGTTCCAGGAGGATTCTTTGACTGGTCAAAATGGATGGATACAGAGCTATACGATCTCGTAGTGACCGTATAATCACCTCATCACATATAAGCTGCAGCCTCGGCGCTTGTTTTCTAGGGTTTGCACTCTTCACACTCTCTCTCCAGTATATATATACACGCTGGAGCCTCAGCGCTTGTAGTTGCTCTCTTCACACTCTCTCACCCTCTCCAAATCTAAACAAGACTTCATTGGCCTCTCTCTCTCAGCGCTTGTAGTTGCTCTCTTCACACTCTCTCACCCTCTCCAAATCTAAACAAGACTTTGTTGGCCTCTCTCTCTCCCCTCACTGCTGGTCAAAAGAGCCGGCAGGATCCATCCGCCGGGAAGGGAAGGAGGCTTAATGTTGTCGCCGTCGGCGAGGGAGGGAATCCACTACCGGCGCAATTGTTCACTTTCACCCAGCAGCGGCACGGGATGGCCTCTGACCCCTTCTTCTTTGCCGCCGTCCGGTCGCCACCGAACCACGCCCCAAGAACCTTAAGGTATAATTTACTTATTCCACATGCATTGCTCTAGCTGCATGTGGGCTTCTTCCACTTCTGCACTCGAATCTAGGTGTTGGATCAAATAGGAAAGTAGTAGGGAAAGTTGTATACCATGAATCTAGGACGTGGTTCAAAGAGGGAAGTAGTGGGGGAAAGTAGTGGGAAATGTTGTATAGCATGAATCTAGGACGTGGTTCAAAAAGGAAAGGAAGGTGTCGGGGGTTGGGTGCAACATATGCCAAGGGTTGGCTTATCATGGTGGGGGCGAGTAGAACGTCGTCGGTGCCTGGAAACGGGATGAGGCGAAGACATGCACGCCGGCGGATTTTACCCAGCTTCAGGGATCTCCGTGGAGATAACACCCCTACTGATGCTCTGCGGGGTCTCCGCATGATCACTATGGCAAAGTGGGTACAAGGTTGCTCCTTGAGCTGTTTCCTGGAGGTAGGAGAAGGCAAGGCTAGCTCCCTCCTTCCTATATGATTTGGTCTAGTGCTAATGGATTCGAACCCTTTGCATGGGTGCCCTGGGGGGTTTATATAGGCCTATGCCCCAGGGGTACAATGGTAATTCGGTTGGGCGCGGGTCCCAGCCGTCTGTCTCTCAGGCCGCCGTCTTCTCCGCCGACTGGCCCGGTACGGAGCCTACAGGCCGTGTCCGCCGCTCGTGGGTCTTGCCGGCTGCGGATTACTGTAGCCGTGCTTCTAATGACGCTGGCTTGGTCAAGGGGTCATGGAAACAGTGCTACCGCCTGACGGGCGATCACTGTCGCCATTCCCCGTCTTGTCTGGTTAATGGCGTGCGGGGCCCGTGGGAGGGGCTAGCCGACTCCTTGGGGCCGACTCCCATCGGGTCCGTCTTGTGGCGCTCTCGCCGTCTTCTGTACCCCCGCTGACTGGTGGGACCCGCCGTCTCTGGTTCATACAGACGGGTCGTCGTGGGCACAGGGCTCCACCCACGGGGGCTGATGTCAGGGCTGGCATGGCAACAGTGCCGCGCCGGATGGAGATCTCCGTTGGTGCGGCACACTGTGGCCATGCCTGCCCTTCACAAACGGGGCAGGGATGGGCCGCGCGATGGCAGTACCCCGTCCCGTCCATCGTTGCGAAGGCAGGAGGTGGTCGGAGTCGCGGGCCGACTCCCCATAGCCGGCTTCTCGGGAAGCCGCCAGTTAGGAGTCGGCTTATCTCGAAGTCGTCCCTGGGACTCGACCGTGAGGGGCAGTCGGTGGCCTTGCCGCCGACTCTCAAAAAGCGGCTCTTCATCTTGGGGTCTTGAGTGGCACAGCCTGCCCCGACATCTTGAAAGGTTCAAGGGCTCGGGTTAGCCTACCCGTGGCCCATTACTCCGACAGTAGTCCCCGAAGCTGGTGAGGCGCCGAGGGTGACTTGTCGAGGAGCCTCAACATTTTTATCCTTCTGATGGTGGAATCTCGGCTTTGCTCGCCATCCTCCTCTAGGCCGACTAGCTGGAGCCGGACTCGCAGAAGGCCGTCTTGCCCCTTAAAGAGTTTGAAAGTCGTAGCGGGATCCAGGTAGTGTGCCTGATAAGCTTCCAGGCAGCCGCCCATTGTGGACCCGTCGCATGGCGCCACGTGGCAGGGTCAGTCTGCCCACCCACTCGCGCGATGGGACAGGCCATCAGGCGGGACCCGCCACTACCGCGCCTCGGCACGCGAACGGATCCGTTGCGGCCGTGCGGACGGTTGGGGTTCCTACATCGTAACTGCGCGCAGTAACTTCATGTGGTAAATCGTGGGGGCTTGGGGTCCTGGGCGCAGTTCATCCCACGCCTGCCCCATCGGCTTCTCAGCCCACGAGCCTAAAAGTAGGCGGGAGGAGGGGGCGGTGAAGCACGCGCGCCCATGTTCCCTTCTCCCTTCGCTTCCTCTCGCCGCCGCCACGCTGGACCACGCCACGCCCACAGCCATGACCTCTTCCTCTGCCGCCGCACCTCCTGCCGTGTGCTCCGGCGTGTGGGACGGCTCCGAGGTGGACGAAGACCACATTGAGTTCCTTCGCAAGACGCGTCATCTCCCCGGCAAGAACCTAGTGTGGGCCCGCGCCGCGCCGGCGAGGGAAGTATCGCCGGCGCCGGAGGAGGGCGAGCGGGTCATATTCCGCTCTCACCTCATGCGCGTCCTAGGGCTTCCGGCGAGCGGTTTCTTCCGCTCCTTCTTGGAGTTCCACGGGCTCCACCCACACCATCTTACTCCGAACACGGTGGTGCTGTTGGCTGCCTTCGCCACCTTGTGCGAAGGCTTCCTCGGCGTTCTCCCCACCATCGAGCTATGGGGGGGGGTTCTTCCAGTCCAAGCTCGGCACGCACGTCGCCGGCGTGCCAGCCCAGTGCGGCGCCTTCATCGCGATGCGGAGATCGGTGGCTGACAACCCGTTTCCCACCATCTCCCTGATTAAGTCGGTGAAGATGTGGCAGCGGTCTTATTTTTATGTGAAGAACATCGCCCCAGAAGGCGACTGGGTCAACCTGCCGCCTTACGAAGCCGGCGCACCGGCTGGGAGGCTCCCCAGCTAGTCCCACCGGGCCAGGACGCTGACTCCCGCTAGTGGCGCCACCATCGCGCGACTCCGAGTGCTGACGCAGTCGGAGCGTTTGACCGGGGCCGACCTGCTGGCCGCCTTCGTGGCACGCCGAGTCCTCCCACTCCAAGGCCGACCTCATCTGATCTGTCAGATGAGCGGCCACCAGGACCCAAGTCGGATGTGCTCCAAGGACATGCCCCACGCGGAGGTGGCCGACACGGTGAACTACATCGCGAACTGCAATCTCACGGCGGATTGGCGGTTCGGCAAGGAGCCGTACTCATGCGCCAACCCCCTGCCTGTTGTAAGTCGTCTCTCTTCTTCTTCTGTTTTCTTTTACAGCCGAATCTGACTTCTGATCTTTTTTGGTTTTTCGAGTCAAAACCCCCTCATCCAGCCTTCAGCCGGCACCACGGGACCGGCCCGTCAGTTCGTCCCCGACCGGGCGGAGAGCGACGTCGAGGACCCTGACTTGGGGGCGGCGGTGATGGAGGTCGATGCCGAAGGAGGAGGAGCAGGCGGCTTCAGGCCCTCGGCCACCTTTGCCGACTGGCCTGATGAGAACGCCGAGGGAGAAGTTGCCCCACGCCACCAGCCAAAGGTCGGCCAGCTGAGCGCGAGTCCCTTCGCCGGCTTGGATGGTCAAGGTGGCGCGAAGAAGCGTCGGGCCGGGCCGATCTTGCTTGGCGGCCGGTCGAAGAAGTTTAAGGGGGCGGCCGCCGCGACCAAGCGGGAAGAGGCGGTCGCAAAGGCCAACCGTTTCCACAAGGAAGTGAAAAAGCCGCCACTGGTCTCTGCGTAAGTGCTTCCGCCTTTTGTCTTGTTTTCTTCTGGTGAATCTTGTCCAAATCTTTTACATGCCTTCCTCGCTTCAGGGCTCCCCTTACTTTTGAGAGGGTTGCCGCTGCCTCCATCATGGGGTCGGCAGAGACGTCCGAAACTACTTAGCGGATTGACCCCGCCGCCGACCTCCGGGAGGAGACGGAGCGGAACGTGTAGGAGAAGCGCTACAAGGAAGAAGCTGCCCGCCTAGAGAAGGCGGAGGCCGAGAAGGCGGCGGCCTCCGCCCAGAAGAAGCTGGATGAGGCCGAAGCTGCCGTCGCGGCAAAGCGGCGAGCTGAGGAGGCCGCGCGCCGCCAATCGGCGTTGCTCGTCATCCCGCTGAGCTCCGCGCCGCCGCCTCTGGAGTTCACGGGGCAGACTGGGGAAGCCGGTGGCGAGAACCCCATCATGGAGAGGGAAAGCGGCGAGGCCTCCATGTCGGACACGACTGTGCCGCCACCGCCGCCTCCGCCGCCGTCTGGGAGCGCGCAAGGTAAACAGCCGGCGGACCCGCCGGTGCCGCCGACTGAAGACGAGGCCGTGGTGAAGCTGCTCCTTCAAGTCGCCTCGCTAGTGCGCCGCCGCCTTGAGAAGGCGATTTCGATGCCACGCCCCTTGGAGACCGGCGCCGCCAGCTTGGCCATCCCAGACGCCGAGGCGACGAGCGCCGCGCCCGTTGGGTGGGTGCGAGGAGGCGGCACAGGCCCGCTGAACTAGGCGCTTCTGGACATCCAGGCAAAGCTGTGAGCCGAGGGCAACGCCATCCAGAACTGCACCAAGGCGCATCTGGCGTCGCGAGCAGCCGTCCGGGTATGCTTTCTTCTTTTGACTTTGTTTTTCTTGTTCTTCTCTGTGGGGGCGCGCCAGTGCACCCACTGGGTGTAGTCCCCGAGTTTCGGGCCGGCTGCTGAGCAGGCGACTCGGAACTCCATCTAGTGAGTTCCAAATATTTACCTTTGTCTAAAATACTTATCACAGGAGTATCACAACCTCCGCGTCACTGCCTTCGACCGCAATGTTGAGGAGCTGGGCAAGCGTACTGCCGACTTGTCGGAGAGCCGGAGTGAGTCCTCCTTCTTCTTCGCGGGGGCATGCTGGCGCACCCGCGGGCTGTAGTCCCCGAGATTCGGGCCGACTGCTAAGCAGTCGGGCCGGATCTTCCCGGCGACCTTCTTTGTTGACGACTTAACGTCCTTTTTCTTCTTATTCTTCAGAGGCCAATGCCACTCTTCAGCAGCAGCTGGGCGAGGCCAACACCGCCTTGCGTGCCAAGGGGGAGGAGTGCAGCAATCTCGCCGCAGAGCGCGACCTGCTGGCTGTGCAGCTAGCGGAGCAAAGGGAGCTGCTTAAGAAGGCGCAGGACGAGGCAGAGAACAAAGAGACTGCTCTCCTGGCCGAGTTCGAAAGCGAGCGCTCATCCTGGACCGACAAGGAGGCACTGCTAACCTCCGGCTTCCATGAGATTGAGGACATCGTCGACGGTGAGTTTCTTTACTTTCTTTCTTTGAGCCGCTGACTATAGGTCGGGCTGACTCCTAATTTTTCGACTTGCTTCTTGTTTGTCTTGGCAGACTTCTTCCCTGGCCACACACAGGTGGCCACTCAAGCCATCGAGGCTGATCGCGAGGCGCGGAGGGCAAATGGTGCGGAGATTGCCGCCAACGCCCCCCGGACCCTTGATGAGCAGCTTCTGAGCATCGAGGCTCGTCTGCGGCCGGCCCATTGGATGCTGCGCCGGCTTCAACGTGTCGGCGCCCCAATTGCTGCCCTGTGGCCAGACATGCCGGTTCTGCGCACTCCCAGTCGGACTGACGACTGGCTGGAGGTCGCGGCTGGCCGTCTTGAGGCCTGGAAGGGTTCTTTGGCCTGGGCTGGAGCGCGCTGGGCCCTGGAATTCGTCAAGGTGTGGTATCCAGGGCTGGACCTGGACCGGCTGGCCACGCTCCGGTCAGAGGCCCAGGCGGAGCTGATAGCTGTGGAAGACGCCCTCGTCGAGCGCGTGGTGGCGATCACTGACTATACAGACACCAGCGTCTTCGTCCCTGAGTGGGCTGAAGACGGCGGGGAGGCGTCGTCAGAGTGGTTTGGGATGAACCCGGATTATGACGAGGACTCGGCGGAGGTGATCGGCTCCTGTGCCAAGGAGGAAGGCGAGGCGGAGGACGGAGGCGAGATGGAGGTGCCAGAAGACGGAGCGGGCGACCAGCCTCAGCTCGACCGCGCCTCCAGCAACGAGCCGCGCCCGACCGAGCCGGCTGCCGCCGGAGACGATCAAGCCAAGACTGCCCAGCCGGCCGCCCCGGCGCCTGACACCGCCGTCTCTTCCCACCCACCGAACCCGTCTGCCGCTTCCTAGGCTGTCGTCTTGCCTTTATGTTATCTGCTTTAGTAGTCTTTGAAGAACTTGTTAATTCGCACAATTCCACCCGCGGGGTGTAATTTGAACTTCTGCTTGAAGATTCGGCCAAGGGCCTATGTTATGTAAATATTTATCCGAATTCTTTCTTTCCTTGCTCATTGCTCCTTTGGTTTTTCCTTTGCCGCCTTCCCTTAGTCACCGCCTTGCTAGTCGGACAACCGCTCTGCGGACTGCCGCCGGATCAAATGCTTGGCTACTTTTGGGAAGGCAAGTACTTGGACATTTTTAGAGTCTTTTTAACAAGTTGGATAGAAAGCGGCAAGCCGACTACTCAAGAGTCGGCTTTGCAAAGAGAGGCTGGAAGCCGGCTTAAACTATGTTTATGCTTTGAGTCCTTAGCCATTTTTCATGTGGGCGCCCATTCTTCCTTAATCCTGCCCACCAAAAAGTCGCTCTGCGAGCTGTGGCTTCTGACAGGAGATGGCTTAGGCACCACACACTACTTGTCCGACTGCAGGAAGCATTTCATAGCGCAAGGCGGCGAGTCCCCAGGCCGACTAGTCGAACCCTGTGCCAAGCAGCATAACAAAGAGTAGCATGCTCGAAGGCATAATTCTTATCATATAGATAACAAAAAAGGGCAGTCCCCGAGCTCGTCTCGTGGGGGCCCGAAGTCTTGCTACTTTAACACAAAGGGTAGCGTGGTACATACTGCATCAACTATAAAATCTTCGGAGAAGATTTGCATTCCATGGCCATTCTGTCTCTTTGCCGGAGTCGTCCCTCTTGCGTGCTCGAGGCTTCTGAGCATCGATAAGGTAGTAGGAGTCGTTGCCCAGCACTTTGCTGATGATGAAGGGGCCTTCCCAAGGCGCCGACAGCTTGTGCTGGCCGGCTGTTCACTAGATTAGTCGGAGCACAAGGTCGCCCTCTTGGAAAGATCTCGGCCTGACCTTCCTGTTGTAGTATCGGCGCAGGCTCTACTGGT
The DNA here is from genome assembly GCA_963921465.1 of Triticum timopheevii. Classification (NCBI taxonomy): domain Eukaryota; kingdom Viridiplantae; phylum Streptophyta; class Magnoliopsida; order Poales; family Poaceae; genus Triticum; species Triticum timopheevii. The sequence continues at coordinate 166,641,883 of OY997272.1, read as the reverse complement.
AGATGCTGGACCGTCTGAGTGCCAACAGCCAGCACAAATATGGAGTCTGATTCTGGTGAAGGCTTGACAGACGGCTTGAGGAGGCGCTGAAGGGCGACGCCGGATGGTATTGCTTGGCGGGTGGAGCCGATTCGTGCCAGGGTGTCTGCTTGGTCGTTGTCATTTCTTGGCACGTGAAGGAACTCGCACCCCTCGAAATATCCGCTGAGTTGCTGTACAAGGAAATGGTAGCTCGCCATGTTTGCATCTTTGGCGTCCCTATCGCCAGATGACTGCTGGACCACTAAATCGGAGTCGCCATAACACAGGATCCGGCGAATGCCAAGTTCTTTGGCAAGCCGGAGCCCGTGAATGAGCGTCTCATATTCGGCGACGTTGTTGGAGGCGGCGAAATGGATCTGCAGTGCATATTTGAGCTTGTCGCCTATAGGGGAAGTGAGGACAACGCCAGCTCCCAAGCCGGTGTGCATCTTGGAGCCATCGAAATGCTTCCGCCAATGGGTGGAGTCGGGCGCTGGTGGCAGGTACTAGGTCTCGGCCCAGTCGACGAGGAAGGGCCTTGCGCTTGTGATCGTTCTCTTGTTGTCGCCGACTGGCGTCTCCAGCCGGAGTTCTAGGAGCCTGAGGGGCCACTTTGCCAGTCGCGCTAACTTGAATCTCCGCCTTCACGGAGGAGTCGGCTATGGCATACTTTTCTGCTATGATCAGCAGCTCGTTGAGGGTCTCCGGCTCGTCACAGAGGAGCTTGTGCTTGAGGAGGGTGCCTTCTCTACACCCGGTAGTGAAGTACTCGATAGCCTGCACCTCGTGCACGCCCTCGCAGGAGTTCCGAAGCTCAGCCCAGCGCGTGAGGTAGTCGCGAGTTGACTCATTGGGGCCTTGCACGCACAAGGAAAGCTGGCGAGGCTTGGGAGGTCGCTTGTACGTGCTTGTGAAGTTGCGAACGAAAGCTTCGGTGAAGTCGACCCAGCTGTTGATGCTGCGGGGCTTCAGGCTGTTCAACCATGTTCGGGCCGTGCCCTGGAGCATGAGTGGAACATACTTTACAGCAACACGCTTGTTGCCGTTCGCTATGTTGACGGCCGTGGAGTAGTCAACCAGCCAGTCTTCCGGCTTTACGGAGCCGGTGTACTTGGGCGTATCTCGGGGGAGCGTGAACCCTTTGGGAAAGGGCTCGTCTCGGATGCGAGGTCCGAAACAGGGCGGACCCAACTCGTCTTCTTCTTCCAACGCCAGAGACCGGTGGAGTCGGTCGATCTGGTGGCGGGCGTCATTTTCTCCGACTCCCTCTCGGCGGCCAAGGCGGTCGCCGAGAGTCGGATGCTCAATGGGTGGCGGGGAGACTCGCCTTTCTTTGCAAGGAGGAGGCAGATAGTCGTCCCGCCGTTCCACTGCTCTTGGGAGGCCGTCTTGGTCGCGCTCGATGGTGATGCGAGTCCGACTGTGGCTGACAGCCGGATCCTTGTCTTTTCTTCCACGGACACCGCCAGTCGGTGTCCGAGACGTCGCTCCTTCATCTCGGCGGGGAGGCAGGTCTTCGTTTTGTCATTGCGGCGCCTCTGTGCGGCAGCCGGCTTAATTTTGCGCGATAGCCGCGTCAAGGAGCTGTTGGACTCGCTCCGTCATCAGGCGGCGCTCTTCACCCTCGAAGTTGTCTAGCTCGTCCGCTGCCGCCTGGGCGGCGCGGATTTTCTCCATAGGCGTGGTGTACACAGGGCGATTGGCCCCGAACAGGTTGGCGATGGCCACGCCGCGCCGCTGGACCACGCCTAGGCGGCTAGGCCCAGTTGGGGCCGGCGAGCCGCCCACAGTGCGATCCATCTCACGCTGGTAAGCTTCTGAAAAGCGTCTCATGCTTGCCAGATTCTTCGCGCCTTCGACGAGCTGAAGGCAGTGCGCCTTCAGCGTCTCGGTGTCAGCGTCTTTCGGAATAGGCGCGGTCAGGTCTTGCAGAGCTGCGTCGAGTGGGTCATGAGCTGCTTCACCGGAATGCTCGCCATGGCCGATGACGAGCACCTCTGTGACGGTGCTTCCGCCGCTCTCCGCGCGAGGGAGCGGCTCGTCGTAGACCACCAGGCTGGTGGGGAACGTGTCGAGCGACGCGGTGTCGGGGTCGACCAGCATCGGGTCGGTGGAGCCTACGGACACCAAGTCCACAGCAGGCTCGCCGGCGATGTGGAGTTGGTCAAGGAGGCCCGCGAGGAGGCTCTCGGGGCCACCCGTGCCTGCGTCGGATGCAGGCTCGTCGGAGAGGCGAACCTCACCGACAAGTTCGGCGAGGCAGCTGGCTGCGCAGGCGATCTCAGCGCTGTGCAGCGCGTCAGCGTAGACTCCGTCTGGCGTGCCAAGCTGGCTGCACTCACCAGGGAGGAAAAGGGTTCACGTCCAGAGCAGGTCTCCGGACGATGGTGCACCTCGCCCCACGGTGGGCGCCAAATGTCGGGGGTTGGGTGCGACATATGCCAAGGGATGGCTTATCATGGTGGGGGCGAGTAGAACGTCGCCGGTGCCTGGAAACGGGATGAGGCAAAGACATGCACGCCGGCGGATCTTACCCAGCTTCAGGGCTCTCCGTGGAGATAACACCCCTACTGCTGCTCTGCGGGGTCTCCGCATGATCACTATGGCAAAGTGGGTACAAGGTTGCTCCTTGAGCTGTTTCCTGGAGGTAGGAGAAGGCAAGGCTAGCTCCCTCCTTCCTATATGATCTGGTCTAGTGCTAATGGATTTGAACCCTTTGCATGGGTGCCCTGGGGGTTTATATAGGCCTACCCCCCAGGGGTACAATGGTAATCCGGCTGGGCGCGGGTCCTAGCCATTTGTCTCTCAGGCCGCCGTCTTCTCCGCCGACTGCTGGGGCCCGCCGACTAGTGGGTCCCGCCGCCTGGCCCGGTACGGAGCCGACAGGCCGTGCCGCCGCTCGCGGGTCTTTCCGGTTGCGGATTACTGTAGCCGTGCTTCTAATGACGCTGGCTTGGTCATGGGGTCATGGCAACAGTGCCGCCGCCTGACGGGCGATCACTGTCGCCATTCCCCGTCTTGTCTAGTTAATGGCGTGCGGGGCCCCTGGGAGGGGCTACCCGAATCCTGGGGGCCAACTCCCATCGGGTCCGTCTTGTGGCGCTCTCGCCGTCTTCTGTACCCCCGCTGACTGGTGGGACCCGTCGTCTCTGGTTCGTACAGACAGGCCGTCGTGGGCACAGGGCTCCGCCCACGGGGGCTGATGTCAGGGCTGGCATGGCAACAGTGCCGCGCCGGATGAAGATCTCCGTTGGTACGGCGCACTGTGGCCATGCCTGCCCTTCGCAAACGGGGCTGGGATGGGCCGTGCGGTGGCCGTACCCCGTCCCGTCCATCATTGCGAAGGCAGGAGGTGGTCGGAGTCGCGGGCCGACTCCCCATAGCTGGCTTCTCGGGAAGCCGCCAGTTAGGAGTCGGCTTATCTCGAAGTCGTCCCTGGGACTCGGCCGTGAGGGGCAGTCGGTGGCCTTGCCGCCGACTCTCGAAAAGCGGCTCTTCATCTTGGGGTCTTGAGGGGCGCAGCCTGCCCCGACGTCTTGAAAGGTTCAGGGGCTCGGGTCAGCCTACCCGTGGCCCATTACTCTGACAGAAGGGGGAATGTAGTGGGGAAAGTTGTATCGCATGAATCTAAGACGTGGTTCAAAGAGGAAAGGAAAGAGGGAAAGTAGTGGGGAAAGTTGTATAGCATAAATCTAGGACATGGTTCAAAGAGGAAAGGAAGGGGCGAAAGTACTAGTACAGACAGGCTATCCAGCACCTATGTTGGTCAAAAAGGGAAAACAATGACAAACGCAGTACGCACATCTGTAACGAACTGATCTTTTGTTTTGGGGGACAAGGATATAGAGTTTGAGCAGGACTAGATTTGCTGCCCTCACAAAAGGAAAGGAGTCTCAAGATAACAAAACTAGGACCAACACAAATATGCTCCTTGGTTGTTTGTTCTTTGTTGCAACAGACTATGCATCCCAACAGTACATCGGTAGATGCAAATGGTGCTGGTGCGTCCACTGTCCCGTGCAACTCTTTAGCTGTTGTTAATCTAAGGCCCTGTTTGGTTAAAAAACTCCTTAGTCCCTACCTGCTTGGTTCCAGGGACTAAACATGGACTAGAGGTTATTAAATGACATGCTAAAAGACCATGTTACCCCTAGTAATGAACTAATAGAGACAAGGTGCGATGCGTGGCAGGGGCAACTGTTGGAAAAAATCCTAAAAAGACTCTCCCTCGGGGTCTTCTCTCTTTAGACCCAAATGCCCACTTTTAGTCCCTAAAAGTCCCTCCTGTTTGGTTTAGATGGGACTGACATGAAGTTTTTTAGTCCCTACACCAAAATGTCCCTGTAAACAAACACCCTCTAATAATGCCGCTGGAAAATTGATACAATGCCACTGTTAAAAGCAAATTACATGTTTAACGAATTTTATTGTTAATATAATCTCTATGTTAATATTAATCAATGCCACTGTTTGAGAAATGCTACTATCTTGCTTTCTTTCCCATTTAGATAAGGTAGATGCTTCTTTTTGTTGGCTTCTGTGTCATCCACCGTTATTGACTAGTAGTTGTTTCCTTTGCACCTCTGTGTAAACAGGGTTATCTACTTCACCTCATTGCCATTGTGACCTTTTGTTGCACTGCACAAAACACTTTTGTTTTAAGAGTGTTTTGTGCAGTTCAACCAAAATTTCACACCGACAATGTTGCATGATTTCTTGATCTTAGTGGAACCGCACAAGAGATCTTACTTCCTATCCGTGTTGGCAAATTTGGTTCAGATCTTCTTCTTGTGAGTTGTTTGAATTCCGCGTCATGAGAGGCCAGTACTAGCCTTCTTTCACATGATTCTGTAGTGTGCTTTCATATGTTGTGCTACTTGTACGGTAATGTTGCTTGATTTTAGTGAGCTACACAAATGGAGACAAGACTTTCAATCTGTATGTGCACCGTAATATCCCATTGAGGTAAGATAAGGATATTTCACAACTGTTGTCCTGTATTTTGCCACATTCATCAGAAAATTAATGTCATTGTTTAGTCCTATACTTGTGCTCCCGAATTGACATGCCAAATCTTACATTGAAGGCAAAGCTTGTCTGTTATTGAACCAAGTGATGAAGGGGAAGAACAAGTGGAAGAAAAACAAAAATCAACTCCCGGTGCTGTAATGAAGCACTGGAACTGTGATGACACAAGTAATGATATAGTTTTGCATCTTAATTTATTGCTATGGCTGGAACGAGCAATTGTTTTGCCACTGATTTGATGCCACTCTTAATGTAATACGTAATTATCTCTACTTGTGCAAACAGGGATCTTCTTTGATGATACCATATATTTTAGTGGAACTGCACAAGAAGATGTTGGAAACATTAAACTAATCGAGGAGTATATAGTAAGCATGGCCACCACAGTAGATAGAAACAGATGGTTCCAGAGAAGTGCTTCATCTGTATGCTCTACACAATAAGCCTCCTGACAATAGTTGGTACTCACCCAGCGATTTCATCCATATGATTGAGCTTTTGTCATCTCTATTGGTGTTGTGCTACTGTTTAGATAATGTCATGAAAATGTGGTATTGTCCTTGAGAAGTGCTTCATCTGTGTTGTTTTAAATATTTCCTTTCCTTTTTTTCGAGCAAACAGGGATGCCTAGCATTTAGTTGTCCTCTTGTCTTTGCACAACAGGATTATCCTCCTCTGAAGAAGAATATGGAGTACGTGAAGTGAGTAGTCCGATTATGCCAGGATGAAGAAGCCATGTCTATCTTATCATCAGAAGGAGCAGTTGAAGGATGGTTACATTACTCCCCACAAGACCAAACTAACTTCAGCTCAGAAGGACTGACAAATCTCCATTTTCTTGTTGTGATGCGCGAGTACAATGTTATTCTAGGATTCTTTCTGGTGAGTTCCATGTAGGTGCCTGTTTGAACTGTCAATTCATAGTACAGTTTGCTTTATACTAATCACTTTTTTGTATTTGTGCAAATAGGGGTGCCGAGCTTGATTTCAATGGGAACTGCACAAAATGTTCAAGAATACATCGAATCATTCATTTCCATCACAAGAAAGGAGGTGCCGATAAATTCAAGGCGTTGCAACATATAAGGGCAAAATCATACAAGGTACGCGCGAATTTGGTTGATTTTGGTGGAACTGCACAAAAAGAACAGCTGGTTTATTTAGCACGAGGTGCCATGTCAATGTCCGAACTGATGGCAAACCCTGCCCATTCCACAATCGTAGGCATTTGATATTTTGGAATGGGACAACCTTGTCAAATTTTTCTCATTGATTTTAGCAAGAAGACATGCATTTGATATTTTCGAATGGGACGCCCTTTGCTGTCAGCAGCATCGATAAATTTTTTCTTTATTCTTTAGTTGTGAAGTAAATGTTGGCTCTGACATGTGAATCGCTGAGATGCATAATCATCGATTGTTTTGAATGTTCTCTATGAATTGCCGGGCTTGTGTGTTTGATTGCAATGTACAGAAACGCTAAAAAGCTGCTCAAACTCTTTGTACTCCTTCTGTTCCTTCTTACTTCGCACATTGTGAAAGTGCATACTTTTTTCTATAAGATTGGTCAAAGTAGAGATACTTTGACTGCAGACAATACATGTGAAACTGCTCCAAACGAGGTTATCACCCTGGGAATAATGCTAGTACGTATTCTTCTACATGTTCATCCAATGCAAGTGATACAAGAATTCAAACTAATCGAAATAAATTCATTCATACACGGTCGGATTTCATATAAACATGCCGGATTGCATTATATTTCATACATTCTTCAAATAAAAAGGGGTGCGCTGGAGGTATAATTAATTAACTGAAGCTACCCACCTATGTCCAACTGAGCCGAACAGAAGCTTCAGTGACTTAACTGTAGGTGCAGTTGCATAACTAACATGTGGCCTGTTGGGCCCACGTGTCAGTCAACCAACTGCATCAGCAGTTAAGTAGAAGTAGCGTCCTTCTCCAACACAGCTCTCCGACTCCAAGTCACCGCCAAGAAGCTAACCGGCCGTCAATGGTCAACCCACCTAGCTTGGCTTCAACCGGAGGGTAGCAGCAGTGGCCTTACTTGGACCGGTGCGATATCGGCATCAATAACTCCAATCTGCCTCCTCAATTCGGCAACTTCGACGGACCGGTCGGCTGCCAGATCCTTAAACACCTGCGCATAGATACAGCGCGATCATTACTTAAACAATATGATCCTCCGATTGCCACCTAGGTCGGGCAACTAGAGTCTCAGGGGCTACTATCCATATGGAGCACACCTAGCGCAGCGTCACAGCCAAAAATTATGTATTTTTCATTACATACCTCAAAGCCTCTGAGCAGGCTCGTAAAGGCTTCATTCAACCCGCTTGTGGCGGACGAAATCTTCTCGAGCACCATGCTCATTAATGGACGGTGCTCCTCCGAGAGAGCAGCTCGCTCCAGAAGGCCCGTCAGTGTGTCCGGCCGGGCGCCTAACTGTGCTGGACCCTTCTTATCGCCCCCCGTGGGAGCCGAACGCTCCGGGCTCAGGGCGGCCGAAGTATTAGCTTCTGGCTTCGGCAGATCTGGACTCCTCCATGACGACACCTCGGGGTCGCCCGCCTCATGAGGCGGAGAGGTTGGTGGGGTCTCACTCTCCATCATCTCCGGAAGGAGATCCCCCGAAGACGAACTCTGTCGAGAAGAGCTGCTAGCCGGACTGCAAAGAATGGATCCTGGTTATTGTTCTCGGAGAAGGAAGCAGTACCTTCGTATTTACGATTAACTTACAGCTCGGCTGAGGGCTGGCCCGTTGGCGGGCATGGCGCGGCGAGGACGCCCTTTGGGGCAGGGCCCCCTGGTGAAGCTTTCTTCCCTTGTCTGGGAACCTCCGTCTCCAAGTCTTCGGATGCGGCCCTCTTCTTCCCACGAGGGGAGGAGGCCTTAGATTCCCCTCCCCGACAATCCTCCTTTGGGGAGGTAGCAATTCCCCCGGTTTGGATGTGCAATGTGTGAAGTTCTGCTTCTCTATTCTTCTCTTCGTCTTTCCCTGTGGGCACTTTACTTAGCACTCGGCCAAGCATTTTGGCTATGGCGGGACTTGGTGAGCCTTCGGGAAGTGGCACCGGACACTTGATTCTCTCCGCCTTGCTGAGCCATTCCTGGCCACGGAGGATTTTCAGAATAATGCCTATGACAAAAATAGACAAAGTGTTCGGTTTCTGGGTTACTTACTTGGGTATCTGGGCGATTGCAGCTCAGGCCTGCATCCTCGATGGTATCCGAACACTTTACTTGTGGTCCGGAGAATAATTTACACATCCCTTCGAGCGTCAGGCCGAAGAAGTGCAGAATAGTCAGTGGACCTTTCGGATTGAATTCCCACATCCAGAGAAGCCGGTGTTTGCACGGCAACATCCATCGATTAGCATTACTTGAATTATGCTGACAAGGCTAATGTCTCACTCAAGAAGCTCCCTGATACGGCTCTGCAGTGTTGGTACATCACTAGCAGACCTCCAATCCCGTCCTATATTGGTCCATGACGCCAGTTGAGAAGGAGGGCCCGAATGGAAGTCGGGGTAGACACCCACTTCGTGCCTCTGGGAGCCGTGATGTAAAACCACCTCCGCTGCCATAGATCAGACAGCTCTGGGAAGGAGCCCTCTGGCCATGGGGCGTCGGCATTCCTGCTTATTACAGCACCTCCGCACTCTGCGTGTCACCCCTCAATCATCTTCGGCTTCACATTGAAGGTCTTGAGCCATAAGCCGAAGTGTGGAGTGACGTGGAGAAAAGCTTCGCACACAACGTAATAGAACATGAGCCCTCTCACAAAGAGATCAAGGGTGAAGCCCAAGCCGCAGAGGAAGTGAGAAACAAATACGACGCTCTCGTTGGGCTCGGGAGTAGGGATGACCTGCCCTGGAGCAGGAAGCCTGTGCTTGATGTCGGCGGTCAGAATTCCGACCTCCCTAAGCTTCACAATGTCCTCCTCTGTGACCGAGGAGGCCACCCACCGGCCTTGAGGGTTGGATCCGGACATGGTTGAGGATCCGAGGTGCTTGAGCTTGGGTTTCAGGTGTTAAAACCCGATATGCGAAAAGGCGCAAGGGTGGTGGAAAAGAGGGATAGGCCTCAGCCCCTTTATAAAGGGGGTGAATATCAAGCCTCCTCAGCGTAACCGCTCGGGACTTACCTAAAAACACAGAGTCATACCAACAAACGTCGTGGGGATGCATGCGCCTATATTAATGGAAGATCCCACAATAAGGGGAGCACGATCTCTGCTTTGGCAATGTGTGCCAGTAAAACCGCCTCGCAACGCGTATCGAGGCAGGCCAAGAAAAACCGGTTTGTGTTGGGCCGGGCCACGATGCAGGAGCACGCCATATAAAAATTGCCAGCAGATCAGATTTATGAAGTATCATTCTTTCTACGGTGGTATGCGAGGATCATCTTGCAAATCCGGACACGATTTGAGTGTTCGATAATTACTTTGGAGTATTTGGAGATGGAACCCGCCTTGCAGTGCCGAAGGCAAATTGCGCGCCAGACTCATCGTCATTGAAGCCTGGTTCAGGGGCTACTGAGGGAGTCCTGGATTAGGGGGTATCCGGACAGCCGGACTATATACTTTGGCCAGACTATTGGACCATGAAGATACAAGACTCAAGACTTCGTCCCGTGTCCGGATGGGACTCTCCTTTGCGTGGAAGACAAGCTTGGCGATCCGAATATTATATTTTCTTCTTTGTAACCGACTCTACATAAACCCTAGCTCTCTCCGGTGTCTATATAAACCGGAGGGTTTAGTCCTTAGAGACAGAATCATAATCATCATAGGCTAGCTTCTAGGGTTTAGCCTTTACGATCTCGTGGTAGATCAACTCTTGTAATACCCATATCATCAATATCAATCAAGCAGGAAGTAGGGTTTTACCTCCATCGAGAGGGCCCGAACCTAGGTAAAACATCGTGTCCCTTGCCTACTGTTACCATTAGCCTAAGTGTGACGCCCGGATATTTAAGCTACAGTGAACCTCCGCTAATGATGCCACATCACCTCGATTACTGTTGCTACTCTCGCATTAGTTCGAAACCGGTTCGAGTTCAAATTCAAATTCAAGCAAAAAATAAAAGTTTTCAAACATTAAAACTAAAAAGTTCGGGTTGTGCCAAATAATGCATAGGTAATTATGGTGAAGAAAGCACGCTTTTATAAAATGTCTAAGTACTCTAAAATGAATAAAGTAGTAGCAAAAACAATTATTTGAATGCTTTAAAATAATAAACAAATGTTGAACTAGTTTATCTAGTCACCAAACTTTTTGTGGCGGTACTAAATAATGGCTAGTATTTGTTTTGACAAGTGGCACTTCTTACAAAATTCTTTTGGTGGATCAACTTAAATGCAAAACAGGAGCTAAGATTTAAAACAGAGAATTAAAGAGAAAAGGAAAAGGAAAAAGGGCCTACAAACGACTTTCCCACTGGGCCATAAGTGGCCACGCGGCCCAGCTCACCTCCCCATCTCCTTCCTGTTCACAGAAGCCTCGTGGACAGAGGGGGCGCGTCCGTGGCCGGGATGGCCACGCGCCGGCCATCCGGCGACGCCCCGACGTCCTATAGGTACCCCGACGCCCCTTCCCGAACCCTAGCCTATCCACTCCTTCCCCCGCTCTCCCTCTCCCATTACAAAGCCGCCCGCCGCCACCATCGCCGCCACCTCATCGATCCGGTGGCCACCGGCCTCCCCTCGTCGCGCCAAGGTGTCCAGGAGCTTTGCCATCACCGTCTCGTTCACCTGCGTGCTCTGAATCGAGCCGGGACAGCCCGTACGCTCGCCATCGAGCTCATCTCCGCCGCCGTTCGTCGTTGGTTCCGATGGCTTCACTGCATCCCGTGCCTCCCCGAGCCTCTCCCCGTCAACGATGTGAGACGACGTGCTTTTCCCCTCTGCCTTCCCCTTGATCTGCATCCTCTGATCGCCGTGCTCGTCATTGTCGTCCCGCGCTAGAAGTCGCCATGGCCGGCGCTCCACTCACGTTGCCTCTGCCTTGCTCCAACACGCACGCGCGCGCTCCTGGCCGTGCCCCTGCCCCGCCCGAGCGTGCATCCACCGTGGCTTGGCCGTCGCCCGAGCACGCTCCGCCCGCTGCGTACGCCCGTGCTCACCCCGCCCCTGTGGCTGCTCCCCATCGCCTCAGGCTCCAGCGCCCTGCCACTCAGCTGCAACCACCTCCGCCGCTGCTCGCCGACCCGCCCCGCCGTGGTCCGGTCGCACCCTCGACGGCCCCGGCGTCCTCCTTTGGCAACCGCCCGCTTCGCCATGGACCCGCCCTGCTGTGGCGTCATCGGCGCCGCGCCGGTGCCCATCCGCGCACGCTGGGCGTCGCCCGGGTTCGCCCTGACGGGCAGCCTCACTCCTGCGCCCGTTACGCCCACGCCCCGCTAAGGCACCCCTTTGGGCCATTGACAACTGGGCCCCACCCCCAGGAACTCTTTATTCAAAAACAATAAATAAAATCAAGTAATTAATAATTAAATTAATCAGTTACTTAACTAAGTAAATTAATTAACCTAATTAATTGTAATTAATAAACCTAATCATTTTATTAGACTAACTAAACCAGATTAGTTAGTCTTAGTCTATGACATGTGGGGCCCTTCTGTTAGTTTGACCAGTCAACGGTCAACACTGACCGCTGACGTCATGCTGACGTCATGATGATGCAATAAACATTTTCGAATTAAATTAATATTAACAATTTATAAATTGATTAAAACTTTCAAAATTAATATAAAATAAACCGTAGCTCAGATGGAAAAACTTTGTACATGAAAGTTGCTCAGAACGAAGAGACGAATCCGGATACGCAGCCCGTTCTTCCGCCACACGTACCTAGCATAGTGAACCTGCAACATTTCAACTCCAATTCATCTGTTCGAAAACGCGAAACACTGGGGATACTTTCCCGGATGTTTCCCCCTTTCGCCGGTATCACCTCCTACTGCGTTAGGACACACCTAGCATCGCGGATTGCCATGTTACGCTTTGTGATGCTTTGATTGCTTTGATATTTATTGTGTCCCCCCTCCATTACTTCTTTTCGGTAGACCCCGAGACTGCCAGCGACCCCAGTTCAACTACGGAGTTGACGAACCCTCTCTCTTGCCAGAGCAACCAGGCAAGCCCCCCCCCTTCAACACTAGATATCGCCTATTCTTCTCTATATTGCTTGCATTAGAGTAGTGTAGCATGTTACTGTTCGGTTACTCCTATTCTGTTGCATAGCCTGTCATTGTTGCTACAGTCATTGATACCTTACCCGCAATCCTAAATACTTAGTATAGGATGCTAGTTTATCATCATTGGCCCTACATTCTTGTCAGTCTGCCTTGCTATACTATCGGGCCGTGATCACTTGGGGGTGATCACGGGTATATACTATACATATATGCATACTTCAGATGGTGACTAAAGTCGGGTCCGCTCGAAGAGTACCCGCGAGTGATTCACGGATTGGGGGCTGAAAGGACCTTTGTCCCGACGGCCCTCTGTGTGGATCTTTGTGGCGGAGCGACAGGGCAGGTTGAGACCACCTAGGCGAGAGGTGGGCCTGGCCCTGGTCGGCGTCCGCGGTTGCTTCATAATAACACGCTTAACGAGATCTTGGTATTTGATCTGAGTTTGGCCATTTGGTCTATACGCACTAACCAACTACGTGGGAAAGATATGGGCACTCGATGTCGTGGTATCAGCCGAAGCCTTCTAGACGTCAGCGACTGAGCAGCGCGCGCCGGATTGGAACGTAAGCCTGCTCTTGTATTAGGGGGCTAGTTCTGCTTTCGGCCGCCCACACAACATGCAGGTGTGCAATGGGCGATGGGCCCAGACCCCTGCGCCATAGGAGTTAGACCGGCGTGCTGACCTCTCTATTAGGCCTAGGTGGGGCTACAACGTGTTGATCTTCCGAGGCCGGGCATGACCCAGGAAAGTGTGTCCGGCCAAATGGGATCGAGCGTGTTGGGTTATGTGGTGCACCCCTGCAGGGAAGTTTATCTATTCGAATAGCTGTGTCCCTCGGTAAAAGGACGACCCGGAGTTGTACCTTGACCTTATGACAACTAGAACCGGATACTTAATAAAACACACCCTTCCAAGTGCCAGATACAACCCGGTGATCGCTCTGTAACAGGGCGACGAGGAGAGGATCGCCGGGTAGGATTGTTCTATCCGATGCTGCTTGGAGGACTTCAATCTACTCTCTTCTACATGCTTCAAGATGAAGGCTGCCAGAAGCATAGTCTTCGATAGGACTAGCTATCCCCCTCTTATTCTGGCATTTTGCAGTTCAGTCCACCGATATGGCCCTTTACACATATACCCATGCATATGTAGTGTAGATCCTTGCTTGCGAGTACTTTGGATGAGTAATCACGGTTGCTTTCTCCCCCCTTTTCCCCCCTTTCCTTTCTTTCTGGTTGTCGCAACCAGATGCTGGAGTCCAGGAGCCAGACGCCATCCTCGACGATGACTACTACTACACTAGAGGTGCCTACTACTACGTGCGGGCTGCTGACGACGACCAGGAGTAGTTTAGGAGGATCCCAGGCAGGAGGCCTGCGCCTCTTTCGATCTGTATCCCTGTTTGTGCTAGCCTTCTTAAGGCAAACTTGTTTAACTTATGTCTGTACTCAGATATTGTTGCTTCCGCTGACTCGTCTATGATCGAGCACTTGTATTCGAGCCCTCGAGGCCCCTGGCTTGTATTATGATGCTTGAATGACTTATTTATGTTTTTAGAGTTGTGTTGTGATATCTTCCCATGAGTCCCTGATCTTGATCGTACACGTTTGCGTGCATGATTAGTGTACGATTGAATCGGGAGCGTCACAAGTTGGTATTAGAGCCGACTGCCTATAGGAATCCCCCTTCCCAACTCCTTGGCCGAAGTTGAGTCTAGACATTGCAAAAGTTTTTACTAACATGGCTGTGTGGCCCATGGGCCCACGTCGCCATTTGGTGGTATTAGGATCTTTTATTCCTCGACCTATACTCTGGGACTCTTATCTCTCTTCTATTCGGGTTAAATAATTTTGCAAAAAAAACAAAACTAACTTTAGGTTCTCAAAAATACTTTCTCCCGGTGAGCCCCTCACTCCTGATGATTGTTTGCTACTCCAGAAGATTCCGAAGATACTTGCTGAAGTTCTCTTGAGACTTTGTGTCCGTTGCTTTTGCAATTCCCTACCACCGAAATATCTCTATGGATAAATACATATAGTTGCCGTTCTTACTTTTATTCCCAGTTGATCTTGTTATTACAAGATACCCTGAAATCCTTTCTATTATTCCGAGAATATTTTGTGCCTACTGCCTTGCAGTTCCTTGCCACCTAAATACCCCTACGGATAATTTCTTGCCCTTATCGAGTATCCGTTCATCCCCAGTTGTTCATGTGTTTCACATTAGTCTTTGAAATACTATTCAATCCTCCGAAAATCCTTAGCAGCTTTATTGCTCTGCAAATACTTGTCTACTAGCATTATGGATGCTTCCCATATATCTGGCAATATTCACTAGTATCTTTTGACACCGTCATTTTGATCCTATTGATTCAACATGTCTGCGAATGCACACAATCATCTATCAACCCTTCTAAATTATCTTTCCGGCTCAGACATCATTTTTGAACATGAGCTGGTTCTCGACCAAACTATTTGTCGCCAATTGTGCCTCTGGTCTATCCAACTTATCCATCCTTGATCAGAGCGACTGCTTCTGATCCTTCTATTTGGAAATCATAATTCCTTTGATATCTAAGCATCGAATCATTCAGATGTTCTATAATATGATGCCCTTGCATTCTTTCTTGAACTGGTTGTGTGCCGATGCTCACATCATCTCCCGCTATCGACCGTCAAATCCTTTGTTGGATTATTATTCAGCAATGTCATTCATATTCAATCACCTTGTGAGTTCTTCCGCTGATACATAGTGCCTTTGGTAAATTGTATCATCTGCTTGGCCAACCGTGCTCTGCTTTCGAGCTGGTGGTATTTACTATTGAAGCTTGTGGTATATGTTTCCACGATACCCTGACGGGTTGAACCTATACCTTCCTTAATATGTGTGAACTCGAAAGTTTTCACGAGTCATACTCTTCGGGTATTTTGCTAGATAAAATTTCAACATTACAACTTCTTCGAAAATGAGAAGTGAATGAAAGGTTATGCATTAGAGAAGTGGGAATCAACCTTGAACTTTGTGTTCATGCCCATGGACACGATGTAGATCGTATCATTAAAGCTTCTCTTAAATTAATTATTCCTTTGGTATAAGTTCATCTTATATCTGGGATCTGGCCTTTTGCAATCGTGGTTTCGACCATGTTCTCCTTTAAATACCATTTCTTGTGCAAGTTTAAGCACTTGTCTTCTGCGGAGTAATATCCCAGTCCAACCTCTACTTCGATTTGGCATCGAGTATCACCCCCCTGGTATCTCAATATTATCATGAAACTACATAACTTCTTATGAGTTCTTCATCAAGCGCTACATTCTCATTGATTCCAATTTTTCATGGGCTCTGAGTTATTAAACACTCAAAGACACCGATAACTGACTCGAGTCCGCATCGCGATTAAACAACTATTGGTAACCTTCATTACTTACGAGTTTGAACTCAATCACGTCATTCCTAGCCTGTTTGGCTATATCCTTGTCGTGCCGATTTTAACTGTGCTACCTGGTCCTTCTTCCCAGAGCACAATTTTTGACGATGAGCTAAGCTTACATCGATCTTCCTCATCATATCATTTCGCTTTGGACAGCAAGCTTGCGTTGGAGTTTGTGTCGTACCCATGGTTTCAATAACTTTTTGCTCCATCCTTCCTTTTGCTTGATGTCGTCGATGAGCGATTATATCTTCATGAAACCTCTCGACAAAATTTGTCATGATCATCATCAACATTCTGAGTTCCTCCAGGATATCAATTGTATTCATGATGAGAAATACCATCCTTGCCCCTCGATGATTTGTGTTATCATCGACAACATTCTTGCTTTCCCTTCAACACAAACTTGTTCATGTTTTGTGTTGTACCTTGAGATCCTTGCTATCCAACTTAGGTTGTGTTCTGCCTTAAAGTATTACTGTCTTTTCTGTCGAGAATGTTGTGGGGATTGCTCCACCTCTTAGAAATTCTCGGTATGATGATATTTCTCACCATCACCATTCTTTCTTGGTCCCCGTGTTGTTTTTAACCAGGATATAGATATGCTAACGATGTTGTTTGAGTTCTGTACTTCTAGCAACCCTATTGCTTTGAAGTTAACGATTGACACTTCGTTCTTCGACCGTTGGTTATTGAATCGTCACTCTAACATTGATCTTGCTGCCTAAGGTCATATTTCGGGCACACCTTTCAACTAATGATTGATGGTGTATGTTTTCCTAGAGCATACAACATTATATCATTTGATCTGACAAATGTTATCTCCTTGTTCACATGATTGTGGAAATCCATCTTTTTGGAAATCTCAAGGAATTGTCGCTGAGTCCATCAGCCACCCTCATCCTCTCCTTGGAACTTTGGTTTCGGAACTCGCTTCCATAGTTCATTCCCAAGAATCTTACAATGTCGTCCCGTCAATTTGTGTTGCACCTTTTCTTCTCAGGCATCCTGAGTCTGAGGTATCCTGACACCAATCAGATCTGAATCTCGGTCAGATATGATGGTTGGGACATTTTCCAAAAGTTGTAACATTGGTCTGTATGTGGCCCGGTAAGGTGATGTCGTGCCTAGCACACCTGGCCGGAGGCCCTATTTTTATAGATTCCTTTTCAGCAAGGTTATCCATTCTTCCATGAGGAAATTGCAAGACTTATTCTATAAGTTGTTCCTGATGGATCCTTTGTGTTTCCAAAGTTTGATCTTTACCCAATGACCATGTCAATGCTATCTCGAAGCATGTCTGTGGTACTCCGAATTTCAACAAGAGCACTTGAAGCCCAATGCTAAATGTTTCTTGCTCAATTATCCAAACACCATTGTATGGGTAATGTCATGAAATTTCTCTCCCCTTACCTAAAGGGTTTTCTACATTATATCTTGTCACAAATATCATGCTTTGCTTGTCCTTGGGAAGGATATACCCCTGAAACATGTGTTTAAACACATTTTCCTTTCCATTGTTCTGTTTAATATGATAATCATATTTTACTTTTCATTGTTTGTTTGAACCTTTCTTGTGATCTATATGATCTAAGCAGCAATATTCTCCTGCTTATGTAAACACCTCGGTGTACAATTCTGTTACCAAGAACCTGTTACTATTGTTGATGACATTCCGGTAGCCACCGATGGACGAGAACTTTGCCTATTAGTCCGCCTCGTTCAACGAGCAGGAAAATGGTTCTCTTCGTCCCTCGCCCTTGGTACCGACGTTTTTGCTGACATAATCGACATGCTACCTCTGGCATGCCTTGCTATCATGACCATGCAAGATGTCACCGCTCCTACTTTTATCCCACATGGTGGGCCCATAACCCATAGTTCCACAGGATCGAAACCTAACTCTCCTGTACACCCCCGGTTTCCAAAGTTATTCCTCGCGCTTGACTTCTTGTGTAACTCACGGGTCACCTGCCAAGTGATCTATCCGGGTTTCAGACGCAATACTTATTCTCGTTGCTCTGATCCCCTTTCACCTTCTGATTAGGCATCGAACACTTGCCTATCTATTTGAAACTTCTCATGGTACCTTCTTACTTTTCTCTTGACATCTTCTTAAGTTTCAATTCGAGAGATACTTATGCTTCTTCCCCTGAGTTAACCGTCTGATGCTCGATCTTGTTAGAATCCGTCCTTATAGGGTTTTCCCTTCTCACCCTTTCGTAAGTACGGTGAAGATCCTGAAGAAAGGGTGACTACTTCATCATGAGGACCTGAAGCAGAGGAATGAAGACATCAATGTAATGGATCGACCTCTTCAAGAAGAGCAACTATGACCGAGAAGAATTGTTAGAATTTCGTAACTAGATCCCTTCCCCCTTATAACCGATCCTAAATCTCGGGACGAGATTTCTTGTAGTGGAGGAGAATTTTGACGCCCGGATATTTAAGCCACAGTGAACCTCCGCTAATGATGCCACATCACCTCGATTACTATTGCTAATCTCGCGTTAGTTCGAAACCGGTTCGAGTTCAAATTCAAATTCAAGCAAACAATAAAAGTTTTCAAACAATAAAACTAAAAAGTTCGGGTTGTGCCAAATAATGCATAGGTAATTATGGTGAAGAAACCACGCTTTTATAAAATGCCTAAGTACTCTAAATTGAATAAAGTAGTAGCAAAAACAATTATTTGAATGCTTTAAAATAATAAACAAATGTTGAACTAGTTTATCTAGTCACCAAACTTTTTGTGGCGGTACTAAATAATGGCTAGTATTTGTTTTGACAAGTGGCACTTCTTACAAAATTCTTTTGGTGGATCAACTTAAATGCAAAACAGGAGCTAAGATTTAAAACAGAGAATTAAAGAGAAAAGGAAAAGGAAAAAGGGCCTACAAACTACTTTGCCACTGGGCCATAAGTGGCCACGCGGCCCAGCTCACCTCCCCATCTCCTTCCTGTTCACAGAAGCCTCGTGGACAGAGGGGGCGCGTCCGTGGCCGGGATGGCCACGCACCGGCCATCCGGCGACGCCCCGACGTCCTATAGGTACCCCGACGCCCCTTCCCGAACCCTAGCCTATCCACTCCTTCCCCCGCTCTCCCTCTCCCGTTACAAAAGCCGCCCGCCACCACCATCGCCAACACCTCATCGATCCGGTGGCCACCAGCCTCCCCTCGTTGCGCCAAGGTGTCCAGGAGCTTTGCCATCACCGTCTCGTTCGCCTGGGTGCTCTGAATCGAGCCGGGACAGCCTGTACGCTCGCCATCGAGCTCATCTCCGCCGCTGTTCGTCGTTGGTTCCGACGGCTTCACTGCATCCCATGCCTCCCCGAGCCTCTCCCCGTCAACGATGTGAGCCGACGCGCTTTTCCCCTCTGCCTTCCCCTTGATCTACATCCTCTGATCGCCGTGCTCTTCGTTGTCGTCCCGCGCTAGAAGTCGCCATGGCCGGCGCTCCACTCACATTGCCTCTGCCTTGCTCCAACACGCACGCGCGTGCTCCTGGCCGTGCCCCTGCCCCGCCCGAGCGTGCATCCACCGTGGCTTGGCCGTCGCCCGAGCGCGCTCCGCCCGCTGCGTACGCCCGTGCTCACCCCGCCCTTGTGGCTGCTCCCCGTCGCCTCGGGCTCCAATGCCCTGCCACTCAGCTGCAACCACCTCCGCTGCTGCTCGCCGACCTGCCCCGCCGTGGTCCGGTTGCGCCCTCGACGGCCCCGGCATCCTCCTTTGGCGACCGCCCGCTTCGCCATGGACCCGCCCCGCCGTGGCCTCGTCGATGCCGCGCCGGTGCCCATCCGCGCACGCTGGGCGTCGCCCGGGTTCGCCCTGACGGGCAGCCTCGCCCCTGCGCCCGTTATGCCCACGCCCCGCTAAGGCACCCCTTTGGGCCATTGACAACGGGGCCCCACCCCCAGGAACTCTTTACTAAAAAAACAATAAATAAAATCAAGTAATTAATAATTAAATTAATCAATTACTTAACTAAGTAAATTAATTAACCTAATTAATTGTAATTAATAAACCTAATCATTTTATTAGACTAACTAAACCAGATTAGTTAGTCTTACTCTATGACATGTGGGGCCCTTCTGTTAGTTTGACCAGTTAACGGTCAACGCTGACCGCTGACGTCATGCCGACGTCATGATGACGCAATAAATATTTTCGAATTAAATTAATATTAACAATTTATAAATTGATTAAAACTTTCAAAATTAATATAAAATAAACCGTAGCTCAGATGGAAAAACTTTGTACATGAAAGTTGCTCAGAACGAAGAGACGAATCCGGATACGCAGCCGGTTCGTCCGCCACATGTACCTAGCATAGTGAACCTGCAACATTTCACCTCCGATTCATCTGTCCGAAAATGTGAAACACCGGGGATACTTTCCCGGATGTTTCCCCCTTTCGCCGGTATCACCTCCTACTGCGTTAGGGCACACCTAGCATCACGGATTGCCATGTTACGCTTTGTGATGCTTTGATTGCTTTGATATTTATTGTGTCCCCCCTCCATTACTTCTTTTTGGTAGACCCCGAGACTGCCGGCGACCCCAGTTAGACTACGGAGTTGACGAACCCTCTCTCTTGCCAGAGCAACCAAGCAAGCCCCCCCCCCCTTGATCACCAGATATCGCCTATTCTTCTCTACATTGCTTGCATTAGAGTAGTGTAGCATGTTACTGTTCGGTTACTCCTATTATGTTGCATAGCCTGTCATTGTTGCTACAGTCATTGATACCTTACCCGCAATCCTAAATACTTAGTATAGGATGCTAGTTTATCATCATTGGCCCTACATTCTTGTCAGTCTGCCTTGCTATACTATCGGGTCGTGATCACTTGGGGGGTGATCACAGGTATATACTATACATATATACATACTTCAGATGGTGATTAAAGTCGGGTCAGCTCGAAGAGTACCCGCGAGTGATTCACGGATTGGGGGCTGAAAGGACCTTTGTCCCGACGGCCCTCTGTGTGGATCTTTGTGGCGGAGCGACAGGGCAGGTTGAGACCACCTAGGCGAGAGGTGGGCCTGGCCCTGGTCGTCGTCCGCGGTTGCTTCATAATAACACGCTTAACGAGATCTTGGTATTTGATCTGAGTCTGGCCATTGGGTCTATACGCACTAACCAACTACGTGGGAAAGATATGGGCACTCGACGTCGTGGTATCAGCCGAAGCCTTCTAGACGTCAGCGACTGAGCGGCGCGCGCCTGATTGGAACGTAAGCCTGCTCTTGTATTAGGGGGCTAGTTCTGCTTTCGGCCGCCCACGCAACGTGCAGGTGTGCAATGGGCGATGGGCCCAGACCCCTGCGCCATAGGAGTTAGACCGGCGTGCTGAGCTCTCTGTTAGGCCTAGGTGGGGCTGCGACGTGTTGATCTTCCGAGGCCGGGCATGACCCAGGAAAGTGTGTCCGGCCAAATGGGATCGAGCGTGTTGGGTTATGTGGTGCACCCCTGCAGGGAAGTTTATCTATTCGAATAGCCGTGTCCCTCAGTAAAAGGACGACCCAGAGTTGTACCTTGACCTTATGACAACTAGAACCAGATACTTAATAAAACACACCCTTCCAAGTGCCAGATACAACCCGGTGATCGCTCTCTAACAGGGCGACGAGGAGAGGATCGCCGGGTAGGATTATGCTATGTGATGCTGCTTGGAGGAATTCAATCTACTCTCTTCTACATGCTGCAAGACGGAGGCTGCCAGAAGCGTAGTCTTCGATAGGACTAGCTATCCCCCTCTTATTCTGGCATTCTGCAGTTCAGTCCACCGATATGGCCCTTTACACATATACCCATGCATATGTAGTGTAGATCCTTGCTTGCGAGTACTTTGGATGATTACTCACGGTTGC
The DNA here is from genome assembly GCA_963921465.1 of Triticum timopheevii. Lineage (NCBI taxonomy): Eukaryota > Viridiplantae > Streptophyta > Magnoliopsida > Poales > Poaceae > Triticum > Triticum timopheevii. Next base: position 166,620,308 of record OY997272.1, on the reverse strand, counting down.
TTTCTCCCCCCTTTTCCCCCCTTTCCTTTCTTTCTGGTTGTCGCAACCAGATGCTGGAGTCCAGGAGCCAGACGCCATCCTCGACGACGACTACTACTACACTGGAGGTGCCTACTACTACGTGCAGGCTGCTGACGATGACCAGGAGTAGTTTAGGAGGATCCCAGGCAGGAGGCCTGCGCCTCTTTCGATATGTATCCCAGTTTGTGCTAGCCTTCTTAAGGAAAACTTGTTTAACTTATGTCTGTACTAAGATATTGTTGCTTCCGCTGACTCGTCTATGATCGAACACTTGTATTCGAGCCCTCGAGGCCCATGGCTTGCATTATGATGCTTGTATGACTTATTTATGTTTTTAGAGTTGTGTTGTGATATCTTCCCGTGAGTCCCTGATCTTGATCGTACATGTTTGCGTGCATGATTAGTGTACGATTGAATCGGGGGCGTCACACTAAGACGCACAGATCGGGACCCCCTACCCGAGATCCGCCTGTTTTGACACCGACATCAGCCTCTCCACACGCGCCCGAAGCGGTCGAGTGGAGGCGTATTCTCAGAATACGCTTTTGACATCACCCCCTGGATTTCTTTTATTAGAATTTAATTCATATATTTTGATAGAAACTTTGATAAGCCATAACTTTTAAACCATAAGTCCAAATGAATTGATTGTTTTTGCATTGTGTTTGTATTGAAAAGCTTTAGCAGCACACCAAATTCGAGATTTCTCTACTGTTGAGAATTTCTGGTGAATTTTAGAATGAATCTTGATATTTTCTTTTGCTGTTTTTAAATATTTTCAGAGGGAGAAGCTTGTCTTGAAGATAACCAGGAGGAGTGTGAACCTCCTCTGCACTAAGGCAAGCCACACCAACATTTTCATGGTGTCATTTCAATATCTATGATTTTTTCCAACTTGAATATGAGTTATTTCATGCATTTAATTATTTAAATGAATATTTCTCATGATAGTTACTTTGTCATGATTGAAATGCTTAGTTTGGAGTAGTGTTTGAATGCATGGACTAGTGTGAGGCAGTAGAAGTAGTTTTGATTGTGTGGTTATAATTTGGTTATGATTGGTATTATTTTCATATGTGAGTTATTGACCTTAATATGTTAATGGCATAATTAAAATAATTAGTGATAAAAACTAGTGAGTTAAAATCATTGAAGTTAAGTGATGACTAGTGCAAGTAGAAAACTTGATGATGTTGATCTACTTACTTAAAGTGATATGTGATGCATGTCGAATAGTTGCATGTTCATAGCTTATTGTGACTCGAGTTATTTTTCATTTCAAGTTAAACCTGATGTTAATTCAACTTCAACATAATGTTGATCGAGTCATGGTGCCACTGAATCGAGTTTTTCCCAGTGCAACCACATTTGCCTTTATGGGAAGGCCTTTATTCGGTCCGTTGTCATGCCTCTGGTCAGTACCTCGGGAAGGTTATGGGTGTGCGGTACCTTGGCCCGGTAAGGAGACATAACCTTGTGTGCCCATTTTTTATATGGTACCTTGTCCCTATTTGAGACCGTTTGAGTTTTGCCACGACGGTGGCCGTTGATGTCTTTGGTAGACATGGGGCCACCTATGACTTAGCCCAGAGGGGAGTTGGTCGGAGTGGCCGGGAGAGTGTCATGGCAATGGGATGGTTTTTTCGGAATGTCGTTGGTCCACCCGAATAGGAGTGCGAGGCCATGGGTTCCGTGATGTGAGTACAATGTGCTAACCTCTAAAGAGTGTTTATTAAATCTATCGATAACCGCGTCCTCGGTTATGGACATAGCTCGTGAGTAAGTCACACCATGGATCAACATGATTAAGTAATCTTGCACACTAATTTTTTATGCTTGGCACTAATTATTTGATGAGGTTTGTGTGACCATAAAGATGGTCGGTATCATGGGAACCAAAGTGTTGGTTTGCTTGTGATTCAGAAGTGATCACTGTATGATGATGTTGGTTACGAGGTAACCCATTTGGTAAGAGAGTCCAAGGGACTCGGTGCACAAGTTTGTTCCATTTTATTAGTAGTATGTTATTGCATTGCATTTAAATTGATTAATTGTCATGATATTGTTTGCCATTATTTTTATGCTTGTTGTGAGCTTGCAAGTACATTCAATGTACTGACCTGGCGTGTCATGCCAGATTTCATGAAAGTCTTACCGGATCGTAGTGCTTCCCGAGTGTGTCCACATTGGTGTCCCTATGCTATGGAGTTCCGCTTCATCGTCATTCCACTGCCGCGTAGTTATCTTGATCGAGGCCCGAGGGAGTCCTGGATTAGTGCGTATCCGGACAGCTAGACTATATACTTTGGCCGGCTGTTGGACTGTGAAGATACAAGACTCAAGACTTCGTCCTGTGTCCGGATGGGACTCTCCTTTGCGTGGAAGACAAGCTTGGCGATCCGGATATTATATTTCCTTCTTTGTAACTGACTCCATGTAAACCCTAGCCCTCTCCCGTGTCTATATAAACCGGAGGGTTTAGTCCTTAGAGGCAGAATCATAATCATCATAGGCTAGCTTCTAGGGTGTAGCCTCTACGATCTCGTGGTAGATCAACTCTTGTAACACTCATATCATCAATATCAATCAAGCAGGAAGTAGGATTTTACCTCCATAGAGAGGGCCCGAACCTGGGTAAAACATCGTGTCCCTTGCCTCCTGTTACCATTAGCCTTAGACGCACAGATCGGGACCACCTACCCGAGATCTGCCGGTTTTGACACCGACATTGGTGCTTTCATTGAGAGTTCCTCTGTGTCGTCGCTGCGAGGCTTGATGGCTCCTTCAATCATCAACAACACTGTCCGGGGTGAGATTTTCTCCCCGGACAGATCTTCGTGTTTGGCGGCATTCCACTGCGGGCCAGTTCGCTTGGCCATTTGGAGCAGATCGACGGCTATGCCCCTGGCCACCAGGTCAGGTTCGGAAACCTGAACTACATGGCCGATATCCGCGGAGACTTGATCTTCAACGGATTCGGGACTGCGCCAGGAGCGCCGGACAGTCACGATGAGCATGGCTTAGACCTGCTGTCGGACAATGCTCGGGATATCGCCCCTGCAGGAGCCCCGGACCTAAATCCGGGGCAAATTGCGTCGCCTGAGGTCGGGTGGATGGACCCCGCCCCGGAGGCCGCACACCCATCGGCGGTAGAGCCGAACAGACTTCACCCCCAAGGAAGCCTATGACACCAGACCCTCGGACTTGTATCCGGCTGCAGGTTCCAGTTCGCGCACTCCTGAGCCCGCCGAATCTGGTTGGGCCCCGGTAATGGAGTTCACCACTACGGATATCTTCCAGCACTCACCCTTTGGCGACACGCTAAACTCGTTAAAATCTCTCTCTTTGTCAGGAGACCCTTTGCCGAATTATGTCCGGCTCGAGTGGGAAGCAGGCGACGAAGGAATTCGTTGCCCACCCACCACCCACTTCATTGCCACGATCGATGATTTAACCGACGTGCTTGGCATCGACTCTGAAGACATCGATGGTATGGATGACGATGTAGGAGAAGAACAGGAACCACAGCCCACGGGGCGGTGGACAGCCACCTCCTCATATGATATATATATATATATATATATATATATATATATATATATATATATATATATATATATATATATATATATATATATATGGTCGACACTCCGAAGGAAACCAATGGTGATGAGGCAATGGAGGATAACCTCTCAGGGAAGAAAGCAAAGCATGGGCGTCGTCGGCGCCGCTCCAAGCCCCACCACAGCAATACCAGCACAGGAGATGAAAACAATGCGGATGGTGCCGAAGATGAATACAACCCCGATCAGCCTGCCTTCGAGCAGGCCGAGCAGGAAGACGGGCAAGTCAGCCCAGACGAATAGGTGACCGACGGATATTCAGAGGAGTACAACTACATGCCCCCCTCCAAAGATGAGATTAGCCTCAGCGACGACAAGTTCGGCGTGCCTGAGGACCCCGTGGAGCAGGAGTGCTTCAAGCACAGGCTTATGGCCACTGCGAGGAGCCTGAAAAAGAAGCAGCAGCAACTCCAAGCTAATCAAGACCTGCTCACAGACAGATGGACTGAAGTCCTGGTAGCTGAGGACTATGGACTCGAGCGCCACACGGCTGACCGGCCACCTCATAGCCGGGATAAAATGGCATACCAGCCCGAATACCAGCCCGCACCCCCACGCCAATACACTACGGCCCGGGGCAATAGGCAGGACCTGCAAGATATACTGGAAAACAAGGCAGGACAGCCAAGATCGATCTACGGATCGCGGGGGCGCGCCCCAACACGTAATGATGATCATTACGCCGGATACACCATCAACAAGTCCGGTCGGACCAAATACAGCCAACCAGACTCAGTCGAACTGCGTAGCCACATAGCCCGGCATAGAGGTGCCGCACACCCCCTCTACTTCACTAACGAAGTGATGGATCATGAATTCCCAGAAGGGTTTAAACCTGTAAACATCGAATCATATGATGGCACAACAGACCTCACAGTATGGATCGAAGATTTCCTTCTCCACATTCACATGGCCCGTGGTGACGATCTACATGCCATCAAGTACCTTCCCCTTAAGCTCAAAGGACCGGCAAGGCACTGGCTAAACAGCCTGCCGGCAAATTCCATTGGCAGTTGGAAAAACCTGGAGGACGTGTTCCTCGACAACTTCCAGGGCACGTACGTGCGACCACCGGATGTCGATGACTTGAAACACATTACCCAACAGCCTGGAGAGTCAGCCAGGAAATTCTGGACTCGGTTCCTAACCAAAAAGAACCAAATAGTCAACTGTCCGGACGCCGAAGCACTGGCGGCCTCCAAGCATAATATCCGTGACGAGTGGCTCGCCCGACACCTCGGCCAGGAAAAACCAAAGTCCATGGCGGCCCTCACATCACTCATGACCCGCTTTTGCGTGGGCGAGGACAGCTGGTTGGCTCGCAGTAGCACCATGCCAATAAATTCCGGCACCTCAGATGTCCGCGACAATAACGGCAAACCACGGCGCAACAGACATAAGCAACGGAACAACAGCGACAACACTGAAGACACGGCAGTCAACGCCGGATTCAGTGGCTCGAAATCTGGTCAGCGGAAAAAGCCGTTCAAAAGAAACAATCAGGGACCGTCCAGTCTAGACCGCATACTTGCTCGCTCGTGCCAAATTCATGGCACCCTGGATAAGCCAGCAAACCACAACAATAGAGACTGCTGGGTGTTCAAACAGGCCAGTAAAATAAACACTGAAAAGAAGGACAAGGGGCTGCACAGCGATGATGACGAGGAGCCCCGGCGTCCGAACACGGGGGGACAGAAGAAATTTCCTCCACAGGTGAAAACGGTCAATATGATCTACGCCACCCACATCCCCAAATGGGAACGAAAGCGAGCACTACGGGACGTCTATGCGATGGAGCCAATCGCCCCAAAATTTAACCCATGGTCAGCCTGTCCGATCACCTTTGATCGTAGGGATCACCCTACCAGCATCCGTCATGGCGGTTCAACCGCATTGGTCCTAGACCCAATCATCGACATTCCACCTTACGCGGGTCCTTATGGATGGCGGCAGCAGCCTGAACCTGCTTTATCAGGATACAGTGCGCAAAATGGGCATCGACCCTTCGAGGATCAAGCCCACCAAAACCACCTTCAAAGGTGTAATTCCAGGAGTAGAGGCCCGTTGCACGGGCTCCATAACAGTGGAAGTGGTCTTCGGATCTCCGGATAACTTCCAAAGCGAGGAGTTAATCTTCGATATCGTCCCTTTTCGTAGTGGTTATCACGCACTACTTGGACGAACCGCATTCGCTCGATTCAATGCGGTACCACACTATGCATACCTCAAGCTCAAGATGCCAGGACCTCGCGGGGTCATAACAGTCAATGGAAACATGGACCACTCTCTCCATACAAAAGAGCATACTGCAGCCCTCGTGGCAGAAGTACAATGCAGCATTCTTCGGCAAACCACCAATCCGGCGACAACAACCCCAAACACCGTCAAGCGAGTCCGGAGTACCCCGCAACAGGATCGCCAGGCACGCCAAGAGCACGACTAGCAGTCCGGCCTCCGCTCCAGCCCCATCAAAGTAGCATTCATACCGCGCATACACAATTACACGCTCACAATACCATGGGCATAGGCGGAGGCGCACTAGGGACTCGGTCAACAGTATGGCTCAGCCGCAGCATACTTTAATAACCCCCTTTTTTCTGTCAGGATACTTCTCTCGGGCAGCCTCTTCAGAAGAGCCGGATTGTCGGACTTGCGCGGGAGATAAAACCAAGGAGGCAAAAGGTTTTGCGCACAAAGGGAATACCCAGGTGGAATCTGTTCACGATCGTTATACCTGTTTTATATACCTACATGCGGCCCGCCCTTGGATAGGACATGTTAAATAGTCCTATTTACTTCTGCTTAACACATTCATTGTAAACATACACTTAGATGTATTGTTTATCAATAGGAGATAATATATAGCGTCAGCTTATTATTCCTATTTGCACATTCTTCCTATAAATGTTTATTTAATATTGCATCCGTACACCTTGGTACGTTCAGTTTGCCAGGGGCTTCTTATGGCGCCCCATAATACGGCAAGACAAGTTCAAACACTTTCAATAGTGCAGCACCCCGAACTTATAGCATTATATGCATCAGCTCCGAATCATGTCTTGGGTCAACAGTTGGGTTTGCCAGGCTCCCTTGTTTTGGTACCTTACGTTCCCTTATCTCGGCTAAGATAGCGCAGGGAGAACTACTGCGATTGTGTCCCGGTTCTTCCAGACGAGCACCTCAGTAGAGAAAGCCGAAAACTGACCGGCATGATGCGGCGAGAGCTGGTCACTATTCAAGAGGTCTTAAAATCCTTAAAGATTTTCTCCGCTTCAGGCGAGGAATCGGCCTCGTCCGATTTAGGCGTATATAGCGCCCCGATTTGGCTTTCCGAATTCTAGGGGCTTCGCCGGAATTTAAAATTGTAGACCTCTATGGCTAAGTGAAAGTTATTAAGCCGCATAGTCCGATTGCCTTGTTCGCTGCGCCAAACACCTCCTTCAGAGACCAAAATTTGGATAAAGAGTGTCTGGGTTTTTCCAGGAACACCCCGGTACTAGTTATGTGGGAGCGGAAGCCGACGACTGGCCTACTTTCAGAATTTTATAAATAGCCACACATAAGGTAATATTTTAAATCAAAAAGCGCTATATAGCGCAAGTAACTTCGTCTTTATATTACAACAACGAAGAAGTACATTCACTCAAAGATCGTGTCCTTGGTACATTCATCGGCCACGAGATGAGCGCCTTTCATAACGCCTGTCGGTGTCAAAAACGGCGGATCTCGGGTAGGGGGTCCCAATCTGTGTGTCTCAGGCTGATGGTAACAGGAAGCAAGGGACACAATGTTTACCCTGGTTCGGGCCCTCTCGATGGAGGTAAAACCCTACTTCCTGCTTGATTAATATTGACGATATGAGTAGTACAAGAGTAGATCTACCACGAGATCGTAGAGGCTAAACCCTAGAAGCTAGCCTATGATGATTATGATTGTAGTTGTGATCGGCCTTCTAAGGACCAACCTCGCCGGTTTATATAGACACCAGAGAGGGCTAGGGTTTACACGGAGTCGGTTACAAGGAAGGAAATACAATATCTGGATCGCCAAGCTTGTCTTCCACGCAAAGGAGAGTCCCATCCAGACACGGGACGTAGTCTTGAGTCTTGTATCTTCACGCTCCAATAGTCTGGACGACGTATATAGTCCGGCTGTCCGGATACCCCCTAATCCAGGACTCCCTCAGTAGCCCCTGAACCAGGCTTCATTGACGATGAGTCCGGCGCGCAATCTTGTCTTCGGCATTGCAAGGTGGGTTCCTTCTCCGAATACTCCAAGGTAATCATCGAACACGTAAACCATGTCCGGATCTGCAAAATAATCTGCAAAATGATCAATCATGGCGCTCGGGAAGTAAGCGATTCTCAACGGGCGAGTGAGGAGGCGCACCGCTTTCGTCGCCTTTATAAAGGGATAAGGGCTCCCCATTTTCACCCATGCCTTCCCCCTCCTTTGCTCATCCTTACCTCCTCGAGCTCCAACGCCCTAGTCCAAGTCCTCTCCGCACAGCTGAATATGTCCGGAGCAGGAGGCAAGTGGGTGGCTTCCACTGTGAAGGAGAAGCATATCGCGAATCTTCGGGAGGCCAGATACTTGGCCGCAGACATAGCGCACCGGCTACCGGACGACGGGCAGGTCATTCCAACCCCGGGACCCCACGAGAGGGTCGTGTTTCTCGCCCACTTCGTCCGTGGACTGGGATTCCCACTTCATCCCTTCGTTCGCGGGCTCATGTTCTACTACGGGCTAGATTTCCATGATCTACCCCCAAACTTCGTCCTCAACATCTCTTCGTTCATCGTCGTATGCGAGGCGTTCCTCCACATCAAGCCTCACTTCGGCCTGTGGCTACAAATCTTCTGCGTGAAGCCGAAGATCATGAGAGGCCAGCAAGCGGAGTGCGGAGGGGCCATGGTGGGCAAGATGCCTAACGTCACCTGGCTTGACGGCTCCTTTGTGGAGACCGTGAAAGGGTGGCAGTCGGGGTGGTTCTACATCACCGAGCCACGCGGTGCCAACTGGGCGGCGGCCCCCGAATTCCTATTCGGAACTACCATGCAGCTCACCTCCTGGGAAAAGAAGGGCCTGGCCTAGGGCGAACCTACAGAGCTAACCGGACTCCAAAACTGCATCAAGAGCATGAAGGACAAGAACATCAAGATTGTCAACATGATCCAGGTCATGCTCGTTCGCCGGATTCTTCCGTGCCAAAGGTGGGCATTTAATCTGTGGGAGTTCGTCCCGGCCGAACACCAGATGCTTCGGAGGCTCTACGGCATGACGCATAAAGACGCATGGAAGGCACTGTTCAAGGCCTCCGAAGTACCTCCTCCCACATCCGAGGACCATGGACTTCATGCCGCGCGGCCTCCTTGTCCGGTGAGTTTTCTGACTACCACCGGATTCAGCTCTTCCCAATATATTCGTGGGGGAGTCTTAAGTAATGGTGCATATTTGATCAGGATTATGTGGAGACAGTGGAGCGGATTGACTGTCCGGCTCCGCTGCTAGAAGGCCCAGCCGATGCTCTCCTTACCGACATGCTAGTCCTGGCGCCCTACAAGGCACCGGACAAGAAGGCCGAAAAGAAGGCCCCGGGGACCAGGAAGGGTCTCTGGCGTAAGGTCGTACCGGAATCCTCGTCCGAAGACGATGAGGCACACTCCTCCCCCGAAGGGGAGGAAGAAGAAGGGGCCACCCCATCCGGAGAGGATGGGGGGCCTGAGAAGGCGGACCAGGGGGCCGGGAAAGGCCCCCGGCGCAAGGCCGTCATACCCTCGTCGTCTGACGACGACGAGGCAGATTCCTCAAGCGGAGGCGGGGGGAGCAAGAGGAAACTCTGCCTCCCCGCACTGGGGAGGAGAAAAAGAGGGAAGCCGCCCCGGAGGGGGAGGCTGGGATGTCCAAGAAGGGAAAGGTGTCCCTTCCGGACTACTCCACCACGGCCGCCCATAGCGAGGAGGGGTGGCTGCCCAGGGGGAAGCCCCTAGCGCGATCGTAAGTATCCGCACTCTATCGTGACTTTACTTCATAGTCTTTTTATAACGCCGAACATATATGCAGTCCGGCCAGGGTTCATCCCGAGGTATCGTCTTCGGATGGGTCCCTGAGCGATTCAGCGATGAACTCGCTCCCGACGGCCACTACTCCTCAGCCCGCGGATGACACGAATGTGTTGTCCCGAAGGCTCCGAGAGCGGGGGGAGGTGACTCTGGAGACGCCCCAAGGCGTAATTCCAAATGTCGGACGCGGGGTTCAAGATCCCCGTGGATCGTGTCAATGAGAGCCGCAGTAGGCCGGGCTCCCACTCGAACACTGTTCCAGAACCTGGAATGGTTCCGGACTCAAGCGAGGAGCCCCTCGTTAGGGAGGGCGAGTCGTCCATGCCGAGGACTTCCGTTACGCCCGAGGTGTCGGATTATCTGCTGGAAGCGCTTCGCGGCGCTTCCATGGATGAAGAGCATCGTACTCTTATGAGTGCGGTGATTCAGAAGGTTTTGTCCGCCAAGAGCGGACTAACCCAAGCTTGCACTAGCCTCCTGACAGGCTTTGAGGTAAGTAATAAAAATGTGTGAAATTACCACCCGATAGGTAGTAGCCCGTGATACTCTGTTAGGTGACAAATGGAGGGTCAATTATAAACCGTAGGAGTCTAATAATAAGTGTGCATGTGAATAAGCAGGCTGTGTTGCTTGCCGCTGCTGTCCACATAGCCGAGGTTGCCGTACTAAAGCGGGACCTGGAGCAGGTGCAAGGAGAGCTCGACCTCACGAAGAGGCAGCTCGAAGAGAACAAAGGTGAGTGATTCCCCGCTCTCATATAATGAAGGATAGATAAAATTGGTTATTCTGACGACGAAGCATCGTGACTGTGTAATAGGGGCCACCACCGAAGTGGCGTCTCTGAAGAAAGCGCTGTCCGAGGCCGAAGACAAGGCGGCCTTGGAATGCAAGGAGAGCAAAAAGCAAGATGCTAGAGTGAGCGAGGTACAGCAAGAGCTCCAGGAGCTCGGCAAGAAGTTCGAGTCCGTGGAGCATGATCTTAAGATTTAAGAGGCCGAGCTTGCGAAGGCCCTTGCGAGTATGAAAGACGCCAAGGCCGAAGCCGACAAGGCACAGCAGGAAATCCAGGCGACCAAGAAGATAGCGGCAGGTAAGACATTCTTTATGCAAAGCAAACATGTGGAGGAGGCGTTTCTTTTACTTACCCGAATTTGGAGCTCTCCAGGGGAATTCGCAGATCTGCCACACAGCATATCAGATGTCGTGGAGTTCTACCGTGCCAAAGAAGGGAGCTCAACGGAGAAGCTGTTATGGTCCCAGTATGCTGGGGCCGAACACCCAATGCCTCTGAGTGACCAACTGAGGTAGTTGGTCGAACTCTACGGGGCGGCCGAAGTGGCTATGAAGGATTTCATAGTCCGGATGTGGCCTGGTGAGCCCCTGCCCACTAGCTACTTCGGCTTGATCAAGCGGATGGTGAATGCCTGTCCGCGGCTTGAAGTTATCAAGCGATCAGTTTGCATTGAGGGTGCCCGCCGGGCCTTTGCCCGTGCGAAGGTGCATTGGGGCAAGCTGGATGCGGAGAAGCTGTTGAAGGACGGGTCGCCGGAGGGCAAGACGCATCGCTATCCCGAGAAGTATTACGATGGCGTTATGAAGGGCGCTCGTCTCGTGGCTGATGAATGTTCCAAGGACACGATCCTTGAGTAAATGTACCTCTATCGTTGTTGTAATATTAAGACGAAGTTACTTGCGCTATGTAGCACTGTTTGATTTAAAATATTACCTTCCGTGCGACTGTTTATAAAATTCTGAAAGTAGGCCAGTCGTCGGCTTCCGCCCCCACGTAACTAGCACCGGGGTGTTCCTGGAAAAACCCGGATACTCTTTACCCAAATTTTTGGTCCCTTAAGGAGGTATCTGGCGTAGCGAACAAGACAATCGGACTATGCGGCTTTATAACTTTCACTTAGCCATAGAAGTCTACAATTTTAAATTTCGGCGAAGCCCCTAGAATTCGGAAGGCCGAATTGGGGTGCTATATACGCCTAGATCGGACGAAGCCAATTCCTCGCATAAAGCGGAACAATCTTTATGGATTTTAAGACCTCTCGAACAACGACCAGCTCTCGCCGCATCATGTTGGTTAGTTTTCGGCTTTCTCTACTGAGGTGCTCGTCCGGAAGAACCAGCACACAATCACAGTAGTTCTCCCTGTGCTACCTTAGCCAATATAACGGAACGTAAGGTACCAAAACAAGGGAGCCGGGCAAACCAAACTATTGACCCAAGACGTGATTCGGAGCTAATGCATATAGTGCTATAAGTTCGGGGTGCCGCACTGTTGAAAGTGATCGGACTTGTTTTGTCGTATTATGAGGTGCTAGAAGAAGCCCCTGGCAAAATTGATTGTACCAAGGTGTACGGATGCAATATTAAATAAACATTTGTAAGAAAAAATGCTCAAATGATAATAATAAGATGACGCTATGTATGACCTCCCATTGATGAATAATACATTTAAGCGTATGTTTACAATGGGTGCGTTTAAGCGGAAGTAAATAGGACTATTTAACATGTCCTATCCAAGGGCAGGCTGCATGTAGGTATATAAAATAGGTATAACGATCGTGAACAGATTCCACCTGGGTATTTCCTTTTGTGCGCAAAGCCTGTGGTCTCCTTGGTTTTCTCTCCTATGTAAGTCCGATAATCCGGCTCTTTTGAAGAGGCTGCCCTAAAGCAATGTCCTGAAAGATAAAAAGGGAAGGTTATGAAGATATGTTGCGGTGATACCGCACTGTTGACTGTGTCACTGCTGCGCCTCCGCCTATGCCCATGGTATTTTAAGTGCGTAATTGTGTACGCGTGGCACGAATGCTGCTTTGATGGGTCTTAAGCAGAGGCGAGACTGCTAGTCGCGCTCTTTGTGTGCCTGGTGATCCTGTTGCGGGGTGCTCCGGACTCGCTTGACGGTGTTTGAGGTTGTCGTCGCCGGATTGGTGGTTTGTCGGAGGAGGCCGCATTGTACTTCCGCTGCGAGGGCTGCAGTATGCTCTTCTGTACGGAGAGAGCGGTCCATATTTTCGTTGACTGTTATGACCCCGCGCAGTCCTGGCATTTTGAGCTTGAGGTATGCATCATGTGGTACCGCATTGCGTGGTAACCACTACGGAAAGGGACGATATCGAAGATTAACTCTTTGCTTTGGAAGTTATCCGGAGATCCGGAGACCACTTCCAGTGTTATAGAGCCCGTATAACGAGCCTCCACTCCAGGAATTACACCTTTGAAGGTGGTTTTGGTGGGCTTGATCCTTGAAGGGTCGATGCCCATTTTGCACACTGTGTCCTGATAAAGCAGGTTCAGGCTGCTGCCGTCGTCCATAAGGACTCGCGTGAGGTGGAATCCGTCGATGATTGGGTCTAGGACCAATGCGGCTGTGCCGCCATGACGGATGCTAGTAGGGTGATCCCTATGATCAAAGGTGATCGGACAAGCTGACCATGGGTTGAATTTGGGGGCGACTGGCTCCATCGCATAGACGTCACGTAGTGCTCGCTTCCTTTCCCGCTTGGGAATGTGAGTGGCACAGATCATGTTGACCGTTTTCACCTAGGGGGTGGGGGAATTTCTTCTGTCCCCCCGTGTTCGGACGCCGGGGCTCCTTGTCATCGTTGCTGTGCAGCCCCTTGTCCTTGTTTTTGGCGTTTATTTTGCTGCCCTGTTTGAACACCCAGCAGTCTATGTTGGTGTGGTTGGCTGGCTTGTCTGGGGTGCCATGAATTTGGCACGAGCGTTCCAGTATGCGGTCCAGACTGGACGATCCTTGATTGTTTCTTTTGAACGGCTTCTTTCGCTGACCGGATTTGGATCCATGAATCCGGCGTTGACTGCCGTGTCTTCTGTGTTGTCGCCGTTGTTCCGTCGCTTGTGTCTGTTGCGCCATGGCTTGCCTTTATTGTCACGGACGTCCGAAGTGCCAGAATGTGGCGTGGTGCTGCTGCGAGCCAACCAGCTGTCCTCGCCCGCGCAAAAGCAGGTCATTAGTGTCGTGAGATCTGCCATGGACTTGGGTTTTTCCTGGCCGAGGTGTCGGGCGAGCCACTCGTCACGAATATTATGCTTAAAAGCCGCCAGTGCTTCGGTGTCCGGATAGTCGACAATCTGGTTCTTTTTAGTTAGGAACCGAGTCCAGAATTTCCTGGCTGACTCTCCGGGCTGTTGAGTAATGTGGCTCAAATCATCGGCATCCGGTGGTCGCACATATGTGCCCTAGAAGTTGTCGAGGAACGCGTCTTCCAGGTTTTCCCAACTGCCAAAGGAATTTGCGGGCAGGCTGTTTAGCCAGTGCCGGGCGGGTCTTTCGAGCTTAAGGGGAACATACTTGATGGCGTGTAGGTCATCTCCGCGGGCCATGTGAGTATGGAGAAGGAAATCTTCAATCCATACTGCGGGGTCTGTTGTGCCATCGTATGATTCGATGTTTACGGGTTTGAACCCTTATGGGAATTCATGATCCATCACTTCATCGGTGAAGCAGAGGGGGTGTGCGGCGCCTCTATGCCAGGCTATGTGGCTACGCAGTTCGAATTGGTCTGGGTGGCTTTGTTCGTCCCGACCGGACTTGTTTATGGTGTATCCGTCGCGGCGGTCATCGTCGCGTGCTGGGGCGTGCCCCCGCGATCTGTAGATCGATCTTGGATGTCCTGCTTTATTTTCAAGTATATCTTGCAGGTCTTGCATGTTACCCCGGGCCGTAGTGTATTGGCGTGGGGGTCGGGCTGGTATTCGGGCTGATATGCCATTTTATCCCGGCCGCGGGGTGGCCGGTCAGCTGTGTAGCGCTCGAGTCCGTATTCCTCGGCTACCAGGACCTCAGTCCACCTATCTGTGAGCAGGTCTTGATCAGCTTGGAGTTGTTGCTGCTCCTTTTTTAGGCTCCTCGCAGTGGCCATAAGCCGACGCTTGAAGCGCTCCTGCTCCACGAGATCCTCAGGCACGCCGAACTCGTCATCGCCGAGGCTAATCTCTTCTTCGGAGGGGGGCATGTAGTTGTCCTCCTCTGGATATCCGTCCGTCGCCTGTTCATCTGGGTTGATCCGCTCATCTTCCTGCTTGGCCTGCTCGAAGGCGGGCTGATCAGGGTTGTATTCCTCTTCGGCACCATCCGGATTGTTTTCATCTCCTGGGCCGGTATTGCTATGGAGGGGCTTGGAGCGGCGCCGACGATGCCCAATGCTTTGTTTTTCTCCTTGAGGGGTTATCCTCCGTTGCCTCATCGCCATTGGTTTCCTTCGGAGTGTCCACCATATATATATCGTATGAGGAGGTGGCTGTCCACCGCCCTGTGAGCGGTGGTTCCTGTACTTCTACTGCATCGTCGTCCATACCGTCGATGTCTTCGGAGTCGAAGTCAAGCACGTAGGTTAGATCATCGACCGTGGCAATGAAGTGGGTGGTGGGTGGGTAGCGAATTCCTTCATCGCCTGCTTCCCACTCGAGCCGGACATAGTTCGGCCAAGAGCCTCCTAACAAAGAGAGAGACTTTAATGAGTTCAGCATGTCGCCAAAGGGCAAGTGCTGGAAGATATCCGCAGCGGTAAACTCCATTACCGGAGCCCAACCTGGCTCGGCTGGTTCGGGAGTGCGCGGACGGGAACCTACAAATGGATACGAGTCCGGGGGTCCGGAGTCACATGCTTCCACAGAGGTGAGACATGTGTTCGGCTCCATCGCCGATGAGTGTGCGGCCTGCGGGGCCGGGTCCATCCCTCCATCCTTAGGCAATGTAGTCTGCTCCAGATTTAGGTCCGGGACTACTGCAGGGGTAATATTCCGAGCACTGTCCGACAGCAGGTCTAGGCCGTGCTCATCGTGACTGCCCGGCACTCCTGGCGCAGGCCCGATTCCGTCGAAGATCAAGTCTCCGCGGATATCGGCCGTGTAGTTCAGGTTTCCGAACCTGACCTGGTGGCCAGGGGCGTAGCTGTCGATCTGCTCCAGATGGCCAAGCGAATTGGCCCACAGTGCGAAGCCGCCGAACACGAAGATCTGTCTAGGGAGAAAAGTCTTGCCCTGGACCGTGTTGTTGATGATTGAAGGCGCCATCAAGCCTTGCAGCAATGACATAGAGGAACTCTCAATGAAAGCACCAATGTCGGTGTCAAAATCGGTGGATCTCGAGTAGGGGGTCCCGATCTGTGCATCTCAGGCTGATGGTAACAGGAAGCAAGGGACACAATGTTTACCCAGGTTCGGGCCCTCTCGATGGAGGTAAAACCCTACTTCCTACTTGATTAATATTGACGATATGAGTAGTACAAGAGTAGATCTACCACGAGATCGTAGAGGCTAAACCCTAGAAGCTAGCCTATGATGATTATGATTGTAGTTGTGATCGTCCTTCTAAGGACCAACCTCTCTGGTTTATATAGACACCGGAGAGGGCTAGGGTTTACACGGAGTCGGTTACAAGGAAGGTAATACAATATCCGGATCACCAAGCTTGTCTTCCACACAAAGGAGAGTTCCATTCGGACACGGGACGGAGTCTTGAGTCTTGTATCTTCACGCTCCAATAGTCCTGACGATGTATATAGTCCGGCTGTCCGGATACCCCCTAATCCAGGACTCCCTCAACGCCATCATAATATCTTTCGGGACAGCGATGCGCCTTGCCCTCCGGCGGTCCATCCTTCACCAGCTTCTCCGCATCCAGCTTGCCCAAATGCACCTTCGCATGAGCAAAGGCTCGGCGGGCACCCTCAATGCAAACAGATCGCTTGATCACTTCAAGCTGCGGACAGGCATTCACCATCCTCTTTATCAGGCTGAATTAGCTAGCGGGCAGGGGCTCACTAGGCCACATCCGGACTATGAAATTTTTCATAGCCACTTTGGCCGCCCTATGGAGTTCAACCAATTGCTTCAATTGGTCACTCAGAGGCATCGGGTCTTCGGCTCCAGCATATTGGGACCAGAACAACTTCTCCGTTGAGCTCCCCTCCTCGGCATGGTAGAACTCTGCAGCATCTGATATGCTGCGTGGCAGATTTGCAAATACCCCTCGAGAGCTTCGAATTCGGGTAAGTAAAATAAACGCCTCCTCCACATGCTTGCTTTGCATAAAGAATGTCTTACCCGTCGCAATCTTTTTGGCCGCCTGGATTTCCTGCTGGGCCTTTTTGGCTACGGCCTTGGCGTCTTTCATACTCAAAAGGGCCTTCGCAAGCTTAGACTCCTTCGTCTTGAGGTCACGCTCCAAGGACTCGAACTTCTTGCCGAGCTCCCGGAGCTCTTCCTGTACCTCGCCCACCCTAGCATCCTGCTTTTCGCGCTCAATGCGCTCCATGGCCGCCTTGTCTTCAGCCTCAGATAGCGCTTTCTTCAGGGACGCCACTTCGGTTGTGGCCCCTATTACAAAGTCACGACGCTTTGTTGTTAGAATCAACAATTTTGTTTATTCTTTATGATACATGAACGGGGTATCACTCACCTTTGTTCTCGTCGAGCTGCCTCTTTGGGAGGCAGCAACAGTCATGCTTGTGAGGATGTCCCCGTTCGTCACTCAGCAAGATAGGCAGGACATTCCCCGAGCCGTATTCTCCACCATCGCCTCCACCGCCACATCCGCCCTCCACTGAAGAGATTATGCGCATGTTTGAAGTAAGAAGAAACAACAATCTGATTGAGTTGTTGAGAAGTGTTCAGGCTATGGTTGGGCATAATGGAAATCTGAATGGTCAACACTCTGAGTTGTCAGATTTTCAGAGGACCAAGGCCCCAAGTTTCAGTCAAGTTATCGATCCTTTGGAAGCCAATGATTGGTTGCAAACTATTGATAAGAAGCTTGAGATTGCTCGCACTAAAGAAGCTGACAAGGTTCCATTCACTACACACTATCTTGAGGGAGCTGCTACTATATGGTGGGATAATGCTAAAGCCATGTGGCTTGCGGACGAAGAAATTACATGGACTAAATTCAAGGACCACTTCCGCAAATATCATATTCCCGCTGGTATTATGAAGGTCAAGCAGCACGATTCCTTGCTCTCACCGAAGGAAGCATGTCAGTAAGTGAGTATCTGCATAAGTTCAACCATTTGGCCCGTTATTTTTCTATGATGTGGCCATGGAAGAAAGGAAGATCGACAGATTTCTTGGAGGACTGAATCAACACCTCAGATGCACTCTTAGTATGCTCAACTTTCCGGATTTCCAGACACTGGTGAACAAAGCCCTCATTGTCGAAAGAGAACACGAGCTCATGCACGTTAACAGGCCCGCTAATAATGATCACAAGTGCAAATTCGAGCCTAAGAAGGATGGACAAACAGTGCAGAAGGCTCGTACCTGGTGAGGGAGTCCAGGATTAGGGGGTCCTCGGACAGCCGGACTATATGCTTATGCCGGACTGTTGGACTATGAAGATACAAGATTGAAGACTACGTCCCGTGTCTGGGTGGGACTCTCGTTTGCATGGAAGGCAAGCTTGGCAATTCAGATATGTAGATTTCCTTCTCTGTAACCAACTTTGTGTAACCCTAGCCCCCTCTGGTGTCTATATACACCGGAGGGTTTAGTCCGTAGGACAACAACAATCAGAATCATAGGCTAGCTTCTAGGGTTTAGCCTCTACTATCTCGTGGTAGATCAACTCTTGTAATACTCATATCATCAAGATCAATCAAGCAGGAAGTAGGGTATTACCTCCATTGAGAGGGCCCGAACCTGGGTAAACATTGTGTCCCCCGCCTCCTGTTACCATTAGCCTTAGACGCACAGTTCGGGACCCCCTACCCGAGATCCGCCGGTTTTGATACCGACATTGGTGCTTTCACTGAGAGTTCCACTGTGTCGTCACGGTAAGGCTTGATGGCTCCTTCAATCAGCCGCAACGATGCGATCCAGGGTGAGGTTTTCCTTCCCGGACAGATCTTCGTACTCGGCGGTTCGCACTACGGGCCAACTCGCATGGCCATCTAGAGCAGATTGATAGCTATGCCCTGGCCATCAGGTCAGGTTTGGAAGCCTGAACTACACTGTCGATGTCCGCGGAGACTTGATCTTCGACGGATTCGAGCCCATGATAGGTGCGCCGTATAGTCATGATGAGCATGACTTAGATCTGCCATCGAACAGTGTTCAGGAGAACACACCTGTAGCTGCCCCTGCTCTAAATTCAGAGCAGATCATGCCATGCGAGGACGGGTGGATGGACCCCGCCATAGAGGCTGCACACTCAGCGGCGATAGAGCCGAACATAGACTTCGCCTCCAATGAGGTCTGCGTCATCGGACCCTCGGACTCGTCTCCGGCCATAGGCTCCGAACCGCGTGCATCCGTGCCCATCGAGCCTGATTGGGCACCGATCATGGAGTTTACCTCCGCGGATATCTTTCAGCACTCGCCCTTCGGCGACGTGCTAAACTCATTAAAACCTCTCTCCCTGTCAGGAGACTCTTGGCAGAACTATGTCTGGCTTGAGTGGGAAGAGGACGACGAAGAAATCCGTTACCCACCCACCACCCACTTAATAGCCACTGTCGACGACTTAACCGACATGCTTGATTTCGACTCCGAAGACATCGACGGTATGGACGACGATGCCGGAGAAGAACAAGAACCACCGCCCACAGGGTGCTGGACAGCCACCTCATCATATGATATATATATATGCATATGGTGGACACACCCAAAGAAAGCAATTGCGATGAGGCAACGGAGGATAATCCCCTTGAGAAGCAATCTAAGCGTCGGCATCAGCGGCGCCGCTCTAAATCCCGCCATAGCAAAAACAGCGATACCGACACAAGAAAGAATAATACCCCGGACGACGCTAAATATAACGACGACCCCGTAGACCGAGCGATGGAGCAGGATGAGCCAGGGGACGGCGAACACAGTCCGGGGCCGCTGTCCGATCACAGCGGTGCCGAAGACAAAACTTATAAACCTGTCTTCGGAGAGGAGAACAGTCTGGACGATGATGCACGCATCATCCCGGAAAAGCACTTGGAACAAGACAACCTCCACAAAAGGCTTATCGCCACCGCGAGGAGCTTGAAGAAGCAGAAGCAAAGGCTTAAGGCCGCACAGGATACGCTCAACCACAGATGGAACAAAGTGCTCGACACTGACGAAAAATACGGTGGTGATCACCACAGAAAGAGCTACCCAATGCGCAAGCTGCTGCCCAAATTCGACGATGAGGCTATAGAGCCCATCCCGCCGAAAAACAATACGGCCGATCTGCCGGACCGACCACCCCGTGGCTGAGACAGAGCGTCTAATGATGCCGCACATAAGTCAGCACACGATCTACGTGAGCACCTGGACAAAAGAGCTGGTATGGGTAGGTCCATATATGGATCTAGGAAACGTGTTCCTACGCAAGATCACGGCCACCAAACTGTCTATACTGATCAACTACCAGCTCAGAATCAACACTGAACACTACAGCTGTCAGACCCACGCCTCGACACATCCAAATACAGGGGCGCTGCACACCCCATGTGCTTCACCGATGAGGTGCTGGATCATGCATTTCCAGATGGATTTAAACCCGTAAACATCGAGGCATATGACGGAACGATAGACCCAGCAGTCTGGATTGGGGACTTTATTCTTCACATCCATATGGCTCGCGGAGATGATCTCCACGCCATCAAATACATGCCCCTCAAGTTGAAAGGACCAGCTCGGCACTTGTCGTGGAATTGTCACATCAAATGTCCTCGTGAAAGGACTTTGTTGTGGAGCCATCACAACTAGGAAGGTTGAAGAGGTTAAATCGGGACAAGGGACACGAGAGGTTTTTATACTAGTTCAGCCCCTTACGGTGAAGGTTGGCCTACGTCTAGTTGGCTAGGTATTGATGTTTTGATGACCAGGGAGCGAGACACGCTATGCCCGGTTCTCGATGAGTTGTTTCTTGCCCTAAGCCGCCAGCAGGTCGTCCCCTTATATACACAGGTTGACGCCCTGTGGCTTACAGAGTCCCGGCCGGCTTATAAATAGTGTCCGGCTCGGTGACTAGTTAAGTCTACCTTATGGTACAAGTCATGCCTTTATGGCGGTTTACTACGACGGGCCGTAAGCCGCCTGTGGGCCTTAAGCCCTTTATTGAACTGCCATCTTCATGCTTGATCTTGGGCTTCTCTCTGGTGAATCTTCTTTGCGTAACCCGGCCCCTCCTGGGCGGCTTACGAATAGTTATATCCCCGACATTAGGCCCCAGATTGGTTTGAACCTGTTCATATCAATCTTAAAAATACTTTAAGAAATAAATCTTCAGTCTTCTGTTCGTGCAAAAAGGTTTTCTTTAACCCGCCATGACGTCATCTTTTGGATCCGTGTTAACCCGGCGTGACGTCATCCTCTCTTAAATTCCTTTTCTATTCCACCGTATCCTCCAACGGATCTATGTTTTTATTGACTGTTCCAAAAATCAAGGCATCAGGGCCACTGGATAATAACTCTTATCTCCTCATTTCCCGCGCCGTCTCAGTTATCCTCTCCTTATAAATAGACGCAACCTAGGTCTTCCATTCTTCCCTCTTTCATTCGGCTTCTTCCTCCTGCCTCCTCTCGAGCTCCGCCGCTGCCGCCGTCGAGCTTCCTGTCTTCACCGTCCCAGGCCGCTGCATCGACCTGGTTGGACCAGAGAAACGCGATGAACCTCCGCAGCCCATCCAGATCCGTAAGTTCCCTTCCCTTCCTTGCTTAGATCTGCATTAGAGCTTCCTCGAGTTCGTCGGAGTTCGTCACCATTAGAACCCAACCCTAGTTAGTTTTCCTCTTAGACGCCTCTTCTGATCTAAAAATGATATAAAATGGCCGCGGTAGTTGTTTTCGCACTTGTTTTGGATAAAAAGCAGATCCCTTTCTCTGCAAAAAAGCCTCATTTGAGCGCTTGAACACGTCTGCGTTAGTTCTTAGGTCTAGAAAACTTTCTTATCAGAACAGACCTTTGATCTCAAATTTTAGTAGAAGATTATGAAACCTGTTTTTATCACCCGAAAAACTGCTTCTGTCAAATGCTTTGAAACACAACTGTACAGGTAGCCGGCTTAAATGAATGACACTGATCTATGAGCCTTGCTTGCTTCTCTGGGTTATCAGAATTTTGAACTGCTTTTCATACTTGTAGTGGCTTAAATATAGCTGCACAGTTATCCTTATACCATTAGGCCCCTTCGTAAGCCGCTACCTTAAATAATTTGGATATTTCTCCTGGGTTAAATTTGAACCGGAACCTTTTATTTTGCCGTAGGCCAACTGTTGTCATGGCACCTAAGGCAGCCAAAGCCCCTGTGACTTGCAATTGGGTCCCATCCATAGTCACTAAGAGTAAGCTGGCTGAGTTTGTGAAGTCTGGCCATCTACCAAAAAAGGAGGTCATGTCTTATCGTGCCCCTGACCCGTCTGAAGAGAGGCCTCAACCCAAAGAAGGGGAGGTGATAGTTTTCATGGATCACATGAACCGGGGATTTGCCCCTCCCGGCTCAAAATTCTTCAGGGAAGTTTTGAATTTCTTTGATCTTAGACCTCAAGACATTGGACCCAATTCCGTGTCAAATCTTTGCAATTTCCAAGTCTTCTGCGAGGTGTACCTGGGAGAGGAGCCAAGTCTACTTTTGTTCAGAGAACTTTTTTACTTGAACCGGCAGAATGAACGTGCCAACGGGCCTAGCCTTAAGCTTGGCGGCATCTCGATCCAGCGGCGGAGAGATTGCCTTTTTCCTTATGCTGAGCTGCCGAGTCACCCCAAAGATTGGAATCAGACATGGTTCTACTGTCAAGACACTTCACCAGCTGACGAGAAGCCTCTACCCGGCTTCCGTGCCCTGCGCCTTGAATCCAACCATCAGCTGGCGGATAAGTTGACCGCTGTTGAGCGTCTGCCTCTCAATCCCACCATCAAGAAGATCAAAGCTCTCTTAGGAAACGGGTTAAATGGCACCGATCTGGTCCGAGTCTGGGTCACCTGGCGAACACTACCATTAAGCCGCCGCTCTGGCTTAATGTGTACTTACACAGGCGAGAAGGATGATCCAATGCATCATAGTCCTGACGACTTACCAGATGATGTGGTAGATGCTACAACCCAGTCACTGCTGAAGGAGGGCACTATAACTAGCAATGCCTTCGGCTTACTTCCCTTCTACAAGAAGAACCCGGCCCCTGCAGTGAGTTATCAATCTTAATAAATACTTTCTAACATGTTATACCTTATTTGTACTTATAATTCCTTGTCTTTTTCCACAGGCCGGTGATAATTTCTGGAAGGTCAAGTATGACCACGAGGCTGCCAAACAAGCCAGGGCAACCAAGAAAAATGAAAGGAAAGCCGCCAAGACGGGAACCTCAAAGAAGAAGAAACCCAGCGCCTCCGATATGTTTAATATGGATGACTCTTCTTCGGATGATGAAGAGGTAATCCTTCGATTTTCTTAACTCCTTTGTCGTTATTTTACTGACATTCTATCCTTTTAGGAGGATACAGGGAACAGTCAAGCAATTGACGAAGAGGTAACTATAATCTCCTCCGACTTAGAGCCTTTGCCAAAGCAAAAAATCCGAAGGGTGACCCGGAAAGTAAGATTTTCACATCCTCTAGCTTACCAAGATCCTCAATTTCTTTTGAAGCAACAACAGCTTGAAAATCGGAGGCAGACTCGGGCCAATCAAGACGCAGAACTTTATTCCGGCTTACCCGATGTAACCAGGAAGCGTCGGACCGAGGTTATCTCCGATTTACATTTTGCTTTACCTTTGGCGGGTTTGATTCGCCAACCTCTCAATCATCCGACTCCAATTATCAGGATACCTCTCCTTCCTCTGACGAATCTATGCAATCAAACATGCCGGCTTTCAAAACGGCTCCCGGGTAATGTAGCCTTTCTTACTTTAAGTTTTTCCATACTTATACTTTAATACTCATCCTTCTACCTTTATTGTCAGCCTGCAAGTGAAGCCCAGCAAGAGGGCACGGAAAAATAAGCCGTCCCAAGACCCGGTTGTCACTGAGCCGGTGCTTGACTTGTCCGCTCCTGACAGCTCCACCCATCAACCGCCGCCTGAACCGGCTTCTAATATTCCGGTGCCAACTTCTGACCCGCCTGCTGAAGATGTTATCAACAACTCTGATAACCCGGAAGCTCCTAGCCCGGCCAAGACGACTGACCCGGAAGTTGAATATCTGAAGAGTCAATTTGTTGAACCGGGCCGGCCTACTGTTCTTGCCCAATGCACTGCCAAGGAAGAATTTGCCCAATGTCGAAAAGCCAAACAGGACATCACTGACTATACTCACTTAAGCATTGGTGATATAGTCTCAGGCTATCTGAACCAAGTGCATAGTAGTCGTGACCTGGAAATTGACATGGTGAAACAAATACAACACAAATCTGAGGTATAACTTATGATATTTTCCTGAATCTTACTTACTGTACCAGCCCCCAAGTCTATTGCTTATGAATGAATATGCTGTAGACTTAGAAATCTACTTACTATTGGTTTGTCCGGTTTAAAGAAAATATATTTAACCCAGTTGTAGCATGATAATTTTAATTTGCAATACACATTAGCCCCCAAGTGTCAAGTATCTTACTTGTAAAGTGCTTGAGACTTGATATGTATGACCCGACAGGGTAGGTAAAAAATTCTTTAAGCATACATTAGCCCCCAAGTGCCAAGTATCTTTACTTGTAAAATGTTTGGGACTTGAATGTTATCTTACCATGATTCTTACCGTAACCTGGTACCAATACAGGCCACCACAAGTCAATTTGAATCGGAGCTTGCTGATCTGAAGAGCCGGCTGAAAACTCAAGAGCTTGAAACTCAGAAAGCCAACTCCAAGTTTGAATTCATCATCTCTGAACAAGAGAAGCTGAAGCAAAATTTTGAATCAGAGAAGAAAATCTGGGCTGATGAGAAGGCTTCCCTGGTGACTCGAGCCAAGACGGCAGAAGCATCTCTTGAAGAGGCGACAACCGAGCTGTCCGATTTAAAACGACAGATATCCCAAATGGTCTCAGCCATCTTCGGTAAGTTACTATGGAAAACCTCAAACATTGTAACCTTCCAATGATTATTGCAATAGTTATATCCAGCTTATTGTTATGCTTGTGAACATACAGGCCCCATGAGTACCAACCTCAAGCAAAACATGCTGATCAAGCTTAAGGCGGTTTACACCTTAGTGGAACAGCTTACTCCGGGTCACAATGTGCCTTGGCCGTTGTGGCCTTATCAAATACCACTCCCCACCTCCTACAAGATGTGTTGAAGTATATCGCAGTGCTACCTCAATGAATTCAGGATTTAAGGCGGGCATCTTCAAGAGCCGGAGCCGTGGCCGCATTAAGCCGGGCAAAGGCATAGGTGCCAGAGCTTGACTTGGCTGACCTCTCTCTTGGATATCCAAGCCTGAAGGAGGACGGTACTGCATTTGATGATCAAGATTTCACTGCCTGTGTCACAGCCCTAGCTTTAGCTTTGCTTGTGGGCTAGTCTTGGTTGTTGCATCATGTTTAAATTTTGCTTAAACTTGAAATGGGGATTGACTAAACCCTAGCACCAAATGAATTCAACTAGGTTCAACTAAAATATTTTCAATGAGTCCAAATGGCTTTCAAAAATGTTCATCATTTCTGGAAAATGCTAGAACCATAACCAGAGGTGTTGCACATTTTTCCATGACATATTTGGTCACTGAATAAAATCATATAGTATTTGCAATTGGGAATTTAAATGCTATATATTATTTTATGTGCTCAATTAATTCTGAACTTAAGTGTGGGCTGCTAGGAATAATCCTTACAGAGCCCACAACTATTTTCAGGATTTTTGAAAATGTTTTGGTATTTTAAATAAAGCCCAGAATTTACAGAAAAATAGAAAACAAAAAACAATTTAGAAGAGAGAGAGAGAGAGAGAGAACACCTACCTGGGCCACTTACCTGGCCGGCCCAACTGGCAGCCCACCTGTGCGGCCCAGCCCACCTGGCCCCTCCCCCTGTCGTCTTCCTCCTGCCAGGAGGACAGACAGGTGCGTGGCAAGCGCGCCGACGATGCCTTGCCACCTCCTGCTTCAGCCGCGCAGCCTCTACCCCCCCCCCCCAAGCATGCCACGGAGACGCCAGGAACCTCCTCTCGCCTCTCCCTCGCTCCCTGGCCTCTCTCCTCCTCCCTGCCCCCTCTCCCGAACACGCCCGAGCGCCGCTGTCGCCGCTGCTCGGCGTTGCCGTGCCCACCGCCTCCCCCTCGCTTCCCCGACCAGCCCAGGAGCTCCGCCGCGCCTTCCTCGACCTTCTCCACCGAGCTACACGGCGCCGGAGTCCCTGCTTCACCGTCCAAGTCGTCGTCTTCAACCTTCGGCCGCCCAGATCTCCGGCGACCCTGCGCTGCCTCCGACGCTCCCCCGGCCTCGCCTCCGTCTCGGATGGATCCGCTGTGAGCCCCTGCTGCTTCTCCCGTGCTCGCCCCCTCCGTTCCCGTCCCCTATCTCCATTTTCCATCGCGGCCGAAAGCTTCTCGCCGCCGGCCATGGCGTAGCCGTGGCCATAGCCGCGCACGCCCACAACGGAGCGCTTCACCGTGCTCAGAAAGCCCCCAGGAGCCCAACACACACACCAGCTCCCCCTCCCGCGCACCACAACGCCAAACCCGCAGGTGTTCGAACTCCGTCCACCGCGCAAGTCTCTGCCGCCGTCGTTTTAGGCCACTAGAGCTGCCGCTGTGAGCACCAATGGACGCGGACGAGTCTCCTCGTCACGTAGATCCTCTCCGTAGCGCAAATGGTTGCCTGTAGGCGAAACCCGAGCCACCCCAGTGCGTCCCCGCCGCGTTTTTGATCATCGCCGGCGACACTCCGGCGAGCTGACGTGGCACCGTCATTAGTCGCTAATGACGCCACTAATTAACCACCTGACACACTTACACATGGGCCCCACACGTTTAATTAACCAGCTAACGAAATTAGTTATAACTAATCCAACCCGACAGGACCCACGCGTCAGCATTGACTTTGCTGACGTGTCCGTTGACCGGTCCCACCTGTCAGTGAGCTAAAAAGCCATGTGTCACTGACGTGTGGCCCCCACACGTCAGGTTTGACCTGGGCTGGCGCCTTTGACCTGCTGACGTCACCCTGACGCACTGCTAACGCAATAACTCATTTTCTGGATTTATTCTTTTCAGGAAACTAGCAAAGTGGCCAGCTCGATGCGCGGGCTAGAATTTTAGAATTTTTAATATGAGAACATATTAGTTCATTTTTTTTCTAAAGACACAGTGAGACCAAATGTGTTGAAATTTACAAATTTAAGTCTCTTTTTAACATAGTTTTTTCTAGGTATTTTTTTCTCATTGACATGTAAATATATATGTTTGCCATTTATGTGCTTATTATGAAGACCGTACTAAATGTATTTTTAATTATGAATCACATTGTAAATTTATAATTCATATCATTTTTTGGTGTTATGATTTTTTTCTATTTATTTTAAATTGTTTAGTAGTTCACCTTTTTTAGGGAGAAATAGATGTGCATTCTCTCGGTTACCTGCAGTTTGCCAAGTTGGAAGGAAGAAAAATGTGATTGTCGGTAGTTTCAATTTGGTCGTCGTATTTCAAGTAGAGAATGCATATATGAAATCATTTCCATGGTACAACAAATTATCAGTGGGAAAAGCAATTTATTTATGAAAAAAATATGATTACATATGTTTACTAATATAAATTATGTAAAAAAAACATATGATTGGAGAATAGGGATAAAACCTAAGTATTGACATGATGGAAAAATATCAAGGGGATGTATTACTATTAAGTGGAAATGATGACAACAAATATGATCGTACATACCATCTAAATATGAGTACTGAGTTTTTTCCTTTGTTACGGTTTTTTCTTCATACGATGATAATGCACTATATGTTTGCATGATAAAATATACTATAATTTAGGCCGAACACATGTGTATGCAATATATTTTTCTGTAATAATAGCTGGTAGTTAGGATTTTTTGTGTTTTTTTAAATTGTGTTGTTTGTAAAAATGATTCTTTTTTAGAGGAAGTAAAAATTGATTCTTTTTTTGTTGTTGAGACGAATAAAAATTGGTTCTTTTGTGCTGGTATGATTGGTTGGGCTTTAGCCCAACAATCTCAAGCATATCCCCCAAAGGGACGACACATCTTGTCTCTCACTCTACACTTACAAAAAAGAGTTTATTTTTCTTTGTCACTCACAACTTCACACGTAGCTCTTGCCTGATGCCCCGACCCCCTTTCTCCTTTCCTTGGTCTCTCCGTTCACTCCAAAATTATTGACACTAAATCAGGCCCGGCTTGTACCGCTGGTAATTCTTAATCTCCCACCAGTTTGCTCTGTTGATTTGTGCATTCAGCCTGCTAGTCCTCGGCTGCAGGCATCCCCGCAGCTCGACTCGCTGGTGCGGCAACATGGTGACTGTCTTTGACGGCTGGTTTGGCTCGTACGCCTCGTCTGTGTCCTTGGTTTGTAAGCCGCGATGGATCATGGATGTATAGCAGGGCCCGAGTAGCAACTCCAATGGAGGAGGCGAGATCGTTGATCTGCACGGCGTCGTCGCTGTCAGCATCCGTGTAGGGAATCCTTGGTCGTGGATCTCGACTCGCACAGCCAGCGTGGATTCAGCTTTTGTATGAGGATATTTGGTCCATTGTCTTCCTCAATCGTGCAAGCCAGACTTCGTCGTTGTTCCCACTCGAGGAATCCCGACATCTCGTCGTCTTCCTCCACAGCGGCAACATGCTTCGACCTACAGGTCTGCTTTTTCCCTTTTCATGTCTACTCCCTCCGTTCCTAAATACTTGTCTTTCTATAGATTTCAACAAGTGACTACATACGGAGCAAAATTAGTGAATCTACACTCTAAAATATGTCCATATACATTTGTATGTAATAGTCCATTTCAAATCTCTAAAAAGACAAATATTTAGGAACGGAGGGAGTATATGCCATATATTTTTGCTGAACCTTTTCCTGTGTGTGTACGATTGTACCAATATAATGTAATTAAAACACTGCCTGTTAGTGAAAACTGTTAATTTTCTTTTGTCCCCTCCACTTTTTCTGTGCTTCCGTTTGCATCGACAGTGTTAGGTCCCTTGCCCCCATTCATACTCGGCAAATTTAAGTACTAATTAGTGTATTAGTGAGTAGCTATAGTTTAATATTTCCCAAAGACACTGTGTTTCAATAATTGAGCAATAAAAAAGGTCTATACAAATTATAATGATACACGGATGCCCTGATTATTGGGTTGTACTATAAATTAAGCCACACATATCAGTAAGTATAGAGTGCCCATATTTGTATTGATAGCCCTAGTAATAAATGCTTAGTAAATTTGGATTTAGGTTTACACAAAAAGATTAAAGTTCTGACCATTGAATTTCCAACCAAATTCGAAATGACAACCACTATCGTTTGCTTGTGCAAAAGTTCTTCATTCAGCATATTTACTAAAATATCCCTGCATAGCATGATCCCTGATGTTGTCGCCACTGAAAGAATTTAAGCATGAAAAAGTGGCTTAAGGATCATTTATGTAGTCTAAAATTGATGTAATAATATAAATTAACTTCAGTCTCATGGATGTTTTGACATCTGCACAAAATCATGTTCATAAATCTTTTCAATAATACTTGTCCTTTGATATGGATTTTGTACATACCTGAGCATTGTTTCTCAATATTTACTCCACTCTCTAATGTATCACTATCAGCAAATTCAAATTAGTAGTCAAAAAAGTAATTTTACCTTTTCCTTTAGAATGTATAGGCTATTTTATCTTTTCCCATATTTCTGATTTAATTGTGTGATAGAAAACTTCATCAAAGCTAAAAATAATCAATAATTAACAACTAAGTTTAATTTACTTTTTCCAGAATATGTATTTTATCTGGTTCACTGACATCATAACAAAGAGATTTTGATCAAAGAGAAACATTTACCCGAAAACGGTCAAAGTATTGCAAATGATGCAACAACAACAAAATTAATATGAATTCCAATGTTGGAAGGAAAAATAAGGGCTAGCTTGTAACATGAGTTTTCTTTGGTATGGTCATCGTCGTTCTCTAGTGCCTCCACCATCTAGAGCCCAGCACCCAATATACGTAAGTTTTTTTAAAGGTAATTTGCCAAACAAAATAAAACGTCAACACGTACTAATATAGGTAGTTAATTTACTATAAAGACAACACATTAATGCTTTGTCCACACACAAAACTTGCTGGTAGTTGAATTATTGAACGTACCTAACTTCCATAATATTTGTACAACATTATGTGTGCTTTTTTCAAACAATTTAGAAAGATAGCTTTTCTGATCAAGCTCTTTGTTCTACGTACAGCAACAGTCATGGCCTGCCTTCTAGTCTCGCATGACCTCTTAATCGTTTTTTTGATCAAGATTTTTTGTTCTCATGTACAGTAAGTGCAGTAAACTACTTATACAATGATTCATTTGGTTTCAAATCGTGCACATATGCTATTTATCCAGTTTCTGACGCAAATCTGATAGGATATATGAGACCATCTTATTCTGTGATATTTGTTGTGCCTACTTATACTCTAAATTTGCATTCTCTTGTAAAGTTCAGTAGATTTGCCTTATAAAGGAAGGTGCAGTTCTATCTTAAGTATTGCCATGATTCATGGTAATACCCCTCCTAACTCTGAGTATATTTGCTTATATCATACTCCCTCCGTTCCTAAATATTTGTCTTTTTAGAGATTTCAAATGGACTACCACATACGGATGTATATAGACATATTTTAGAGTGTAGATTCACTCATTTTGCTCCGCATGTAGTCACTTGTTAAAATCTCTAGAAAGACAAGTATTTAGGAACGGAGGGAGTACTATAGTATTCATTGATATATTTAAGGACCATATATATAAATGCGCAACTTTATTCTTTTGTATTCTCCTCCCTTTCGCAGTAACATGGTCTTAAGTCTAAAAGCTGCTGACATGAAGACATCATTTAACCAAGCTGTGTTGATCTATCCGTTTGGTGCCACCACTACACTGGGAAAGATCACCTGGCCATGGGCAGCATTACTTTTCATTTTAAATTGTATTGCTTAAGTTGCTTCCCTTGCCCACTTTATATAAAATTGGAACAAAATGCAGTCACATTCTGTTTTCGGCTAGTGAGCGCACACTTGTACATGTAAATTAATACATTAAGAATTCATCTATCCAATTCCTGGTATATACATCCTGCAACATATCTGAATTAGTAATCAACTGATACAAAGGAAGCAAGATTAACTTGGGGGCATGCACGCTATGGATATCAAAGGCTGATTAACTTGGGGGCATGCACACTGGATTTCAGAGGCTTATATCAAGCCTTCCCTATTTCTTTATTTGTCACAGGTGTTGGCAGTGTGGTTTAGAGGCTTATATCAAGCCTTCTCTCTTTTTTATTTATCATAGGTGTTGGCAGTGGCACACGTTCGGGGAATTTCTGGCTAGCCATGCATGTACTGATCAAGAGATGCTCCTTAAAGTTAGCTTTGCTAAGCTACATGTGCGGTGGCATCATAGACCAAGCTAGCCCTAACAGGTCCATGACTCCATGTACGTGGTGTTTCAGGCTAGTCGTGCATGTACAAATCCAACATGTACATATCAAGCCACCTAAAGAAGCTAGCTTTGCCAAGCTACGCTCGCGGTGGCTATCTACAACCAATCTGAAATTTATCTTCAATCTAAATAATTTTCTATGAAACCGAGTTCCTCAATCAGTCTTGGTACATCTTGATTAAAGCAATGGGGATAGTGAATATCAACTATTCTACACCCTAGGGTTTGGGAAGGGGTGGCATACCTTAAGAGGATAACTGGAAGAATGGAGTCGGTGGAGTACCAGGTCGTCTTCTTCGGTCTCCGGTGATAGCCGACGTCGCCGGCGCTCCATGCCTCGGTGATAATCGTGGCTGCCGCCAGGTCACCTCCCTTTTTTTTCTTTTGATGTTTGCCTCTTTTTCACGTATATGAGGATGCAACAGATCGAGAGGTTTTCTTTTGACGTGTATGAGTGAAGGGATTTGAAGTTTTTTTTGGTAAGAGGTTTTTTTCACGTGGGCGAGATAAGTTATTAATGGCATTAGTGGGTAATTTTAAATCTTTTCAATCCATTGGTTGTGCTCGCGTAATGAATTAAATTGATGGTCAGATGTTTCTAATTATTATGGAATTTTCTAGCATAATTCTCTTTTTTCTGGTTACCCCATAAAGCACTTTTTATATATAAATAGATTCCAGAAAATAATGCAAACTTCTAAAATTCATAGAAAATCAACCGTAACTTCAAATGAAACAAATTATATATGAAAAATGATCAGAAAAATCCAATCTATCCATCTGTACTGGTTTCATGCATGTTAAAACAATTTAACCTTGCTGTTTAGGTGAAACAAGTTAATGCACCTTTATGACTTCATATAATGGGTTTGCATTTGAATCTTTGGTTCAAATGGACTCATTTCAATCTGTTCTAGCTTGCATTAGCCCAAAACACATTTATATTGCCATGTCATAGCATGCATCATATTATGCATTGCATTGATCGTGTTTCTTCTCTGTTTGTCGGTGTTGTTCCCCCTCGATAGACGTTGTACCGACGTTGTGATCGTTGACACTGATGAAGACTCAATGCTATCTTCAGAAGTGCCAGGCAAGCAAAAACCCCTTGTTCATTCCGATATAATCCCACTCTCTCGCTCCTGCTCTCTTTTACTGCATTAGGACAACAACGATTCAACTGTTACTTGCTGCGGTAGCTGAACCCCTTTATCCTTTGCATGACCTGTCATTCCACAGTAAATAGATGAAACCCACTAGCATGAGTAGGAGTTGTTTGAGCCCTGTTGTGCCTACTCATTCATGCTTGTTGTCATGCCTGCTACTATTTAGAGTCGAGTCAGGTCTGATTCATCTGGGATGAATCAGAGGTGCGTGAACATGTCCTACTGTGTGTGAGCTAAGTGTGTGAACACGATTTGGTAAAGGTAGCGGTGAGAGGCCATGTAGGAGTACATGGTGGGTTGTCTCATTGCAGCCGTCCTCAGGAACTGAGTTCTGTGTTTGTGATCCATGATACAGTTACTACCATGCATTGGGCCCGAAACCAATGGACCCTCTCGGCTTCTTATTCACCCTAGTCCTCTGTCCAGGAGTTGCAAGTAGTTTCTGGTGTTTGTAGCCTACTGGAGGCCGTGGACAGCGCTGACCGTGGGGTGGGCTGTGATGCGGTAGGTACGTGGCCGGGTACACCGGGCACCCGTTAGGTGTCTCGGAACCCTGTTCACATCGTTCGGGGCCGTATGTGGAAACCTCGGCCGGACTCCCTGCGGATGGAACCTGAATAGGCGATAAACCTGGACTAGAGACTTGAGTGTTTAGGTAGGTCGTGGCCGACACCCACGTTGGGCTTCCGCTTGAAGGTTGCCGAGTACATGTCGTGTAAACGGCGGTAAGTGGTGAGAGCGTGTATGAAGAAGTACACCCCTGCAGGGTTAACATCATCTATTCGAATAGCCGTGTCCGCGGTAAAGGACTTCTGGGTTGCCTGTACAGTTCATAGACAAGTGAAAGTGGATACTCTAAAATACGCAAGATAAGTGTGTGTGCTATGGATGGCGTTCTCGTAGGGAGACGGGAGTGGATCCATAGTGGTGTATTGATATGGTGAATATGTGGACTCATGTGCGCCACCTTAAAAGAGTTACTTGCAGTAGTAGTTCAGGATAGCCACCGAGTCAAAGCTGGCTTGCTGCAGTTAAACCCCACCATCCCCTTTGTTGATAATGATGCATATGTAGCTAGTTCTGATGTAAGTCTTGCTGGGTACATTTGTACTCACGTTTGCCTATTTTATGTTTTTGCAGAGAGACTTTGGTCTCGTTAGTAGTTCCGCGTGGACTTCGACGTTTAGCTTGTTACCTCAGCTACGATCTTGTGCCCTCGGCGGGATCTAGTAGATAGTCAGGCTTCTAAGCCTTTTTCATTTGTAGATGTCTGCACTCATACATGATAAGCTTCCGCATGTGCTTTGACTTGTATGCTCTGAATGCTGGGTCGAGAGACCCATGTTTGTAATATCTCGCTCCTTGGAGCCTATTGAATAAAATACTTGAGTCATAGAGTCATGTTGTGATGCCATGTTGTATTTGCACATATCGAGCATATTGTGTGTATGTTATTGAAATGCTTGGTATGTGTGGGATCTGACTATCTAGTTGTTTATCCTTAGTAGCCTCTCTTACCGGGAAATGTCTCCTAGTGTTTCCACCGAGCCATGGTAGCTTGCTACTTCTCCGGAACACTTAGGCTGGCCGACATGTGTCCTTCTTCGTTCCTGTGTCTGTCCCCTCGGGGAAATGTCACGCGATGAATACTGGAGTCCTGTTAGCCCGCTATAGCCCGGTTCACCGGAGTCCTGCTAGCCCAGTGCTACAGCCTGGATTCACTCGCTGATGACCGACACGTTCGATGTTGGGTCATGGATGCCTGTCCCTGTGAGTTTGTGCCACTTTGGGTTTACGACTAGCCATGTCAGCCCGGGCTCCTTATCATATGGATGCTAGCGACACTATCATATACGTGTGCCAAAAGGCGCAAACGGTCCCGGGCAAAGGTAAGGCGACACCCGTGGGAATACCGTGCGTGAGGCCGCAAAGTGATATGAGGTGTTACATGCTAGATCGATGTGGCATTGAGTCGGGGTCCTTACAGCCTGTGTAAAAGTCGTACGTCCCTTGGCTACCCTTATTGGGAATGATACTGATCGTACTAAGTATTCGCCGGGCTACGATAGCGAGAACCGGAGAATTCCAAACATTCCATGTGACCAAGTCAGCCTGATCCCTCCAACGCGTAAGCATACCTTTGCCCCTGAAGTGGACCCGGCCGGTTTAATCGATGATGAAGCTGAGTTTGAAGCCTTGAGTGGCATTGACTGGGCCTCGTCCACCTTCCAGGACAAAGCAACCGACGTAGAGGCGGAGAAGGATAACCCGGAGTCTTCAAGCCCGCCGAAGGAATGAACCGCCAGGCGTTTTATAACTTTGCAAAAACAATGCTTCACTTATTAAGACTCAGGGAGTCTTGTAATAGGATAGAAAAAACCTCTCAATGTTTGCCATGCCTTCGCGCATGTTTATGGCGCTTAATACTTTTGTAAGCCGCTAGTGTTATATATTTTGAGCTTATATTGATCTTTTGTCTCCTTGATGTTTAACTTGCTTTGCCTTATCCTGCACATAAACAAGCAAAACTTTCTTGGCGGTCTATCGCGCCAGGGGTTTATATAGAGTATTGATAACCCAGAACATGACCCGAAGACATCATATACAGGCCGGTTTATGATTATTTATTAAATATAATCACAATATCATACCTACGATCCCTTTGATAGTCTTCCCGGCTCATTTGATGCTTTACCTGGCACTTACGAACCTAGGGTGATCAATATTAAACCGGAAGAATCAAGAACCATCTCCTCAAGAAGGTTTCAAGATAGTTAAAGTAATTATATTTATAACGGATAATAAGCAATGTTCACAGGCTCCTGATTCGAATACAATCAAAAAACCGTCCCAAAGGGGTTAAGCTAAGATTCAGATACGATCATATAGCCACCAGTGGCTTTGGCGATGCCGATCAAGTGGGTTTCGACAGCTATGTTCTCTTTGGTTCGAATACGACCTATGTTTGAACAGAAAGCCCCCAGGTGAACATAAGAGTTGTTTAATGACGTTGATTCAAATACGATCCACGTTAGACCCAAAGGGGTTAAGCTATGATTCAAATATGATCAAGAAGCCCCCAGGTGGGTTTGGCAGTATGCCGATCAAGTGGGTATCGACAGCTATGTTCTCTTTGGTTCGAATACAACCTATATTTGAACAGGAAGCCCCCAAGTGATCATGGCTAGATTCAGATATGATCATAAGCCAGTCCAAAGGAAAAACCGGATTCAGATGTGATCCGCTCCCTGTTGGTTGTCTCCACTACCTGATAAAGAAGACATATAGCTTTGAAAGGGTAAAAAGGACGGAGGTCCTGCTTTATTTCTTTATATAATATATACATCGTCAAAAAATATATACATCTTGAAAGTCGGTGGCTTAAGTATAATAAGGCCGGAGATGAGCAATATTCCACGGCCGGCGGGTCTCCTCCTCCGACTTACATGAGTCTTTGTGCTCTCGAACATCGATGAGGTAGTATGACCCGTTGTGCAGATTCTTGCTGACCACAAAGGGCCCTTCCCAAGGCGGGGATAGCTTGTGCATATCAGACTGATCCTGGATGAGTCGGAGCATCAAGTCGCCTTCCTGAAAGGTTCTACTCCTAACCCGGCGGCTGTGATAGCGGCGCAGGTCTTGTTGATAAATTGCCGAGCGGGCTATTGCCAAGTCTCGCTCCTCATCTTTGTTGTCAGCCTCGCGTAAGCCGCCACGCGGGGTGAATCATGTCGGATGTCACTTGGCAGGACCGCCTCTTCACCATACACCATAAAGAAAGGCGTGTAGCCTGTAGATCTGTTAGGCGTAGTGTTAATGCTCCATAACACAGAAGGTAACTCCTCCACCCAACAACCTGGAGTCCGCTATAAGGGGACTAAGAGTCGGGGCTTGATACCTTTCAAGATCTCTTGATTAGCTCTTTCTGCTTGACCATTAGATTGAGGATGAGCAACAGCCGAAACATCAAGCCGGATATGCTCTCGTTGACAGAACTCTTCCATGGGACCCTTGAAGAGATTAGTGCCATTATCAGTTATGATGCTGTGTGGGAAACCAAAATGAAAGATCACCTTTTTCATGAATTGAACCGCTATGGCTGCATCACACTTGCTGACCGGCTCTGCCTCAACCCACTTTGTAAACTTGTCCACTGCCACCAGGAGATGTGTCTTTTTATCCTTAGACCTCTTGAAAGGCCCAACCATGTCAAGCCCCCAGACTACAAATGACCAAGTGATTGGGATCATCCTCAATTCTTGAGCCGGCACATGAGCTCATCGTGAGAACTTTTAACAACCGTCACATTTGCTGACCAGATCTTCCGCATCAGCATGAGCCGTCAGCCAGTAGAAACCATGACGGAAAGCTTTGGCTACCAGAGATTTTGACCCGGCATGATGGCCACAATCCCCTTCATGGATCTCACGAAGTATTTCTTGGCCTTCTGCAGGGGACACACAGCATTGAAACGCCCCAGTGACACTTAGGTGATGTAACTTGCCGTTAACAATCGTCATAGATATGGAGCGCCTGACGATTTGTCTTGCCAAGGTCTCATCCTCAGGTAACTCACCCCGGGTCATATAAGCCAAATAGGGCACTGTAAAATCCGGGATAACGTGAAGAGCCGCCACCAGCTGTGCCTCCGGGTCTGGCACCGCTAATTCTTCCTCCGTAGGCACCTTGACAAAAGGGTTATGTAGAATATCGAGAAAGGTTTTAGGCGGCACCAGCTTACGTTGGGATCCCAGCCGGCTTAAAGCATCAGCCGCCTCATTCTTCCTTTGATCAATGTGCTCCACTTGATAACCCTTGAAGTGACCAGCCACAGCATCTAATTCACGACGATAAGCCGTGATAAGGGGATCCTTGGAATCCCACTTGCCTGACACCTGTTGAGCCATGAGATATGAGTTGCCCAAGCACCTTACCCGGCTTAAATTCATCTCATTGGCCATCCGGAGACCATGGAGTAAGGCCTCGTATTCAGATGCATTGTTAGTGCATGGAAACATAAGCCGGAGTACATAACAAAATTTGTCACCTCGAGGGGAAGTTAAAACGACTCCAGCCCCCGAGCCTTCTAGCTGCCTGGACCCGTCAAAATGAATAGTCCAATATGTGTTATCTGGCTTCTCCTCAAGGGCCTGTAACTCTGTCCAATCATTGATAAAGTCCACCAAGGCCTGAGACTTAATAGCAGTACATGGCATATACTTCAAGTCATGAGGCCCAAGCTCGATGGCCCACTTGGCGACTCGTCCTGTGGCCTCCCTGTTCTGAATGATGTCTCCCAAAGGGGCAGAACTTACCACAGTTATAGGGTGACTTTGAAAATATTGCTTCAACTTCCGGTTGGCCATAAACACTCCGTAAACAAGTTTCTGCCAATGTGGATATCTTTGTTTAGATTCAATGAGCACCTCACTGATGTAGTAAACCGGTCGTTGAACCGGATGCTCCTTGCCAGCTTCCTTACGCTCCACCACGATGGCAACACTGACGGCACGCGAATTGGCATCCACGTATGACAACAACGGCTCTTTATCAATGGGAGCCGCAAGAACCGGCGGTTCAGACAACTGTCTCTTCAAGTCTTCAAAGGCAGCATTAGCAGCATCACTCCAGACAAAAGTGTCTGTTTTCTTCATCATCTGATATAGCGGTAGGGCCTTCTCACCTAACCGGCTTATGAACCGGCTTAAAGCGGCAACACGACCCGCCAATCGCTGAACATCATTGATGCACGCCGGTTTAGCTAGAGAGGTAATTGCCTTAATCTTCTTCGGATTAGCTTCAATGCCTCTGTTTGATACCAGAAAACCCAAAAGCTTGCCTGCAGGTACACCAAATACACACTTGGCCGGGTTAAGCATCATTTTATAAACCTGGAGATTATCAAAGGTCTCTTTTAAATCGGATATTAAGGTTTCCTTCTCTCTGGACTTCACCACAATGTCATCTACATAAGCATGAACATTACGCCCGATTTGATTGTGTAGACAGTTCTGCACACATCGCTGATAAGTCGCCTGAGCACTCTTGAGTCCAAACGGCATAGATACATAACAGAAGGCCCCAAACGGAGTGATGAAATCCGTCTTCTCCTAGTCCTTAACTGCCATTTTGATCTGATGATAACCAGAGTAAGCATCCAAAAAGCTCAAACATTCACAACCCGCCGTAGCATCAATGATTTGATCAATACGGGGGAGAGCAAAGGGATCAGCCCGACAAGCCTTGTTTAAGTCCGTGTAGTCCACACACATCCGCCAGGTGCCGTTCTTCTTGAGGACAAGCACCGGGTTAGCCAACCACTCCGGGTGAAAAACTTCAATGATAAACCCGGCCGCTAAGAGCCGGGCGACTTCCTCTCCAATAGCTTTCCTCCTCTCTTCATTAAAATGCCGAAGAAACTGCCTGACCGGCTTATACTTCGGATCAATATTGAGAGTGTGCTCAGCGAGTTCCCTTGGTACACCCGGCATGTCAGAAGGTTTCCATGCAAAGATGTCCCGGTTCTCAAGGATGAACTCGATGAGCGCGCCTTCCTATTTGGGATCCAAATTGCTGCTGATGCTGAACTGCTTAGAAGGGTCACCCGGGGTAAAGTCAACAAGCTTTGTCTCGGCAGCCGATTTAAACTTCAATGCCGGGTCGTGCTCTGTAGTTGGCTTCTTCAGGGATGTCATATCCGCTGGGTCAACATTATCTTGATAAAATTTGAGCTCCTCCGCTGCACAATCCGACTCAGCATAAACCGCATCACCTTCTTCACACTCCAACGCCACCTTCCGACTTCCATGCACAGTGATGGTGCCCTTGTGACCCAGCATCTTGAGCTGCAAATAGACATAACACGGCCGGGCCATGAACTTAGTATAAGCCGGCCGCCCGAACAGAGCATGATATGGGATCTTGATTTTGACCACCTCAAACGTCAACTTCTCAGCTCTGGAGTCATATTCGTCTCCGAAGGCCACCTCCAGCTCAATCTTGCCAACTGGGTAAGCCGACTTACCAGGGACCACTCCGTGGAAAACAGTGTTGGACATCCTCAGATTTTTATCAATTAACCCCATGTGTCAAAAGGTCTCATAATAGAGGATATTGATGCTACTACCCCCGTCCATGAGTACCTTAGTGAATGTATATCCACCAACCTGAGGTGCTACCACCAAGGCCAACTAACCCGGATTATCGACCCGTGGAGGGTGATCTTCTCTGCTCCACATAATGGGCTGTTCTGACCACCTCGGATAATGGGGCACTGCCGGCTCGACAGAATTCACGGCCCTCTTATGAACCTTCTGGTCACGTTTGCATAAGCTAGTGGTAAACACATGGTACTGCCCACCATTCAACTGCTTCGAGTTGCTTTGATAACCCGACTGTTACTGCTGCTGCTCTCCTTGACCAGACTGTTGTTGATTATAGCCTCCTTGATGTCCCTGAAAGCCGGAACCTGAGCCGCCACCCGGGCCATGAAAACCGCCAGCCCCTGAACCGCCACCAGACCCATTATAACCATCATAGGTGTTGGAATTCTTAAATGCCTTCATGATCGCGCAATCTTTCCATAGGTGTGTGGAGGGCCTCTCCCTGGTGCCGTGTCTCGGGCAGGGCTCATTGAGTAGATGTTCAAGAGATGGGCCTGACCCGCCGGATCGAGGCGGTTTACCCTTACGTCTCTGATTTTTACCTTGCGCATTGGCGTTGGCCACAAACTCTGGGTTACCGTCCGCCTTACGCTTATTGCCTCCTTGATTCATCGGGTTATGTTGCTGACCCTTTCCATTGCCGTTCTTTTTTCCCTTCCCGGTCTTTTCCTCATCAGACACAGGATCCTTGGTACTATCAGAATCGGCATATTTGACTAAAGCCACCATCAGTGTACCCATATCATTGCAATCACGCTTAAGGCGCCCCAGTTTCTGCCTTAGTGGCTCAAAACGGCAATTCTTCTCCAACATGAGGACTGCAGAGCCGGCATCCATCTTGTCAGATGAATGTATTATCTCCTTGACCCGGCGTACCCAATGAGTCGTAGATTCACCTTCCTCCTGTTTACAATTTGTCAAGTCCACAATTGACATAAACTGCTTACAGGTGTCTCTGAAATTCTAGATGAAACGGGCTTTCAGTTCTGCCCATGAACCAATGGAATTGGGCGGTAGACCCTTTAACCAGGACCGGGTTGTTCCATCTAACATCATGGTGAAGTCTTAGCCATCGCCGCATCGCTGACTTCCAATAATTCCATAGCCATCTCATAACTTTCGATCCAAGCTCCGGGCTATAAATCGGCCGTGTAATTCGGCACTTTTCGGGGTCCCTTGAAGTCCTTGGGCAACCGTACATTACGCAAAGCCGGTACCAGGCAAGGAACACCACCGGTTCTAGTGGCTGCTCCCGCCTCAACGGAAGTCGTTGGATACTCTGGAAAATCTTGATGTGCCGTCTGTTGAGCCGCTAGCTGAGCCGCCCGCTCGTTCTCCTGACGTATTCGATCTTGCACCGGATTATAGCCACCGGGCTGGTTACGGCGTTGGGCGTTGCTTGACAAAGCTTCCGACTCCATGTGCCTGCTGTAACTCGGGCTCCGGTTCTAACGAGGCGGCGCTAACCAAGGCGGGGGAGTTGAATGAATTCTGTCCCGGCTGTAAGAATAGGTCTCTTGCTGAGCTAAGGCTGTCTGGAGAAGTTCTCTGACCCTCCGGGTCTCCACTACCGCCGGGTCATCACTGTCCATAGGAAGAGCCGCCAAACGTGTTGAGGCTGCGATTAAGTTCTCCATGGGGTTGGAAAAGTGACCCAGTGGAATCGGCACATAACGCGGCAGTGCCATGCTCACGTGAGGTGGTGCCATCTCTCGAGGCTGAGCCGGCCCTCCTGTTCCGGCTGTCATAAGCTGATTGGCCTCTGGTGGGTTACTTGGGCCGACTTCGGGTGTAGCAAAAAGAACCCGAGGGTCGTAATTCGGAGGTAAATGGGACTGGGTTTTCTGATGTCTCCTCCTCATCACCTCATTGGATGCGTTTAAGCTCATTGTGAGCTGGTAAGCTTCTGATTGCAGCCGCTGTGCCCGAGCATATGGAGCCGCCCGCTCTGTGGCTAATCTAGTGTCCTCAGCTGCCAAGGCCTCCTTGGCCTGAGCTATTTCCTCACGCACCCGTGCCACCTCCGCGTCATGCTCATCTTTATCTGCG
Organism: Triticum timopheevii; assembly: GCA_963921465.1. Lineage (NCBI taxonomy): Eukaryota > Viridiplantae > Streptophyta > Magnoliopsida > Poales > Poaceae > Triticum > Triticum timopheevii. The sequence goes on along the minus strand of OY997272.1, from coordinate 166,578,628 downwards.
GGAATAACCGTTGCGGTTAACAGGGCCGTAGGCTTGTCCATGAGGTCTATCAGCACCTGAGCTGGTGGGCGCACGGGGACGCCTGCCCCAGCTGCTCCTAACCCGGACGTTACTGCTGCAGCAGCTGTAGAGTTTGAGCCGGCTGAGTCCCAGCCATAAAGACTCCTACCCATCTTGGCGGCTCACAGGGGTCCGGAATACTGATGCCATCGGAACAGCCCCCGAGCACGCCGTCTTGCACTTGGTACAACGAATCTGTTGAACCGGTGGACGAATCACCGTCTGAGAGGACGGCCGTCTCACCCCTATCTTCAGATCCTTCAAAAAGTTCCTCTCCGTGGATGCAGCCCATGAAAGCACGCTTCATAACAGGTTGAGTCCGGATCTTCCTCGCACGCTGAGCCGTCTCGACGAGGTCGGTGCAGTTGTCCAGCTCAGGGCCCGGCTCACCGATCCGGCCGATGAAGACGTGGATTCTGCCAAAGGGGACCCGGTATCCGTACTCAATTGAGCCGGCGTCGGGACCCCAGCCTTCGTCGTCGATGTAGATCTTGCTGCGACGACTCTTGGTCATCCGGCCCACTACGTATCCCTTGAGCCCTTCGAAGTTGCCCTTCAAGCACTCAAATCCACTGTGCGCTGGCCCCACGGTGGGAGCCAACTGTCGTGGAATTGTCACGTTAGATGTCCTCGTGAAAGGACTTAGTTGTGGAGCCATCGCAACTAGGAAGCTTGAAGAGGTTAAATCGGGACAAGGGACACGAGAGGTTTTTATACTAGTTCAGCCCCTTACGGTGAAGGTTGTCCTACGTCTAGTTGGGTTGGTATTGATGTTTCGATGACCAGGGAGCGAGACACGCTATGCCCGGTTCTCGATGAGTTGTTTCTTGCCCTAAGCTGCCAGCAGGTCGTCCCCTTATATACACAGGTTGACGCCCTGTGGCTTACAGAGTCTCGGTCGGCTTATAAACAGTGTCCGGCTCAGTGACTAGTTAAGTCTACCTTATGGTACAAGTCATGCCTTTATGGCGGTTTACTACAACGGGCCGTAAGCCGCCTGTGGGCCTTAAGCCCTTTATTGAACCGCCATCTTCATGCTTGATCTTGGGCTTCTCTCTGGTGAATCTTCTTTGCGTAACCCGGCCCCTCCTGGGCGGCTTACAAATAGTTATATCCCCGACAGCACTGGTTAAAAAGCCTCCCCAAAAATTCAATTGGAAGTTGGGAGGAAATCGAGGATGCTTTCGGGGCTAATTTTCAAGGGACATATGTCCGACCTCCGGATGCAGAAGATTTGAGTCACATTATTCAACAACCCAGAGAGTCAGCCCGTAAACTTTGGAACAGATTTCTCACCAAGAAGAACCAAATCGTCGACTTCCCGGATGCCGAAGCCTTAGCGGATTTCAAACACAGTGTCCGGGACGAATGGCTCGCCAGACACCTCGGCCAGGAAAAGCCGAGGAAAATGGCAGCCGTAACAACCCTTATGACCCGCTTTTGCAAGGGCAAGGACAGTTGGTTGGCCTGCAGTGGCACCAGCGACCCAGGCACATCCGAAATTAGGGACGGTAATGGGAAGCCACGGTGCAATAAAAACAAAAGTCGAAATAATGAAGACGGCCCAGACAACACGGGGTAAACACCGGATTCAGGGGCTCTTGACCCGGTCAACGGAAAAAGCCATTTAAAGGCAGTAGAGATGGACCGTCCAGCTTAAACAAAATTCTAGACAGATCATGTCAGATTCATGGCACCCCTGAGAAACCTGCAAATCACACCAACAGAGGATGCTGGGTCTTAAAGAAGGTCGGCAAGCTAAACGCCGAACACAAGGGGAGGGCGCCGCCAAGTGAAGACGAGGACGAATCTCGCCAGCCGAACACTGCGGGACAGAAAAAATTTCCACCCGAGGTCAAAACAGTGAACATGATTTATGAAACCCACATACCAAAGAGAAGCACAAGCGTGCACTCTGAGATGTATACGTTGTAGAGCCCGTCGCCCCCAAATTCAACCCATGGTCGGCCTGCCCGATCACTTTCAATCGCAAGGATCACCCGACTAGTATCCGGCATGGAGGTTCGGCTGCCTTGGTGCTCGACCCAATAATTGACGGATACCATCTCACCCGAGTCCTCACGGACGGCGGCAGTAGTCTTAATCTGATATATCAGGACACTATCCGCAAGATGGGCAAAGACCCATCAAGAATCAGCCAAAGCAATACTACCTTTAAAGGAGTAATACCAGGCGTAGAGGCCCGCTGCACGGGCTCTCTAACATTAGAGGTTGTATTCGGTTCTCCCGACAACTTCCGAAGTGAAGAGCTAATCTTCGACATCGCTCTGTTCCGAAGTGGCTATCATGCACTACTCGGAAGAACGGCCTTCGCTCATTTCAATGCAGTACCACATTACGCTTATCTTAAACTTAAGATGACCGGTCCACCTAGCGTCATCACAATTAGCGGAAATACAGAGCGTTCCCTGCGTGCGGAGGAATATGTGGCGGCTCTAGCAGCCGAACCACTGAACGACTTCTCCAATCCAAGTAACTAATCGGTCATCAAGACCACGGACATGGCTAGACGTGTTCGGCGCACCACTATTTGTAGCAGCCCGGATAAACCCTAAGCTTGATTAACGGCTATCCCCATATGTGGTGTTGGGGGCTGCCCGCACGAAAAAGATCCATAATTCGGCTGGATCCTATTTACACTCAAGAAATTGAATTTTCACAGTTCATTAAGTTTAACCGATGTTACGCACGGTCACAAAAGATTCTTTCACCTGAGTTTTTCTTTCTTTTTTACAGATGACTACCGTGCTATACCCTTCCAGGATACGTCACAACGGACACAAAGGCGCAGACGTGCAGCAGGGCCCCGTCCTTAGGTTTCTTTTTAGATTAAGACCCTGTGTAAACCTTTTTTATTGTCTCTTGTTGGCTCACACCCTCCTAGTACTTAAAACGACCAAGAGGGACACCGGCGTTATTGGCAAACTTATTATTCGCCGATCGAAAATGGACGTTACAAGGGCAGCATCCAATGTGTTTTTGGGATTTATGCCCTTACCACAGCTGCTCTTTCATCACGCTGAATTTATGCACGTACCCGGAAATTCAGGGATCATTATCGAGGGCGGTACTCAGCCCAGTATATGTTGTAAAGTCCGAATACCTTCGGGAGTGTTCGGCGTCGCGAGTTTGGCCTTATATGCATCAGCTCGAAATCATGTCTTTGGTCAATAGTTGGGTTTGCCCGGCTCCCGTGTTTTTCTACCTTACGTTTCGCTCTATCGGCTAAGGTGGCACCGGGAGAACTACTGTGATTGTGCTCTGATTCGTCTGGATGAGCACCTCAGTAGAGAAAGCCGAAAACTGACTGGCATGATAAAGCGAGAGACTGGTCAACCACTCGATGACCCAGCGGAATCTTCGCGATTCCTCTGCATTAACGAAGCACCGGTTTCCCAGTCACATATGTACATGCACCATATTCGGATGAGCGCGGACATACCAGGGGCTATATGGTAGCCCCACCATCAAACTCCTATGGCTAAGTGAAAGTGTTAAAGCTATATAGTATGATTGCCTTGTTCGCCATGCTACCACCTCCTTAACGGACCAAGACGTTGGATCAAGTGTGATTACGCGCTTTGTCAAACACCCCCGCATTATATGCGTGGGGGCTGAAGCCGACGACTGCAAACTTTCAGGTTATATACATACATACATAAACGGCCACACAGGAGGCACTACAATACTTTACGGGCAAAAATATAAATATAGCCTTTATTATCAAAAGCATTGTTTTTACAATCAAGATACATGTCACTAGAACATGGTATTCTTTGAGCACTGAGCCTCTATTAAATGGGCACCTTCTAGGACTTCATCAAAATAGTGCTCGGGCGAGTCCGGACCCCCGGGCGGACCCCTGGTTGCAATATCAGTGGCCTCCATCTTCGCCCAATATGTCTTAACACGGTAAAGAGCCATCCGCGCACCCTCTATGCATGCCGACCTCTTGACGGTGTCGATATGCGGCACATCATGATGAAATCGTTGCACCAAACCAAAATAACTATCCGGACTTGGTTCTTTCGGCCACAGATGATCCACGATAGCCTTCATGGCAAGCCCAGACAACCTATGGAGCTCGGCCCACTTGGCCATTTGCTCATTCAACAGCAGTGGACGCTTTGGAGCACTGAACTGCGACCAGAACAATCTTTCCACCTCATGATCTTTCCGATCTTTCAAATACTCCATCGCATCAGCAACACTCTTTGCTAAATCCAAGCATGCGTCTGCAGAACTCCAGAATTGATCAAGAGGGGCATATTTCGGATCGCCGAACTTCGTTCGCAATAAAAAGGGCCTCCCAGCCACGATATCACCGGCTTGCCGAAGCTCCTCCCGCGCTGCTCTGATTTCAGAGCGAGTTTCCTTTGCTGCTTGCAAGGCCTTTGATACGTCTCAAATGTATCTATAATTTTTGATTATTCCATGCTATCATATTACCCCTTTTGGATGTTTATGGGCTTTATTTTACACATTTATATCATTTTTGGGACTAACCTACTAACCGGAGGCCCGGCCCATATTGCTGTTTTTTTGCCTATTTCAGTATTTCGAAGAAAAGGAATATCAAACGGAGTCCAAACGGAATGAAACCTTCGGGAGCGTGATTTTTGGAACGAACGTGATCTGGAGAGCTTGGAGTGCAAGTCAAGAAGCTGCCGAGGAAGCCAAGAGATAGGAGGCCGCCCCCCCTGTAGGGCGCGCCCCCTGTCTCGTGGGCCCCTCGGGCGGCCACCGACATACTTCTTCCTCCTATATATACCTACATACCCCGAAAACACCCAGGGGCACCACGAAACACAATTTCCACCGCCGTAACCTTCTGTTTCCACGAGATCCCATCTTGGAGCCTTCGCCAGCACTCTGCCGGAGGGGGAATCGACCATGGAAGGCCTCTACATCAACATCCTTGCCCCTCTGATGAGTTGTGAGTAGTTTACCACAGACCTATGGGTCCATAGTTATTAGCTAGATGGCTTCTTCTCTCTTTTTGGATCTCAATACAATGTTCTCCCCCTCTCTTGTGGAGATCTATTCGATGTAAACTCTTTTTGCGGTGTGTTTGTCGAGATCCGATGAATTGTGGGTTTATGATCAAGTTTATCTATGAATAATATTTGAATCCTCTCTAAATTCTTTTATGTATGATGGAGTTATCTTTGCAAGTCTCTTCGAATTATCAGTTTGGTTTGGCCTACTAGATTGGTCTTTCTTGCCATGGGAGAAGTGCTTAGCTTTGGGTTCAATCTTTCGGTGTCCTTACCCAGTGACAGAAAGGGTTGCAAGGCACGTATTGTATTGTTGCCATCGAGGATAACAAGATGGGGTTTATATCATATTGCATGAGTTTATCCCTCTACATCATGTCATCTTGCTTAATGCGTTACTCTGTTCTTATGAACTTAATACTCTAGATGCAGGCAGGAGTCGGTCGATGTGTGGAGTAATAGTAGTAGATGCAGGCAGGAGTTGGTCTACTTGTTATGGACGTGATGCCTATATACATGATCATGCCTAGATAATCTCATAACTATGCGCTTTTCTATCAATTGCTCGACAGTAATTTGTTCACCCACCGTAATACTTATGCTATCTTGAGAGAAGCCTCTAGTGAAACCTATGGCCCCCAGGTCTATCTCTTATCATATTTGCTTTCAATCTACTTTTATTTGCGTCTTTACTTTTTGCATCTATATTATAAAATACCAAAAATATATTTATCTTATCTTACTATCTTTATTAGATCTCACTTTCGCAAGTGGCCGTGAAGGGATTGACAACCCCTTTATTGCGTTGGTTGCGAGTTCTCAGTTTGTTTGTGTAGGTGCGTGGGACTTTTAAGGAGCCTCCTACTGGATTGATACCTTGGTTCTCAAAACTGAGGGAAATATTTACGCTACACTTGCTGCATCACCCTCTCCTCTTCGAGGAAAACCAACGTAAGCTCAAGACGTAGCAAGAAGAATTTCCGGCGCCGTTGCCAGGGAGGTCTTCACTCAAGTCAAGACATACCAAGTACCCATCACAAACCCATCTCCCTCGCATTTACATTATTTGCCATTTGCCTCTCATTTTCCTCTCCCCCACTTCACCCTTGCCGTTTTATTCGCCCTCTCTTTCCCAATCTCCTCCTCTCTTTTTCGCTTGCCGTTTTTCTGTTTGCTTGTGTGTTGGATTACTTCTTGCCATGGCACAAGATAATACCAAATTGTGTGATTTCTCGAAGACCAATAATAATGATTTCCTTAGTACTCCGATTGCTCCTCTTAATGATGTTGAGTCTTGTGAAATCAATACCGCTTTGCTGAATCTTGTTATGAAAGATCAATTCGCCGGCCTTCCTAGTGAAGATGCCGCTACTCATCTAAACAACTTTGTTGATTTGTGTGATATGCAAAAGAAGAAAGATACGGATAACAATATTGTCAAATTGAAGTTATTTCCGTTTTCACTTAGAAATCGTGCTAAAGTTTGGTTTTCGTCTTTGCCTAAAAATAGTATTGATTCTTGGAACAAGTGTGAAGATGCTTTTATCTCTAAGTATTTTCCTCCTGCTAAGATCATCACTCTTAGGAACGATATTATGAATTTTAAACAACTTGATCATGAGCATGTTGCCCAATCTTGGGAAAGAATGAAATTGATGCTTCGCAATTGCCCTACTCATGGTTTGAATTTATGGATGATCATACAAAAATTTTATGCCAGTTTGAACTTTGCTTCTAGAAATCTCTTATATTCAGCCGCGGGAGGCACGTTTATGGAAATTACATTAGGAGATGCTACAAAATTACTTGGCACACCGAAAGATCTTCTAGTAAAAAAGTGCATGCTATAGAAGAAATCAATGTTTTGAGTGGAAAGATGGATGAACTTATGAAGATGTTTGCTACTAAAAATACTCCTCTTGATCCCAATGATATGCCTTTGTCTTCTTTGATTGAAAATAATAATGAATCTATGGATGTGAATTTTGTTGGTAGGAATAGTTTTGGAAATAATGCTTATAGAGGAAACTTTAATGCTAGACTGTTCCCTAGTAATTCCTCTAATAATTATGGAAATTCCTACAATAATTCTTATGGTAATTTTAATAAGATGCCCTCTGATTTTGAGAATAGTGTGAAAGAATTTATGATTTCTCAAAAGAATTTTAATGCTTTGCTTCAAGAAAATTTGCTCAAAGTTGATGATTTGGCTAGGAACGTTGATAGACTTTCGCTTGATGTTGATTCTCTTAAAATTAGATCTTCCCCTCCTAAGCATGATATCAATGAGTCTCTCAAAGTAATGAGAATTTCCATTGACGAGTGCAAGGAAAGAACCGCTAGATTGCGTGCTAAAAAAGAAAGCTTTATAAAAGCGTGTTCTTCTAGTTTCTGTGAAAATAATGATGAGGATCTTAAAGTTATTGATGCGTCTCCGATTAGATCTATGTTTTGCAATATGAATTTTGATGATTATGGGACTGATGATGAATCAACTTTGCCTATAAGGCGTCCCAAGAATTCGGAGTCTTTAGATCTTAATATTAAATTTGGTAAAAGTGAGATTGGAGAATCCTCAACTTCTAATAATATTGAACTCACTATCTCAGATTTCAAGGAATTTGATTATGATAATTGCTCTTTAAAAGGTTGTATTTCCTTGTTGCAATCCATTGTTAATTCTCCTCATGCTTATAGTCAAAATAAAGCTTTTACCAAACATATTGTTGATGCCTTGATGCAATCTTATGATGAAAAACTTAATTTGGAAGTTTCTATAACTAGAAAACTTAATGATGAGTGGGAACCTACTATAAAGATTAGAATTAAAGATTATGAGTGTTTTGCTTTGTGTGATTTGGGTGCTAGTGTTTCCATGATTCCGAAAACTTTATGTGATATTCTAGGTTTCATGATCTTGATGATTGCTCTTCAAATTTGCACCTTGCGGATTCCACCATTAAAAAGCCTATGGGAAGGATCAATGATGTTCTTATTGTTGCAAATAGAAATTTGGTGCCCGTAGATTTTATCGTTCTTGATATAGATTGCAATCTTTCTTGTCCTATTATTCTTGGTAGACCTTTCCTTAGAACGATTGGTGCAATTATTGATATGAAGGAAGGGAATATTAGATTCCAATTTTCCTTAAAGAAAGGCATGGATCACTTTCCAAGAAAGAAAGTCAAATTACCTTATGAATCTATCATGCGTGCAACTTATGAATTTAGTGCCAAAGATGGCACTCGTTAGATCTATCCTTGCTTTTATGCCTAGCTAGGGGCGTTAAGCGCTAGCGCTAGTTGGGAGGCAACCCAATTTTCTTTATGTTTTTTTGTTTTTGCTCCTGTTTAGTAATAAATCTTGCATCTACCTTCTGTTTATATGTGTTTTTATCTTTTAATTAGTGTTTGTGCCAAGTAGAACCTATAGGATAACCTACGATGATAGTTGATTTGATTCTGCTGAAAAACAGAAACTTTGCACGCACGAATATAATTTTGTTAAATCACAGGAACGTGATTTTGCGTTGATTCTTTTTGCTGATGTTCAATAAACAAATTGTCCAGGACTTCCTATTTTGGTAGGAGTTTTAGAGTTCCATAAGTTTGCGTTAGTTACAGATTGCTACAGACTGTTCTGTTTTTGACAGATTCTGTTTTTCGTGTGTTGTTTGCTTATTTCAATGCATCTATGGCTAGTAAATTAGTTTATAAACCAGAAGGAAGTTGGAATGCAGTAGGTTTAACACCAAAATAAATAAATACTGAGTTCATTGCAGTACCTTATGTGGTGGTTTTGTTTTCTTTCACTAACGGAGCTTATAAGATTTCCTGTTGAGTTTTGTGTTGTGAAGTTTTCAAGTTTTGGGTAAAGCTTTCATGGACTATGGAATAAGGAGTGGCAAGAGCCTAAGCTTGGGGATGCCCATGGCACCCCAATATATTCAAGAATAGCCGAAAGCCTAAGCTTGGGGATGCCCCGGGAAGGCATCCCCTCTTTCGTCTTCGTTCATTGGTAACTTTACTTGGAGCTATATTTTTATTCGCCACATGATATGTGTTTTGCTTGGAGCGTCGTGTATTATATTAGTCTTTGCTTTTTAGTTTACCACAATCATCCTTGCTGTACACACCTTTTGGGAGAAGCCTATTTGATTAGAATTTGCTAGAATACTCTATGTGCTTCACTTATATCTTTTGAGCTTGATAGTTTTTGCTCTAGTGCTTCACTTATATCTTTTAGAGCATGGTGGTGTATTAATTTTGAAGAAATTGCTAGTCTATCATGCTTCACTTATATCATTTTGAGAGTATTTTAGAATAGCATGGTATTTTCTATGGTCATAAAGTTGGTCCTACAATGATGAGCATCCAAGTTGGGTATAATAAAAACTATCATAGAAAGTGAATTGGATGCTATGATCAATTTGATGCTTGATAATTGTTTTGAGATATGAAGGTAGTGATATTAAAGTTATGCTAGTTGGGTGATTATGAATTTAAAGAATACTTGTGTCGAAGCTTGTGATTCCCGTAGCATGCACGTATGGTGAACCGCTTTGTGATGAAGTTGGAGCACAATTTTATTTATTGATTGTCTTCCTTATGAGTGGCGGTTGGGGACGAGCGATGGTCTTTTCCTACCAATCTATCCCCCTAGGAGCATGCGCGTAGTACTTTGGTTTTTGATGACTTCTAAATTTTTGCAACAAGTATATGAGTTCTTTTGATTAATGTTGAGTCCATGGATTATACGCACCCTTTCACCCTTCCACCATTGCTAGCCTCTCTTGTACCGCGCAACTTTTGCCGGTACCATACACCCACCATACACCTTCCTCAAAACAGCCACCATACCTACCTATTATGGCATTTCCATAGCCATTCTGAGATATATTGCCATGCAACTTTCCACCGTTCCGTTCATATGACACGCATTACTTTTGTCATATTGCTTTTTGCATGATCATGTAGTTGACATTGTATTTGTGGCAAGGCCACCTTCTTAATTTTCATACATGTCGCTCTTGATTCATTGCATATCCCGGTACACCGCCGGAGGCATTCATATAGAGTCATATTTTGTTCTAGCTTTGAGTTGTAAATCCATAAAAGTGTGATGATTTTCATTATTAGAGCATTGTCCTAGTGAGGAAAGGATGATGAAGACTATGATTCCCCCACAAGTCGGGATGAGACTTCGGACTTTACAAAAAGAAAAAAAGAGAGAAAAAAAAGAAAGGCCAAAAAGAAAAAAAGGAGAAAGGCCAAAGAAAAGAAAAAAAGAAGGAAAAAAGGAAAAAAAGGAAAAGAAAAAAAATAAAATGAGAGAAAAAGAGAGAAGGGACAATGCTACTATCTCTTTTTCCACACTTTTGCTTCAAAATAGCACCATGATCTTCATGATAGAGAGTCTCATATGTTGTCACTTTCATATACTAGTGGGAATTTTTCATTATAGAACTTGGCTTGTATATTCCAATGATGGGCTTCCTCAAAAGTGCCCTAGGTCTTCGTGAGCAAGCAAGTTGGATGCAGCCCATTTAGTTTCTTTTGTTGAGCTTTCATATATTTATAGCTCTAGTGCATCCGTTGCATGGCAATCCATACTCACTCACATTGATATCTATTAATGGGCATCTCCATAGCCCGTTGATACGCCTAGTTGATGTGAGACTATCTTCTCCTTTTTATCTTCTCCACAACCACCATTCTATTCCACATATAGTGTTATGTCCATGGCTCACGCTCATGTATTATGTGAAAGTTTAAAAAGTTTGATATTATTAAAGTATGAAACAATTGCTTGGCTTGTCATCAGGGTTGTGCATGATTAAATACTTTGTGTGATGAAGATAGAGCAATAACCAGACTATATGATTTTGTAGGGATAACTTTCTTTAGCCTTGTTATATTGAGAAGACATGATTACTTTGATTAGTATGCTTGAAGTATTACTATTTCTTATGTCAATATGAACTTTTATTTTGTATTCATTTGGATCTGAACATTCATGCCACAATAAAGGAAATTACATTATGAATTATGCTAGGTAGCATTCCACATCAAAAATTTCTTTTTATCATTTACCTACTCGAGGACGAGCGGGAATTAAGCTTGGGGATGCTTGATACGTCCCCAACGTATCTATAATTTTTTATTGTTCCATGCTATTATATTACCCCTTTTGGATGTTTATGGGCTTTATTTTACACATTTATATCATTTTTGGGACTAACGTACTAACCGGAGGCCCAGCCCATATTGCTGTTTTTTTTGCCTATTTCAGTATTTCGAAGAAAAGGAATATCAAACGGAGTCCAAACGGAAGGAAACCTTCGGGAGCGTGATTTTTGGAACGAACGTGATCCAGAGAGCTTGGAGTGCAAGTCAAGAAGCTGCCGAGGAAGCCACAAGATAGGAGCCCCCCCCCCTGTAGGGCGCGCCCACCTGTCTCGTGGGCTCCTCGGGCGGCCACCGACGTACTTCTTCCTCCTATATATACCTACATACCCCGAAAACATCCAGGGGCACCACAAAACACAATTTTCACCGTCGTAACCTTCTGTATCCATGAGATCCCATCTTGGAGCCTTCGCCGGCACTCTGCAGGAGGGGGAATCGACCATGGAAGGCCTCTACATCAACATCCTTGCCCCTCCGATGAGTTGTGAGTAGTTTACCACAGACCTACGGGTCCATAGTTATTAGCTAGATGGCTTCTTCTCTCCTTTTGGATCTCAATACAATGTTCTCCCCCTCTCTTGTGGAGATATATTCGATGTAAACTCTTTTTGCGGTGTGTTTGTCGAGATCCGATGAACTGTGGGTTTATGATCAAGTTTATCTATGAATAATATTTGAATCCTCTCTGAATTCTTTTATGTATGATTGAGTTATCTTTGCAAGTCTCTTCGAATTATCAGTTTGGTTTGGCCTACTAGATTGGTCTTTCTTGCCATGGGAGAAGTGCTTAGCTTTGGGTTCAACCTTGTGGTGTCCTTACCCAGTGAGAGAAAGGGTTGCAAGGCACGTATTGTATTGTTGCCATCGAGGATAACAAGATGGGGTTTATATCATATTGCATGAGTTTATCCCTCTACATCATGTCATCTTGCTTAATGCGTTACTCTGTTCTTATGAACTTAATACTCTAGATCCAGGCAGGAGTCGGTCGATGTGTGGAGTAATAGTAGTAGATGCAGGCAGGAGTCGGTCTACTTTTTATGGACGTGATGCCTATATACATGATCATGCCTAGATAATCTCATAACTATGCGCTTTTCTATCAATTGCTCGACAGTAATTTGTTCACCCACCGTAATACTTATGCTATCTTGAGAGAAGCCTCTAGTGAAACCTATGGCCCCCGGGTCTATCTCTTATCATATTTGCTTTCAATCTACTTTATTTGCGTCTTTACTTTTTGCATCTATGTTATAAAATACCAAAAATATATTTATCTTATCTTACTATCTTTATTAGATATCACTTTCGCAAGTGCCCGTGAAGGGATTGACAACCCCTTTATTGCGTTGGTTGCGAGTTCTCAGTTTGTTTGTGTAGGTGTGTGGGACTTTTGAGGAGCCTCCTACTGGATTGATACCTTGGTTCTCAAAACTGAGGGAAATACTTACGCTACACTTGCTGCATCACCCTCTCCTCTTCGAGGAAAACCAGTGCAAGCTCAAGACGTAGCAGCCTTCTCTAGGTCAGCCGTTTTCGTTTGGTTTTCCCTTTCGAGAAGCTCATATCGGCTGGCGGCATTTTGTAGCTCAATAGCCATGTTGGCTATTTTATCCTCACTTTGGCGATGAGCAGCCTGTTCGGCTTTTAATTCTTTGGCTGCCTTCAGGGCGGTCGCATCACTTCTCCTGGCTTGCTCCTTTGCTCGGGCAAGTTCTGCCCGAAGGGTATCCACGACGGCAGCTCCATCTGCAGTCAAAGCATACTATAAATACTAGCATCATGCTCTTCTTAATATTTGCTGACCACCCGAATATACATACCCTGTGCCTCGTTAAGTCGCTTGTTCACAAGCATGATGTCCGCATCCGCCACGTCAAGTTGCCGCCTCAATTTGGCATATTCAACAGTCTGGTCAGCCGCCGGATCTGCAGCCGCTTGTGCACGAAAGCAGCGCTATCATTACCTGACACTATGATCCTCTGCTCGCCTCGTCTGGACGGCAACCAGAGTCTCAGGGGCTACTATCTATACAAAGCACACCTTGCTTGTGCGGTACAGTCAAAAAATATATATATATATATCACTTTGCGTACCTCAAAGCCTCTTAGCAGGCTCGTAAAAGCTTCATTCAACCCGCTTTTCGCGGATGAAATCCTCTCAACCACCGTACCCATTAAGGTACGATGTGCTTCTAAGATAGCCGCTTGCTGTAGAAGACCCATCAATGTGTTTGGTTGTACACCAGACAATCCCTGGCTTTTCCTATTGGTCTCTTTAGGAGCCGAGAACTCCGGACTTCGGGCGGCCGAAGAGTTACCCTCTGGCCTTTGCGGATCAGGAGAGATCCTCTGGGATGACACCTCGGGGTCATCTGCCTCATGAGGCGGGGAAGCAGGGGTAGGTGTTTCGCTCTCCATCATCTCCGGAAGAAGATCCCCCGAGGACGAACATTGTTGGGAAGGGCTATGAGCCGGACTGCAAAACATATGTCTCGGTTGTTATTCTCAGGAAAAGAGCACGGCATGCTTACTAAAGTGCCTTTGTTCACTTACATCTCGGTTGACGGCTGGCCCCCTTATGGGTGCTGTGCGGTAAGGGTGCCCTCCGGGGCAGGGCCCCCTGGGGAAGGTTTCTTCCATCATTTGGAAACCTCCGTTTCCAAGTCTTCAGGGGCAGTCCTTTTCTTCCCGTGGGGAGAGGGGATTCTAGATTCTCCTCCCCAATTGTCCTCAAACTCGGGGGCACTAATTCCCCCGGTTATAATGCGTAATGTACCTCCAGCATAAAGCCCGCTTTTGGCTTCCCTATCGCTCCCCTCGTTCTCCCGCGATGGTACTTGATAAGGTGCACGAGCCAGCATCCTGGTTAGTACAAGATCCGGCGAGCCCTCCGGAAGAGGGGCCGAACACCTGATCCTCTCCGCCTTTCTTATCCAATCCTGGCCAAGTGTGATTTTTCAGAATAATGTTGTGACAAATATAATGACAGCATGTTCGGTCGCGGAGTTACTTACTTCGGTATCTGGACGGTTGCAGTTGAGACCCGCATCCTCTGTTGTGTCCGGATACTTTACTCGTGATCCGAAGAATAATCGATACATCCCTTCGAGCGTCATGCCAAAGAAGTGTTGAATGGTTCACGTTCCTTCCGGGTTGAACTCCCACATATGGAGAGATCGATGTTGGCATGGCAGGACCCGACAAACTAACATTACTTGAATTACTTTGACGAGATTGATATCCCTCTTGAGGACATCTCGGATGCGGCTTTGCAATGTCAGCACGTCATTAACTGGTCCCCAGTCCAGCCCCTTGTTGACCCATGATGCCAGTTGTGGCGGAGGGGCAGAGCAGAAGGCTAGGGCGGCTGCCCACTTTGTACCTCGGGGTGCTGTGATGTAAAACCACTCCCGTTGCCATAGGTCGGACACCTCCGGGAAGAAACCCTTTGGCCATAAGGCGTCGGCACCTTTGCTTATTATAGCGCCTCCGCACTCCGCGTGTCACCCTTCAATCATCTTCGGCTTCGCATTGAAGGTCATGGGCCATAAGCCGAAGTGCGGGGTAATGCGGAGGAAGGCCTCACACACGACGATAAACGACGAGATGTGAAGGAAGGAATCTGGAGCTAGATCATGAAAACTAGCCCGTAATAGAACATGAGCCCTCTAACGAAGGGATCAAGACTAAAGCCTAGCCCTCTGAGGAAGTGGGAGATGAATACGACACTCTCGTTGGGTTCGAGAGTGGGGATAACCTGCCCTTGAGCAGGTAGCCTGTGAAGGATTTCGGCGGTCAGATATCTAGCCTCCCTAAGCTTCTTGATGTCCTCCTCTATGACGGAAGAGGCCATCCACCGGCCTTGAAGGTTGGTCCGGACGTGGTTGAAGGTCCGGAGCACTTAGACTGAACCTTGGGTGTTGGAACTCGAGGTAGGGGAAAGGAAGGATCGGGCATGGAAAGAAAAGGATAGGTCTTGACCTCTTTATAAAGAGGATGAATATCAAGCGTCCTCCGCATGGCCGTTTGGAACTCGCCTAAACCGAGGAGTCATACTAATGGCACGGTTGGGTTACCCATGCCCGTATTGATGAGGATCCCGTGATAAGGGGAACACGATCTCTGCTTCGACAAGATGTGCTAATAAAACCGCCTCGCAAAACGTGTAGTGCCAGGTTGGGAAAAACGGTTTTGATAATAACCGGGCCGCTGCGTGATATCATGCTAGGTAAAAGTTGTCAGCAGATTGGACTCGTGGAATATTGTGCTCTCTACGGTGGTACGTGGAATTTGTTTTGTAGGGTTAGACACGATCCTTGTGTTCAAAATCTTATATGGAGTATTCGGAGAAGGAACCCGCCTTGCAATGCTGAAGACAATCTACGCGCCGGACTCATCGTCATTGAAGCCTGGTTCAAGGGCTACTGAGGGAGTCCAGGATTAGGGGGTCCTCGGACAGCCGGCCTATATTCTTATGCCAGACTGTTGGACTATGAAGATACAAGATTGAATACTTCGTCCCGTGTCCGGGTGGGACTCTCCTTTGCGTGGAAGGCAAGCTTGGCAATTCGGATATGTAGATTTCCTTTTCTGTAACTGACTCTGTGTAACCCTAGCCCCCTCCGGTGTCTATATAAACCGGAGGGTTTAGTCTGTAGGAAAACAACAATCAGAATCATATGCTACCTTTTAGGGTTTAGCCTCTACGATCTCGTGGTAGATCAACTCTTGTAATACTCATATCATCAAGATCAATCAAGCAGGAAGTAGGGTATTACCTCCATCAAGAGGGCCCGAACCTGGGTAAACATTCTGTCCCCCGCCTCCTGTTACCATTAGCCTTAGACACATAGTTCGAGACCCCCTACCCGAGATCTGCCGGTTTTGACACCGACACCTGGCAGCAGACTCAGGTTGAGTACAAGCCCAATTGGCGGCAGAACATGAACAAGACAACTACTAAAGTCAAGAATGTCATAACTAGTCCTGTATGCGAAGAATGTTAGCGCAATAATTCATGCTTCAATTGTGGGCAAACCGGACATTATGCCAGACAGTGCCCCAAGAGCGACAAGCCAAATGTTCCATTTAGGCCGCAAGTCAACCACATGGGGCCATATCCTGTCTAGAAGATCATCTAAGGGCAATTTCACCACCTCTCCACAGACGAAGCCCAAGAGGACCCGCAAGTCGTCATTGGTGTGTTTCCTATTAATAGCATACCTGCAATAATTTTAGTTGACTCTGGGGCTTCCCACTCTTTTATTTCGCGGAGTTTTGTTGCCCAAAACAAGTTTCCTTGCTCGATTTTGGGAAAAAGTATGCTGGTGCAATCCCCAGGATCTGTGCTCAGAAGTAATCTGGTTTGCCGCAATTTGACAATTGGTATCAATGGAGTTAGCTTCCCAACATCCTTGATCGTTATTGAATCTGCCAAGTTGGATATTATTTTGGGAATGAACTGGTTGACCCAGTATCAAGTATGCGACCAGAGAAGTCACAATGACAAATCAGGAAGGCCGAACTACAAAATTCTTTACTCGAAGAAGCATACCCAAGAAAGACATGGTCTTCATCACTGTAGCTAACGAATTGGAATTAATTCCTGTGGTAAGTGAGTTTCCAGATGTATTCCCTGAGAAATTACCAGGAATGCCGCCAGACCGAGTGCTTGAGTTTGCAATTGACCTTGTGCCCGGGATTGCACCGTTACACAAGAAGTATTATTGGATGCCTTCTTCTGAGTTAGTGGAATTAACTAAACAGCTTGATGAGATGCTTCAGAAAGGATACATCCGTCCAAGCTCTTCACCATGGGGATCACCCGCAATATTCATGGACAAGAAGGACGATAGTCTCCGAATGTGTGTGTATTACCGTCAGTTGAATGATGTCACAATCAAAAACAAATATCCACTACTGAGAATTGATGATTTTTTTGATCAACTCAGTGAGGCAAAAGTATTCTCCAAGATTGATTTGAGGACCTGATATCACCAGCTCAAAATCAAGAAGGAAGATATTCCTAAGACCGCGTTCACTACTCGATACGGTCACTACAAAAAAATACACTTCCGTGATGATATGTGTTTGTCATAGTAGGTCATGTTTTTTGTCATGCATGTACATCCATAACGATTTTATGACAGAATCAAGATAGTCATACATGTGCTGTCATAGAAGTGTTCCATGAAATTACCAAAAATATCATCATGGAAGTGTCCACTTCCATGATGATAAATTGCGCGTCATAGAATAGCTTTCGTCAAGGGTGACCGACACGTGCCATCCACCGTAACAGCTCGCCGTTAAGCTACTGGGTCCAGTTTTGGATCTGATAACCCGTTAACAGCCCCGACCAATGGGGATTTTCCACGTGTATAATCATCATTGGCTGGAGGAAACACGTGTCGGCTCACCGTTGGGACAGATGTCATCCACTCATTCGACCGAAGGCGCCTATGATATGTCGACATGTGGCATGGACCAACAGAGGCCCATTCATGTGAAAAGGCCGACCCATTTGACTTGGTCAAAAGGTGGCAGGCCGGCCCACGGAAAGCCTGTTAACGGCCTGTTTGCATATAGCCCATTTACAGTCCGCTAACCCAAGGCCTGTTACGACCTATCTGAATTAGGCCCAGTAGCGTCATCTGGGCCGTCCAATATGATTCCAGCCTCTTTTAACTTCCGGCCCATGTATGGCCCATGACATCTTTCGGCCCATATGAGGCCCTTTGTAACTCTTAGCCCATTAACGGCCCATGGTGAAACTGGCCCGTAATGAACATTGTATCACTTTATACCCATTAACGACCCATTATTCCATTGGGCCGTTTCCAGCCCGTGTTACCTTTCAGCCTTCTCAGGGCCCATTTATTCTTGGGCTCATTTCCAGCATTCGGTTACTTACGACCCGTTACTATAATTTTCTGCTTGTGGGCCAAATTCAGCCCGTGGTTACAGTCGGCCTGTTTGTGGCCCGTCAATACATTGGGCTATTTTCATAGCATCATCAAATACGGCCGATTAACGATGGCCCGTTATTGTTGATGCATGAATGGACGATTCCAACTCTAGCCCGTTTACGACCATAATGTGGTCTGTTATTGGCCCATGTTTGGCCAATCAATCATACGGCCCGTAGAAGGCCCATTGATGATACGGCCCATAGAAGGCCCATTGTGTCTATGGCCCATAGAAGGCCCATTATTTCTATGCCCCGTACAAGGCCCATTGTTTCTACGACCCGTAGGAGGCCCAGTGTCCCTACAGTAAATATGTAGCCCATGGTTATTGTGGCCTAGTTTTAAAAAATAGGTTATTGCGGCCACTAGCAAACCGCGGAAAAAGAACTGCACCGACTACAAGCAAATAAATAAACAAGACAACAAGGAAATAAATAAGCAAGCGACTTACGCTAGGCTATCATGGCTATTACACATATTACATCCACTGGTCATCAAAGTTCACCACCAGTGCAAATATAGGGAACAAAGCAGCATATCATATACACCGGTTGTCAAAGTTGGTGACCAGTGCAAATAAACGCCGTAGCAAAACAAGTCCAGAACTGAAACCACTTCAGAAGATCTCAAGAAACAATATCTTGGGTACCCATAATGCTGGCAAGATGCTTAGCAAGCTTATTAACTTTCTCTTGTTTGGCGCTTAAATCCTCCAACGCTTGTTGTTGCACCAGAACGTATGCATCTGAATTCGGCAGGGACTTCCTCAGTCCTTCAACTTCCTGTCGCAGCACATCTGATCAATGTCTTTCAAGTTGAGACTCAAGAAGACGAATTGATTTAGGCAGCGAGTTCGAAGAGCTTGTGCCAGCAGTAGTGGCCAGTAACTCAAACACTACATCAAGACATGGATTTTGGGTTCTCTCACTGTCGTCAAGATAGTTTTTATCGGCTTTCTTGGAGACCAACAGGGACGTCTCACTATCTTGAACCTTATCTTCATTACTTCATTTATCATTGCATAACGGGGTACTGTTCTCCAATATTTTGTCCACATTCTAAAAGAGAAACAAGCAGACACATCATAGGTTTACGATGTTGTATATGAAACTCATTTTGGTAAATCAGTTCAGTAGTAAAGTGGACAGGATAACAACATGAAACAAACATATATCTATGTACCATGGTCACTTTATGGTCTATATCATTCTAGGTTTTGTTGCCAAATCAAGATAGAGACACAGTTCAAATAATATTTGTTCAAGACAAAGCAGAATAGACAGAATATAAGTGTGGGAAATTATAGAGCAATAACAACACTTGTAATGTGCATGACATGAGAACATAACTATTTATTCAATTAAAACTGAAATGAACATAGAGCAAGTTACAACAGCAAACCAGTTAAAGAAACAGGTTTAAAACATACATGTTGCGCCATTGGAGTTTCAATTCCATCCTTCAAATTTGAAAATAGTTGGTATGAGTAAATACAGTGATGCAAGAGCAAAGGAGTATGAACCATAGCTACAAAACCTAACCTGAGAACAATTCTTCTTCTCCTTTAAGCGTTGAGTTGGGATTCGGAGTGGTGGTCCTCGTGCTTTGGCATTGCAGTTCCCTTACTAACTGCTCGTGTTTGGGTGCTTTGTGGTGGAGACAGTGCTGTGTCAACTGGAACTGGGTTACTATCTGCTGGGGTTGGGGTTAGAAGGGGTGTAGCTGGTTCTCTGTCCAACTGGGTAGGGGTACAATCTGCAAGAGTCTAGGTTATGTATGGTGGGGCTGGTTCTTGGGCAAGTACAACCGTGGTTCTATCTGCATCAACTAGTAGCACTATCTTTTCTGAAGACCGTGTTGTTACTCCCTTAGATACTGCCATCACCCTCTCCAATTCAAATGGCTGATAAACAAAAAAAGTAATTGAATGTATAGACATTGTATGATAGACATGTGCAATGGATAGTGGGGAATAAAAGAGGGCATGAAATAATTCACATTTATGTTGTCTAACCAAACAAGATAGCATGACACAATTTCACATATATGATGGCTAACTAAACAGGGTAGCACGACACAAATTCACATTATGATGGCTAACTAAAAAAGATGGAAAGACATAGTTCAAAATATGATGACTATGTAAACAGGATGACATGATATAACTATATAATGTGTTTATTAAATAGGTCGGCATGCCATAATTCACATACATGCCGCCTATGGAAAAATGATAGCATGATATAATTCACGGATAGAATGACATAATTCAAAATATGATGACTGTAAACACTAAACAGGATGAGATGATATAACTATTTGATGTCTTTATTAAATGGGTTGCCATGCCATAATTTAGATAGATGCTGTGTATGTAAACATGATGGCACAATATAATTCATATATATGATTTATATAGTAAGCAAGTAAGCAGATGGCAATCCATATATGATGTAAAAACTAAGCAATGCAAGACAACATGCATGACATCGATAATATAACCCTGCCTAGTTTGAGCATAGACCTCAGGGGGGAAATAGGACTGGTCATCAGTCTCTGAATCCTCCTCTGAGGAGCTCTATGTAACCACCTAGATGTTTGCTTCAGCAGGTAGCATTGTCTACTCTAAATACCTTGTGTTTCACTCCAGGTACTTCCATCACCGCTTCAAATGGCTGATGCACAGGAAGAGTAGTTGAATATACAAACGTTGTCGACAAATGGAACGCGTAATACAAAAAAATGATAGCATGATATAATTCACATACATGATGATTGGCTAAACAGCATGGCATTGCATAATTCACATACATAATGCATTTGCAACAAGATAGCATTGCATAATTCATATATATAATGTCTTGCAACAAGATGGCGATGCATAATTCACATATATGCTAATTAGACACTAAACAGGTGGCATTCACACAAAACATGTCTAAACTAATCAAATGACAAAGCAATGCAAGACACCATACGCACGATATGAGCAACTTAACCCTGCCAAGTTAGAGCATACACCTCGGGGAGGGGGGGGGGAATAGGAATGGTCATCTGTCTCTAAATCCTCCACTAGGGAGCTATCCGTAACCAGCAAGATATGCGCTTCGTTAGATAGCATAGTCTGCTTTGAAGACCTTGTTTTCACTCCAGAATTTTCCATCACCCTGTCAAATGGCTGATGCACACGAAGAGTAGTTGAATGTACAAATGTAATACGTAACGAAAAAAAGGATGGCCTGATATAATTCACATATAAGATGACTGGCTAAGCAGTATGGCATTACAAAATTCACATATATGATGCCTGGCTAAACAAGATGGTGTTGCATAATTCACATAAATGATGAATAAACTAAACAGATGGCATTCATACAAAGCATGTCTAAACTAAGTAGATGATATATTTGATGTATAAAGTAAGCAATGCAAGGCACCATATGCATGATATAACCAACATCAGCATGCCAAGTTAGAGCGAAGACATCAGGGGGTAAATAGGAGTGGTCTTCTCCTTCTGAATCCCCCTCAGAACAGATATCTTCCTCTCGATTACAATCCAAAATGGGTGGAGGGGCGATGCCTTTGCGCCTACCATGGAGCGACATTAGGGATGGCAATTTTATCCATGGATCTGTATACCCATAGATACCCGACCTGGTTGGTCAAGGGTATGGAGCGCATTTCTGCCCATGGGTCCGTGGATATGGATACCCACGAACAGCTGGGTTGGGCACGGTTATAATTTGTGCTCCATGGATATCCAATGGATACCCGCATGACATGTGGGGCCATATGCCAGTGACAGTAGAAAGAGCAAATCAATGGGAAATGGCAGGCAATATGCAACTGGTGTCATAAGCTATATGATGCAGAATCAACCTCTGGTATGTCACACTTAAGGACTCATCGTATTACTTGTGGCCTACTTATGCATGTAGCTTATGTCGTCATTTGTGAGTGAATGGTGATGAGCTAATATGATCTTTGGGAAGGCTTCATGCTGATTTTTCTATGCCCATGGAGCTCCATAGGTATGTGGGTATCTAGCGGGTTTGGGCATGGGCACAAGTTGTGCCCATGGATAATTTGGTGGATGGGCAGAGAGTAGGAAGATGGGTCATGGGTTGGATTTGGACCAGCTCCACCCGCCCCAAACCCGACCCATTGCCATCCCTAAGTGACATCTTCATGAAATTTTATAGCCACGCAAGGCTCGTCTATTTTTCTCTACATGTTCAGTTCCATTGTGACAATACTGACATGCATAG
Organism: Triticum timopheevii; assembly: GCA_963921465.1. Taxonomy (NCBI): domain Eukaryota; kingdom Viridiplantae; phylum Streptophyta; class Magnoliopsida; order Poales; family Poaceae; genus Triticum; species Triticum timopheevii. The sequence continues at coordinate 166,556,121 of OY997272.1, read as the reverse complement.
GAATAAAACATAGTGAGATTATGTAAGGAGTGCATGCAGAAATATAGAGTGATGGTAGCAACCTGTGGATAGACCCAAAACCAATGATAGCAGGCAGATAATGGCTTTAGTTAAAAAAATACAGATAATGGCTTCTTTACTGTTTGTTTCCCACCCAACATGAAACTCATAGTAGACACCAGAGATTAACCAGATAGTAGATAGATATTATTGATTGCGGCCCTGATATGTACCCCACAATCATTTACAAACTCAAGTTTGACCATTAGTTTGGAGCTGACTCAGAGTCTAATCGCTGAATAGGATGATAAAGTAGCATGTAATATTAAGCGATGCATAACATAAGCAGACACGAAAGAGTGCGACCTCTCTTGCGGACCCGTGTAGTCCTTGAGGTCATCTGCTCGGTTGATGAGGGTAATGCAGTTGTCATGGCTGCCGGCGGCGGGGAAGAAGATCTAAGGCAGTGAAAGACGGTCTGGAGGCCGGATCCCTGCTGTGTTGGACCCTTCTGTTGTTGGAGCAGCTGATCTGGGGTGGACGACGGCGTAGCAGCAGAGGGACAAACCACGCAAGGTTTTATTTGACAACTATCTGTAAGAGAAGTAATTATGTAAGGGCTTGTTTGAATTGGAGGATTCTAACAACGCAGGGATAGGAAATACACAGTAATATGATAGCAATGCACGTGCAAAACAGAGAATTTAAAAACACAGGATTTCTGCCAATCTAGGTGTTTGGTTCACAAGAATTGGAAGATCACAGGATGCAAAGAAGCATAGTGAGATTAAGTCAAACCACAAGAAAATTTACGGTTATGATGCTATTATGCTACTATCTCTTAGTCTTGTGCTTCATGAATAGGAATTTGAAAAGGAGGACAAGTGGATATTAAAATTCCTACGGTTCTTCTTTCAAGGAGACACTAAAGGAACAAATCCTACAGTTTTCCTTTGCTCCATTCCTTGGAACCAAATGCAAGAATAGTAGTACCATAGGAAACTTTCCAATTCCTATGTTTTTCCTTCACTTTTCCTTTCAAGCACTGGCAATTCTAGTAGGCAGGCTTGAGCAAGGAAAAGCCTACACTCAAAAATTGTTTTTGTGCTACTTCTACTACTTTGGACCCAGGCCACTGCCCTACTAGCTCAACTCCCAGGCCCATCGACAAATGCACAGCTCAAACGCGCAGAGATAAATAATGATGGCGTTCAAGAGAGTCCATCACGGATAGCTAAGTTGCCTGATACCTCACTGCTTGTCATATAGTGGGAAAAATAATCGTATTTCACGTTACTGCGTGTGCTTAGTGGACAATATATATAACATGTAGAGTAAAAAAGAGATGTAACAAGTGTACAATAGTATCTCCAATAGATGTCGTAAAATACATAACGACGAAGTGCTAGATGTAAAATACATCAGCAGCTCATCTCTTAACTTAATTGTCGAAACTGAATTTAACTGTCAAAACTGAACTTAACTGTTGAAACTGAATTTTGCTGTTGAAACTGAATGCACTAGTAGCAGAAAAGCAGTAGCAGCAGCAGTGCGTGCGAGTGCCGGGGCAGCTGGTCGTGCAGCAGCATCAAGGTGAGGCTACATGTTAGTCGACTGACTTTTTCATCTCTGGTCAGTCGATTTTCCAGCCGTTAGATACGAAATCAAGGGCGTCCAGTTCATCTTCAACCTCCACCCCCCTGAGCCGCCAGCCACAACCGGCCAAACAGCCACCCCCGCCGCTGGCCGCCATCCCTCTACCCCCCCCCCCCCCCGTGCCGAGATTTTTCTCCAGCGATCCCCATGCCACCGCCCCACCACCGCCGGCGACCACTGCCCCCACCCTGAACCCTAAGATAGATAGTGGGGTACCACTCCAACGAGCCCCCCTCCCCGTTGCGGCTCGTTCTTCCTTAACTCCAGCGAGCCCCCCACCCCCTGAAAATTGACTGACCCAAAAGTCGATTCAGTTGACTGAAGTGTAGCTAAATCGGAGCAGCATCGCAAGCAAGAGCAAGAGCGAGAGCAGCTGCTCGAGCAAGAGCAAGAGCAATAGCAAGAGAAGAACAGGCAGGGAACCGAGAGCAAGAGCAGAGTAGTAGCGCGAGCGAGAGCTAAAGAAGAAGAAGCTCCTACTGATGTGGACGTCGCCGCCGAGGGAGCGATGCCGTGGAGGAAGTGGCCGGCGACTCCACCGTGGATGGAACCGCGCCGAGTCGGCTCAGGACTGAGCGCCGGCAGCACTGTTAGATCGAACCAAGAAGAAAATGCGGTGATTAGTGTACAACCTCTTTGGTGGCGCCGATTAGGCCACAGCTTCATCCGGGGAAATAGTGATGATGCTGCTCTTCCGGTGGTGCAGGTGAAGACGGCGGTGTGGGAATGGAGGTGGTGCGAAAGACAAGGGGAACATCGGGGAAGCTCCTTGGAGGTGGATGACAGGGTGGCTGAACCGGCGGGATAACGAGATCAACGACGAATCCTCATCATGTATGATGGATGAGGGACGTCGAGGTGTTGCTATGAACGACATCGTCGGGAAGAGGATCCGGCTGGGTGGCGGGCGAAGGAGGGTGTGGGGCTTCACGGGTTTTCACGGCCTCGGTGTACGAATGGGTGGGCGGATGTGACGGGAGTGGGGAACCATGGCTTAGGGACGCGCTTGTCCGAAATGTGGGGTAAGTTATGAAAGTACCCCCACCGATTTGAGCTAGGCGATTCTTTTGGTTCAGGGGTATCATGGGTATTTCATGTGTCGGGATTTCACAGGAGGCGGGAGTTTTCGCGCGTGTTGTAATTTTGGAATAGCAAGGCACGGGTTGATATGGAGGGAATTGTGGGAGCACAACAAGACAAAGATATATCTTAAATATTTCGGGGTAACAAGGCGCGGGTTGAAATTTCCGGACAAGCCTAAAGTGTACTGTACCAAATCAATCCGCACTTTCGTTGACGAAAAAAAGAAATCAATTCGCAGCACGCAAGAGAGTCTAGTCCCGTGTACTGTACCAAACCAATTCGCACTACAAATGTCATTCAAAACTTTGAATTCATGTAATGTTCAATTGAAATATTTTGCTACGTGTACAATGCATGCAACCTGCTACTCAAATGAACGTTTTACTGCATTCCAAACATATATACTACCGCTTCAATATGAACTAAATTTGAATTTGTTTCTCTATTTGAATAAAATCTGCAATAATGATTGTTGTGAAGTCAAACCATTTTAATTCGTTTCTCTATTTTAATAAGATCTACAATCATCATTATTTTCAAGTTAAACTCGTTTGTGTATTATCTTCACAGCACACCACATGATTACTCTCGAGTTAGATATGAACTATGTGTACTATATGAACTCGAACTCGATTTTTTGAATCCACTTTATGTTCATTTCAAATCACAGTACATTTCAAGCTCTAGCTAGATCTTCATAATCTAAACATGTCTCATATGTATAATGTGTTTATCACATAATGTATGGTGCCCCGCCCCCTACGCCTACAAGTATTTAGATGTGAGTTGCAAACACCACACATTACCACAAATTCAAATAGAATGTGAAATTGTTCGATATATAGTATTGTTTAGATAGTTCGATATTTAGTTGTAAGCTGCAAACGCCACACATTATCACAAATTCAAATAAAATGTGAGATTGTTCGATGTATAGTATGGTTTAGATTGTTTGACATTTAGCTGTGAGTTGCAAATGCCATGCATTATCACATTATGGTATAACATGTGCAAAACCACAGCACGCGTATCACCGCTATATTCATGCATGCATATGTTTATAACACTATGATCTCCTATTCAAATATATGAATCCACTTTCATATCAAATTATCATCTTTGTTAGTCTCCTACACCCACACAATCCTCTAACCTTTGTAGCTAGCACTAACTTTCTCTCGTGCATGCACACGCCCTCCTTGCCCTCCCCCTCCCTCAGCATTCTATCCATCACGCACATTCATTTTTTCTTTAGGTCGTTCTCCCATAGTCTCCACAACTCCTTTCCGACACACACCGATCGATAAACCTCTCCAGTGATATCCGCCTACAACATACACACGCACCATCCATCTCCTCCTTTCTGTGTCCATGGCTCGTGTCTCTCATACGGTCCCACACACGTGTAAACTCTCACTCCTCTTTTCATCAATCTCACAACTGCACACTCCTCCCCCTATCTAGCTAGTAGCCCGGCCTCTCGCACCACCTCCTAGCTTCATTCTCTTTGTCTATCTGTCTCGCTAGGCCTTATTTGCCTCTAACAAATGGATGTACACCGACCGATCTCCCGCTATACTTAAAGCTAGCTAGGTCCATATAACTCATTTTTTCGCACGCGTCGATCGATCTACCTCATTAGTTATGTCTCCCCCTTCCTCCGACAAACAACAATTGATCTACCGATCTAGTTAGATTTGCTTACCAAACACATGGTTCCCCTTCATCATCCATGCATGCATCCCGACAGATCTATCATGCACAGGCACACACAGAAACACATCCCCACTCTTATTGATAATATTGCAGTTCTACCCTCAGTTTTTCTAGTAGGCCTCTCCCACCATATTCAAGAAGCAACTCCATCACCCATCCAGCACTCTACCCCTCTCCCTCCCTCTCTCTCCCCCCCTCTCTCTCTCTCTCTCTGTCCCATCCTATTTCCCGTCCTTCAGTTATGTATGGATGTTGACCGATCTCCCTCAAGACATAGCTGTGTCTCTCCTTCTCAACACACATACGAGTCGTTCTACCTCTCTAGTTAGGCATCTGCATCCCCCTCCCCCCCCCCCCCCCACAGACACACCGATACATCTAGCGCTCTAGTCATGTCTCCCTGCCACACACAAACTTGACCTGTGCCCTCTGATGTTCCGGTAGGTCAGTCGCCCTATATCTTTGACTTGCACACACACACACTTTCGATGGCTCTCTTCATCGATCTCGCACCCACCCACTTGATCCTCTCTTCAACTCTATCAATATCTATGACCCCTCCCTCTCTTCTCGTGGATTGCCCGGTCCTCTGTATATGATATGGATAGGCCTCCATTTCACACACATTGCATGCAAAATTTTGTTTGAGATGTCATCGACACATATTCCCACAAATACATTCATGAAATCACACCCCCCCCCAAACAAAAAACACTCACGAACGCACACTCCATCTGTCTAGGTTTGTATCTCTCTCACACGCACCCACGTAGGTGGGTACGTGCACGAAGAGAAGAGGTGCACGCACGGTTCACGTACTCCCGTCACTTTCCCAACCACACCCGCATGGGTACACAGTGGAGCTCATTTCTGCATGAAAAGGCAGCCCACATGGTAATTTGACACGTGTATTGGTTGTCCACTTGATGGAGGGAGGATCATCTACCACGGGTGAACAAACAACTTGTGACTTGACGCGTTATGTTAAAAAAGAGGCAAACCATGTGCGGCCTACCTTAGAGGCAAGGCTCTATATACTGGAGTACTTTTGATGTGTCCCGTCAACACGCAGAACAAGGAGAAGCTTGCTTAGTACGCCATCTCCCCTGCCCACGGGCGCGGTGGCTCGCAGAATGAGGTGAAGCTTGCTTACTAGTACGCCTTACGCCCGCACCCTCACCCATGCGCGCGGTGGCTCACAGGACGAGGAGAAATTTTTACTACTCCCTCCGTTTACTCCTTGTCCCTACCTTGGTTAGAGAGATTATCATATTGTTTGGAATGAATGTCCTTTAGTACTCCCTCCATTTACTTATACAAGGCCACTATAAAAAAATACATTTTGTATATAGACGTATTTTAGAGTGTAAATTCACTCATTTTGCTCTGTATGTAGTCCATATTGAAAAAGACGTAATAGTACGCACTCTCCCTCTCCCCTCGACCCTCACCCACATGGTGGACGTGCAGCAATTCATTCGGTCTCATATAGCCAGAACTATATATACTGCGGTACCATTATTGCTTGACTTCCCGAAGAGGCGAAGAGCCAATCGCAAGGTTAATATTTTGGAGATGCCAAGCGCAAGGTTTATAGGAGAACGAGTAGTAGGTGTCGCATCATTTATAAATAAATTTTTTTCTTCAGTGGCACGTACGCAATATAAATAGGTTCATATGGAGAGAAAAGGAAACCGCTCCGCTATACACATAGGCAGGATGAGCCTACATGGTTGCTTGCTAGGGTTGCTCTCTTCACACTCTCTCGCACAAAATGACTGTGGCCACATCTCTAACATCTAGGCGGATCACGTCTGCCGGGGGAAGGGGTGGATGCTTAGTGTAGATGCGGTCACCGTCGCCGACGGTGAAAACCCACTGTTGGCACGTCCCGGTCAGGGGTCCCCGCCGTTCTCTCTCACAAAGTCGGTGAGGTTGCCTTCGTCCCTTGATCACTGCCGCGACGTGGGCAGTTGCCGCCTCCCACTTCCCTCCTCTAGGTTGAGCTATGTCCCGACATCCCTCGGGTACAACTCCCATTATACCCAGCTTGCACCACTGCTCCAGCTGACCACATCACTCCATGTGGATATTTCTCTACTTCTTTGCCCCGCACATACCTCTACTGGCTTCTATGTACTGTATTTGTGAAGAGTTTATGTCTCATCAACTAGTCCCAGTGATCTTATTCTAATCACACTTCTTCAATTTCTTTGCCACAGGGATGCTCATCTCGATTTTGGTGAAACTGCACAAAATGATCCGATGGTCAAAGGGTTGCAAACTTCATTTCTTGGGAAGCTCCAACGTTGCAAGCAAATTAAAGCCTGGTTACGGTTTACGGTTCAAGGGCTAGGGACTGCATGGATCGTTTTTTCTTTAGCTGTCTCTATTCCAAAATAAGTGTCAACTTTAGTAGTAGTACAACTTTGTACTAAAGTTTGCATAAAGTTGAGACACTTATTTTGGAACGGAGGGAGTACATATTGGCTATGATCTATTAATCATCGAGATGCAATAGCATGCATGTTAGTCTCCTTTGTATTTGATGAAATGTTGCAACGGGCAACCTTGGACGCAAGATACATGAAACAGAAGCTAGAAGCTTCATAGCATTGTACAAATTTATCTCGCTGATAAATTACAGTACATACTATACTAGTACTATGTAAAGAGTTAGGTGTTGCACGGTGTCCAGAAAATATGGTGATAGTGTGAGGCGGGACATGTAATCACTGAGCCTGCGTGTTTTCACTGCTCTCACACTCCTCTGCTATAAGAACAAAGAAAATTGTAATCTAGTAGTACCTCCTTTCGTCGAAAGCGTGGGACATCCAGCAGTCCTACCACCTCAGTAATAATGACCGATGAGCCGTCAAATCACATAGACCCAACAGTAAGTTGGACGGACGAAGCAACCATCACTCTTGAATCCGCTTCTCCCTTCAACACAGGAGCTAGTGAGAGGTCGTGTCCACTCTGCCCAGGCATGAATGCGGCACCGATTATTTGGAACGGCGCTGACCGTTTTGGGCAGGAAGTGCGTGCCGGCGATGGAGGGGCTTCTGGTGGGCCAGGCTGGTCAGGAGCGGGCGTTGTAGCTGTCCGCCTGTCCCGACCGGACGCCCGGAAACGAGAGGATGCACCGACTCTCGAAGCTAAATCGTACACTACACACCATCTCTCTGTAGGAGTAGGTCGATGTGTCGCTCTCTCTAACACACACACACACGCGCACACGCACACACACACAGGTTCATAGAACAGGAATATCGTGCGAGTACGAAGCCATAGGAAGTAAGATACAAATGGAGTACATACAAGAAGATAAGAGGTGACGAATATACAAATGGAGTACGTACAAGAAGAGAAGAGGTAATGAATATTCCATCAAACCTGGACTGAGGAGTAGTACTCCCTCCGTCTAGGTGTTAAGTCATCTTACAAATAAGGATCGGCGTTGGTACTAAGAGAATAAGTTTCGTATTGATTTCTAAGCCTTCTCACAACTTTGTCTTCAGCTCCCCTGTAATTTTATTTGTCCAGCTATTAACTTTGATTAAAAAATGGTGTGGACTAAAAACCCAGATGGATGTAGTAGCCCTCCATTTTTATTTACTCCGCATATTAGATTTGACTGAAGTCAAACTTTGTAAAGTTTGACCAAGGTTAGGTCGAACACAACAAACCATAATTATTGAGAGAGGGCAAATTGTACATACTCTCAAACCTTTCCGATAATTGAAATTAAAATTCTTTATTTGTACACACTCTCACACATTTCCCATAATTTGGCGCATGTGTGGTTGTCCACTTAAGGGAGGGTAGTATACAGCACATGAAGGATAGGAAGTGCGACCAGGACGCGTGGATCGTTAGTTCATCGGAAGTACAAGTAGTTTTCTTCACTTGTACGTTAAATAAAGGGAAAATTCTTCAAAACACTCGGATGATTTGTCGCCTTCTTCATCCGCTTCCGGTGTTGTTTGATCCAATGCAATCGTGTGGCGCGGAGTGCTCTCGTGTCCCCGGCCTAAAGGTCCCCCACGTGAAGGTAGCTCATGCATACTGACATCTAGCCACGTGCGTGGAGTAGAAAGCATCAAACAAGGATTGCAGAACACCTCTTCTAGACGTTCATTATGGGGTGCCGATTGCATTTGGTACTAGCAAGCTCGATCGGCACAGCTTGCAGACGAGCGCCATGCCGCTAGTGTTCCGCGCCGACGTGCCTCTGCTGGTTGCGTTTGCAGAACACCATCATTGCCAGTTTGATGCACCTGATGAAAGCCGCTCATCCTTTCCTCCCATAGAACATACCACTCGTCTTAGCGTCTTTGACGATGCCAATGCCACGGTCGCCGCAGCCGCCGAAGCATGACATTGTAGCATCACAGAAACAGTAAGGCCGCCATCACAGCACACCACCGTCATCGACGTAGCACTCGAAGCACGCCGTCGAAGCAGCTGGACCGTCGTGGCAGTGTTGCCGTTACAACATCATCGAAGCAGCCAAGCCATTGCTGAAGTGTTGTCACGGTCATCGAAGTACGGCGTTGCGGGATTGCCGCGATAGTTAGAAGCATGCCATCACCGCATCATCGAAGCAGCTAGGCCTTCGCTGCAGTGTTGCCGCTGTCATCAAAGCACGACGTCGCAGGATTGCCGCGATCGTCACGCTGTTGCCGTAGTCGTCGAAACACGACATCACATAACCATCGAAGCAGCCGGCCTGCCATTACAACATCGACGCGGCTGACAAAGCACACCAAGACCGTTTGAAGCACGTCGGTCGTCGTGGCCATCAAACTATGTCGCCGCAACATCATTGAAGCAGTCAAGCCATCGTTAGAACAACACTGCTCGCGGTCGTCACGGATTGCATCGCCTGTGGCCACGTAAGCAGCAGCCACTCGTCTTTGTCAGAGCTCGTGTCGCTGCAGCAACGGCTGTCGTCCGACTTCCAAAGATGCACCTTGATGTCATACACTTGCTAGAAGAGCCCACGAAGACCACTTTTGGTACCATGCCATTACCACTGGGTGTGTTTGGTAGGGTGTACGAAGGGTGCATGAGAGCAAAAGTTCCCTTCTCAACGCACTTTTGGGTGTTTGGTAGAGTGTATGAAGGGTCCACGAGTCCACACTAGTAGAACACAAATACACTAGCAGCATGCATGAAGAGGGGTGTTGAGATGAGCATGCATGAAGAGGGAACAACTATGCTGAGATGAGAACGCAACCAAACACACCCTACAAGTCGGCGACGTGTATGGCTGCAAGTTGCCACGCCTCAATGCAAGAAGTTGTCGTCTGCCAGAACTCCGGCCACCGTCATCTGGCTTTGCAGGTGGGGAATAAGTGCTTCAAGGCCCTCCGTTACTGCTACAAGCACTCGGTGCACAACATGCTTTTGCAGGGACAGTGCTTCCAACGAATGATGATGCTGGTGGACGGTGGTGTTGCATTGCGGCATGGGAGGCCACGGAGGGTTGCTTCCATGGCGGCTAGTTGAGTGGGGATGCACGGTGTGATGAACTTGGTGAGCCGCTGATGGTGGTCAGATGGTGTCGTTAGGATGATATTGTGAGGATGGGGATGCAAGCACGTGCATGCAACCGTGAGGTTTGAAAAGAGAAGACCATTTGGGATTTCCATCAAAATATCTAACGGCCCCGGGCAGGCCAATCGGGCGGCTGGCGAGGTAGCTGATCCCACGCGGGGATCAGCCGGCTTACGCCTAGCAGTGGCCTAAATAAAGAGTTTTGTTTCGTACTTACACAATTTAAAATGATTGTTATGGAGAGAATAAGAAAACCACTCCACTATATATTAGTAATATACACGAGTACTATATGGACGCAGCTTCATTGACTTAGTGCACCTGCCTTTGGGTTTATGACAGGTGGGCCCAAAATGTGGCTGGCCCACCTGTCATACAGCCAAAAGCAGGTGCAGTTAAGGCACCGGAGCTCAGTCCATACAACAGTATATATGTAGTACTATATAAGCTGGAGCCTCAGCGCTTGTTTGCTAGGGTTTGCACTCTCCACACTCTCGCTACACTACATATATATATACATGCTGGAGGCTCAGTGTTCCTTTGCTAGGGTTTGCTATATTCACAGTCTCTAACCCTCTTCACCAAATCTAAACAAGACTCTGTTGGCCTCTTGTCTCTCTCTCCCCCCTCACAGCTAGTGAAGGAGACGTCCGGATCCCGTCGCATCGGGAAGGGGAGGATGTGCAGCGTTCACTCTATTGCCTTTGGCGAGGGAGGCAATCCATTGCCGGCTGCGTTGTTCTCTTTCACCCAGCGCTTGTGCAAGAGGGCCACCGGCCCCTTCTTCCTCGCTGCCGTACATAGTGTGGGCAGATCTGGCCTCCCGCCGCACGCCTTGCAACATCCCGACGACCCTAAGGTATAAGTTTCTTTGAAATCGTCATTGCTCTAGCTGCATGCGGATATTTTTCAATTCTGTAGTCGAATCTAGGTCTTGGTTCAAAGAGGAAAGAAGGGTGCGGTGGGGTGGAGCGTGAATCTAGGATGTGGTTCAGTGAGGAAACGAGGGAGGGAAAGTAGTATAGACTGGCTATCCAGCCGCTTTGTTGGTCAAAAAGGGAAAAGGGGGGTAACCCAGTACACACATCTGTAAGGAACCGATCTCTTTGTTGAAAAGGGAAAGAAACTAGGGGGTCGGGTAGTTTGTGTAGGACTAGATTTGCTGCCCTCACATAGGAAAAAGGTTCAAAGAGAACAAATATGGGACCAACGCAGATATGATACTTGGCTACATACTCTGCATCACCCATTTATACGTGTGGACGCACATGGTGCTAGCATGTCCCATGTCCCATACAACTATTTTGTTGTTGTTAATCTAAGAATGCCGCTGGAAAATTGAAGCAATGCCACAGTTAAAAGTAAATTACATTTTTTAACAAATGTTGTTTTAAGAGAATGTCTCTGTTAATATGAATCAATGCAACCATTTTAGAAATTCTACTATCCTACTTTGTTTTCCGTCAAGATAAGTTAGATGCTTCTTTTTGTCGTCGTTTGTTTCATCCTCCTTTATCGGCCAGTAATTGATTCCTTTTTTGCCTCTATTAAAACATGGATATCTATTCAACTTGTTGCTATTGCGACATTTTGCTTTGCTACGCGAAACACTTATGTTTTAAGAATGTTTTGTGTAGTTCAACTTGAATGTCACACCGGTGACTTTGCTTAATTTTGGTGGAACTGCACAAAAGGAGATCGAGATTTGTTTCAAGTCTTCCTTGCGAGTTGTTTCAAATCTTGGTCTCATCCACATGATGGTGTAGTGTGCTTTGAGATGTTGTGCTACTTGTATTGGTACTGTTTTGGATAAATGTTGAATTGAAGCTATTGAACTACTGTCTTTTACCATTAAGTGAGCAAAAATTGTTCCAACACCCAGACATGATGCTTGTTGCTTTCTTACACAAAACTCTGCATCACCCCCTTTATAAGTAGATGGAAGCACATGGTGTTGTTGCGCCCACTCTCTCCTGGAACTGTTTATGCTTTTTATTAATCTAATGCCACTGGTAAAATTAAGAAATGCCACTCCTAGAATTAACTACTAAATCTTAGTTCAAAACCGCAACATTTGTTAGGGATCGGCGGGAGTACCATTTCTGTAAGGGATCAGCCGAAGTACATGTTTAAGAAATTTATTGTTGAGATAATGTCTCTACTAATATATCAGTTATAGTGTTTTACAAGTGGTACTATCCTGCTTTGTAGTTCTTTCTACATGTTTAACCAAGGTATTGTTAAGATAATGTCTCTGTTAATATGAATCAGTCGCATTGTTTTAGGAATGGTACTTTTCTGCTTTGTCATTTTTATTCATGTTGAAACAAGGCATTGTTAAGATAATGTCTCTGTTAATATGAATGAATCACACTGTTTGAGAATTGCTACTCTCCTGCTTTGTTTCCCATTAAGATAAGGTAGTTGTTTTTTCTTCTGGGAGTATAAGTCATCAATCATTATTTGTCAGTAATTTTTCCCTTATACCTATTGTTGCATACAAGGATATCAAGGGGCTATTTGGTTCTTGCATGTGTGAGCCTTGCCAATCAGTTTTATTTTGACTTTGATTTGAGTTGAACTGCACAAAAGGAGCCAATGTGTTTAAGGCAAATTGTTGCATTATTGGGCCTAGTTGGTCTTTCCACTTTGCAGAAAGAAGCAGTCACTGTTTGCACTACATTACACAAGGAATGATCGAGAAGCTTTACAGAGTATTAGTAGATGCTGGTGACATGACTAGTCTGCTGAGAGCATTGGCAACTCAACAACACGTGGAGTGCAAAATTCACTCCAGAATTAAAGGTATGACCAAGTCAGATGCCGGCATAGCTATAATAAACAAAGTCAGTATCGGCCTTAATCCACATGTTCAAGGGAAAGAACTCTGTCCAGCAGAATACTACCTTTAAGAAGGGTAAGAAGAAAGACAAAAAGAGAGATGGCTGCTTTACTTGTGGTTCAGAGGAACGCTGTCACATCCCTAGTTCTGGTATGCACTAGGCTAGCCCTTCATGTGTGCATCATGTTTAAACTTTGAAAGAAACTTGAAATGGGGATGTCCAAACCCTAGTACCAAATGGAATTCAATTAGTTTCAACCTAAAAATAATTTCAGTGAATCCAAATGGCTTTCAAAAATGTTCACCATTTCTGGATAATGCTAGAAACCATAACCAGTGGTGTTGCACATTTTTCCATGACATATTTGGTCACTGAATTAAGTCATATAGCATTTGCAATTGGGCATTTAAATGGTATATATTATTTTAAGTGCTCAATTAATTCTGAACTTAAGTGTGGGCTGTTAGGAGTAATCCCAACAGAGCCCACAATTATTTGCAGGATTTTTGGAAACGTTTTACCATTTTTAATAAAGCCCAATATTTACAGAAAAATAGAAAACAGGAAATAAAACAGAGCAACCTTACCTGGACTTACCTTGAGGCCCACCAGGGATACCAGCCCACCTGCGCGGCCCGTTACTGTGCAGCCCAGCTGCCAGTCATCTTCCTCCCCCTCGCCCAGAAGCAGCTGCGTGCTGGACGCACGCGCGTCGACGCCGGCCACCTCCTGCTTCGCGCTGGAGGGCTCTCATTCGTCCTAATCCGCGTCTGGCGACGCCACGCACCCTTCTGGACCTCTCTCACTCTCTCCCGTGCTTCTCCCCTCCTCTGCTCTCTTTCCCTCTCGCGCCCGAGCGCAACCACCGCTGCCACTTGTAGTTGCCGCGACCACCGCCGTCCCCTCGTCCCATGACCATGTCCAGCAGCTCCGAAATCGAGCACCCCATCCCCACGCCGAAGGAAATGAGCCGGAGGGCTCTGCTTCGTCGCCATCGACCCGTCTTCAACCTCGGGACACCGGAGATCGTCATCGCCGTTCCGTCGCCTCTGAGTCGTCCCCGAGCGTGTTGAGCCTCCCTACGACATCACCGTGAGCCCCTGAGCTTTTCCCCTCACCTCCCCCTCTCGCTAGCTTCCTCTAGCCACCGCCCCACGAGCTCCCGAGGCTGCCGTCCGCCATGGCCGACCTCCTGCTCACTGCTGAGCTTACCACGCCCAGCTGTGCTGTCCACCGTGCTCCTAGGGCCCCCTAGATGCGGCCTAGCTACCTGGTTCCCTCGAGGGCGAGCCATAGCCCTGCGCCCGTGCACCACCGAGCTCCGGCCACCACACTTGTCGCCATTGCCGTCGCTACGGGCCTCCCTAGCCACTGCTGCTTGCACTGCTCGATGCGGACGAGCACGGGCAACGCATAGATGCCCTCCGCCACGCTTTTGGTGGCCGGAGGAGTGATCCCGAAGCCCTTCGACATCCCTGGCCTCGCCGGCGGCAAGCCGCGGGTCAACTCCGGCGGGGTTGACCTCGTTTAACCGGGGTTTGACTTTTCCCTGACCCACTTACGTGTGGGCCCAGGCCCCCTTTTTAATTAGTACCAGGTTAAGTTAGTGTTAACTAACTTAGTTAAGTAGATAGGACACTGACATGCGGGCCCAGGCTCTAATTAAACTTAGGTTAGTTAACTGTGTCACTGACATGTGGTCCCCACACGTCAGGTTTGACCTAGACCGAGCCGTTGACCTGCTGACTTCATGATGATGTCATGCTGAGGCAATAAATCTATTTCTGGATTTAGTTTAATTTTAAATAACTAGAAATTCCAGTAAATAGCATAAACTTCTAAAATTCATATAAATTCAACCGTAACTCCAAATGAAATAAATTATATATGAAAAATTATCAGAAAAATCCAATCTATCCATCTGTACCATTTTCATGCATGTTTGAACAACTTAAATCTGCTGTATACAACAATTTGAATAAATGGCATTTGAAATGCCTCATGTGGAGTTTGAATTTGAACCTAGGGTTCAAACCAACTTCATTTAACTTGCTGCTAGTTGCATTAGCTTAAAACACAGCATATTGCCATGTCATGATCATGCATCATATTGTGCATTGCATTGATTGTGTTCTTCCTTGTTTGTCGGTGTTTGTCCCCTCTCGATAGACGTGGTTCCGATGATGAGTTCGATGACACCAATGAAGAGCTATATTATCTTCGGAAGTGCCAGGCAAGCAAAACCCCCTTGTTCATTCCAATACAATCCCACTCTCTCGCTCCTGCTCTGTTTTACTGCATTACGACAACAACGATACAACAGTTACTTGCTGCGGTAGTTGAACCCCTTTATCCTTTGCATGACCTGTCATTGCCACAGTAAATAGATGAAACCCACTAGCATGAGTAGGAGTTGTTTGAGCCCTGATGTGCCTACTCATTCATGCTTGTTTGTCATGCCTGCTATTGCTTAGAGTTGTGTCAGGTCTGATTCATCAGGGATGAATTGGAGGTGTGTAAACATGTCCTACTGTGTGTGAGCTAAGTGTGTGAACATGATTTGGTAAAGGTAGCGATGAGAGGCCATGTAGGAGTACATGGTGGGTTGTCTCATTGAAGTCGTCCTTAGGAACTGATTTCTGTGTTTGTGATCCATGAACAGTTACTACCACACATTGGGCTCCGGGCGCTCCAAGCTCTCTCGACTTATTAATCAACCTGATCTCTGTCCAGGAGTCGCAACTAGTTTCTGGTGTTTGTAGGTAGTGTTAGTAGTCTACCAAGTGGTACCCGGTACAGGTGGGCTTGGGACAGACTAGGCACCATGGCACGGTGTACCAAGCATAGATCCACCCGTCGAGGTGGGCTTGGGAACCCTGCTCACATCGTTTGGGGCCGTGAGCGACACCCCGGCCGGATCTCCTTGCGGATGGAACCCGAATAGGTGATAAACCTAGACTAGAGACTTGTGTGGTTAGTCAGGTCGTGGCCGACTCCCTCGCCAGGCTTCCGCTTGAAGGTTGCCGAGATACATGACGTGTACATGGCGGTAAGTGGCGAGAGCGTGTGTGAAGAAGTACACCCCTGCAGGGTTAACATTATCTATTCGAATAGCCGTGTCCACGGTAAAGGACTTCTGGGTTGCATGTACAGTTCATAGACAAGTGAAAGTGGATACTCTAAAATGCGCAAGATAAGCGTGAGTGCTATGGATGGCGTTCTCATAGGGAGACGGGAGCGGATCCATAGTGGTGTATTGATATGGTGAATATGTGGACTCGTGTGCGCCACCTCAAAAGAGTTACTTGCAGTCGTAGTTTAGGATAGCCACCGAGTCAAAGCTGGCTTGCTGCAGTTAAACTCCACCACCCCCTTTGTTGATAATGATGCATATGTAGTTAGCTCTGATGTAAGTCTTGCTGGGTACATTTGTACTCACGTTTGCCTATTTTATGTTTTTGCAGAGAGACTTCAGTCTCACTAGTAGTTCCTCGTGGACTTCGACGTTTAGCTTGTTACCTCAGCTACGATCTTGTGCCCTCGGCAGGATCTGGTAGATAGTCAGGCTTCTCAGCCTTTTTCATTTATAGTTGTCTGTACTCAGACATGTTAAGCTTCCGCATGTGCTTTGACTTGTATGCTCTGATTGTTGGGTCATGAGACCCATGTTTGTAATATCTCGCTCCTCGGAGCCTATTGAATAAAATACTTGAGTTGTAGAGTCATGTTGTGATGCCATGTTGTATTTGCACATATCGAGCATATTGTGTGTATGTTATTGAAATGCTTGGTATGTGTGGGATCTGACTATCTAGTTGTTTATCCTTAGTAGCCTCTCTTACCGGGAAATGTCTCCTAGTGCTTCCACTGAGCCATGGTAGCTTGCTACTGCTCCGGAACATTTAGGCTGGCCGGCATGTGTCCTTCTTCGTTCCTGTGTCTGTCCCTTCGGGGAAATGTCACGCGATGAATACCGGAGTCCTGTTAGCCCGCTACAGCCCGGTTCACCGGAGTCCTGCTAGCCCAGTGCTACAGCCTGGATTCACTCGCTGATGACCAACACGTTCGATGCTGGGTCATGGATGCCTGTCCCTGTAAGTTTGTGCCACTTTGGGTTTACGACTAGCCATGTCAGCCCGGGCTCCTTATCATATGGATGCTAGCGACACTATCATATACGTGTGCCAAAAGGCGCAAACGGTCCCGGGCAAAGGTAAGGCGACACCCGTGGGGATACCATGCGTGAGGCCGCAAAGTGATATGAGGTGTTACATGCTAGATCGATGTGGCATTGAGTCGGGGTCCTGACAGCTTTGGTATCAGAGCTTGACTGCCTGTAGGATTACCAAGCCAAACTGGTCGAAGTTGAGTCTAGAAATTCTTTAGTTATATAAGGGAATTGATTGTGGGATGGAACGTAAGGCTCTTTTTACTCCTTTACCTTATGCCCTTCTGATCTGAGTCAACCTCTTCTTTTCTACGAGGATTAAGGAACTAGGCCTTCTCTTCTTTCTATTAGGATCACGTGTTACTAATCCGTAGACTTATAGGATTGCTGGATTTAAGCTTCAGTTCAGTTCCTACTACTTCCATATGTTAACTGTTGATCTCGAAACCTTGATATTGTGCTTCTGAGTGGCTATGCCACCATTTTTGTAGCATGTCTCCAATCTTTTCGAGCATTTACAGCCGTTATGCTGTCCGAGTCATCCCAGGTTTCTAAATAGTCTGAAGCATTTGCAAAATCCCTTCCTCCCGTTCTAATGTCCCTTTGGGCCAGACTAACCACACTAAACGGTTAGTTGAGGTACTATATTGCCTCGACGTATATGTTGGAGCTATTATTATGACCCTAGATGTCTAGAGTATCACCTAGCAATCTAGCCATGCTTTGTGTTCCCAGTGTGATGATTCTGGCCATCATTCTTGAAAGCATCCCGTGATGCCACTTAGTTAATAGGCATTCTATCCTTGGGTTCTTGACCCAAGATTCACTCTACTTATCTCGTGTTGATAGTGTTGCTCGTACCTTTAGGATATTAGTAACCTTTGCGATAGTCCTCGAGGCCGTGGTATTTCCTTCTTCCAAATACCATGAACCATTCTTGGCAGGAGTTCTTTTGAACCAAAAGATCACAACCAGAGTGCTCTTGATGAGTTCTCCATTCTACATTGTGAATCTGCCAGTCCTTCCTTTTCAACATGGGTTATCCGGAAGAAGTATGTTGGACTTGTTCGACATACTAACCTATGCATCCACAACTCAGAAGGATATATGTTCCTTTGAGTTGTCCCTCTTCAGTCGTATTTCGATCTTCGTCTATCAATTGATAGTCAGGAGTAATTGTGCATTCGTGTTATCGATGCTTATTATTCTTGTGGTCCGTCAAGCCATTCTGTTTAGGATGACTAGGAGAAACTAACTCCAGTACCTCGTCCATCTCTGGGATTGGGTCAAAGCAGTTGTATTCCGCAGATCAAATTGCTAATCCAGCTTCTGGTCTGTTCTACCTTGAAGTATTACCATCTTTATATCAGGAATATCATGGGAATTGCACACCATCCTATGAACTCTTGACACAGTGATACTTCTCGCCATCATTATTCATTCCTCGGTTCTGTGTTATCGCAACCGGAATGCCGACAAGTGAACCGTGATGTGTGAAATCAATACTCCGAGCCACTTGTTGCTTGGTAGTTAATGGACAATACTCTCACTCTTAGCGTGTTGGTTGTTGAACCATCACCCTAAGGTTGATCGTGCCACCTAGTCCATTTTCCCTGGTGCACCCTTCGATCAATGAGTTAGGATTGTGTCAATTCCTCGCTCTGTTGATTATATTGTCTTGCCCTGAAAAGCAAGATTGTTCTCGAGCTTAGTAACATATCGGTGGTTTGTGATGTTTCGAATATCTTCTCGGAAGTATTACCAGGTTGTCACCGGGCCGCTATGTTGAGTTCGTGATCAAGTTGGTTTTCTTATAAACCACCCTTCTCCAAGAATCTGTGTTGGAGACCCTGAGCTAGTTGGTTAAGCTAAACAACAACTTGGAGAGTTGGAAGATAAAAGCTTGTCCGACTTAGTTCATTCCAAAGGGATATCTTTGTGTGTGCGTATTGAAGAAAGATGATATCTTCATCGATTGGTCCTCGTGATCAGTTATTGGATCTATTGTCTTGTCCAAACTTTGATTTGAGTATGGGCTATCTTCAAATCAAATCAGAACCAATGATGTTCCTAATGTTGTCTTACTCGTGGTTGATTCCTCGAGCATACACCATTACATCCTTTGGTCTGACCGATGCTATCACTATGTTCACTTAATTGTGGAATTCCATCTATATGGAAGCCTGGATGGTTTGTTGTTGAGCCCATTGACAACATTTTCATCTTGTCCATGATCCATGTTGAACATCTAAGTTAGCGTTGGAAACTTTCGAAAGCATTTCTTCATGCTAGCTCATGAGGCATATGTTCGGATGAAATAAGTGACTTCCTCTAATTCATGTGCATTTGATGCAAGTTGCCGCCGTGAATTTGGGAAAGTCAATGTTGCTTCCTTTGGAATCATCCCAAATCAATCATGCATGCGTGCGAAGTATTCTATGGTTTGGAGACTTGCAACCTTCATTCTATATGTGTCCCTAGCACACCAAGCCACTAATTGACTTGTTCAAGGAAGAGAAGTCTATGCTTGGGATCTAATCCATGTACTTGCGTGAAGACTTCGAAATCCTTGATGATGGTTCCCCACCTGAACTCGGTAGTGTTTTATTATAAGACTACTATGTGGTCATGGTCATGCTTGTCTCGGACAACGTGTTCACATGTTGTAGCAGAACTAGCTCATGTTTTGGGGCTTGCTATCGTAGTTCATATCCCGAGAATCTCGCAACATCATCTCATCGATTTGTGTTGCAAACTTTCATTTTTCTTCCTAGACTCGATGAGTCTAGAATATTCTGACACCAACCAGATCTGAATCTCAGGCAGATATGATGGTTGGAACATCTCCCAAGAACTATAATACTGGTCTCACCGTAACTGGTAAAGTGGATGTCGTGGCCAACACACCCAACCGGAAGACCTATTATTGTAGTATCTTGTTTGAGGAAGTTGGCCACCTCCCCATAAGGACTTCGTAGGATTTACCCCCTAGTTGTGCCTTATGATTTTTGGTGTTCCCGAAGTCCGACCTTCTACTTGATGTTCTAGATATCAAACCATATCTATGAATGGGTTACACTAGCACATCAAGGAGAACATTAGAAGCGGAGTGCTAAATGTCTCTCGGTCGATCATCCAGATTTTGTCCCCTTGGCCCCGCCAAGGTGAAATCTGAGAAGGTGTTATCTTCCTTTGCATCTGCATCTTCTATGGGTATTCATCATGGTAGTATCTTGTGTTGCCAGGATCCTTGTCACGGATGTTGGTAAAACCTTGATGAATATGGAAATGCTCAAGTTCTTGAGGGCATGCTCAGACACTAGGTTATATCCCCGGTATCGATTGGAATGTGCCTTCCGTTTGTCGAGTTGTCTTATAACTCTAGTTTCCTTTCCAAACTGAGTATGCCATTCTTTCGAACTTCTCCAAATGATCGATTGTAATTTGCCTTAAGCTGGTATAAAGAGTTTCAATGATCTTTGAATCAAAGGTAATTCTTTTTGCCACTTAAGGGATGATTCTACGAGTCACCTCCTCTAAGATGTCTCGTTATGGTATCATGGCAATTCAACTCCTTGCTACATTGTCAACTGTTCACCACCTTTTTAAGTGTGAAATTGTTGTCTACCTAGTGAACCTTCCTCATCTGTTTCACCCCATCCCTTTGGATGTTTGCTTCGTGTCTCAGCCCGCGAGATGTATTAATGTCTCACTCCGTGAGTTGATCCTGAGTTGTTCGGTCTTCTAGAAGATCGATCCTGCTAAAGTTTTCCCTTCCCTTTCATTGTCATGTTAGTTGGAGTTCTCAAAGCAAGACGTCAAGACAAAGATGGTAATCGAATCAACGCCCCTATAAAGTGCAACCTGGATCGTGAATATTGTGTTAGTTTGCGTTCCCCCTTCATCTTACCCTACGCTTGAATCTCGGGACGAGATTCTTGTTTAGTAGGGGTGAGTTGTCACATCCCTAGTTCTGGTATGCACTAGGCTAGCCCTTCATGTGTGCATCATGTTTAAACTTTGAAAGAAACTTGAAATGGGGATGTCCAAACCCTAGTACCAAATGGAATTCAATTAGTTTCAACCTAAAAATAATTTCAGTGAATCCAAATGGCTTTCAAAAATGTTCATCATTTCTGGATAATGCTAGAAACCATAACCAGTGGTGTTGCACATTTTTCCATGACATATTTGGTCACTGAATTAAATCATACAGCATTTGTAATTGGGCATTTAAATGGTATATATTATTTTAAGTGCTCAATTAATTCTGAACTTAAGTGTGGGCTGTTAGGAGTAATCCCAACAGAGCCCACAATTATTTGCAGGATTTTTGGAAATGTTTTACCATTTTTAATAAAGCCCAATATTTACAGAAAAATAGAAAACAGGAAATAAAACAGAGCAACCTTACCTGGACTTACCTTGAGGCCCACCAGGGATACCAGCCCACCTACGCGGCCCGTTACTGTGCAGCCCAGCTGCCAGTCATCTTCCTCCCCCTCGCCCCGAAGCAGCTGCATGCTGGACGCACGCGCGTCGACACCGGCCACCTCCTGCTTCGCGCTGGAGGCCTTTCATTCGTCCTAATCCGCGTCTGGCGATGCCACGCACCCTTCTGGACCTCTCTCACTCTCTCCCGTGCTTCTCCCCTCCTCTGCTCTCTTTCCCTCTCACGCCCGAGCGCAACCACCGCCGCCGCTCGTAGTTGCCGCGACCACCGCCGTCCCCTCGTCCCATGACCATGTCCAGCAGCTCCGAAATCGAGCACCCCATCCCCACGCCGAAGGAAATGAGCCAGAGGGCTCTACTTCGTCGCCATCGACCCGTCTTCAACCTCGGGACACCGGAGATCGTCATCGCCGTTCCGTCGCCTCTGAGTCGTCCCCGAGCGCGCTGAGCCTCCCTACGACATCACCGTGAGCCCCTGAGCTTTTCCCCTCACCTCCCCCTCTCGCTAGCTTCCTCTAGCCACCGCCCCACGAGCTCCTGAGGCTGCCGTCCGCCATGGCCGACCTCCTGCTCACCGCTGAGCTTACCACGCCCAGCTGTGCTGTCCACCGTGCTCCTAGGGCCCCCTAGATGCGGCCTAGCTACCTGGTTCCCTCGAGGGCGAGCCATAGCCCTGTGCCCGTGCACCACCGAGCTCCGGCCACCACACTTGTCGCCATTGCCGTCGCTACGGGCCGCCCTAGCCACTGCTGCTTGCACTGCTCGATGCGAACGAGCACGGGCAACGCGTAGATGCCCTCCGCCATGCTATTGGTGGCCGGAGGAGCGATCCGGAAGCCCTTCGCCATCCCTGGCCTCGCCGGCGGCAAGCCGCGGGTCAACTCCGGTGGGGTTGACCCCGTTTGACCGGGGTTTGACTTTTCCCTGACCCACTGACGTGTGGGCCCAGGCCCCCTGTTTAATTAGTACCAGGTTAAGTTAGTGTTAACTAACTTAGTTAAGTAGATAGGACACTGACATGCGGGCCCAGGCTCTAATTAAACTTAGGTTAGTTAACTGTGTCACTGACGTGTGGTCCCCACACGTCAGGTTTGACCTGGACCGAGCCGTTGACCTGCTGACGTCATGATGATGTCATGCTGAGGCAATAAATCTATTTCTGGATTTAGTTTAATTTTAAATAATTAGAAATTCTAGTAAATAGCATAAACTTCTAAAATTCATATAAATTCAACCGTAACTCCAAATGAAATAAATTATATATGAAAAATTATCAGAAAAATCCAATCTATCCATCTGTACCATTTTCATGCATGTTTGAACAACTTAAATCTGCTGTATACAACAATTTGAATAAATGGCATTTGAAATGCCTCATGTGGAGTTTGAATTTGAACCTAGGGTTCAAACCAACTTCATTTAACTTGCTGCTAGTTGCATTAGCTTAAAACACAGCATATTGCCATGTCATGATCATGCATCATATTGTGCATTGCATTGATTGTGTTCTTCCTTGTTTGTCGGTGTTTGTCCCCTCTCGATAGACGTGGTTCCGATGATGAGTTCGATGACACCAATGAAGAGCTATATTATCTTCGGAAGTGCCAGGCAAGCAAAACCCCCTTGTTCATTCCGATACAATCCCACTCTCTCGCTCCTGCTCTGTTTTACTACATTAGGACAACAATGATACAACTGTTACTTGCTGCGGTAGTTGAACCCCTTTATCCTTTGCATGACCTGTCATTGCCACAGTAAATAGATGAAACCCACTAGCATGAGTAGGAGTTGTTTGAGCCCTGATGTGCCTACTCATTCATGCTTCTTTGTCATGCCTGCTATTGCTTAGAGTTGTGTCAGGTCTGATTCATCAGGGATGAATTGGAGGTGTGTAAACATGTCCTACTGTGTTTGAGCTAAGTGTGTGAACACGATTTGGTAAAGGTAGCGGTGAGAGGCCATGTAGGAGTACATGGTGGGTTGTCTCATTGAAGTCGTCCTTAGGAACTGAGTTCTGTGTTTGTGATCCATGAACAGTTACTACCACACATTGGGCTCCGGGCGCTCCAAGCTCTCTCGACTTATTAATCAACCTGATCTCTGTCTAGGAGTCGCAACTAGTTTCTGGTGTTTGTAGGTAGTGTTAGTAGTCTACCAAGTGGTACCCGGTACAGGTGGGCTTGGGACAGACTAGGCACCGTGGCACGGTGTACCAAGCATAGATCCACTCGTCGAGGTGGGCTTGGGAACCCTGCTCACATCGTTTGGGGCCGTGAGCGACACCCCGGCCGGATCTCCTTGCGGATGGAACCCGAATAGGCGATAAACCTGGACTAGAGACTTGTGTGGTTAGTCAGGCCATGGCCGACTCCCTCGCCAGGCTTCCGCTTGAAGGTTGCCGAGATACATGACGTGTACATGGCGGTAAGTGGCGAGAGCGTGTGTGAAGAAGTACACCCCTGCAGGGTTAACATTATCTATTCGAATAGCCGTGTCCGCGGTAAAGGACTTCTGGGTTGCCTGTACAGTTCATAGACAAGTGAAAGTGGATACTCTAAAATGCGCAAGATAAGCGTGAGTGCTATGGATGGCATTCTCGTAGGGAGACGGGAGCGGATCCATAGTGGTGTATTGATATGGTGAATATGTGGACTCGTGTGCGCCACCTCAAAAGAGTTACTTGCAGTCGTAGTTTAGGATAGCCACCGAGTCAAAGCTGGCTTGCTGCAGTTAAACTCCACCACCCCCTTTGTTGATAATGATGCATATGTAGTTAGCTCTGATGTAAGTCTTGATGGGTACATTTGTACTCACGTTTGCCTATTTTATGTTTTTGCAGAGAGACTTCAGTCTCACTAGTAGTTCCTCGTGGACTTCGACGTTTAGCTTGTTACCTCAGCTACGATCTTGTGCCCTCGGCAGGATCTGGTAGATAGTCAGGCTTCTCAGCCTTTTTCATTTATAGTTGTCTGTACTCAGACATGTTAAGCTTCCGCATGTGCTTTGACTTGTATGCTCTGATTGTTGGGTCATGAGACCCATGTTTGTAATATCTCGCTCCTCGGAGCCTATTGAATAAAATACTTGAGTTGTAGAGTCATGTTGTGATGCCATGTTGTATTTGCACATATCGAGCATATTGTGTGTATGTTATTGAAATGCTTGGTATGTGTGGGATCTGATTATCTAGTTGTTTATCCTTAGTAGCCTCTCTTACCGGGAAATGTCTCCTAGTGCTTCCACTGAGCCATGGTAGCTTGCTACTGCTCCGGAACATTTAGGTTGGCCGGCATGTGTCCTTCTTCGTTCCTGTGTCTGTCCCTTCGGGGAAATGTCACGCGATGAATACCGGAGTCCTGTTAGCCCGCTACAGCCCGGTTCACCGGAGTCCTGCTAGCCCAGTGCTACAGCCTGGATTCACTCGCTGATGACCGACACGTTCGATGCTGGGTCATGGATGCCTGTCCCTGTAAGTTTGTGCCACTTTGGGTTTACGACTAGCCATGTCAGCCCGGGCTCCTTATCATATGGATGCTAGCGACACTATCATATACGTGTGCCAAAAGGCGCAAACGGTCCCGGGCAAAGGTAAGGCGACACCCGTGGGGATACCGTGCATGAGGCCGCAAAGTGATATGAGGTGTTACATGCTAGATCGATGTGGCATTGAGTCGGGGTCCTGACAAACACTGGGCAAACAAGTTCCCAAATAAGTACAAGAAGCCAGGACAGGACCCCAAGTCTGTCAATGTCACTCTAAGCAACAATGATGGGGCATTTGGGTATGGTAATCTGTTTAACGTACTTTCAGTCTGTTAGTCCACCGATTGGTGGGTTGACACTGGGGCCAATATTCATGTGTGTGTTGATGTGTCTTTGTTTTCTTGCGGAATATAAATACGAAATCCACAGGGATGCTCGGCTTGATTTTAGAGGAACTGCTCAAAATGTTGAGATGGTTCATGTCCTCCATAATACTTTATCATGAACAATACATCGAATGGTTCTCTAATCATTCATCGTCACCTTGAGCCACCAGACTATCAGCTGACAAACTAATGAAAAACCCTGCCCGTTCCACAATCATAGGCATTACATATTTTGAATGGGAACATCTTGTCAAAGTTTAATCTTTGATGTTATCAAGAAGACATTAGTTTAATATATTGGAATTGGAAAACCTTGTTAATATTTGCTCATTGATGTTAGCCATCAGACATGCATTTGATATTTTTGAGTGGGACGCCCTTTGCTGTGAGCAGCGTCGATCATTTTTTCCTATTCATGTGTTTAGTTTAGAAGTAAATAATTACTCTGCTGAGATGCATAGTCACATGAATGTTGACTTATGTAAGGTATTTTAAGAGTTGTTCTGAATATTGTCTATGTAATGCCATGCCTTGTGTGCTTGATTGCAAAGTTGAGCTTGAATGTTGTGGCATGCGGCATCACTAGCTGTTCACTGTGCCTCCTGAGAATAATGCTTCGTATTGTTTTGCATGTTGATCTAATGCCAGTGATTTGCATGTTAAGAAGATCATCCTCTTTTGTTGTTTCTATGCTTAAGAAGTTCATCGTCTTATGTTTCATTCATAGCATATACAACAAGTCGGGTAGGTTAGAGGTGAAACCATATGATCTTCCAACCAACTCATCATCTTAGGCCGTGATTGGATCGTCGTTTTCCAACCAAAACTGCTTGTAAAACTGACGCTTCTAAATAAAAGCAGATGGTCTCGGGCGAAGCACTTCATTGGTCGATTTCGACTAGTAAAATATACACTAGTCTCTCAAATTACACGCATAACCCGCCGGTTTTACTTACAGACCTCGGGCCCTCGGTTTCACTATGCCTGTATTTTATGCGTTGTTTCCGATGACGAGTAAATTACACTTGTATCTTAATACAGGTGTGAAATAAACCAGAGCTCCCAAGCGTGCCCTTACCGTTTCATGCTGTCTCAGTCTCTCGAAGGTGCTCATAGGTGTCTGATGATCATGGCTTTCTGAATGAGCAGCGGGCGCTGTATCAGACCATCCGTAGGGCCCGTGAGGCCCTCTCCGTCGTCCTTCGAGTTGTTGCGCTCGCCGTGGTGCTGAGAATTGTCAACATGGTCAACGAACATGAGGATTCAGGAGGTGACTTTATTTTGACTGGATGACAGTAGGGACCCACTAGGGCCATAGCCGTACGTATGCAAGTGCCTCCTTATTATGTACAACTATATTGTTTTTGCTTCCTCCTGGTTTCCTGACATCACGGTCCCACACCATTGTCAACCTATGTAGTCAATAAACGAGAGAATTGCACAAGGAGTGGCCGGCAGCTAGGACCAAGCAGCTCGAGCAGTATTTGTGTTTTTGAGGTGTGAGCACTACAGAGTTTTTCTTGAGTGATGTTTTCGTTGTTGTTCAGAGGAGAGCAGGGTATTAACTGGGCGGGCTGTGGCCCGTCTAGCCCAGGCCAAATATCCAGCCCAGATATTAAATTTTTTTCAAGCTGAAAATGGCTAGTCCAGCTATACTTTTTTTTGAGAAATACCCAGGCAAGGTCAACTTGGTATTCTCCACCCCGCTGGGCTGCAAATCTTTCCTAGGAGGGATGCATTAGGCTTAACAGGAAAATGGGCTTTAAGAAATAACAAATGGGATGTAATTATAAAAACTGGGCAGTAACCATAAAAAATGCACCAAACACGTAATTAGTTTATAAAATATTATTTTTGGATTTTGAAAATCTTAATATCATTAATTGTTGCGCGTGCAATGTTTCGTTGGATTTTTACGTAATACAAATTTATATTGAAATTGTATTTAATCTGACTAGAAATTTCAGGATAAAAATGTTTGGAATCCCATCAAAATGTGGGAAATTTTATTGAATTCTGTTTCGAACGGTTGGTTGAAATTATTAATCGTTGTCCTAGCTAGAAAATGGGCTATACTTTTAACAAACTGTAAATGGGTTGTAGTAAATTCCATTAGAATTCAAAAATGGGTTGTACATTCTTACAAATTGCAAATGGGCTATAAGTTCTCTGCCACACACTTGTGGGCCTACTAAGTTGACGCGTCTCCTAAAAAAAGTAAGTCGACGTGTATGCAAGGCTTTGTCAACTTATAGTCAACACACGGTTCTAGCGGCAGTGGTCGTTGGATGTCCATCCAACGGATGTCGTGCTTCTTCTTCAATCTCAGATATTCTAGCTTCACCCGCCCAAAAAATGATTCCTCCCCCTGACATCTGGGCGCACCGTTTCAGAGGCTAACCTATGGTCCTACTAAGTTGACACGTACCAAGGGCTTTGTCAACTTAGTCAATATAAACGATTCTAGGTGCAGTGATCGTATGATTTCCATCCAACAGCCACCGTGCTTCTTCACCCTCTGGTCTTCTTGCTCCAGCCGCCCAAAGCAGCGCCGGTCGTGTCGCCTGCTCCTGCCTCCCGTGGCCGGCTGTGCTGCCGCGGAGGCCTCACCGCCCCCTACTACTCCCAACGCTGGCCAGGCCATCCCTCCAATCACCCACACCCCATGTTATTCTGCGGCGACGGCAACCTCACACCAGAGCCGAACCAGTGAACCCTCATACTCCTCTCCGTGAGGGCATCCACTGCCACGTCTTCCCCGGCTCCGCGTCGTCCCCTTCCTAGGCCTCACCGTCGTCCACCGCCCTGGTGCTCTCGGTGCGGCGTGGTCAACGTGGTCAAGGAATGACTTCCATCGGACATGAACTATACGTGGAGAGGCTGACAGCTGGGTCCATGGCCGCACACAAGGAAAAATGCCTCCTAATTATGCGCAAAATAATGATTCCTCCACCTGACATCTGGGACCCACCAAAAGGGCCTCTGTATTTTGCGAAAAAAACTTTCCCCCGCTGACAAGTCGGGACCACCAGCTATATCTTCGCACGCAAGGAAGTGCCTCCATATTACGCACAAAAAATGAATACTCCCCCTGCTAGCTGGGACCCAGGATAGTGGGAGGCTGACTTGTGGGCCTACTAAGTTGACGGGGATGGAGGGCTTTGTCAACTTAGTCAATATGAACGATTCTAGCTCCAGTGACCATACGATGTCCATCCAACGGCCGTAGTGCTTTGTCAACATCTGGTCTTCTTGCTCCAGCCGCCCAAAGCAGCGCCGGTCGTGCCACCTGCTCCTGCCTCCTGTGGCCGGCTATGCTACCGCGGAGGCCTCACCGCCCCCTACTACTCCCACCATTGGCCAGGCCATCCCTCCACTCACCCACACCCCCTGTTATTCTGCGGCGACGACAACCTCAACCGAAGCCGAACCAGTGAACAATCTTACTCCTCTCCGTGTGGGCATCCACTAACGCATCTTCCCCGGCTCCGCGTCGTCCCCTTCCTAGGCCTCACCGTCGTCCACCGCCCTGGTGCTCTCGGCGCGGCGTCGTCAATGTGGTCAAGGAACGACTTCCATCGGAAGAGTATTGTACATGGAGAGGCTGACAGCTAGGTCCACGGTCGCAGCAAGGAAGTGCCTCCTTATTATGCGGAAAATAATGATTCCTCCACCTGACAGCAGGGACCCACCGGACGGGCCACCGTATTTTGTGAAAAAATGTTTCCCCCCTGACTGCTAGGACCCACCAGCTACATCTTCACACACCAGGAAGTGCGTCCGGGCAAAAAACGATTCGCCCCCCTAACTGTTGGGACCCACCAGCTACATCTTCGCACGCAAGGAAGTGCCTGACAGTCGGGACCCACCTGGTCAAAGCTTATGTAGCATTGTCATTCTGCTCGCGAACGTGTATGTATATACTGGTCGATGTAGAGGCGCGCACGTGTCGTAGTAGAGGCGTGCACATGTCATAGTAGAGGCGCGCACGTAGCATTTACATGTACGTACATCGGCCAGGGTGCAAGAAAGTAAATACGGCCATGTACGTACATATGGGCGGGGTCTCGAACGCCTACTCGTGCATACGTACCCCAGGGCTCGTGTACATGGCTGGGTCAGAACGGAGAAACTGCATCGTCGTCGTGTTCATGGGGAGCCAACCGGCTAGGTCAGAACAAAATGCGTCGTCGTGTTCATCGGGAGGGCTTGGACGGAACAGCCGATGGAAACGAGGCCTGGCATACCGCAGAACGGAGGAAACGGCCTTGTGTTCGACCAGCCACGGTCGAAATGGGATCCTATTCATCGAGAGGGGTCTGGCGTACCGCAAAACAGAGGAAATGGGCTTCTGTTGGACCTCCTACGGTCGAAACGGGGTCTTGTTGATCGGGAGGCGTGTGGCGTACCGCAAAATAGAGGAAACGGACTTGGGTTGGAGCGCTACGGTCGAAACGGGGGTCCTGTTCATCAGGAGAGGTGTGGCGTACCACAAAACGGGACTCCACGGGATACTGTTCATCTCCATCGTCGACCTCCTCCAACCTCCATGGGCTACTGTTCATCCACCGTCGACCTCCTCCAGCCTCCACCTGGTCCTATTCATCCACGGGCTCCTGGTCATCCACCCTCCATCGCGCTCTCCTCCACCGGTTACTGTGCAACCAACCCTCTCCATAGGGTCCTGTTCAACCACCCCTCCACGGGCTACTGTTCATCCAGCCCTCCACCGGATACTATTCAACCATCCATCCACCGGCTACTATTCTTCCCTCCACGGGGTCCTGTTCATCCAACCCTCCACAGGGTCCTGTTCATCCACGCCCGACCGTCTTGCTCGATCGGGGTCATGTTCATCCAGCGGCAACACCACGGGGTCCTATTCATCCAACCCCCACCAAGAACTGTTCATCTAAACCCCCCAACAACGCTCACTGTTCATCCATAGGCAGCATCGATCGGCTTCAGTTAGCAACAGTAGCAAAGGAATCGCTCGATCGCTCGGGTTCAGTAACGCGTAGCCTGCAGTGCAATCGCTCGGGTTCAGTTAGACGATTCCTCGCTCGGGTTCAGTTCGAGCCCAAAGCCTCGCACCCATGCACATACGTGTACAAGAGAAACGTGCATCACTCAGCCCTCGACCACCCACCGTAACCGGGAACTCCCCGATATTTTCCTCGCCCTCGCTTCTACCACGGTTTTTTCCATCATGCACGGCCCAAAGAATGTCATGCAGCTGCGTCTCTGGCCCGCCCAGGACGAAAAGCCCATTTTCTGT
Source organism: Triticum timopheevii (assembly GCA_963921465.1). NCBI lineage: Eukaryota > Viridiplantae > Streptophyta > Magnoliopsida > Poales > Poaceae > Triticum > Triticum timopheevii. Next base: position 166,525,494 of record OY997272.1, on the reverse strand, counting down.
CATGATTTTTTGTCATAGAAGTAGGAGCCCACCACATCTATCATGATACCGGGTTTTCTCACAATTATCGTCATAGAAGTGTCATAAGTATGACAAGAAAAAATTTCGTTCGGCCCAAAATGTCATGGATGTGTCTCTTTTTGTAGTGGGTCTTTATTAATATACAGTTATGTCCTTCGGCCTCACCAATGCCCCTGCCTTCTTCATGCATATGACGAATAAGGTATTCATGGATTTCTTGGATAAGTTTGTGTTGTTCATCAATGACATCCTCATATACTCAAAAGGTGAAGAAGAGCACAAGGAACAACTCAGAGCAGTCTTGCAGAGACTCTGTGACCATCAGTTATATGCAAAATTCACCAAGTGTGAATTTTGGCTCAAGCAAGTTGGATTTTTGGGGCATGTTCTTTCAGCAGAAGGCATAGTCATGGATCCAAGTAAGGTGAAAGACGTGCTTGATTGGACGGCACCCACGATAGTACCCGAGATCCGTAGTTTCCTTGGATTAGCCGGATACTAGTGCCGCTTCATTGAAGGCTTCTCTAAGATTGCCAAGCCAATGACGGAACTCCTCAAGAAAGATAAGAAGTTTGAATGGACTGAGGACTGTGAGAAGAGCTTTAATGAGTTGAAGACCAGATTGACGTCAGCATCGGTATTGACCCTTCCGGACATCTACCGCAACTTTGATGTGTACTGTGACGCATCCAGGAATGGTATTGGATGTGTACTCATGCAAGATAGCAAGGTTGTAGCATACGCATCTCGACAGCTACGACCTCACGAAGGGAACTATCCTACACATGATTTGGAGTTGGTCGCGGTTGTGCACGCTTTGAAAATTTGGAGACACTATCTCATTGGCAAAAGATGTCAGATATTTACCGACCAAAAGAGTCTCAAGTATGTATTTACTCAACCGAACTTAAACCTTCGACATCAAAGATGGCTCGAGTTGGTCAAGGATTATGATCTTGGAATAAATTACCATCCCGGTAAGGCCAATGTTGTGGCCGATGCTCTCAGCCGCAAGCCTGCCAGCTTGAACACCTTAATGGAGTCCTTGCCTCCTAAACTGCAACAAGAGATCGTTCAGCTTAATTTGGTTATTATTGATGCGGGCCTTGCCAATATACTGGAAGTTACCCCTACCCTCGAGGATGAGATCCGCATGGCCCAGCAAGATGATTTAGCCCTACAACATCATGTCAAGCGTATGCAAGAAGGCAAGACCCAGGATTTCTCTAAGGATAAGCAAGGTACTCTAAGGTTTCAAGGACGGATTTGCATACCTGAGCAAGCAGACCTGAGAAAGAAGATCTTGGCAGAAGCACATGAATCTTCGTACTCGATTCACCCAGGAGGTACCAAAATGTACGAAGACCTTCGGCAGATATTTTGGTGGGATGGATTGAAGAAAGACATCGCATACTTTGTCGCTTGTAGTGATGTATGCAACAAAGTGAAAGCGGAGCACCAAAAGCCCACCAGACGACTTCTGCAAATTTTACCCGTTCCACAATGGAAGTGGGACGATGTCTGCATGGATTTCATCACAGGCCTACCAAGGACTCACCAAGGCAATGATTAAGTATGGGTTGTGGTGGACACTCTGACAAAGGTAGCTCACTTTATTCCCATCCGAACCACATACCGAGCCGATCAACTCACACAGCTATATATGTCCAAAATAGTTAGTTTGCATGGAGTACCAAGAACCACCACTTCAGACCGAGGTTCTCTCTTTACCTCGGCATTTTGGTCACGTCTCCATCAAGCCTTGGGGACCGCACTAAAGTACATCACATCCTATCATCCTCGGACAGACGGGCAGACTGAGTGAGTAAATCAAATACTTGAAGATATGCTCCGACCATGTGCTTTGGCTCAAGGACCCAAGTGGGAAGATTGTTTGTCGTATGCTGAGTTCTCCTACAACAACAGTTTCCAAACCAGCCTCAAGATGTCAGCATATGAAGCTTTGTATGGCCGTAAGTGCCGCACTCCAATAAACTGGTCTCAAACCGGAGATAGCCGCATTTTCGGAACTGACTTAATGATGGAGGCTGAAAAGCAAGTCAAGGAGATCCGAGATAGACTGCAATTGGCTAAGTCCCGACAAAAGAGTTACTATGATGCAAAGCACCGTTAGAACAGCTTTGAGCCCGGAGAACATGTGTACCTCCGAGTCACACCTATGAAAGGATTCAAGATATTTCAGACCTAAGGAAACTGGCACCAAAATATATTGGTCTGTTCCCAGTTATGTCCAGAGTTGGTACAGTTGCTTATCAGTTGGAACTGCCACCGGAATTATCAGAAGTGCATAATGTGTTCCATGTCTCACAACTAAGAAGGTGTATCTCGCCACCCAAGAAAAGGACTGATATAGCAGAGCTAAGGCTTGCTAAGGATTTAACCTATGAGAAGAGACCATTCAGAATATTGGATGAGACCGAAAGGGTCACTCGCAATAAAGTGATAAAGTTTTATAAGGTTCAGTGGGAGCATCACACCGACGAAGAAGCAACTTGGGAAAGAGAGGAATTTTTAAGGGCCGCCTATCTAGAATGGTTTTCCCGAGCAACCGAATCTCGAGGACGAGATTCATCCTAAGTGGGGCAGGTTTGTGACAGCCTGGTTTTTGCCTTCTCTCTTTTTTCGGATTTCTTTGCCTTTGGTTTTGAAGTTGGAGTTTTTAAATCAACTCACTTGGACTTAAACACTTGGGCATGTCCTTGATTTTCACCCAAGTGACCCATACCTCTCATAATCATCATTTCCTCTCTGAAAAATCCCAAAATGGCCCAAGGAATATTTTTCATAAATGAAAATATTCTTTTTCTTCTCTGAAAATAATTTCAGCAACATATGCTCCAAAGCAACCCTCATTTTCTTGCTCCTAAAAATCTGAGAAAATTCCCAAATATTCTGTGGACCTTGATACACCTCCCTGTGCAAAAATATTTCATACTTATTTGGAATATTTTTGCTACAAAAAATTGTTCCTGTTCTGGCCTCAAAATGCAGTTTCTACAGGAAGTATATTATTACTTGATCTAATGAGGTTGATTTTTCTTGAGCTTCATTACCTTCTGAAGAAAACCTTAACCCCAGGAAATTAGCCCTAAACTCCTTCTAGAACCTAACCAAATATAGTGCCAAAGTTTCTGACCAGAAACTTGCTCGTTAGCTCTTGTTAAATCTGGTCGGCCTGGCAGTGTGCCATCTCCTCACTTAGACCAAACGCTGCACGGAAAATATGTTGGACATGGTTTGGCATCGCGTGGGCATCATTTTGACTAAGCTAGCATAGTGACCGCGTGAGGACATGGGCCCTGGCATGCGTTCGACATGCTCTGCATTGTGCTCGTGCTTCTGTGCATCGCGTGCTCATCTCAGAGCTCACTGACGACTGCCGCACCGCGCGACCACCCTCGTCTCTTCATGCTTGACCCCTCCCTGGCGCTCGCTGACGCTGGAGCCACCGCAGCGAGCACGGGCACGATGCAGCCAAAGCCACAGTGCGCCCCGTGCCACTGTCTTCGTCCGCACCCGCGTTCCTATGCTCGTCCACAAGCTCCACAGTTGTTGCGTGATCGTTGAGCCCTCTCCACCCCTCCCTAGTGCTTCTTGTTGCCGTGCGCCGTCTTCCAGAGAGCTCCGGTGGAGCCGAGAAACCACCCTCTCTGCCTATAAATACCGAGCCCCCTGGCCTCTCCGAGCTCATCCATCCACTCCGCCATCCACCACAAGCAGTAGAAGAACCGCAGCCCAGCCAGGCAGGCCTCAGGCCGCCGTGCTCAAGCTCGAGCTCGCTGGCTATCCCCTCTGCTTGCCCCCACCTCTCCACTACTCCTCGAGCTCCATCAACTTCTTCAACGACTGCTTGGAGGTCAGTTGGTGCCTGCTGACCCTGTTGGAGCCCCTGGAACCGCCTCCCTCCACCATCTTCTGCATCTCCAGCGAGACCCGACCACAGCCGCCGCTTGGGAGGTTGATTCCGAGTTGCTCCGGTCACCTCTCGACAAACCACGGGAATAGGCAGGTGCGCCATCACCCCCCTCTTGCTTTCTGTCCCTCTCAGATCAGCCAATGAGCCCTCCTTGCCGGCGTGAGCTCTGGCAGAGCACCGCCCCCTCTCTATTTCTCTCTCTCTCCACACCCGACAGGAAGGGCCCACTGTCAGCCTCTCCACTCGTGCCCAAAGCAATACGAGTGGAGCCGCATTCTCAAAATACGCTTTCGACATCACCCCCTGGATTTCTTTTATTTGAATTTAATTCAAATATTTCGACAGAAACTTTTACCAGCCATAATTTTTAAACCATAAGTCCAAATGAATTGATTCTTTTTGCATTATGTTTTTATTGAAAACCTCTAGCAGCACACCAAATTTGAGATTTCCTCTGCTATCTAGAATTTCTGGTGAATTTCAGAATGATTCTTGATATTTTCTTTTGCTATTCTTAAATATTTTTAGAGGGAGAAGCTTGTCTTGAAGGTAACCAGGAGGAGTGTGAACCTCCTCTGCACTAAGGCAAGCCACACCAACGTTTGCATGGTGTCATTTCAATATCTATGATTTTTCCCAACTTGAATATGAGTTATTTCATGCATTTAATTATTTAAATGAATATTGCTTATGCTAGTTACTTTGTCATGATTGAAAATGCTTAGTTTGCAGTAGTGTTTGAATGCATGGACTAGTGTGAGGCAGTAGAAGTAGGTTTGATTGTGTGGTCATAATTTTGTTATGATCGGTATTATTTTCATATGTGTGTTATTGACCTTAATATTTTAATGGCATAACTAAAATAATGAGTGATAAAAAAACAGTGAGTTAAAATCACTGAAGTTAAGTGATGACTAGTGCAAGTAGAGAACTTGATGATGTTGATCTACTTACTTAAAGTGATATGTCATGCATGTCAAATTGTTACATGTTCATGGCTTATTGTGACTCGAGTTATTTTTCATTTCAAGTCAAACCTGATGTTAATTCAACTTGAACATAATGTTGATCGAGTCATGGTGCCACTAAATGGAGTTTTTCCTAGTGCAACCACATTTGCCTTTATGGGAAGGCCTTTATTCGGTCTGTTGTCATGCCTCTGGTCGGTACCTCCAATGAGGGAAGGTTATGGGTGTGCAGTACCCTAGCCCGGTAAGCAGACATATCCTTGTGTGCCCATTGTTGATATGGTACCTTCTCCCCGTTTGGGACCGTTTTAGTTTTGCCACGACGGCGGCCATTGATGTCTTTGGTAGACACGGGGCCACCCATGACTTAGCCCATTGGGGAGTTGGTCGGAGTGGTCGGGAGAGTGTCATGGAAATGGGAGGGTTTTGTCGGAATGCCGTTGGTCCACCCGAATGGGAATGCGAGGCCATGGATTCCGTGATGTGGGTACAATGTGCTAACCTCTGTAGAGTGTTTATTAAATCTATTGATAGTCACGTCCTCGGTTACGGACATAGCTCGTGAGTAAGTCACACCATGGATCAACATGATTAATTAATCTTGCACACTAAATTTTTATGCTTGGCACCGATTATTTGATGAGGTTTGTCTGACCATAAAGATGGTCGGTATCGTGGGAACCAAAGTGTTGGTTTGCTTGTGATTTGGAAGTGATCACCATTTGATGATGTTGGTTACGAGGTAACCCGTTTGGTAAGAGAGACCAAGGGACTCGGTGCACAAGTTTGTTCCACTACATCTGTAGTATGTTATTGCTTTGCATTTAAATTGACTAATTGTGATGATATTGTTTGCCATTATGCTTATGCTTGTTGTGAGCTTGCAAGTACATTCAATGTATTGACCTGGCGTGTCATGCTAGATTTCAGCAAAGTCTTACCGGATCGGAGCGCTTCCCGAGTCTAGATCGTGTCCACATTGGTGTCCCAGTGCTATGGAGTTCCGCTTCATCGTCGTTCCGCTGCCGCGTAGTTATCTTGATCGAGGCCCCTTCATGTTCATTAAATAATGTACATATTGTTCAACCGCACCGTGTGTGCCGCTTGGCCTTGTTACTTGATGTAATATCAAACCTATGTTTCTGCTGAGTTCAATAAAGCAGTTGTTTTATGTACCAAGTTGTTGTGTGTTGCCAGAAGACTTGATCTCTGGGCTGGCAATGCAAGGTAAACCGGTTGCTCTAAGCCGGGGTGCCACAATTTCAAGATAAAAGTGTTCTCCCCAAGTATGCACCTTTGCCAAAGTTCATCGTTTTGAAGCACCTCATGATGATCGGTGGGATAGACTGTACGTTCACATACAACGGGTGTAAGACAATTTTGCACATGCAGAATACTTGGGTTAAACTTGACGAGCCTAGCATGTACATACATGGTCTCGGAACACTGGAGACCAAAAGGTCGAACATGAGTCATATAGTAGATGTGATCGACATAGAGATGTTCACCATTGATGACTACCCCAGCTCACGTGATGATCGTACATGTGTTAGTTGATTTGGATCTTGTATCACTTAGGGTAACTTGAGGGATGTTTATTTAAGTGGGAGTTCATTAGTAATTAGATTAATTGAACTTAATTTATCATGAACTTAGTCTAATAGTTTTGCATATCTATGTTGTAGATCAATGGCCCGTGCTACCGTTCCCCTAAATTTTAATGTGTTCCTAGAGAAAGCTAAGTTCAAAGATGATGGTCGCAACTACATGGAGTGGGTCCATAACTTGAGGATTATCCTCATTGCTGCATAGAAGAATTATGTCCTTGATGCACCGCTAGGTGACAGACATGTTGCAGGAGCTACTGCAGATGTTATGACTGTCTGGTAGACTCGATCTGATGACTACTCGATAGTTTAGTGTGCCAGGCTTTACGACCTAGAACCGGGACTTCAAATATGTTTTGAACGTCATGGAGCATATGAGATGTTCCAAGAGTTGAAGTTAATATTTCAAGCAAATGCCCAAGTTGAGAGATATGAAGTCTCCAACAAGTTCTATAGCTGCAAGATGGAGGAGAACAGTTCTGTCAGTGAACACATACTCAAAATGTATGGGTATCATAATCACTTGACTCAGCTGGGAGTTGACCTTCTAGTTGATAGTGTTATTGACAGAGCTCTTCAATCACTGCCACCAAGCTACAAAGGCTTCGTGATGAACTATAATATGCAAGGGATGAATAAAACGATTCCTGAGCTCTTCGTAATGCTTAAGGCCGCGGAGGTAGAAATCAAGAAGGAGCATCAAGCATTGATGGTTAACAAGTCAACTAGTTTCAAGAAAAAGGGGAAGGGAAAGAAAGGGAACTTCAATAATAATGGCAAGCAAGTTGCCACTCCCGGGAAGAAGCCGAAAGCTGGACCCAAGCCTGAAACTGAGTGCTTCTACTACAAAGGGAATGGTCATTAGAAGCGAAAATACCCCAAACACTTGGTGGAAAAGAAGGATGGCATAGTGAACAAAGATGTGTACCTTACTAATGCTTGTAGTAGCGCTTGGGTTATTTGATACTGGTTCAGTTGCTCACATTTGTAATTCGAAACAGGAGCTACAGAATAAAAGAAGCTTGGCTAAGGACGAGGTGACAATGCGCGTCGGGTATGGCTCCAAGGTCGATGTGATCGCTGTCAGCATGCTACCTCTACATCTACCTTCGCGAATAGTTTTAGACCTCAATAATTTTTATTTAGTGCCTGCATTGAGCATGAACATTATATCTGGATCTTGTTTATTGCTAGACGGTTATTCGTTTAACTCAGAGAATAATGGTTGTTCTATTTATATGAATAATATCTTTTATGGCCATGCACCCATGATGAATGGTCTATTCTTGTTGAATCTCGATCGTAGTGATACACATATTCATAATATTGATGCCAAAAGATGCGAAGTTGATAATGATAGTGCAACATACTTGTGGCACTGCAGTTTAGGTCGTATTGGTGTAAAGCGCATGAAGAAACTCCATACATATGGGCTTTTGGAATCACTTGATTATGAATCATTTGATACTTGTGAACCATGCCCCATGGGCAAGATGACTAAAACTCCGTTCTCCAGAACAATGGAGAGAGCTAATGACTTATTGGAAATAATACATACCGATGTATGCTGTCCGATGAGTGTTGAAGCATGCGGCGAGTATTGTTATTTTCTGACCTTCACATCTGATTTAAGTAGGTATGGGTATATCTACTTGATGAAACACAAGTCTGAAAGATTTGAAAAGTTCAAAGAATTTTAGAGTGAAGTGGACAATCATCGTAACAAAAAAAATAAAGTTTCTATGATCTGATCGCGGAGGTGAATATTTGAGTTACGAGTTTGGCCTTCATCTAAAACAATGTGGAATGGTTTCACAACTCACGCCACCTGGAACACCACAGCGTAATGGTGTGTCCGAACGTCGTAACCATACTTTATTAGATATAGTGCATTCTATGATGTCTCTTACCGATTTACCACTATCGTTTTGGGGTTATGCATTAGAGATAGCCGCACTCACGTTAAATAGGGCACCGTCTAAATCCGTTGAGACAACACCGTATGAACTATGGTTTGGCAAGAAACCTAAGTTGTCGTTTCTTAAAGTTTGGGGATGCGACGCTTATGTGAAAAGGCTTCAGCCTGATAAGCTAGAACCTAAATCGAAGAAGTGTGTCTTCATAGGATACCCTAAAGAAACTATTGGGTACACCTTCTACCACAGATCCGAAGGCAATATATTAATTGCTAAGAATGGGTCCTTTCTAGAGAAGGAGTTTCTCTCCAAAGAAGTGAGTGGGAGGAAAGTAGAACTTGATGAGGTAATTGTACCTTCTCTTGAATTGGAAAGTAGCACATCTGAGAAAACTGTTCCCATGATGCCTACACCAACTAGAGAGGAAGCTAATGATGATGATGATAAAACTTTAGATCAAGTTACTACTGAACTTCGTAGGTCAACCAGAACACGTTCCGCACCAGAGTGGTATGGTAATCCTGTTCTGGAAGTCATGTTATTAGACCAAGGCGAACCTACAAACTATGAAGAAGCTATGATGAGCCCAGATTCTAACAGATGGCTTGAGGCCATAAAATCTGAGATAGGATCCTAATGTTGGCTTGAACTACGTCGGTATTTCCCCAAAAAGGAAGGGATGATGCATCACAGCAACGGTAGGTATTTCCGTCTATGATGATACCAAGGTTATCGGGCCAGTAGGAGAGCCACGCAACACCACTTAAACAGCTCCTCCACACGAGAACAAATACTTGCAACCCGGCGTAAGAGAGGGGTTGTCAATCCCTCACGGGTAAAAAGATAGGTAAAATTGTAGTAGATTGGATAGTTAGATCTCGCGGGAACGCAAGATAAAATAAACAAATAAAAATTGTAGCAAGGTATTTTCGTATTTTTGTATTAATAGATCTAAAAGTAAAAGCAAATAAAAATAGATCTCGAAGGCAAATATTGTTAAGAAGAGACCCGGGGGACGTAGATTTCACTAGCGGCTTCTGTCGAGAAAAATAGCATACGGTGGGTAAATAAATTACTATTGGGCAATTGATAGAACTTCAAATAATCATGATGATATCCTGGCAATGATTATTATATAAGCATCACGTCCAAGACTAGTAGACCGACTCCTGCCTGCATCTACTACTATTACTCCACACATCGACCGCTATCCAACATGCATCTAGTGTATTAAGTTCATGGAGAAACGGAGTAATGCAATAAGAATGATGACATGATGTAGACAAGATCTATTTGTGTAGAAATAGACCCCATCTTGTTATACTTAATAGCAACGATACATATGTGTCGGCTCCCCTTCTGTCACTGGGATCAAGCATCGTAAGATCGAACCCATCAAAGCACCTCTTCCCATGGCAAGAAAAATCAATCTAGTTGGCCTAACTAAATCAAAGATTCGAAGAAGAAATACGAGGCTATAAGTAATCATGCATATAAGAGATCAAAAGACTCAAATAACTTTCATGGATAAAAATATAGATCTGATCATAAACTCAAAGTTCATTTGATCCCAACAAACACACCACAAAAAGAGTTACATCAAATAGATCTCCAAGAGACCATTGTATTGAGAATCAAGAGAGAGAGAGAGAGAGAGAGAGAGAGAGAGAGGAAGCCATCTAGCTACTAACTACGGACCGTAGGTCTACAATGAACTACTCACGCATCATCGGAGAGGCACCAATGAGGATGATGAACCCCTCCGTGATGGTGTATGGATTGGATCTGGTGGTTTTGGAACTTGCGGCAGCTGGAATTGATTTTCGTCGACTCCCCTAGGGTTTCGGGAATATTGGGGTATTTATAGAGCAAAGAGGCGGTGCAGGAGGCCACCGAGGTGGGCACAACCCATCAGGGCGTGCCTGGGCCTCCAGGAGCGCCATGGTGTCTTGTGATCACCTCGAGGCCCCTCTTCAGTACTTCTTTGGCCCACTGGATGTCTTCCAGTCCAAAAAAATCCAAAAAAAGTTTCACTGTGTTTGGACTTCGTTTGATATTGATTTCCTGCATTGTAAAAAACAAGCACAAAACAACAACTGGCACTTGGCACTATGTCAATAGGTTAGTCCCAAAAAGTGTTATAAAGTTGCTATAAAATGATTGTAGAACATCCAAGAATGATAATATAACAGCATGGAACAATCAAAAATTATAGATACCTTGGAGACATATCAGCAACCCAAGCTTAATTCCTGCTCGTCCTCGAGTAGGTAAATGATAAAAACAACATTTTGATGTGGAATGCTACCTAACATGTTCATCACATATTATTTTCTTTGTAGAATGAACATTTGGACTTTTATATGGTTCAATGCAATAGTCTAGTTTTAACATGAAGACTTTAATACTGAAGCATATCAACAAGCAACCATGTCTTTCAAAATGTCAACACTAAAGCAAGTTATCCCTAGCCTATTATGCTCAACCATTGATCCATTCATGAAACACACTCTCATATTAGCTACACCCAATGCTCAAGTACGATCATAGTGCCCCTTAGTTGGTGCTTTATAAGAGAAGATGGAGACTCAAGTAAAATAAAAATTGCATAAAGTAAATAGAAAGGTCCTTCGCATAGGAGAGTAGGGATTTGTAGAGGTGCCAGAGCTCCAAGCAAAAAAGATAGTGATAAAACATTTTTGGTGGCATGCTTTTCCTGTGAACAAAAATGATCGAGTAGTTCCCAATACTTTCCATACTAGATATATCATAGGCGGTTCCCAAACAGAAAATGAAGTTTATTCCTTTTCCACCATACTTTCACTTTCCATGGCTAACCGTATCCATGGGTTCCTTCCATACCAACACTTACCAAGGAATTTATTATTTGACAACATAAAGTAAATTCATTTTTCATTTCGGGACTGGGCATCCCTAATACCATTGCCGTACTCTTGTGCAATGACAAGTGAATAAACATTCATATTGAGAATAACACATCTAGCAAGCAAATATATTAGCCACCCCCTATAGTTTCATGAGCGGTACGAGCACACAAAAGTGAAATTTATTTTGAAAAATAGAGATGGCACATACAGATTTGCTTAGAACGGCAAAAGAATATCGCATATAGGTAGGTATAGTGGACTCATGTGGCAAAAACTGGTTTAAAGGATTTTGGATGCACAAGTAGTGATCATACTTAGTGCAAATGAAGGCTAGCAAAATATTGGGAAGCATCCAACCAAGAAACGAAAAATCTCATAAGTGAGCATTAAGCATAACTAACACCGAATAATGCACCACAAGTAGGATGTAATTTCATTGCATAACTATTGACTTTTGTGCTTGCATAGGGAATCACAAACCTTAACACCAATATTCTTATTAAAGCATAATTACTCATCAACATGACTCACATATCACTATCATCATATCTCAAAACTATTACAAAGAATCAAGTTTATTTGTCCAATGATCTTCATGAAATTTTTTATTATATCCCTCTTGAATATCTATCACTTTGGGACTAATTTCATGTGTTTCTTTTGATAGCTCAAACAAATCTAAGTCAAGAACATGAGCATAAAAAATTTTCTTCTCTCAAAATAATTTAAGTGAAGCAAGAGAGAATTTCTTAAAAAAATTACTGACTCTAAAATAAATCTAAGTAAAGCATGAGATCATTTTGTCGGTGCAACAGACCCAGGTCCTGTTGACCTGACTGTGCATAGGCACAAGATCAAGATTGAAGCACCTAAACTAGAGACCAAGAGACTCAAAGAACCAGCTAACATATCAGAAGGAGACAAGACTGAGGTAGAGGAGCCAAGTATTACTAAGGAAGAGGCCTCCCTTGCAGGGCAGGCGAGCCTGGAAAGGGGCGGGGCCACCCCCAGAAGAAAAGGACCAAGGCTGAAATTAAACTAAGCACCCCTAAAATAGTTCTGTTGGGGGCTCAGCACAACACACCCCTCAAATAAAACTAAGCACCCCTGAAATTAAACTAAGCAACTAATCCGGTAGACACTACATTAGAACCACCATGGGCAATGACACTGCTACCTTACTCAGACTCCTCATCACGTGCTCGACTTTGTCTTTGTCCCTCTTCCTCTTGGCCGATACTTCTTTGCTTGAACAGCACACTTGGCTCTTGCTCTTCATCCAACCCTTGAAGATATTGAAACAAAGGTAGGCATCCATTGCAGCATAATGGGTGTGGTCTATATCTAGTACATTCCACTGCCATGCACGATGAAACTTGGGCAGAGGTTTCTTCAGTTTACCGTATGAAGGATGAACCATGGCTCCTACCAGGGTTAGCATTGAAGGCTGAGCACAGGAGGGCACCAGCCCATTCTTCTAGAGGTCGAAGGGCTCGCCTACAACGAGGCCTATCCGACCCAGGACTGTTCTGTCATTTGTAAAGTCTACAGTAACGAATTTGACAAGGCCGCCCGCGAGGAAGTTCTTAAATTCCTTGCACTCAATGTCGGCATGGCATATGTGGTAGACCAAGCATAAGTAATGCACGCAAACCTGGATCACGGTGGGCTTCATCTTCTCTTACTCCTTTAGATTCTTCTCTTTGTCCAGGGCGTGGTGTACTCAACATCTAGCCCAGCGACCCCCTCATCATTTGACTTTTCAAACATGCGTCTGAAGCGAGCAAGGCATCCTTTCACCATCGCGGAAGAACGGGTGTAGATGACGTCGAACTCATCATCGGTGATGGTTCTAACCTTGTACTCACCACCGATCGTGGAGATTTGGGAGGAGGGTTAGGATTAGTGGAACTGTCGTAATGTGAAAGGATGGGACGACTAGAAGCGAACTGCTGTAATGTTAAAGGACGTCCGGGGACGAGTAGGAGCGAACTGCTAGTGGTTATTCGATTGTAAAAATGCTGAGTGGGGCGTGCAAACGGCAGGGTAGTGGCTTGCCTGGTGGATAAATGGATTCATGGACAGTACTATGGGAGCCCAATTAGATGTCATGTCTACTCGATGCCAAATTAAATGGCTTCATGCATCTGCGTGTTCGCACGTCAAGTGTCTTAAAAATTACAGGTGAGGCGAAGCTTTATATGGGCTTCCGAGAGCCCTTGGATCTGAGATCGAACGGTTGCATGGCATGATTCTAGACCTATGGGTGAATAACCTATCCTAGAGGGTTATTCTGCAAAGTTTCAGCAACTTAGCATGCGACCGTTTGATCTCAGATCCAAGGGCTGCCAGCAGCTTGTATCATGGTTGCGCCTACCACGACCGTCGCCTCGCTCACATGGTCGTGCCCTTGGAGATTTCACACGGTGCATTAGGCTATCTGATGTTGGCATGTCATGCATAGTCATCACTTAATCACTCATACAACAAGGTTAGCTATAAGGTTGGCTATAAGAGTATTTTTTACTTCTCTCTATCTCTTTCTTCGTAGTATTTATTGCATTTGACAAGGAGTGACCTCTTCCAATGAAATGGTTCTTAGATGAGCTGCTAAGGGCATTAAATGGCTTAGCAACTCAAGTCCCCAATGCATAGGTGCTTAGTTTTTTGTTGCTAAGGGCATCTCCAACAATTGTAAGATAGATGTTGGTAAATTTGCCACCTATGACATAGTGATGATGTGGCATGTAATAAATGTGGAGAGAGAGCAAAGTTGTATGTAGATTAACCAACAACATTTGCACAAGCTCCAAGGTGAAATAGAGAGCAATCACAGTTATTTTCTCACCATCTATTGGATAACTTAGATACAACCTATTGGAGTAGTTGTATGATAGCTTGTTGGTTGATGACATGGACACTTTACCTACAAGACTAACATACAACCTGTTGGTGATGCTCTAACCTTGCTTCATTTAATTAGCTATAGACTCAAAGTTGTCTTTCCACCTAGGTACATGCACTTAGCACTTTTTCTTCATGGGGTCACCAAACTAGTCTCTCTCTTCTTAATTAACTTGCTACATCAGACTTTATGCCTATGTGGCAGGCTTAGCACCTGTATGAGCAAGTACAATAGTGGGCTATAAGCCCGCTTACATGGCATATTTGCATATCTGGAGGAGAGAGGCAAGGAAAAAGTGGAGGAGTGGGCTCTCATGCAAGAGACAGCCTCTACACGTCCTCCTAGACAAAAGCATTTAATACAAGGAGAGAGATAGAGAGAAAGTGAGAAAAACCTTATAGCTAACCATTTAGCTAATCCTATTGTATGACTAATAAATAATATTACTAACTTTTGATGACATGGCATGTTTATATACTCATCCAGCACCAACAGTTGGCTATACTAACCATGCTCTACATGGTGGAGCATTGGGAGAGGCACCTGTATACCATGGAGGTGGTCAGGAATCAGGAGACTCATGCCGGTTGTAGCGCCGCAGTTAAAATGATAATGGAAAGTCAAATCACGAGGCCCAACCTGTCCAGCAGTAACTTGCTGTCAAATCACACATCCGATACATTTGCAGCAGCCTACTCCCTCATCTTCTCGCGTCTTTGTCGAACCAACTAGGCGGAACTGCCCCGCCTACCGCGGGGGAAAAGCCCCTCCCTCGACTTTTAAATAATACAATATAATTTTGTATCCATGGATTGCGCCATGGAGCAAAGCCCCAAGATAACGGTGGTACACATGCACGGAGTATACAACACGCCCGTCGCGTTCGCGTCGCACCCCAGTCGGTCGGTTGGTCTAGCACGCCGCTCTTCGAATGGAACACGCGTCATATTGTGTTTGCACACACATGTGGGACCGCAATTGAGAACCGACCATAGGCACACTCCCCGGCCCCACAAGTCGGGTTAGTTAATAGAAGAGAGAGACAAGCGATAGTACTGGAGCAGTGTTGTACAGCCGTTGGTGCCTGGACGATCCCTACATGACACGGAAGATCAGTCCGTCCATGCATGTGACCAGACTCCAGCAGACACAGCTGGATTGGCTATCGTCTACATATCGTGCATGTTGTGTTGTATAGAGCTATAGTACTGATGAGAAATCTAAAAAACAAGTTTCTTGTCATCTTGCAATATTAGGTGTCATGTGCTTCGGATCACTGTGAGGGTTAAACAATGAGAACTAAGTTCCTCCAAGGCGCTGGTCATTGGGGGCACATGCACAAAGACTACTCGGCTGCCATCTAGGTCAAGCCGGCTATGTTAATTAGGACATTTATCGATGGACCCCTTTTCTACGAGTTTATCTTTAGTTTGAGCTTTGATCCTCGTCTAGTTTGTCCGTCGGGATTCATGTTGTCTCCTTGGGGCAGTGAGGTTATGGTTTCTTGTCATGTGGCATTTTTTCGTGTTATATGTTAATTCGGTGCTTCAGATCAAAATGATGACAACTGCGCCTCCAGGGCACGTGCATGAAGACTTCTCGACGATCATTGACAAGGTCAAGCCGGCTCCAGTAGACAAAAGAAAACTACTCCACTATATAGGTAGGATCCTCCGCGCTTGCTTCCTAGTGTTGCTCTCTTCACACTATCTCGTCCTCTCCAGATCTAAACACGACAGCGATGGCCACACTCTCTCTCTCTCTCTCTGCTCACCGCTGGTCACAGATCTAGCCGGATCCTCTCCGTCGGGGAAGGTGAGAAGGTGCAACATTCACGCGGTCATCCTCGGTGACGGCTTCCACTACCGGCGCATCCCGATTAGCGTGCCTTGCCGTGCTCTCCCACGCACCACCGGCTAGGGAGGGCCTCCGACCCCTTCTTCCTCGTTCTTGTAGTGTTTTTTTTGAAAGCTTGGGACAGTGAGGGCAACCCCCCACTGACTTTGTATTACATCGCAACACACCAAATTACATGAGAGAGAGATTACATGGAGGTAGAGTAGAAGTCCTATACATCAAGGGTATAGGGGGAGGAGACTAGACTAGGCTAATCACCCTATCAACAAACGGCACTAAAGCCTCTTTGATTCTATGTCTCATCATGCCAAAATCTAGTTTGAATCTCTGGCTCCACCCATCAACGGTCGGCGTCACCCTCCTAAAATGTTTATTGTTTTGTTCCTTCCAAATGCTCCATGAAGCAACAATGAAGACATCCATGAACATGGGCCCATTCCACGAACTTTTGGCTGCATGCAAGAGTTGCACCCGATTGCCCTACCTTGGCCAAGTGATCCCTAGCTTCTCCCAACAAGCCCTACTGAACTCACACTGGAAAAATAGATGTTCCACAGTTTCCTCGGGCGGCCGATGGCAAAGAAGGCACGTGTAGTTGTCATCCCGCGGCTTCATGTGTTTTCTTTTGAGCAAACCACGAGTGTTTAGTCTGTCCGCAAGAAGCAGCCAACCAAAAACTTTCCATTTGTTGGTGCACTTTGCTTTCCAGATCCATGCAAATGCCTCATCCGCTACCTCGTGCCGAAAACAGTGCAGGTAGAACTTGCTGGAGGCGAGCCCCTCCGAGCCCCAAACCGGATGCCAAGCATCACTCCCCTCGGTGAGCACCAAAGAGGACAAGGTGGCTTGTAGGGCCTCGAGCTCACCCCTAGCTTGAATTGATAGTGGCAGGTGAAAGTTTTGGCTGAGCGTAGACGAAGTCAAGAGCCCTTGCATGGAGGCATCTTCATGTTTAGCGAAGGAGAACAACCGGGGGTGGCTGTCGGCCAGAATGTCACCATGCCAATCATCTTTCCAGAAGAGGGTCGAGCTCCCATCACGCACCACAATGGTCATGATGCCTCTATAAATAGGAGCCAGGATCATGATATCTCTCCACCAGAACGATCCGCAGGGGTCCAAAGCATGTGGGACCATGCCCTCATAGTAGGTTTTCCAAACGAGCTCAACCCACGGAACCTCCATGCGGTTATAGAATTTGTGCAACTGCTTGAGCAACAGGCCCTGATTTTGGACCTTCAAGTCGATCACACCGATCCCCCCTTTTGTGTTTAGGTCTGCACACAAGGTCCCAGGCTGCCAGGGAGATAGCCTTTAGGCCAGCGTCAGTGTTCTTGGCCCAGAGGCAGTAACGCCGCAGCTTGTCCAAGTGATCAAGAATCTTTGGCAGCAACCTGATGGAGCACATCGCGTAGATTGCCAGCAAGGTGATCACGGAGTTGACTAGAGTCAGTTTTGAGCCCAAGTCAAGAAGTGAGACAGCCATAGAGAGTTTGCGCTCAACCGATGAGACTAGAGGCATGAGGTCTGTGACAGACGGCCGGGCCGTGCCCATGGGCATCCCAAGGTACGTAAAAGGCATAGAGCCAACCGAGCAGCCGAAAACCTGTGCCAAACGCAAGGTAAAGTCCGCGGCCGTGTTGACAGTGATAAGTGTGGATTTCTGAAAGTTGATCCGTAAGCCCACCGAGGAGGCATAATCTTGCAGGATGGTTTTGATGTTTCCGGCCTGAATCTCATCAGCGGGCATCACCAAGATTGTGTCATCGGCGTACTGAATCACGGGGTAGTCCTCATCCCAGGAGGGGATGGGCAGCTGGATATCACCGGCTCTATATGCGTCGTTGATGGCCGCTTGCAGCAGATCAGCCGCGAGCACGAAGATAAGAGGAGAAAGCGGATCTCCTTGGCGCACTCCACGCAAGCAGAAGAATTGCCTGCCTGGGGTCCCATTGAGGAGAACAAAGGACTTAGCTGTCGAGAACAAGCATTTGATCCACCCAAGCCATCAATCATCAAAGCCCATACACTTCATGATGTCCATCATCGGGGCGTGTTCGATCGTGTCGAAAGCTTTAGCTAAGTCCAGCTTCAATATCGCAATCTGACGCCCCGAGGCTTGGCGCTGATGAATGAATTCATACACCCAAGCAACACAGTCTTGAATCGACCGTCCTTTCAAAAAACCATACTGATTTCGGTGGATGATCTTGAGAACGACACATTGCAGACGGTTCGCTAGCAGCCTTGTCAGAATCTTGAGGCAGCAGTTCAACAGTGTTATTGGGCGATAATCATTCGCAGTTTCAGGTGACTGGATCTTGGGGATGAGGGTGATAAACCCAGTGTTTAGACTCTCAATGTCCAGCGTACTTGCATGAAATTCAAAGTAGAGACGATAAAAGTCCTCTTTAATAATTTGGGCAGATCCGGCCTCCCGCCGCCCACCTAGCGACATCCCAGCGACCCTCAAGTATAACTTACTTCAAAACCGGCCTTGCTCTACTTCCCCAGCTCCCAACATCACTGCATTTGTATCTTTTACTATTTCTCAGGCCCCCTCATAGATAGGATCGGTCGGCTGTTCGAAAGCCACCTAAATTTTTACTGTTAAGAGGTAAAACTAGTTCATGCACTCGAATCTAGTACTAATTGAAGGCGTTCTGGGAACGGGGGTCCCCAGACTTGCTTGCCTGCGGCCTGCGGCGTGGCTCAAGTGGGGGGCCCAGCACAGCCCAGCTTCATCAGCTCAAGCTCAAGACCCTCGCGAGGGGCCAAGCCTCGCGGGGCGGACGACAGGAAGCTTCCTCAGGAGCAGCCTCCTCAGGCAGGCTCGCAAGAGGCGGACAGATCAAGGCAGGGTACCTCCCGAGGAGCCCGTGACGCAAGCCATGACGATCGAGACCAGGCGGGCGCCAGGCGGGCACCAGCCTGCACAGTGTCCTTGTTTCCCTTTCGGTGCAAAGGGGGCAAGCACATGCCAAGGCATCAGGCAAAGGTTACCGTTTCGGTGCAACAAGACCAAGACCAGCAGAACGGCAGGATGGAGGTCATCGTGGAGCCCAGGACGACGTCACCGTCAGAGCCTTTGGTAGCCGAAGACCAACTTTAGTCAGGATAAGTGTACTAGATGTTCCCCTTCAAAATGGCCAATTGTTCCTGCTCATTATTTGGGAAGAGGCCCAGGGCCTCCCTCTATAAATAGGACTAGCCACCCACAGGGTAGAGGCATCTAGAGATCAGATCGAGAGAACAGATCGACCAGAGAGAGAGAGAGAAGCGACTGAACTCACCCAAGCAGTTCATCGCACCAGCTCAAGAACAGCCCCTCGCGAGGCTGTTCTCCCTTTGTACTGTTCATTATCAGCCCCTGAGGCAATCCACCACACCACAAACTGGAGTAGGGTATTACACCACAATGGTGGCCTGAACCAGTATAAATCTCGTGTCCCTTGTGTGTTCTTCTTTCGAGCTTAGATCCTTGCGATACTTTGACGCGTGAGCTAGTAGGGGAAAGATCTTCGTGCGCACCCTAGTGTTTGAACCTCGAGGGTCTGCCGGAACCCGAAATCCGACACTAATTGGTTCAAACAAGGAAGAAAGGGGTGGGGTGGGGGAAGAATTGTTACCTGAATCTAGGAGTTGGTCGAAAGTGGAAATAATGGGGGCGAAAAGTAGCAGAGATTGGCTATCCAACTGGTCTCTTGGTCTAATAGGGAAATAAAGGGAAACACAGTACAAACTCAATATAAATCCGATCTATTTGTTGAGAAAGAAAAGAAAGTGGGGACTGGGGGACAAGTCAACAGAGTATGTCCAGCACTAGATTTGCTAGCCTCACACAGTATAAGGTGGCTATACCGAACAAAAATGGGACCAGCCCATATATCTTGTTGTGATGTTTGTTGCCCCGAGCCCCTCTTATGCAATGCCATTGGTAAAATGTAGCAGTCGCACTGTTAAAAGTAAGGACACGTTAAACCAATGTTGTTTTTAATGTAATGCCTCCAGTAATATGAATCAATGGCACTGCTTTTCATGTCCTGCTAAATTTCCCATTAAGATAAGTTGCTTCTTTTTGTTAGAAATGCAACTGTCTTGGTCTGACTACTCTCCCGTGCCCAAATACCAACTCTGTAGCAGTTGTTAATGTAATGTTGCAGGTAAAATGAAGCAGTGGCACCGTTAAAGTAATGTCATATTTAACATTTATCTTAGTTAATCCTAATGCCCACACTAATATCTAGCAATGCCGCTGCTTTAGAAATTGCTACCGTCCTTGTAGGATTGCCATTCAGATAAGGAACATGCTTCTTTTCATTTGATGTATGTTTCGTCACTTGTTAGTCACCGTCCTTTCCACCTTTTTGTGCAAACAAAGATATACATGTCACGCCTCATCTTAGTTGAACTGCATAAATGATATCCAAATTATAGTTGAACATTCCACGAGCTTCACAACCAACCTTGATGTTGCTCAATTTTATTGCAACTAATGAAGAAGAAGCTCTGTGGGTTTCGTTTTCTAATGGAAATGGAACCGGGGCTGGAACCCTTTTCTTAAAAGAATGAAGAAGAAGCTGCTAGCTCAAGGGACATTGCTTAATTTTAGGTGAATTGCACAAAAAGGTCCCATTAATTGAATCATCCATGTTGGTGACTGGTGTCACCCCTTCTACGATGGCGTTGACTACATATATGGTTCCATCACGAGGTATGTTCCTTTTTGGTCCGACCATTTGCCAAAGATTCTGCATGTTGAGTCTGCTCTTGTGCTACTGTTTTGGCACTGCCATGATAAAGCAGTAATGTTATTATTTTGCACCTTAATCTAGTGGCACTATTAATTTGAGGCAATGTTTTGGCACCGCTAGTGCCACTGATTTTTTATATATATCGAAAGAGGGGGTTTCCTCCGATTACATTAAAGAAACCCAACCATAGAGAACCATTATCTGACAACATCTCAGTGTAAACGGGCAGTTATGCAACTACTACTAGAATGGACTGAGTACTAGCAGGAGACAAGTTCGCCACATAATAAGCTAGGCAGGTAGGGGGACGCAGCACCAGCTTGACCAAGTTTGGATTACAACCCAAATGCTACCGCAGAAACATCAGGGGGGAGATAGGGACTGAAAGAGCCAGCTTCAACATCCCAGTCTAAGCACCCTCAGCCTCCATCCTTGCGACGCATGGTACACTTTGTTTGCCACCTGCCCAACCCTAGTGCCACTGATAAAATGAAGTAATAATATAGTTAAAATAGAGCGAGTGTCCTCTCTATCATTTCACTTACAATGCAGATAACGAAAGTGCTTCTCTTTGTTAGTATATGTTTCATCAACTAGTCCCATTGTTAATGTTTAAGCGTTTCTGCAAACTGGGGTGCTTAATTTTAGTTGATCTGCACAAAAATAGAGATTGGAATGTCTCAAGGCCCCTCCTTGTACTACCACTATACAATGATGTTCATCACTGGCAGAAGGTGTATCGGGGAGAATTGGGTCGATTTCCAGTAATGAGGCCTACCGAATGAGGCGTCGCAGGGCCCATCTCGCCCTCGCAGCATGGCATACTATGATACTATCGCAATATTTTCTTATATTTATTAATGTATGTTTCATCAACTAGTGCCACTATAATGTAATCACACTTTTTCATTATCTGTGCAAACAGGGTTATTCGGCTGCATTTTGGTGGAACTGCACAAATGTATGGATGGAACCGGCATATATGCAGAGTGCGAGGTGTGCCAAGTAAAAATTACCGACACCAACCATGCTCCATGCACGCATTGGCATCCACCACCACCAGTGGGATGTGTGGCACTCTATGTGGATGGATCTTTCTCGACAGCAAATCCTCTAACCAAATACTAGAACTTCAAATAATCATGACGATATCTGGGCAATGATCATTATATATGCATCACGTCCAAGATTAGTAGACCGACTCCTGCTTGCATCTAATACTATTACTCCACATATTGACCATTATCCAGCATGCATCTAGTGTATTAAGTTCATGGAAAAACGGAGTAATGCAATAAGAACGATGACATGATGTAGACAAGATCTATTTATGTGGAAATAGACCCCATCTTGTTATCCTTAATAGCAATGATACATACGTGTCGTTTCCCCTTCTGTCACTGGGATCAAGCACCATAATATCGAACCCATCACAAAGCACCTCTCCCATTGCAAGATAAATAGATCAAGTTGGCCAAACAAAACCCAAATATTGGAGAAGAAATACAAGGCTATAATTAATCATGCATATAAGAGATCAAAGAAGTCTCAAATAACTTTCATGGATAAAAACATAGATCTGAACATAAACTCAAAGTTCATCGGATCCCAACAAACACACTGCAAAAAGACTTACATCATATGGATCTCCAAGAGACCATTGTATTGATAATCAAGAGAGAGAGAGGAAGCCATCTAGCTACTAACTACGGACCTATAGGTCTGCAAAGAACTACTCACGCATCATCAAAGAGGCACCAATGGACATGATGAACCCCTCCGAGATGGTGTCTAGATTGGATCTGGTGTTTCTGGAACTTGTGGTGGTTGGAATTGATTTTCGTCGGCTCCCAGAGGGTTTCTAGAATATTGGGGTATTTATAGAGCAAAGAGGCGGTGCAGGAGGCCACCGAGGTGGGCACAATCCACTTGGGCGCGTTTGGGCCCCCGCTCAGGTACTTTCTTGGCCCACTGGATGTCTTCTGGTCCAAAAAAATCCGCAAAAAGTTTTGCTGCGTTTGGACTCTGTTTGGTATTGATTTTCTCTGATGTAAAAAACAAGCAGAAAACAGCAACTGGCACTGGGCACTATGTCGATAGGTTAGTACCAAAAAATGATATAAAATGATTGTAAAACATCCAAGAATGATAATATAACAGCATGGAACAATCAAAAATTATACTCCCTCCGTCCGAAAATACTCGTCGGAGAAATGGATGTATCTAGACATATTTTAGTTCTAGATACATCCAGTTTTATCAATTTCTCCGACAAGTATTTTGGGATGGAGGGAGTAGATATGTTCGAGACGTATCAAGCCCCCGAACCCATTGACCACCGTATTGCGGAGAAATCTTCTGTTTTCCTTTCTTGCTGTTTTCTATCAGATTTGTCAAGTCGGGCATCATGTCTTCTCCCTCCTCCAACGATGAAGAAGGCGATGCTTGGTTGCTTCAGGTGCAGTCCAAGGGAGAGGGTGTTGAAGAGGTCGTTATGGAGGAAGATGAGGGAGACTCGCTTGGAGTTCACCCTTCGGCCTCTGAGAGGGGCACCCTGGCCGGCATCTCCACTCGTCCTAACCCTCATCAAGCCATGAGGCCAACAAACAATCAAGAGAGCCCTAGAGAGCAGGAAGGACTCCCTCCAAGGAGACCTCTACACAGGTTATATTGAAACAATTTTCATAATTTGATTCATAACTATGGGTTCGAAAGCAGACCTCGTGTGCATATACCATCCAATCGGGACATATATCGTCCAAGAGAAAGTGATGCAAGAACAAACTCTTGGGGTCCAAAAAATAAGCATATCATGGCTAAAGTGGAGAAGAACACTGAGTTGCTTCATCAAGCTCTTTGGGAGATTCACAGTTTAAGAGAGGCACTCAGAGATATATTGGACAAGATCGCTACCACTTCAACACCACCACCTCCTTCTTCATTACCCAAAGAAAATTGAGTATCGGGTATGGGCACTCCCCTTGGCTTGTGCCAAGCTTGGGGGGAGGTGCCTCGGTATCGTATCACCTCCACTATCTTTTGCCTTTTTTACCTTAGTTTGATCCATAGTAATCTTTTGCTTTAGATGAATAAGAGTTTAGTTCGATCCTTTCTTTTGAAAGTTTGCTTAGTGATCTATCCTTGTAACTGTATGCGAGATATATAACAAAGTTTAGTTTGAGTTCTGCTTTCTTTACTTTCATGTTTCAACAAAAATAAAGGAAATAAATGAAAAAGATCATATGGCTAATTTTATGGTAAGTAATGACACCACATAAGGAAAATATAAGTAGAAAATTTTATTGGAGATTGACAAACATAGCATTGGTCAATGATGCAATTCATGAAAGAATTAATAAGGGAAGAGAAGATTCACATGAAAATACACTATCTTGGGAATCTTTGTGATTGTGAGCCCCCATTAAAATATTATATGCCAAAGTTGTTGACGTTGGACAAGGAAGAGAATGTAATGATTTATGTTTGTTCATATTCACATAGAAGTTATATTGTCATAGATCCTTCAACATGTGGTGCTTGCCCCCCCCCCCCCCCATCTTTTCTAGCCAAAAACTCCGCACCAAGTAGAGATACTACTTGTGCATCTAAAAACCCTTAAACCCAAATCTTATTTTCAAGAGTCCACCATACCTACCTAAGGATTGAGTACGATCCTTCAAGTAAGTTGTCATCGGTGCAATAAGGCAATAAAAATTGCATCTAAAGTGTTAGATCATTTAGTGTAAGAGAAAATTGAGCGTTGTACGAACTTGTGATGGCAAAGAATAAAAACGACAAGCTACATAATAAAGATTGCTATCATAAGGGGCAATATAACATGATGTTCTTTTGCACTAAGGGGTTGAGCATACAAACAAAAAGCGCATGGCAACCTCTGCTTCCCTCTGCGAAGGGCCTATCTTTTACTTTTATGTATTTACTTTCATGCAAGAGTCAAAGTTTTTCTCTCTAATCCTTTTTATTTTTCTCTTTTGGCAAGCATCATGTGGTGAGGAAAGATATAGGCACATATATCCAGTTGGATATGGGTAGGATGAGTTATTATTGTTGACATCACCCTCGAGGTGAGTATGTTGGGAGGCAAAACTATAAGCCCCTATCTTTCTATGTGTTCGGTTGAAACGTTTTGCTCATGTGTATGTGGTGAGTGTTAGCAATCATAGAAGACTATATGATGGTTGAGTATGTGGACTTGCCAAAAAGGCTCCGATACGTGACCCTTCTTGAAAAGATGATGAATTGTGGTTGCAAAGTTGACTGAGAACATAGTTTGTTGGTTTTCCATAGAGTTTATGCTTTATACTTCGATGTTGTGATGAATTGTTACTTGTTCAGGAGAAGTCTATGATAAAAGTTCTATGATAAAAGTTTTATGTTAAAGTTTGTTGTTGTTATAATAATTTACATTATGC
This sequence comes from Triticum timopheevii, assembly GCA_963921465.1. Classification (NCBI taxonomy): domain Eukaryota; kingdom Viridiplantae; phylum Streptophyta; class Magnoliopsida; order Poales; family Poaceae; genus Triticum; species Triticum timopheevii. Next base: position 166,500,208 of record OY997272.1, on the reverse strand, counting down.
TTCTATGTCCGGATTTTGTTTTTATCGACACCTCTCTCTCTATAAGCATGTGGATATGTTTTTCGATTTCGGTTTTTGCTTGAGGACAAGCGAGGTCTAAGCTTAGGGGAGTTGATACGTCCATTTTGCATCATGTTTACCTACTGTTATTTATAAAAAAAATTATGCATAATAATGCTTTTGGAGTAATTCTAATGCCTTTTCTCTCATAATATGCAAGGTTCACACAAAGAGGGAGAATTCCGGCAGCTGGAAATCTGAACCTGAAAAAGCTACGTCGGACCACCTATTATGCACAACTCCAAATGATATGAAACTTCACGAGGAATTTTTATGGAATAAATAAGAAATAATGGAGCAAATAACTACCGGAGGGGGGCACCTGGTGAGCACAAAACAACAGGGAGCGCCAGGCCCCCCAGGCGCGCCCTGGTGGGTTGTGCTCAGCCCAGCACACCTTCGGTGCCCATCTTCTGGTATATAAGTCATTTTGACGTGGAAAAAATAAGGAGAGGACTTTCGGGACGTAGCACCGCCGTCTTGAGGCGGAATTTGGCAAGAGCACTTTTGCCCTCCGGCAGAGTGATTCCGCCGGGGGAACTTCCCTCCCAGAGGGGGAAATCATCGTCATCATCATCACCAACAACTCTCCAATCTTGGGGAGGGCAATCTCCATCTCTTGTGTTCAATCTTTGTACCGGAACTATAGATTGGTGCTTGTGGGTGACTAGTAGTGTTGATTACATCTTGTAGTTGATTACTATATGGTTTATTTGGTGGAAGATTATATGTTCAGATCCATTATGCTATTTAATACCCCTCTGATCTTGAGCATGATTATCCTTTGTGAGTAGTTACTTTTGTTCCTGAGGTCATGGGAGAAATCTTGTTGCAAGTAATCATGTGAATTTTATATGTGTTCGATATTTTGATGGTATGTATGTTGTGATTCCCTTAGTAGTGTCATGTGAACGTTGACTACATGACACTTCACCATATTTGGGCCTAAGGGAATGCAATGTGGAGTAGTTATTAGATGATGGGTTGTGAGAGTGACAGAAGCTTAAACCCTAGTTTATGCGCTATTCCGTAAGGGACTAATTTGGATCCAAAAGTTTAATGCTATAGTTAGAATTTATTCTTAACACTTTTCTCGTAGTTGCGGATGCTTGCGAGGGGGTTAATCATAAGTAGGAGTTTTGTTCAAGTAAGAACAACACCTAAGCACCGGTCCACCCACATATCAAATTATCAAAGTAGTGAACACAAATCAAACCAACACGATGAAAGTGACTAGATGAAATTCCCGTGTGCCCTCAAGAACACTTTGCTTATCATAAGAGACCATTTTGGCCTGTCCTTTGCCTCAAAAGGATTGGGATACCTTGTTGCACTTTTTTTGCCATTACTGTTACTTGCTCGTTACAAATTATCTTGCTATCAAACTACTCGTTACTTATAATTTAAGTGCTTGCAGACATTACCTTGCTGAAAACTACTTGTCATTTCGAGGTTGATGGTTAGTTCAAGGTTGTAGTGTGGACTTCTCTCTTTGGGGGTTTCCTTGTAGTTAGGGTTGCTGAGTCGATGATGTTTCAGCCATGGTTGTGGTGGCAGCGGTGCTCAATGTCTCGATTGAGGCGGCGGCGACATCCCAGTATTAATGTCCTCCCCGCCTTATCCCCGCTATGGCGATGCTCTAGCACCAGTGGAGGGCGCACATAGGTGTGTTTTGGTGGATCTGTTTGGGTTTGGCCGACTTTGCTATCTGGTAGATTTTTTTTGATACAGTCGACGTTGCCGACGCTCGTGGTTGTTGGTGTATTTGCAGGCATGATCTTTTCGATCTACATTTTCTTTGTCGGCGACGCTTGATGCTCTAGTGTGATAGCTCTTCGCGGCTTTAGCGCGACGACCTCTCGACTGTCAACTACAACAAAGTTTGCTCGATTCCAATGAGAGAGGGGCAATGACAGCGACACACTTTCGGCCCGGTCTAGTAATTGTAGTTGTCGCTGCGTGATCCATGGACTTGGTGTAATATATTTTTTATTTATATATATCTATTACTGTTGTTACATCTTGTTAGAGCATCTAGAACCGCAGACACCAAAATCCGGACCCAAATGCCTGCGAACACGCCCAGGCGCATCCGTGGACAGTGATCGGGCAGCACACAAAAAACACCCACCACATTCATGGACATCAAACTTCATATCTCAAATCCATACTAGCAATGCAGATAAAAACCTATGTACTATGTACATAGCTAAAACTACTCATCGTCAGAGATATTGAGTATCTCCGTGCCCGGAACTAGATAGATGGGCAAGTGCGGCAGCTCCTGCGCCTACGGTGGCTCTGGCTCCTCCTCCTCGGCCGCCACCTACACATCCAATTCGGCGAAAAGCACCTCGGTCTTTGCCTGTTCTTGCCGGAAGAACAACCGGTTGGCCTCGGCATAGGCCTCATCCTGGATGGACTCTAGGATGGCCAACTGCTCCGCCATTTCCGCCGCTTGTGCGGCCTCGTACTCCTCCATGGCGAAGCCCGGAGCCAGCTCCTCCTTCTCCTCCTCCCCCGGTTTCGCCCCCCTCCTCCATAGGTCGGGGCTCCGCTTTAGGCAACTACTCACCTGCTCCTCCTCATCCACCGGCTTCACCACCTCCTCCTCCATGGGTTGGGGCTCTGCTTCCAGCAGTTGCTTGCCCTCCCCCTTCCTTGCTTGCTCTTACTCATCCTTTCCTGCCTCATCCTCATCCTCAGACAGCTCCAGCGAACCAGGAGGAAGGCCAACGGTGAAACGAGCAGCCCGCCTCACCCGGATATGCTCCAGCAGTTGCAGCTTCTTCTCAAGAGTGAGCATGACGTAGGTGGTGATCCGGCGCCTCGGCATGTTAGCGGTGGGTGGATTTGAAGTGGCAGCAGCAGCGAGGAGAAGGGGGAATGGGGACAAATAGGGTTCGGTCGCCGCCTGTCTTAAATAGTCGACCCCTTCCCTCGGGCGGCACGTCGGAGCGGTGCTACGCGGTGTGGAGCGGAGGAGGCATCCATCGGACCAACGATCTCTCCATATCCCTGTGTGGGGCCTAGCCTATCAGTCAGTCTAACGTGGCATCTGAGCGTCCCCATATCCGCCCTAGATTTGGGCCGGATATTAGGAGTATCGGTCAGTCCGGAAGTTTGGGCCGGCTATGGTAGCCCGGTTGGGTGGGTATGAGGACTCCGGTTATACTCCCTCCGTCTGAAAATACTTGTCATCGAAATGGATAAGAAGATATGTATCTAGAACTAAAATACGTCTAAATACATCCCCTTTTATCCATTTTGATGACAAGTATTTCTGGACGGAGGGAGTAGATGCTCTTACGTTAATAGTTTGGAATTTACATTGTGTTCCTTCCCAGCTCCCTCGGACGGGTCGATTTTGGGCATCTCCAATGGCGACCCGCAAATTTTCTCCCGCATCTGTCCACATACTGGGGGACCAGTCCGCGAACACGGATGCGGGAGGCGGCCATCTGGCATAGTCCACATACACTTCAGCTACTTTTTGAACCATCCGGATGAAATTCATGCAAACACGGCGGATTTCATACAAACCGAATGAAAACATTTACATTTTGGACATAATTTAACTAAAAAGGTAAAACTATGTGCACGTATGGTCGCGCGGAGCTTCATTCCCACGACACGGATACACTAGACTAGCCTACGGTCGTCCACGGCGAATCCCTTTGTCTTCCCCATGCCTGACAGCCCGCTCATCGGACTGTCGGGAGCCCTAGAGGTATATTCTTCCCCCATATCTTCCTTAGGTCCGGCCGCGCCGCTCATCGGACTAGCAAAGAGGGTGCTTCGGTTGGAGGGGAAGGGTGCCTACTCCGCTTCTGTGAAGCCGAGGCGAGGGTTGACCATGGTCTGCGCTGAATCAGACAAGTCACCGGTTGTGCACGCCGGCGACGTGTTGATGGTGGCCTTCTTGGGACCCAAGTGGCGGTGGCCTCCCGTAATCTACTTTTCCTCGATGTTGGCAGCGATGACAGGCGCGAATGCGCTGGCCACCGACTTGTCGATCTCCGCGTCTTTCTCCACCAAGCGAACGTGCAGTGGCGGGGCCCACGGCTGGCGTGCCGCTTCAATGGCGGAGCCAATGAGAGGGCGTGCCTGCTCTGGGTCGGCTTCAATGTGGAGCGGCCGCTCTACAACGACATGAATGCGGGCAGCTGGCGCATGGCGGGAACACGCATGGATGAGGGATGAGGGTTTTGGGTGGGCCAAGATGGTAAGAAGCAAGCGTGGGTGTTGTGCGGACACCCGCAAATCTCCCACTTTTGTCTCTGGTTTGCGGGACAAAGTGTGTCCGAACCACCTTGCGGACCGATGCAGAACCGCGTTGGATGGCACAACACATCCGGACTGCACGGTCCGGACATATGCGGGCTTGAGGATCCGCGGTGGAGATGCCTTAGAACCCATTATCTATGCAGCATGACAAGAAATATTAACATGTCATAAAAGATTCAAAAAATGTCAAAAAAGAAGAAGCATTAAAACCTGTCATTCAGACATTAAGTAGGTTCTTGTCAGGCTGCGCTGTGAGGAATACAAGAGCTGCTGACAGGCTAAAACGGAAATTCTCGTGACAGGAACGTGACGCCTGAACATTTTGTATTCCATTACTGTCAGCGGCGACACCACCAACACCAGCCCACCGAAATGGAAAACAAATTCCATCTCACGCTGCATCTTATCACCTTCCTTGCCCCTCCGCAACCGCAAGGGCCGCCCTCCTCCGTCCCGCGCCGCTTCCAAAACTCCAAATCGGAATCTCCTCCCACCCTCCCCGCGACAGCCCGGCACACGCGCACCCGGCCGTGATCCGCCACCTTCAGCTGCGCGCGTCAGCCGTCATGCAAGGTACAATAAAATCCTGTCCGAGAGTTTGCTTCCTTTCTCGATGCAGCTGGTTTCTTGGCCTGTGCATTCTTCTCCGTTCTTCCCAGCACTCTGCCGAAGTCGGGTTTCTCGAGGTGGGCTGTTGACTGTTGCTATCATGGTCGATCTTGGGATGGGGTTCTTGTTGCCGAATTGGGAGCTGTTGGGGAGTGGAGTGGAGATGATAGATTTGAGACCCGGGAATGGTTTCTGTGTAATGGTCGTATCATTATATACTCTGTCATCATGGGGCATTTCTCGTTTATTGGCGATGGATTTGCGCGAATCTAACTTGGAATGTGCTCCATGGGTGGATCATACGAAGCAGTACAGGTGGTTGCTTATTTTATTCAATTATTATCTTAATAAAGAATCCACCTGCTGCTTTTTTGTGTCAGAAAAATATGTGTTTCCAGGACGTGTTTTAATTCGTATCATCTTGTGTCTTGCATTTTGAAAAGATTTTTCGTAGTATTCATTGTGATAATTATTGTTGGTGGTTGAATAAAGTGCCATAGCTTATCAGCCATGGGGGTTGGGCTACTTCTGCTGCCGTGCAGGTATAATTGGGTTATGCAGTTGTCGTTTGTGACTTCTGATGTCTGTCGTACAATGATTGGGTTTCTTATATGGAGGGCTCAAAATGAGCTATTGATAAGTTGGAGTTGGGAAACTATATATTTCCTTGTTGGTGATACATGGCACTTATATCCGACTCTCTTTCGTTCTTGTCTCTGCTATTTTCATTCTGTTTCATCTCCACTGCTATTGTCTGCGTCTGTTATGTGGTAATTTGGGTAGTTGCGCTCTTGATCTTTTGGGCTTATCATGCTGATGCACAGTCTTTCTGTTGCTATTTGGGCTTGTTGTTGGTTGATTTTGCTTTTCTGTTTGATGATGATTCTTGCCATCTTGATTTTCTTCAGGAACTTTTTAGCTTCCTATGGAACTGTAATCGAAGCTTGAGATTTGATGCACTGGAATGTTGTTAACAAGGTTCAGAGCTACTTGAACTGTGGTATCCATTCTACATCACAGGTATATGTTTCACTGTGAACAGATGTGGCTGTCGGTGTAAGTGTCATTCAGCATGACCTGATTAATTTCCAGTGCTTAACTGTTCTATTATATTTCCATTTTGATGATATGCAGATTTCTTTCCTTGCCAAGATGGGAGTTTACCTCAGTACTCCAAAGACTGATAAGCTCTCCGAAGATGGGGAAAATGATAAACTCAAATTTGGTCTTTCAACTATGCAAGGATGGCGTGCAAGCATGGAAGATGCTGTGAGTTTTCCACTTCAAGGCTATTCTAATTGTTTGATGTCACTTAACAACACTGAACATTGAGTTTTTTTCCTAGAATGCGTACCTTGATGCGCGTTATCGTGTATTAGAATAAAAACGTCAATAAGGCTTATAAAGTACAAACAACTAATGGTGGGAACTACCAAACGAAAACAAAGACAAAAAAAGAGGAAATCAAATCAGCATTGAGCTCATGAAAGTGGGTTTTCTACTCCCACGGACATTGCACCCACGGCGCGCCCATGATCGAAAACATAGCAAATAAAATCAAAGAAATCTAAAAATGTGTGGCTTCGATTATGACCAAATGCTTTAGGTGCTTGCAAAATTTGGTGGCCAAATGAAATCCGAGGAGCTCTGTACAAGAAAAACAAAATTTGTGCTCAAATGTATGTTCACTGTTTGAGCACAATTTGTATTTCGTTTTTGTGGAGATCATTTGATGTTATTTGGCCACCAAACTTTGCAAGCACCTAAAACATTTGTTCATAATCAATTCTGCGAAGTTTTTTTTTTTTGCTATTTGTTTTGATTTTATTGTTCATCATGGGGTGCAATGAACTTGGGTGTAGCTACTACTTCTCCTTGAGCTCATTTCTTAATAGAAACCTTGTTTTCATGATCCAACTTTCTTATCATGATCATACTTACTACCTAAAAATAATGCCGATACTTTGAAGCTGGTGGGGCCACACATTCTAGTTTTGACTTTGACTAGTGCTTCTATGCTCTCCCAACTAGTGTAAAGCCAGCACTGTCGAACACATTAAACTAAATGCTTGATTCACAACCACCCCTGCCTGTGACATAATGTTGCTACAGGATTTGTCCAATCTAGTTGAGAGCTGTAGAACACATTAAACTAAAGGCCTGATTCGCAACCACTAACTGCTCCTCCAGTTACTTGATGTGGCTTCAGGATTTGTTCAATCTAGGTCATGAGAGAGCATAAAAGCACTATTATTTATCTTCCATGGCAACTTGGCGTGGACTTTGTGGGCACATGAAACATTTGATGTGTTATTTATTTTCACCATAAAAGCCCATTTCCAATATCCAAAATTGTTCATTTAATGAATTGACAAAGAGTAGGTTTGCTATTGTTTTATTTTTTGGTCATAGTTTGAGGCTTTCAGTTTAATAACAATAATTATCGGATGCATAAGCTCTTGTTTATCAATCTTTCCAGATTCTAATGAATCAAGGTTGCAGTAATAGTAGTGATGCTTTTGATATGTGCTGTTGCTTTAGCACAGTGATCCGACCTATTTTTCTGATGCACAATAAAGCATAGTTGATCACTTCCAAATGCTGCAGTTTTGTTGATATAGAAACTAAACATGTTTCTGAAATATTGCAAAACAAAAACATATTTCTGAAATCTTTCGCTCGTGTACTGTTTAATGTCCTGTATAATTTTTCAGCATTCAGCATTGCTAGATCTTGACAATGAGACGGCATTCTTCGGTGTTTTTGATGGCCATGGAGGTAAGCATTACTTGCAAAGATTAGTGCTTTTCTTGTTTGTACCTTAAAAGTAAGTCTTTCAAATGTTGCACATCCTCATATTTCTTGCATTTTGTAGGAAGGGTTGTTGCCAAATTCTGTGCAAAATATCTACACTCTCAAGTTCTCAAAAGTGAAGCATATTCTTCTGGTGACCTAGGAACTGCTGTTCATAAAGCTTTCTTTAGGTATATGGGTCATTGGATCACCACATGGAACAATATATAGCTTTGGCATTTGTTTTGACGCTACTGACAGCATCAACTTGATAAAGACTAATTTTGTTGTATTACTTCAGAATGGATGAAATGATGCGAGGACAGAGAGGTTGGAGAGAACTATCTGCACTAGGAGATAAAATGAACAAGTTCAGTGGCATGATAGAAGGGTTGATTTGGTCTCCGAGAGGCAGTGATTCGAAGAATGCAGAAGATGACTGGGCTCTTGAGGAGGTATATATGCAATGGGAGTACAACTCTACTTTATATTGTACTCCCTCCGTTCCTAAATATTTGTCTTTTTAGAGATTTCAAATGGACTACCACATACGGATGTATATAGACATATTTTAGAGTGTAGGTTCACTCATTTTGCTCCGTATGTAGTCACTTGTTGAAATCTCTAGAAAGACAAATATTTAGGAACGGAGGGAGTAAAATGTAAGGAAACACATAATATGATACTGTTGATGTGTGGACCTTATTTGTGTTTGATTCTTAAAGAGTTTCATAAGCTTTGGCAGGTGCAGCAATTTCTTAACCTTAATGTTATAAAAAGTAAACTTGTGCAATTTAGACTATTACGCAAAGTTACTTTTTTTAAATGTAAGACGTAAGGCTGTGTTGTCAGAATGGTGTCCACGCTGCACAGTGATATAAATGTGACAATACAGTTATGTGCTTGGCCATTGAATATACTAGCATTTTATGGATACTCTGAGCATCTTGAACTACCATCAATGGTTGCCTCTATTGTTTTAAAAAGATACCGACTTTTGTGTACGTCTTGCTCTCATGTTTTGTTTATTGGTTGTATCGCGTAGTGATATCCACGCTTTGGTGATGTTCATCAATCAGCACCATATTCGCTACAAGATAATAGCCAGAGGAAATTGACAAATTTAATGTAAAATTCAACGTATTGGCGGTGACCACATATAGATGTGGGGTTTCATACATAATTGTATTGTTTATTTGTTTGTGTGATGTTTGCTTAGGTTTTGCGCTGCATTGCAGTACTACCAACCTGCAAGCTAAGAACGGAAAGTAATGGCTATTTTTATAATTTTCATTGTCTTGAAGATGCAGTTACTATGCCACTGCCGTTTTTATGTATGCCTGATTTTGTATTTGGGCTACTAAGCCATCTCACACTGATAATCTTTGAACAGGGACCCCACTCTGACTTTGATGGGCCAACATGTGGAAGTACAGCATGTGTAGCACTAGTAAGGAATAACCAACTTGTTGTGGCAAATGCTGGTGATTCCCGTTGTGTTATTTCTAGGGCTGGCCAGGTATGTATTCTTGTTCCTGCTATTAGTCACATAATTAGTCATAAAGATATGTCTGACAGTCAGACTGTCTGTTCTGTGTCACATCCATGACAGGCATACAATTTGTCCAGAGACCACAAGCCAGAGCTTGTAGCTGAGAGAGAAAGAATACTAAAAGCAGGCGGGTTCATACGCATGGGGCGGATAAATGGAAGTTTGAACTTAGCGAGAGCGATTGGTGTGCATTTTCCCTTCCCTTTTATTAGTATGTTCTGCCCTGTTTGGTGTCTTACCTATATGAGTTCCTTTGTGTAGGAGATATGGAATTTAAGCAGAACAAATTCTTGCCTCCTGAGAAGCAAATAGTGACTTCAAATCCTGACATCAATGTTGTAAGCCCTCTAAATGCTGGCACCACCTTAAATTTCCGCAATTAATCATGATCTGCAGTGATCCTTATGCTACATTCTAAGATAATGCAATCTCGTTTTTAGGTGGAGCTTTGCAATGAGGATGACTTTCTTGTTTTAGCATGTGATGGCATTTGGTAAGGCTCTCCACCTGCAGTGTGCATAGCCACACTTTCAATCATTGCTCTCTCGTTTCGTGTGCAGCTGAAGTGCATAACTTAGTAGCAGCTAGGTGCTATGCTTCATCTGACCTATTGCACTCAAGTCCTAACAGAAGCAATAAATTTATTTAATGAGCAGGGACTGTATGTCAAGCCAGCAGTTGGTGGATTTCATCCATGAGCATATACACACGGTGAGTGCCAAGTTATTTTCCTATCTAAACAATGTACTTCGGAGGAGATTACGTTGCACGTTTGTCAAATACTCCCTCTGTAAACTAATATAAGACTTTTTAGATCTAAGACTTTTTAGATCAGAGGGAGAAGTAGTGATCTAAAAAGTCTTATATTAGTTTACAGAGGGAGTACTTGTTATGTTTAACAACAACACAAAAATGCAGGAGAGCAGCCTTTCTGCAGTGTGTGAAAGAGTGCTCGACAGATGCCTAGCTCCATCAACAATGGGCGGAGACGGATGCGACAACATGACCATGATCTTGGTGCAGTTCAAAAAACCAGTCAGTGACAAGAAAAAGGCTGACGTGGGGGAGCAATCTGCAAAAGGCAAGGAAGAGTCTTGAGGTCCTTCAGTGAGTATACGTGTTATGCGAAGGCTCCACTGGTGCTGAGGTCTACGGCTCTTGACACGGGCTAGGATGCAAAGTTGTCAATGTGAAATTGTGTGCACTCTGTGGCTGGGGTATCGACTGTATATCAGTCGATTGCTGTGGTTGGCGTGCATTCTGCCTGCGAATCCAGGATAAATCACATTGTTTGGCGCAACAGCGAAATCCTGGCACTCAACTTCTGTGAGCCGCTCTGTTCGTCATTGTACAATCCATGGTTTGGATCATCCACGCCTCCCAAATTCATAATTTGGGATGTTTTGTTATGTTATAGTTTGTGTGTATGCTGTAAACGTGGCTGGGGTGTTCCTTTGTTTTTTGGTGGTATATTCCATGCCTCTGCGGCTGTGGCTGTTGTTCTGATCTTGTAATGTATCAAATCTGAATCCAGTGTGTTTCTGTTCTTTGCCACGAATATATTCTTTAGTTGTTTGCCAAGAAAATATCTAGCCTATGGTTTTTTCCTTCATATTTCAAGATAGGTCAGAATCAGTTCGGAGATGCAAGTATTCAAGAAATTGTTTAATGGTTTATGCATGCAATAGTTCATATGAACTTCTCCCTAAAAAAACTGTCACGATTGTCAAACTTTCAGTTAAAGTTTGGGAAGAATTAGACAGGAAACAACCCTCTGATGCACATATAATTCTGATAATGAGTCAGGGTGTTCCCCTACATGAATGTTTTAAGATCTGCCTGAATAAACCAGGACGGTATCGGATATATGGCCTGTCTAGGACTAGAACTACAAGGCCCATTCAGCTAGGAAACAAAGCCAGTCAGCCATCTCTACACAAAACCAAAACAACCAAGACGATAAAATTTTACAACGCAGGTTTCACTTAGGGTTACGGCTGTGAGAATTCTGTTTCGCCTTCTCTATCAGGGGCTTCAGTTGCTGCTTCTCCTCGAGGATCTTGAGGAAATTGAACAAGAAAGGCACGTAGTTGTGCTTCCTCCTGATGTTCTCTGTCTTCCACTTCTTTGCCTTCTCTTCCTCCATTATGATCTTCTCGGTCACAGCCTCAATCTGAGCAGCAACCTCTGCGAGTGACCGCTCAATGGATGGCCTTTGCCGATTGGCAGAAGGATCGCCCATTTGTGATAAGAGGTTCTCCCTCTTCCTCTGAAGTTCCTTGAGCTCCATGATGAAAATTTCCTTCCGGTTCTTTGTGATAGCCATGACACTGAACCTTATCTCATTCTGAGAGAACTTATCAACGCGTTCCTGGATGACAGGCTGCACCATCTTCAGCCACCCCATCTCCACAATACCACCTGGGCATTTTCCCAGGCTAATCGGTCCTTCCTTTAGTCCATCAAGCTCATACAGGACGCCGTCAACAGGAACATAGCTAATGAAATGGTAGACATCATCATCCTTGGATTTCTGTTCCTCAGAGTAGTCATCTGACTTTGCAAACGAGTTACTGGTCATACGAATGCTTTCACAATTCACTATAGCCAATCCTTTGAGCTCTGGAGGCATGTCCTTTGCAAACTCCTTGAGCTTTTTGAGGTCCTCGCTAAGGGTGATGCCAGAAGAGTTCAACAGAACAGAAACAATAGCTTGGGTTGCACATGCACTGTTAATTATCTACGAATAAAAAAAGATTTGGTTATAAAACTGATGCAGAGTAAACGCGGCGCAAACAAACTCAATCAACGTAACTACCCTGACCTGATTAGCAAAGAACAGATTTGGGACCGCATCCTTGATAACAGGGCGCTCATCTTTTTCTGGAGGTCGCCATTTGTACAGAACTATAAGCCCATAAATTGGCCTGCAAAAACACCAATTTGTTTAACACAGTTGATTCAGGAAAAATGACATTCATGGTAATGGGCAGCAGGGATAGCATACTGAAGATCATTGAGGGCATCAAGATCAAGTGAGTAGAGTTCATCAACCTGTTAAGGAAGAATAACATAGAATATTATAAAATAACAGCTTTTGAGGAGGTATAAAAAGATTCCCATGTTGCGTGGAAAGAAGAACATGTAGAAACCAGAAACAGATTATTAGCTCCGAAAACTAAACCAGATTGTTGTGCAACATTTTTAAAAGAAAAGCGTCGATGTGCTTCAAAAACATAGTTTTAGTATTTGTGAGCCTGGGTGCATCGAGAAGCCTATAAGTCAACCAGATAATGAAATAGAAAAGCACGCTTAATTTTCCAACTTGGTCAAAATAGCAAGTTTTTTTTATCGTATGGGAGCGCTGAATGCAAAAATGTTCTTACCCTTGTACTAATGCATCGAGTGATTAGTGCCCAGCTGACTTACGAAAGAAAAGTGAACTCATGGTAGGTGATTACTTACTTGGAGACCCTTCAATTGCAACTGTTGCAGCAGCTCCGTAAAAACACCTACACAGTATGCAGAGGTTGAGAGTTTTTCCTCTTTCCTTGGAAAAGAGTAAAGGCAGAATTAAAAATGTTCTAGTTAGAACATGTAGCATATAAAAGCATGCTTGGGAAGATAAGTCCAGTTTTTTTCACCAATCCAATGATACTTGTTAAGAGAGGGGGACTCAATACACACTTGAGTAACTTAGTACGAGAGGAATTTCCTCTTGACTCACAATGAAGACACATTAGTACTGTGAATTTTGAATCGCAAACAACCATTTTATTAGCCATATCCGTAGTAAACTACAAACAACAACCTACTTGGCAAGCCTCTGTAGGACTACAAACAACCTGAGCAAATAGCTGGCACTTTCCTGAGGTGAAATAGGCGACACTGCACATGTCTCAATCTTCTATGACTAACAACAACAACAACAACAAAGCCTTTAGTCCAAAACAAGTTGGGGTAGGCTAGAGGTGAAACCCATAAGATGTCGCGACCAACTCATGGTTCAGGCACATGGATAGCAAACTTCCACGCACCCCTGTCCACAGCTACTTCTTTGGTGATACTCCAATCCTCTATGACTATTAAACACAAAATTAAACAGTTATATTAAGTAACAGCTCACAAGACGAAGGTCCAAGATGCCATCACAAGACCACACATGATGGTTTCTGGCATATCCATCCACATCTAGTGAATTTCCGGTAAAACCAGAAACAAGTAGCACCAGTGAGGACTAATGACCATGGACGAGCCTTATCAGTACACCGCAAGACGGAATGCACAGAGCAAACCTAGTTCAACTACTACCAGATAATCCATCCATTCAGTTATAAAAGTAAATTTTACCAGGGTCATTCTCGATTGGCAACCAAGACATGTCGACGAGCCCTCTGCAAACCTGCAATCGATAGCAGGGGCGGATCTAGACACCATAAATTTCTGGAGATTAGCTCGGGATTGAAGTAATCACTGGATGCGTAAAGTTCATACCTCAAAACCGAAGTCCAAGATTGGGCGTGGGGGGGAGAGAGCAGGGACGCTACGAGACAGGGAGGGCGCCGGCGACGAGGCGCGTGAGGGGCAGAGGGCGGGCGCGGCGGCAGTTCTAGGGCACAGCGGCGGTGGACTGGAGCTTGGGTAGGTCAGAAAGGAGAGGAGAGATACGGGATGGTGGAGAGGAAAAAAAAAGTCGAGGTCGTGGAGGTCTGGAGGAGATGGATTTGGACGGCTCAGATGGTTTGGCCGAATGACTAATGGAGGACGGACGGCAGATATTTGACTTTGTATATTAGAAGAAAAAAGACTCCATTGGCAACGTCCCGTCAAAAAATCAATTAAAGGCATTAAATAATCGATTAGGGAAAAGGAAGCCTGAAGTTTATTTGTATTTATATAATATTCAAGGAAAAACAATCATGAGTTTGTGATATTCTTGTGGGGTTACGAGGCTTTCGGTAGCATGCGTAGATTTTGACACTTTGCATATGTGGTCCAATTCAACTATGCTGAGTGAATACAGGAAAAAAAATCATGTTGTCATCTCTACTCTTAAAAGGGTGTTGCAAGCGTCGCCTCACCCCACAAATCCTATATTACATCACAAACGTTTTACATGCGACATTTTGCTCAAGTGCAGCCAATGGAGTTGACCCATTTAACGCTCGCATTAACTCAATCAATCGGCACTTCCCCAAAATAACGACATGCATTAACTAACTGAAATAATCTCGACTTAATCCAAATTTTCTTTGCATTCCATTACTCATACCCAAATCAAATCAATTATTATCAAAACATCAACTATAATCGAAATTGGCCAATCCATTTGACGCGTGTGTGTTTCTTCTTCTTCTTTCTTCCATGTTTTATGTATTATTTTATTTTTTCTAACCAACCTATTAATTTTGTGATCAACATACTATCAGAATCGGCATAAACCTATACACCATAGTGAGTTGGTAGCGTCATCTCCATTACGGTCAAATCTCCCCCATCATTTTTTTCTTTCTCACCAATGTATCTCAACTCCTTAAGAAAGAGTTGGTAGTCTCTACTCATCGATTTATTTTTGCCTCCACTCCCATCCCCCCTTCCACTAGTTTATTTTTGCCTCAATTCCCACCACCCCTACCCACAGGTTTATTTTTAACCCACCTCCCACCACCCCCTCGCACTAGTTTATTTCCCCTTCCCATTAAAAAACCAAATCCAAGAGATCTTGTTTTGTGCTTGCTTTGGCAGGTGTTGATTCAATTCAATCATGTAAATAATAGGTAATTAAGAATTCAGAAATCGCACCATATATGTGAGATCAACTTTTAAAAAGACAAACATAAGATTTTCTCAATAACCTTTCAAAACAAGATTAAATATTTCTCAATGTGCTGCCATTTATTATTTCATTGTCTCTACTATTAAATGACAATCACAACTTTCATAATACAACAAAAACAACATATCTTTTATCTTATCTTACCAAATCACATATATATTTTCTTATCTTACCAAATCACACATATCTCTACCATTAAAGGGGACTCGGTAGGCCGGTACGCATGATTTATTTTCGTCTCCACGATTTATTTTTGCCTTCACCTCCCACCACCACCCTTTCATGCTGGTTTTTCCTTCCTTCACACTCCCACCTATGTGGCGGCAGGCGGGTTGTCGGACAGTCATGCACAGGCGTTCGTGTATGCGGTCATATTATATTTCTTGTCAGTTATACAGAGAGGCATGCAAGGTACATTCTAAAATCAAGTGTGTCGATTCAAATGTCAAGAAATTCTTCAAGGAAATGTGTCCTACAATACTCGGTAGGCCTGACAGAATGAGTCTGCTGCAAGAGGCACGTCAAACGTGTCATATCTCTATTATAAAAGGAATATTCACATAGTCGTCGTTCGTAACAGCCATTCATGTGAAAATAATTTGGAAATCAAGCGATGTATCAATTTGGAAATCAAACCATTACTGTAATTAATTAGCTAGAAATTAACTACATATGCAATTAATTAGGTCTGTTTAAATAGGAGTAGGATTTTTTTCGCATCGAATCAATTTGAAAACCGAGTCATTAATGCAATTGATTAATTAGGCACACTGTTAGTTATGCCTACGGATAACCAGAAGTAAGGATTTTTTTATTAGCCAGATAATTAATTGATTTGGTTGGTAGTTAATTAGGCATGCAAAGAATTAGATAGGTAGTTAATTATTTATGTAATTAATTATTTAAGCAGATAGTTAATCATGTCGAATCATTTTGAAAGCATTCGCAGGCAAGGACAGTCAACAGGCTCTCAGCGACATGGTCAAGCAATGCTTGCCAACATGGACAAACGCCACCATGCGTTCGCGACATGAGCGACCAAGCATTCATCAAGATGGATGCGGACCATGCTCTGCAGGATGTCCACACGCTGAAGGTTGCCGAAACGTTCACGGGCGAGGATAACACAACACTACAATGGCCAAGTGGTTCATGCTATAGTAGAAAGGAAGAGTATTCCAAGAATCTCCCCTACTTAAAAAAACGTAAGGTTTCCATTTCACCTTTCTTCCCACCATCCATTCGTCCAAACTTCCATGTATATGATAAACAGTCACCTTAATTTACTTACCTTCTGAACCAATCCACTTTAATTTACTTACCAAACTTATAATCAAAATATAAGGTAATTCATGGTCAGAATTTGATGAACATTTATTTACACAATCGCATTATTATTGACAGATAAAACACAAGCTAACGTACTAGAATATTTATATCCTGTTACAACCCAGGGGCATTGTTCTAGTAAGAAGGAAAAAAGAACTAAAGCAGCCAAGTGGTCCATGGTGTAGGAGAAGGAAAGAGTATTCCAAAAAATAAAGCGAAAAAAAGAAAGGAAGATTATTCTAGGAAATAGATAAGAATGAGAACTAAAACTAGCAAGGAAGGAGGAAGAAGAAGATGAGGCATCGCCGACGAATGAATTGATGTTGATTTGGTGTTGGTTGGCGCCAACGAAACGAGTTGACGAATAGGCTAGGAGTAGATGGTGCAGGGGAAGACGAGGAAGAGAAGAAGGACAAGTATCCCTTTTCGCAATGAATGGCATGTGGGGTAGCTTATTGGTGACTAGGAATATGTTCAGGTTGCCACTCGCTTCCCACGTCAGTGTGTATGTGCATTTTTTTTCATTTCATTGGTTTTAGAATTCAAGGGACATATGATGTCATTTCATCATGACATTGACATGTTCAACTGAAGGTGTTGCAAACTCTAAATAGACATGATATATGAGAAATGGGAGAAAAATATTGGCACTTGTTGCGACGCAATTAGAAACCCTAGAAAAGACACATGCCACTCCTTACTCAGCCATGGTTCATTGCTGCAGAGAGACCGATCGACCAGTATGTACATACATGGCCGCGACCAGACAGACAACGCTACGTACGCTTCGACCGGATGGGTCCCAACTGTTAGGGAGGATAAGGAGACACTTCCTTGCGTGCAAAGATATAACTGGTGGGTCCCAGCTATCAGGGGGAAGAATCATTTTTTGTTGCCTGCAATATGAACGCACTTCCTTGCGTGCGAAGATGTAGCTGGTGGGTCCCATCTATCAGGGGGCAAACAATTTTTTAGCAAAATATAGAGACCCTTCCGGTGGGTCCCCGATGTCAGGTGGAGGAATAATTATTTTGTGCGTAATAAGGAGGCACTTCCTTGTTGCGGCCGTGAACCCAGCTGTCAGTCTCTCCACGTACAGTCCTATTCCGATGGAAGTCGTTCTTTGACCATGTTGATCACACTGCGCCGAGAGCACCAAGGCGGTGAACGACGGTGAGGCCTAGGAAGGGAATGACCCAGAGCCAGGGAAGACTAGGCAGTTGTTTCCCACGAGGAGGGGACTACGAGGGTTTACTGGTTCGACTGCAGTGTGAGGCTGCCGTCGTCGGAGAATAACAGGAGGTCTGGGTGAGTACAAGGATGGCCAGGCCAGTGACGGGAGTAGAGTGGGGCAGTGAGGCTTGTGCGACAGCACAGCTAGCCACGTGAGGTAGGAGCAGTCGGCACAGCCGGAGTTGGTTTGGGCGGCTGGAGCAAGAAGACCAGAGGTTGAAGAAGCACGATGACCGTTGGATGGAACATCGTACGGTCACCGCAGCTAGAATCGTTTATATTGACTAAGTTGACAAAGCCCTACATCCGCGTCAACTTTGCAGGCCCACAAATCAGCCTCCAAATATGCTGGGACCCACCTAGTAGTGGGGGTATTTATTTTTTTGTGCGTAATAAGGAGGCGCTTCCTCGTGTGCGAAGATATAGCCGGTGGATCCGCGCTGTCAGCGGGGGGGATGTTTTTTCGCGAAATACAGAGGCCTTCCGGTGGGTCCCAGCTGTCAGGAGGAGGAATCATTATTTGCTTGTAATGAGGAGGCACTTCCTACTCGCAAAAAAGGAGGCACTTCCTTGCGTGCGGTCGTGGACCTAGCTGTCAGCCTCTCCACGTACAGTCCTCTTCCGATGGATGTCGTTCGTTGACCACGCCGTGCCGAGAGCACCAAGGCGGTGGACGACGGCGAGGCCAAGTAAGGGAACGACTCGGAGCCGAGGAAGACTCAGCAGTTGTTTCCCACGCGGAGTGGGCACGAGGGTTTACTAGTTCGGCTGAAGTGTGAGGCTGCCATCGCCGGAGAATAAAAGGAGGTGTGGGTGAGTAGAGGGATGTCCAGGGCAAGGATGCAAGTATGGTGGGGCCGTGAGGCCTGCCCAGCAGCACAGCCGGCCGCGGGAGGCAGGAGCAGGCGGTTCCGTCGGCTCTGGTTTGGGCGGCTAGAGCAGGAAGATCAGATACTGACACGATTGCCGTTAGATTGACATCTAATGGTCTAACGATGGTAGAGTCGATTGTTGACTATATTTTTTTTGAGAAACCTTGTGTACGCATGAACTTAGTAGGCCCACAAGCCAGTCCCCAAATCTATGGTAGACAACATAGAGCCCATTTGCTATTTTTTTAATAATTTGCAACCCATTTTCTAATTCTTAAGGAATTTATTACAACCCATTTTCTGCCCAGGACCATGGTTAAAAGTTCAACCTAATTTTGCATATTTCGGTGGAGTCCGAACTGTTTTAATCCAGAAATGATAAACATTTATTTTTTAAGAACTTATTGATTTGCCAAATAAAATATTGTTTTATTTTTGTCCACGAAGACTACAGACTGTTAAGAGGCCTAAAGTCACTTCGGACAAGAAATAGCCTAGTTTCAGCATGTGTCGTTAAATGACCTAAAGTGAAACCGGGCCGACAACGGCCTAGATGCACCATGGGCCGCTAACAGGCCGAATTGGTAAATGAGCATTTAACAGGCTGAAATACAAACCCGGCTTAGAATGGGTCCAAAAGAATAGTGGCCGGTTAATGGGCTTGATCTGGTATGGGCCATAATTTAGCCCAAAACACGACAGGCTGTGAACATGCCTAATTTGATATGGGCCTTAATTTGACCCAAAACATGGCAGGCTGTTAACGGGCCGGTCCACTAGTGTCCGAAGAAATGGTGGGCCTTTAGCTAGGCTGACCTTTTTATCTTAAATGGGGCCTATTGGGCTGTGCCACATGTCGACATAGCATAGGCGTCTTCCGCCCATTGTAGGGATGACATCTGTTCCAACGATGAGCTCACACGTGGATCGTCCGGCGAATGAGAATTATACACATGGAAAATCCCCATTGGTCGGGGTTGTTAACGGGTTATCAGATCCAAACCGGAATCTGATAGCTTAATGGCGCCCCGTTACGGTGGATGCCACGTGTCGGTTACCCTTGACGAAAACACTTCCATGACGCGCCATTTATTGTCATGGAAGTGGACACTTCCGTGATGATAATTTAGGTATTGTCATGGAGCACTTGTACGACAGTATAGGTATGACTATCTTGATTCTGTCATAAAATCGTCATGGATGTACACACATGACAGAAAACGTGACACTACTACATGATGTTGCTAATGCGACACTACGATCAGAGACCCTTTGACGAAACTGTGTGCGGTGCACTAATCGCAAACGATGGTGTAAAAAACCATCAAAAAGGTGCAAAACGTTTGTGATGACGGACGCATCAAACACGGTTCAGATTTTGGTTGCGTGTGCGATGCAGGGCATACGGTTCAGTTTAATTAACTGTTTGCGATGAGGAGGAACAAAAGAAACGGGCTGCCAGATGAAGGCGTGTGCGATGTAGAGCATACGGTTCACACGGATGAACTACTTGTGATGAGGCGGAACAACAGAAACGGGCAGCCAGATGAAGATGTGTGCGATATACGGCATATAGTTCACTCAGATGAACTATTGCATTGAAACAAGAGAACAAAAATGGTCAACTTAACAAGATGTGTGTGATACGCGGCAAACAGGTCTGTAATCGGAAATGTGTGGGAAGACCGATAACAACACAGACCATTCCTATTAGGAAGCCGTGTGTGTTGTGAGAAAATGATTGCTGGTATACAATTGTCAGTGCTTCATGAAATCATCACCGACGGGTTAGTCCATGTGCGATGTGATTTGCTCTGTTTACAGAGCATCAACATATATACTTAAAAAGACAACATTGCATAACCAAATTAAGCATACAGTTACACAAGTGACTACATACATAACATTTCCACACACCAAAGTAAGCAATTACATGCATACTAAACTAGGAGAAACGAGGATCAAATCATCTACTTCTTGTTGCGACGACACTTGCCATTGCTCTGCTTCCGGCTGGATCCTGGCCGTTTTGGGGAAGGAGGCACTTCCTCATGTCAACGATCTGCCTGTACATGTCATAGCACGTGTATGCCTCCTTGGCCGCGTACATGACGTGAGCCTTGTCGAGTTTCTCCATAACGGCCGAGTGACAGGCACGCTTGTCCTTGTTGCAGGAATCCTTCATGTCTCTCTCCTCCACATAGGCAAAATTGACATGTAAGCAGGCTACAAGCCCACTATTGTAGTACTTGCTCTTAGCAGCATGGCGGACCAACCGTGTGGGGTGCGAAGTGGCTTCGCTCGTGTGGGGGACGGAAGCCATCCCGTGCGGGTGCTAGGTCTGAGAGGACGGCCTTGTCATCAGTGTGTGACCTCTCTATGGCAACCGTTCGCTCCCCACTAGCCTCTTCGTGTACCGTGGCAACCGTCCATCGCCTCTTCGCCTTTCCCTCTCGATTTGGAACTGTTGTGGCACGCTCTTCCTCCCTTCATTTTCCTTCACCCTTCCTTCTACTATTGTTCGATCGTCTTCTCCATGGAGGGAACAGGCCGGAAACGATCCCGTTATTCTTGCCCCGATCTGAAAGACGACGTGGTGGAGGAACTCATTGATCGGTGCGACGTCATCACCTCGGCTAGCATGGCAGGTTCGTTCAAGTCCATTCTCGACTCAACAAATAACATCATTGCAAAGAACCCAAGGGTTCAGGAGCGATTTGATCTCCCCTATCTTCTTCGCCATGACGCTGGTCGCTGGCGTGGGGACGACGGAAGCCACGCCTTGTGCAAGTTGATGCCGCTTGATAATGATATGTGTGATGTTAAGATGCCATCGCTTGAGGGTAAGGCTTGGGTAGGCGCAAAATGGAGATTGGGTTGTTTATATTGGGTATAACTGTGAGTGGGAACTTGCGAATGTGTACACTCGTCACCGGGTTCCACTTCCAAAATTCACAGAATGCCCTGAGGTTGAGCACACAAATGATCTACGTACGTTCAAATACGATCATGGTGACTGTTGTCTACGGAAGATAGCAATTTGTCGAGTTCCCAACCACTCTTGAGATTACAAGAACTATGAAGTTGTTGCTATCTTCGACAAGCTTGTTGCCGTCCTTACTTCCACGCCTCGATGGATACTGCTCAAAAATCAATTTTTGTACACGGATGAGTATTGTGATGCAATTCAATACGAGGGTCTTGTGTTTGCTGCCACCACTCGCGGCACTGTTTTTGCATGGAATCCTTATGGTTTCAGTACGTTTGTCATCCACCATAATTATAATTGTTTCATCCACATGCATGCGGGTTAGCTAGTTTCCCTTTACTAATTAACCTTCTTGTGTTTCCAAGGTCCTGTGAACATTCCACCACCTATACTTGAAATTTTTTATAACCAAGGGGGAGATGACGATGGTGATGATCACGAGCATGATGACGAGTAGGACCTATATACTCAGTGGTGCCTGGCAACTTATTCTGATGGATCACCTCTTCTTGTATGTATACAGTGCACTGTTGATGTTACTAACGAAGCAGGTGTTGTCTCCCATGGTCGCACTCTCTGGACCTATTCCAACATCTATTGCAGGGTATTCGGGATGGATACCCGTGTGCTAGCGCCAACACCTTCTCCCTGGTTCAGTATTGATAGTCTTGGAGAAAACTCGCTCTTCCTTGGACAAAACTATCTAATGATGGTGAAAGGCGATCCAGCTGATGTTGACACAACATTGCTACCGTTTATGAGAAGCAATTGTATCTATACCTTGGACATTACTATGGTTCCTTACCCTTGCTATCACAATATGCGTCCTATAGGCCGCTTCAGCCTGGATGGTCAGTCTTGCGTTGGTCTATTGACAATAGCAGGCCCTTCCCAGAGAATCAGTTATGGTTCAAAGCAAGCGTTTCCAATGCCGAGGATTGGTTAAGCTGAAGTTCATTTCATCACTTTGTTATTTGTTTGTGAGAAAAAACTTTAGTATTTACTAGAATGTTTTGTTGGAAATAATCTATAATCCAACATGTATCCTCATTGTCGTTGTGTGTTGATGACTTGTTGTATATAATCCAAGGTATATTGTTTTTCTATTTGGATGTTTAATGCTGCCGCTTTATTGCTTAACCGAAGCATGGCACATATGCATGGTTGGTCTAACGCTCACGGTTCGAATAAATAATCCATTTGGGATATTGGTTCCCAATTATTAATAATCTCCCATTTGTAATTAGATAAAGATTACATCAAAACTGGTCTCAAATTTGACCCAAAAAAGTATAATGCAACTTTGTATTGGTGTCCATATGACAACACGATAAGTTTCATGAACTTCAAATAAGTTTTGGATGTACTAGAATTTAAAGATCAAGATTATCATTGTTTGAAATTTGTTGCACGGGGAGTAAACATGCACCCAGTGAGACACATGTGTTTTTGTAATCCATTTAGGTGCACTGTCACGTGTGCATGTAGCTCGAATTGATTTTTGCACATTGTACCCGTAGAAATCAATCAATTAATGTACTAAAACGTCTTAATGATATCTGATTTTTTTCGAAATTAAAACGTCCCTCCTTTGGTAACATATATATGTTTACCGCAGGATAATTAATTTAACATGCATCGTAGTTGTGGTGGATTCGTGGTGTGTGTGTGTGTCTGGGGGTGGCGGGTTGGTTGCAATACACTACGAGTTGTGAGCCACCATCTGGGTTGGCCATTTTATTAGGCAGGCTGGTGCCACATCAGAGTCGTGAATTCGTAATTTAAAACATTACACAACCCTTTCATACATACATGTTTTGGCCACATGCAGTCGATGGTTGTCCTACACGACACTCGATACTCGTGTGTGACGCTTTCTGTGGGCCCACAAGGTCGTCATCCATCACTTTGGCGAACATCCGGTAATGAGGTTAATTTAAAAAGCAGGTATCTCAATGTTTGCGGCCGAGTGACGATGGCAGGGTGTTTGACATTCATTCCCATTTCTTGCATAGGACCTAAGAATGCAACCAAGGACACGGATTTGAATATTCAACCAATTTATATGCATTAGAGCATGTGTCTGTAGTTCAAATATGAATTATTGTGATAACCTGGATTTGCCTTCTCCCTTTTTCTGGACTATATTTTGCATTTGCTTTGGATTTGGAGTTTTGAATCAATTCAAATGGATTTGAACACTTGGGCCTACCCTTGACTTTCACCCAAGTGACCTATCCACCTCTAACTCACCTTTCCTTCTCTGAAAAACTCCAACAAAAGCCCAATGAATATTTTTCATAGAAGAAAAATATTCATTTTCTTCCCTGAAAATCACTTCAGAGAAGTATGCTCCAAAGCAACCCCTATTTTTATTGCTCCTAAAATCCTGAATAAATTCACAAATATTCTTTGAACCCTAGGGCATCTTCCTGAGCAAAAATATTGCATAACTTTTTGTAATATTTTTACTACAAAAGATCATTTCTGTTCTGGACAGAATGACCACATTACACAGTAAGTATATTTTTGCTTGGTCTTTTGGGGCTGATCTTTTCTGAGCTTCATTACCCTCCTAGGAGATTGCTAAACCCCAAAGCACAACCCTTAGTTCTCACTAGATTTTTCTCAGTGAAGCTCACAAGTTTCTATCCAGAAACTTGCCAGGAAGAAACCCACTCACACAGTTCACCTGTGACCCAACCAACCAGGCAAAACAACCAAAACCACTAAGGACTACATGCCAGACATGGTGTTTGCGCTTAGCTCAGCCTGATGCCAAAGTTCATGCGGTGACCACGTTCGTCCAAGGGGGTTGGCATGCGGCTGACGTGCTCCGCGGTGCGCCAGCGCCTCTGTTTCGCGCGTGCTCGCTGCCCCGGCCGCCGCACCTTGCCAAATCGTGCCCCCATCCTCGTCTGCACCTCCTTAACTCTGCCCCGGCGCTTGCCAATGCCGGAGCTCGCCGCAGTGAGCACGGGCACGGCGCGACCAAGCTAACAGTGCGCCCGTGCCCCTGTGCTCGTCGCGTACCGCTCTCCTGTGCTCATCCCTGCTCGCCTACAGTCCCCGCGTGATCTCTGGCGCCTTCTCCCCCTCTCACTGACGCCACCGGGCACCACTCCAGAGAGCTCCGGTGAGCTCTCGATCCCCGCCTCAGCCTCTCCTATAAATAGAGCCCCCTGAGCTCGTTTCTCTGCACACACGCTCTCAACACACCTCCACAACGCCGTAGGAAGCCGTAGCCCGTTCGGGCAGGCCTCTGTCCACCATCCCCGCCCCGAGCTCGCCGATGATCCCTGTCCACTGCCCCCTCCCTCTCCAGAGCCGCTCAAGCTCTACTGACTTCTCCGGCATGTCCGTTGTGGTCCACTGGTGCGTGCAGGTGCCATTGGAGCTACTGGACTGGACCTGCTTTGCCGAAATCACCATCTCCGACGAGCTCTGCCCGCTGCCACCACTGGAGAGCTTCGTTCCAACCCCGTCCGGCCACCCCTAGCCACGCTATGGGTACGGGCAGGTGCGCCTCGATCTCCTCTCCATTCCTATCCTCTCAGATCACGCCGCCGGGCACTCCTCGCCGAAGAAAGCGCCACCGTCGCACCGCCCGACTCCGCTTCTCTCCCCCTCCCCCTCTGACCTGACCGCTGGGGCCCGCTGTCAGCCACTCAGGCCGCGCCCGAAGTGGTATGAGTGGTGGCGCCCTGCTAGTTTACGCCTTCGACGTCACCGCCTCTGGTTTTTCTTTTATTCAAATTTAATTCAAATTTGACCAGGACTTTGACTAGCTATAACTTTTATTCTACAAGTCCAAATGAGTTGATTCTTTTTGCATTATGTTCTTACTGGAAAATCCTAGCAGCACACCCATGATGAGAGTTTTCTCTACTGTCTAGAATTTCTGGTAATTTTCAGAAGTGTTCTTGATATTTCCTTTTTGTCATTTGATTTATTTTTCAGAAGGTGAAGCTTGTCTTGAAGGCATCTAGGAGGAGTGTGAAGCTCCTATGCACTAAGGCAAGCCACAACAACATTTTCATGGTGTCTTCATATCCATGATTTTTTACTTGAATATATATGATATTCATTGCATATAGTATTAAAATAGATAATGCTTGTGTTATTTAGTTTGTCATGATCAAGATGCTTAGTTAACATAAATGAATGCTTGAACTAGTGAGATATAGCTTGAGTAGTTGAACTAAGTAAGTTTGTCATGACTATGGTAATATGAGCATTGGTATTATTTTTCCTTATATGCACGATGAGTTTCGTATGATAAATGCCAACTAAAAAGTGATTAATCTAGATGACCAGTAAGTAAGGACCAGAAATATTGAAACATGAGTTTGTGCAAGTAGAACTTTGAATGAGGTTGATATATTGTTTCTAAGTGATATGTGATGCATGATATATGGTTGCATAAGCATGGCATATAGTGACTCGAGCATTTTATTTCAAGTTAAACCTGATGATAATTGAACTTGAACATAAAGTTGGTTGGGACATGGTGCCACTGAATCGGGCTGACAAGTGCAACCACATTTGCCTTAGTATGGGGAGGCCGTTAGTCGTTCCGTTGTCATGCCTTTTGTCGGTGCCTCCAACGAGGGAAGGTTATGGGCGTTCGTTACCCTGGCCCGGTAAGAAGACATAACCTTGTGAGCCTGGTGTTGTTATGGTACCTTGTCCCCGTTTGGGACCGTTTATTTGCCACGACGATGGTCGTTTTGCCTTTGGTAGGCTGGGGCCACCCATGACTAAGCCCATTGGGGAGTTGGTCTGAGTGGCCGAAAGAGTGTCATGGCAATGGGAGAGTTCTATCGGAATGCCATTGGTCCACCCGAATGGGAGTGCGAGGCCATGGGTTCCGTGGTGTGGGTAAAGTGAGCTACCTCTGCAGAGTGTATTAATCTATCGATAACCGCGCCTGCGGATAAGGGCCCAGTTCGTAAGTAAGTCACACCATGGATCAACTTTCATAAAGAAATCTTGCACACTAAGTTATTTGCATTGCACTGGTTGAATTCATGATGATGTCAGTGAGGCTGACTGTTGTGGTATAATTTGTGATCCATGAGTGATCACCGTTTGGTTACAAGGTAACCCATTGAACCAAGTATGGTTCTGTTTGTGATCCGTTATGATCACCATTTGGTTGTGAGGCAACCCATTGGTAAGAGAGTCTAAGTGACTCAGTGCACAAGTTTGGTTTCACTACATGAGTAGCATGTTGCTGTTTGCATTCAATTTGATTAAATGTCATGATATTGTTTGTCATTATGGTTATGCTTGCTATGAGCTTGCAAGTACATTCAATGTACTGATCTGGCGTGTTATGCCAGATTTCAGGAAAGTCTAACTAGATCGAAGTGCTTCCGTGTCTAGATTGTGTCCGCATCGGTGTCCCTGTGCTATGGAGTCCCGGTACGCTGTTGTTCCGCTGCTGTGTAGATGTCGTGCTCGAGGCCCCTTTATGTTCACTAAATAATGTACATATTGTTCAGCCGTACCGAGTGTGCCGCTTGGCCTCGCTACTTGATGTAATGTCACACTATGCTTCCGCTAGTTTCAATAAAGCGGTGATTTTCTATACCAAGCTGTTGTGTATTGCCAGAAGACATGATCTCTGGGTTGGCAATGCACGGTAAATTGGTTGTTCTGAGCCAGGGTGCCACAACGCTTGGTATTCGAGCCGTGCTGACTGTAGGACATGCTAGACCCCGACACGTGAAGTAAACACTAGTTAGTTTTCTACTTGAGTGACGTTTGTGTTTGCATCTGGATGCTGCATTGCATGCATTAGACTTATTGTTATTACTAACCGGTTAATGGTTGTGAGTGTAGATGGCTTCGATGCCGTATCCGTGTCAGTTGGAACTGATGCCATACACTTCACTGCATCTTCTTCATAACGTGTGGCATCGACTGTACCCTCACGGTGACGACCCAACATATCGGGTGTACCGGGAGCATCTAGCCGACTCCGTGTATGAGTATCATGCCGTGGTTACTCTGCGCACTAGTTCGTCAGCAGGCTCTTACACTCATACCTCTCGGAGCGGTTATGCATCCACCGCCACTCAGGCCGTCCAGTATGCTACATTCGAGATTCTTGTTGAGTTACGCTATACAGAGGCTCGGATGCAGAATCACCTAGGTTTTCACTTCTACCCATCTTTGCATGATGATGGTCATGTTCGCTTTCATTTCGTTGATCCGGCGTCTGATAGTGACACTAGCCACCTTTCTCGATATATCGCTACTAGTTATCTTCTGATTCACGAGTTGGCTCGAGAGCTGAATCGTGCTCGCTCTGCTTTAGCCGCTGCTAGATCCTACCCTACTCCACCTTCTATGGAATTTACTCCTTATATTGTGCCCAGTTCTAGCTCGCCTATTTCCCCGGTTACTCCCCCGAGTAGCCCGAGCACCTCAACTATGAACCCGCACAGTGCTCCTGCTGAGTGGGCGTCTCTTCTTGCTACCCTCGCAGCTCTCATGATCCCTTCTCATCCCGCGCCTACCCCTGAGTGAGAGCCCTTGAGGCAACGTTGTTGTGTTACCTTTAACCCGGAGGTCTCGGTTAGCGTCGTCAGTTCAGGATCTGGGTCTGACTCAGGAGAGGATCCGGTAGCACCGGTAGAGTCCTAGAGCGTCTGAGTATCCGAAGTGGTCATGTGATGTACAGATGTAGTTGTATGAGCCATGATGTATCGTTGCATGTATGCGAGTAGTCGCACCAGTCATGATGTCTATGAGTCTATGTATAATTATGTTGGAGTTTTTATTCGATCGCCGTGTTTCTCGATTCGTTTGTTTTGCTCTTTCGGGTTTGTCACTGGCTTTTCTTCCCATGTTTGGATGTTGCTCATCACGGTTGCTCTTATTGGGAAAAATAAACAGTAGGATGAGGCGGGGAGGCAGCAGCACGCATGCTTGTGAGGATGTCCCTGTTCGTCGCTCAGCAAGACAGGCAGGGCACTCCCCCAAGCCATATCCGCGACCACCGCCTCCACTGCCAAATCCACCCTCCACTGAACAAATTATGCGCATGTTTGAAGAAAGAAGGAACAATGATCTGATTGAGCTGTTAAAAAGTGTGCAAGCTATGGTTGGGCAGAATGGGAATCGAAATGGCCATCACTCCAAACTGTCAGATTTTCAAAGGACTAAGCCTCCCAGTTTTAGTCAAGTGGTTGACTGAGGGAGTCCTGGACTAGGGGGTGTCCGGACAGCCGGACTATCATCGTCAGCCGGACTCCAAGACTATGAAGATACAAGATTGAAGACTTCGTCCCGTGTCCGGATGGGACTTTCCTTGGCGTGGAAGGCAAGCTTGGCGATACGGATATGTAGATCTCCTACCATTGTAACCAACTCTGTGTAACCCTAGCTCTCTCCGGTGTCTATATAAACCAGAGGGTTTTAGTCCGTAGGACACAACCATTACAACAATCATACCATAGGCTAGCTTCTAGGGTTTAGCCTCCTTGATCTCATGGTAGATCCACTCTTGTACTACCCATATCATCAATATCAATCAAGCAGGAGTAGGGTTTTACCTCCATCGAGAGGGCCCGAACCTGGGTAAAAACATCGTGTCCCTTGTCTCCTGTTACCATCCGCCTAGATGCACAGTTCGGGACCCCCTACCCGAGATCTGCCGGTTTTGACACCGACATTGGTGCTTTCATTGAGAGTTCCTCTGTGTCGTCACCAATAGGCTTGATGGCTCCTTCAATCAACAACAACGCCGTCCAGGGTGAGACTTTTCTCCCCGGACAGATCTTCGTGTTCGGCGGCTTCGCACTGCCGGCCAATTCACTTGGCCATCTGGAGCAGATCGAAAGCTACGCCCCTGGCCATCAGATCAGATTTGGAAGCCTAAACTTCACGGCTGACATCCGCGGAGACTTGATCTTCAATGGATTCGAGCCACTGCCGAGCGTGCCGCACTATCACGATGGGCATGATTTAGCTCTACCGCCAGATAGAACCCTGGAGGCCGCACACGAATCCGCTCCGACCCATAGTTCGGAGCCGACCGCGCAGGTCGAGGACAGGTGGCTGGACACCGCCTCGGGAGCCGTAACTTCTACGGCGATGGAGCCGAATACCGACCTTGTCCCTTATAAAGCTCGTGACTCCGAGGTGCCGGACTCCTTGCCGGACTCCGAACCTCCTGCGCCCCTACCAATCGAATCCGATTGGGCGCCGATCATGGAGTTCACCGCTGCGGACATCCTTCAGCACTCACCCTTTGGCGACATCCTAAATTTGCTAAAGCATCTCTCGTTATTAGGAGACCCCTGGCCAGACTGTGGTCAGGATGGTCGGATGCGGATGACGAAGAAATTCGAATCCCACCCACCACCCACTTTGTAGCCACTGTCGACGATCTAACCGACATGCTAGATTACGACTCCGAAGACATCGACGGTATGGACGGCGATGCCGGAGACTACCAAGAACCAGCGCCTACCGAGCACTGGAAGGCCACCCCAACCCATGATGTATATATGGTGGACACCCCAAAAGGAAGCGATAACGAGGAACAACGGGACGCGGCAAAGGATAATTCCACCGGCAAACAACCAAAACGGTGACGCAGGCGCCGCCCTAAGTCCCGCCTCGACAAAAACAGCACTCCTAATGACCCAGCAATAGAGCAGGGCAAACCAGTGGACGACGAACATGCAACCAAGCAACCATCAAAACAGGACGAATCGGATAATCAATCCATGCCCGGCGAAAACAACAGTCCAGACGATCTCACGCCGGACACACCACCGGAGCATAAGAACCTTCACAAAAGACTCGTCGCCACTGCAAGAAGTCTGAAGAAGGAAAAACGGAAGCTCAAAACAGCAGAAGGCATACTCAGAATGAGGTGGAGCAAAGTACTCAAGACCGCGGACAAATATGATAATAGCCACCAAACAAAGAGCTACCCGAAGCGAAAGCTGCTGCCAGAATTCGACGAGGAAGCCATAGAGCCCCCACAGTCAAAAAGCGAAGAGGCCGCCTGGCCGGATAGACGACCAGATGACAGGCCAAAAGTGACAAGCGGCACCGCACACAAGACGACACATGACCCTCATAAAACAGATGGCCCGGTCAGGTCCATTTATGGGCCAAAAAAGAGGGCCCTAGGAAGCAACTCAACACGCCGCATGCTCGAAGATAACGGCACGCCTAAATACAGGGGCGCCGCACACCCACTATGTTTCACTGATGAGGTGCTAGATCATGAATTTCCTGCAGGATTCAAACCCGTAAACATAGAGGCATACGACGGAACAACAGACCCCGGAGTCTGGATCGAGGATTACATACTGCACATACACATGGCTAGAGGAGATGATCTCCACACCATAAAATATCTACCCCTCAAGCTCAATGGGCCAGCTCGGCATTGGCTCAAAAGCCTCCCAGAAAATACTGTTGGAAGTTGGGAAGAGCTCGAGGACGCGTTTAGAGCAAATTTTCAAGGGACTTATGTCCGACCTCCGGATGCAGACGATTTAAGTCACATAACTCAACAGCCCGGAGAGTCAGCACGCAAATTCTAGAACAAGTTTCTTACCAAAAAGAACCAAATAGTCGACTGTCCGGACGCCGAAGCCATAGCAGCTTTTAAACATAATGTCCGAGACGAATGGCTCGCCAGACACCTCGGCCAAGAGAAGCCGAGAACTATGGCTGCGCTAACAAGCCTCATGACCCGCTTTTGCGCAGGGGAAGACAGCTGGCTAGCAAGATGCAGCACCAGCGACCCGAGTACATCCGAGATCAGAGATGGAAACGGAAAATCACGGCGCAGAAAGGACCAGTGCCGAAACAAAGAAAAAAGCCCAAAGAACACGGCAGTCAACACCGGATTCAAAAGCTCGCGGCCGAACAGCAAAACACTGCCTCTTAAGGACAACAATGACGAGCTATCCAACTTAAACAAAATTTTGGATCGGATATGTCAAATCCACAGCACCTCCGGAAGGCCTACAAACCACACCCACCGAGATTGTTGGGTCTTCAAACAGTCCGGCCGACTCAACGCCGAACACAAGGGGCTCGACGCGCCAAGTGAGGATGACGACGAACCCCACCAGCAGAGCACCGAAAAACAAAAGACTTTCCCACAAGAAGTCAAAACAGTAAACTCACTTCATGTGATAATACGGAAAAACAATGCGGCACCCGCCAAAGTAGGTGTCGCACGGTCCACCCCAGCGGAACCTCGAGATTGGACGTCAAAACCAATCACTTTCGACCACCTGGACTATTCCAGAAGTATTCGAAACGCAGGATGGACTGCTCTGATATTGGATCCTATAATCGACGGACTACAATTTACACAAGTCCTGATGGACGGCGGCAGCGATTTAAACCTGCTATATCCGGACACAATCCGCAAGTTGGGGATAGACCTTACTAAAATTTGACATAGCTGCACTCCCTTCAAAGGAGTGACGCCAGGCCCTTACGCCAAGTGCATGGGCTCCTTACTACTAGAAGTTGTGTTCGGGTCACCCGACAACTTCCGACGCGAAAAGCTAATCTTTCATGTCGCCCCATTCAAAAGTAGCCATCAAGCACTATTGGGACGTGAAGCTTTTGTCTGCTTTAATGCAATACCACACTACGCGTCTCTTACACTTAAAATGCCCGGTCCACGCGGCATCATCTCATTAAAAGGTCGTCCAAGACCCCGGACACGGCTAGACAAGTCCGGCATAAAATAAGCTAGGGGCTCCCTAGCCGCACACCCCTTTACAAGGGGCTGTGCGTATGAGCTAATATAAGCTCAGCTTTATTCATTCATTCATATTTCGATTTTTAATTCATTTTTTGCATGATTACTTTTCAAACTAAGTTCCTCTCTTTTACAGATGGACAGCGTGTTACACCCGTCCAGGATACAGCACAATGGAGACACAGGCGCAGACGTGCAGCAGGGACCCGCTGCAAGGATTCTTTTCAGATTAAGACCCTGCGTAAACCTTTTTTACTGTCTCTTGTTGCTATACATCCCCTGGTTTCTCATCATAACCAGAGAGGAGGCTGACGTTTTGGCATCAGCCGCGTCAGAGGACCTTGCGTGTACCTGGACACTAGGGGCTTAGGGCATTGATCTGCCCGTCATCATAACGACCGAACACCTCAGGGAGTGTTCGGCGTCTCGAGTTAGGCCTTATATACATCAGATCCGAATCATGTCTTTGGTCAAATGTTGGGTTTGCCCGGCTCCTGTGTTTTGCTGCCTTACGTTCCGTATCATCGGCTAACGCGACACCAGGAGAACTGCTGCGATTGTGCCCCGGTTCGGCCGGGCGAGCACCTCAGCAGAGAAAGCCGAAAACTGACTATGATGATACAGTGAGAGACTGGTCAACCACTCGATCGACTACCGGAATGTTTAGAATTCCTCCGCTTTGACGAAGGACCGTTTCCCGGTCAGGCACATACGCGCCCCGAATTCGGAGAGTGCGGTGCCCCTAGGGGCTATATCGTAGCCCCACCCTCGAACTCCTATGGCTAAGTGAAAGTGATAAAGCATTATAGTCCGGTTGCCTCGTTTGCTATGCTACCACCTCCTTCACAGGACCAAGACGTCGGATTAAGTGTGAGAATGCGCTATTTTTGCAAACACCCCCGCACCTTGTGCGTGGGGGCTGAAGCCGACGACTGCCATCTTTCAGGTTATACACACGTATACATAAACGGCCGCACAGGAGATATTTCAATACTTGAACGCACAAGTACAAAAAGCACTTACACTATAAACATCGTTTTACAAACCATAATGTTCATTTGAACATGACATTTTTTGAGCACTGCGACTCTATTTCACGAGCACCACGCAAAACTTCCCCAAAATAGTGCTCGGCGGGTAACCGGCTCTCGTCCGAACCCTGGGTCGCAACAACGGTGGCATCCATCTCCGTCCAGTATGTCTTCACACGGGCGAGTGCCATCTGTGCACCCTCTATGCAGGCCGACCGCTTCATCGCCTTGATATGCGGCACCGCCCCAAGGAATTGCTGCAATAAGCCAAAATAACTCTTCGGCTTGGGCCTATCCGGCCAGACATGAGCCACGATATCCATCATGGCAAGTCCGGACAATCTATTCAGCTCAGCCCACTCGGCCAACCGATCGGTCAGCGGAAGTGAACGCTCCGGACTATGGAATTGAGACCAAAATAGCTCTTCCGTCTTGTGATCCTTCTGACTTCAGAAGTGCACAACGACATCTGCCGCACTCGCCGCTAAATCCATATAAGGATCCTCCGGACCCCACAGCTGGCCAAGCTGAGCATACTTTGTATCTGTAAACCTCCGGCGCAGCAGAAAGGGCTTGCCAGCCACAATGTCTCCGGCCTGGCGCAACTCCTCCTTTATAGCCCGCATTGCAGAACGGGCATCCTTGGCTTTTGCGGTGGCCTTCCCCAAGTCTTCTTGCTTCGCTAGGCATTCCTTTTCAAGAACCTCATTGCGGTCGGTAGCATCTTTCAACTTCACGGCCATTTCGGCCATTTCCTCCCTGCTTCGGCAGTGTGCAGCCCTTTCGGCTTCTAGCTCTTCGGCCGCCCTTGAGGCAGCCGCATCACTCCTTCTGGCTTGCTCCTTGGATTGAGCAAGTTCTGCCCGAAGGCTCTCCACAGCAGTGGCACCATCTGCATTGAGCACACATGTTGTAAGGAGTGGGCTTCGGCTCCCTTACTAGGTGACCACAGAGAAAAAACCTACCTTGTGACTCGTCAAGTCGTTTATTGACTAGCGCGATGTCCGCATCCGCAACGTCGAGCTGCCGCTTTAGTTCGGCAACTCCATCAGTCCGGCTAGCCACCGAACTATCCGCCACCTACTTAGGAAAGGCGAAAATCAATACCTGGGATTTTGATCCTCGGCACGCTGTCGTTCTCGACACCCTACCGAGTCTCAGGGGCTACTATCTATATAGGGCGCACTTTATGTGTAAAACTGTCAAAGGGTATGTCATTTTTACGTACCTCAAACCCCGCCAGCAAACTCCTGACGGCATCACACAATCCGCCTTCGGCGGATGAAATTCTTTCAATCATCGTACTCATCAGTGTACGGTGACCTTCTGAGATAGACGCCCTCTCAAGCAGATCCTTCAGCTCCCCCGGCCGCACACCAGTTGGTGCCGAACTATTCGGCCCTACCGGACTCGGGGATACCCTCCGTGATGACACTTCAGGCTCGTCCGCCCTATCCGATGGTGCGGCAGATGGAGGCGTCTCGCTCTCCATCATCTTCGGACGGAGTTCCCCCGAGGACGAGCTCATCTGAGAAGGACAGAGATCCGAACTACAAGGTAAAAACTTAAGTTATCCTCAGAAGCACCAATAGGGATGCCCCTTATTACAAAACTCCCTTTTTTCTACTTACGGCTCGCTGGAGGGCTGATTCTTTAGGGGAGACTGTGCGGCCGGAGCCTCTCCGGACGCAGGACCCTCTGGTGAAGATCTCTTCCCCCGCTTCGTGGCTTTGGCCTCCGGGTTTTCGGAGGCGGTCCTCTTCTCCCCCTGGAAGGAGGGATTCTTGATCCCCCCTTCCTCAAAAGCCTCCTTGGTTGAGGCGGTAGTTCCTCTGTTTTCCCCTTCGCCGTCCTCTGAAGGCGCAACCTCCAGCATCCTGACCAGCACGGGATCCGGCGCGGTCTCTGGGAGGGGGGCCGGACACCGTATCAGTTTTGCTTGCGCTATCCACTCCTGTTTAGAGGGCAATTGGTCAAAAAGCGAATCATAGAAAGGCAAACAAATGGTATGTCCGGACACGGAGCTACTTACTTGTGTATCCGGGCGATTGCAGCTTAGGCCGGCGTCCTCGGTCAATTCCGGACACGCCTCTCGTGATCCGAAGAACAGTTTGTACATCTCCACGGGTGTCGTACCCATGAAGTGTTGGAGAATTCATGGTCCCTCCGGATTAAACTCCCACAGCCGGAGAGGACGGTGTTTGCAAGGCAGGAGACGCCTAATCAGCATGACCTGCATCACCACGACTAGATCGATCTCCCTCGCTTGGAGGTCTTGAATCCGGCCCTACAATAGGGGCACGTCCTTTGACGGCCCCCAGTTGAGCCCTTGGCTGACCCACGACATCAGCCGCTGTGGAGGGCCCGAGCGGAAGATGGGCGGCGGCTTCTTCCTGCTGCCCCTGGGAGCGGTTATGTAGAACCACTCCTGCTGCCACAAGCCGAGCTCCTCCTGAAAAGAGCCCTCGGGCCATGGAGCGTCGGCCCTTCTGCTCACAACCTCCCCGCCGCACTCCGCTTGACGCCCCTC
Organism: Triticum timopheevii; assembly: GCA_963921465.1. Classification (NCBI taxonomy): domain Eukaryota; kingdom Viridiplantae; phylum Streptophyta; class Magnoliopsida; order Poales; family Poaceae; genus Triticum; species Triticum timopheevii. Next base: position 166,464,331 of record OY997272.1, on the reverse strand, counting down.
GATCATCTTCGGCTCCACGTCGAAGGTCTTAAGCCACAAGCCGAAGTGAGGGGTAACGTGGAGGAAGGCTTCGCAGACGACAATGAATGAAGAGATGTGGAGGATGGACTCCGGAGCCAAGTCGTGGAATTCCAACCCATAGTAAAACATGAGCCCTCTCACAAAAGGATCCATCGGGAAGCCTAAACCCCGACGGAGGTGGGATACGAACACGACATACTCGCTGGGCTCGGGGGTGGGAATGACTTGCCCTTTGGCGGGCAACCTATGCAAAATCTCGTAAGTCAGGTACTTGGCCTCTCGCAGCTTTAGCACGTCTTCTTCCGTGATGGAGGAGGGCATCCACCGGCCCTGTAGGTCGGAGCCGGACATTGTTGAAGGTCCGAAGCGCTCGAATCTGGGGCTCTGGGTGTTGGAACTCGGGGCAGGGAGTAGATTCGATTGAGGATTGAAGAGAAGAAACGAGCCTTGGTCCCGTTATAAAGAAGGGGAATACCAAGAGCCGCCCCGTGACCGTTCAGGACTCGCCTCCGATAGAGGGGGCGTGGCAACGGGCACGGTTGGGTTACCCACGTCCGTATTGATGGGAATCCCGGAATAAGGGGAACACGATCTCTGCTTCGACAAGACGTGCCAAGGAAACCGCTTCGCTAAACATGCTGAGGTGGTATGATTCAAGTAAAGACTTGGTGGTGGTATGACATCATGCCACAAAATACGTCAGCAGATTGAACTTGTGTACATATTATTCTCTATGCGGTGGAATGTGGAATTTATTTTGCAGTGCCGGACACTATCCTGGCGTTCACAATCTTCTATGAATTATTCGGAGGAGGAACCCGCCTTGCAATGCTGAACAATATGCGCGCCGGACTCATCGTCATTGAAGCCTGGTTCAGGGGCTATTGAGGGAGTCCTGGACTAGGGGGTGTCCGGACAGCCGGACTATCATCGTCAGCCGGACTCCAAGACTATGAAGATACAAGATTGAAGACTTCGTCCCGTGTCCGGATGGGACTTTCCTTGGCGTGGAAGGCAAGCTTGGCGATACGGATATGTAGATCTCCTACCATTGTAACCGACTCTGTGTAACCCTAGCTCTCTCCGGTGTCTATATAAACCGGAGGGTTTTAGTCTGTAGGACACAACCATTACAACAATCATACCATAGGCTAGCTTCTAGGGTTTAGCCTCCTTGATCTCATGGTAGATCCACTCTAGTACTACCCATATCATCAATATCAATCAAGCAGGAGTAGGGTTTTACCTCCATCGAGAGGGCCCGAACCTGGGTAAAAACATCGTGTCCCTTGTCTCCTGTTACCATCCGCCTAGACGCACAGTTCGGGACCCCCTACCTGAGATCCGCCGGTTTTGACACCGACATTGACCCTTTGGAAGCAGATGATTGGTTACGAACTATCAAGAAGAAACTTGAAATTGCTCGCACCGATGAAGCTGACAAGGTTCCGTTCGCTACCCGCTATCTTGAAGGAGCCGCTGCTATATGGTGGGATAATGCTAAAGCTCTATGGCCTACGGGAGAAGAAATCACATGGACTAATTTCAAGGACCAATTTCTCAAGTACCATATTCTAGCTGGTATCATGAAGGTCAAGCAACATGAATTCCTTGGTCTCACTCAAGGAAGTTTGTCCATAAGTGAATATTTGCACAAGTTCAACCATCTGACCCTATTCCCTCTATGATGTGGCCACGGAAGAAAGGAAGATCGACAGGTTCCTTGGAGGATTAAATCAACACCTTAGGAGTGATCTATGCATGCTTGACTTTCCAGATTTTCAGTCTCTAGTGAACAAGGCCCTCATCGCAGAAAGAGAGTACAAGCCTGTGCAAGACAACTGACCCGCAAATAATGACCACAAGCGTAAATTCGAGCCAAAAAAGGACGGACAACCCGTGCAAAAGGCCCGTACCTGGCAACAGACTCAAGTGGAGTACAAACCAAATTGGCAGCAGAATGTGAACAAGACCACTACTCAAGTCAAGAAAGTCATGACCAGTCCAGTGCACAAGGAGCATCAACGTAACAACGCTTGCTTTAATTGTGGACATACTGGACATTATGCCAGGCAGTGTCCCAAGAAGTCAAATGCCCCGTTCTGGCCGCAAGTCAATCACATGGGGCCATATCATACCTAGAAGATCGTCCAAGGGCAAGTTCATCACCTCTCCGCGGATGAAGCCCAAGAAAACCCTGATGTCATCATTGGTTTGTTTCTCGTTAATAACATACCCACAATAACTTTATTTGACTCTGGGGCTTCCCACTCTTTTGTTTTCTCGGAGTTTCGTTGCCCAAAACAAATTTCCTTGCTCGCTTTTGGGAAAAAGTATGATGGTTCAATCCCCAGGATCCGTATTCAAAAGCAATCTGGTCTGCAAAAGTTTGGAAATTGATATCAAGGAAGTCCGTTTTCCAACCGCTTTGATAGTCATCGAGTCTGCCAAGTTGGATGTTATTTTGGGAATGAACTGGTTGACCCAATATCAAGTATGCATAAATTTTGCAAGCCGAGAAGCCACCTTGACAAATCAGGAAGGGCGATCCATAAAATTCTATGCCCGCAAAAGCATACCCAAAGGAGAACTGGTCTTCACAGCAGTAGCCAAAGAATTGGATGTGATTCCTGTGGTCAGTGAATTTCCCAATGTATTCCCCGAGGAATTACCCGGAATGCCTCCAGACAGAGAGCTTGAGTTTGCAATTGATCTTGTACCTAAAACTGCACCATTGTACAAAAAGTACTATCAAATGCCTTCATCCGAACTCGTGGAATTAAAGAAACAGTTGGATGAGATGCTGCAGAAAGGATATATCCGCCCAAGCTCGTCACCATGGGGATCACCCGCAATATTTGTAGACAAGAAAGACTACAGTCTCAGAATGTGCATGGACTACCGTCGGATGAACGATGTCACCATCAATAACAACTACTCGCTACCAAGGATTGATGATTTGTTCAATCAACTCAGTGGGGCAAAAGTATTTTCTAAGATTGATTTAAGGACCGGATATCATCAACTCAAGATCAAGAAGGAAGATATTCCTAAGACCGCGTTCACTACCCATTACGGTCTCTATGAATATACAGTGATGTCTTTAGGTCTCACAAATGCCCCCGCCTTTTTCATGCATATGACGAATAAGATGTTCACGGAATTCTCGGATAAGTTTGTGGTGGTTTTCATCAATGATATTATCATATACTCTAAAAGTGACGAAGAACACAAGGAACACCTCCGAGCAGTCTTACAGAGACTCCATGACCATCAGCTTTATGCAAAATTCAGCAAGTGTGAGTTTTGGCTCAAACAAGTCGGATTTCTAGGACATGTTATATCAGCAGAAGGTATTGCAGTGGATCCCAGCAAAGTAAAAGATGTGCTTGATTGGGCAGCACCCACGACGATATCCGAAATTCAGAGTTTTCTTGGATTAGCCGGTTCATCGAAGGATTTTCCAAAATTGCTAAGCCAATGATAGAACTCCTCAAGAAAGACAAGAAGTTTGAATGGACTGAGGATTGCGAGAAGAGCTTTAACGAGATAAAAACCAGGTTGACATCAGCACCGGTACTGACTCTCCCAAAAATTTACCGCAACTTTGATGTGTATTGTGACGCATCCAGAAAGGGTATTGGGTGCGTACTCATGCAAGACGACAAGGTGGTAGCTTAGCATCTCGCTAGCTACGACCTCATGAAGGAAATTATCCTACACATGATTTGGAATTGGCCGCTGTTGTGCACTCTCTAAAGATTTGGAGACATTACCTCATTGGAAAAAGATGTCAAATATTTACCGACCACAAGAGTCTCAAATATATATTTACCCAGCCAGACTTAAACCTTCGACAGTGAAGATGGCTCGAGTTGGTCAAGGACTATGATCTGGGAATAAATTACCATCCGGGAAAAGCCAACGTGGTTGTTGATGCCCTCAGTCGCAAGCCTGCCAGTTTAAATGCCATGATGGAGTCCTTGCCTCCGGAACTCCAACAAGAGATCGCTCAGCTCAACTTGTTAATTGTAAATGTCGGTCCTACTCTCAAGGAGGAGATTCGGATTGCACAGGCTGACGACAAGACTCTGCAAGGACATCTGCACCGTCCGCGAGAAGGCCAAACTCAGGATTTCTCTGAGGACGCACTGGGTACACTCGGGTTCCAAGGACGGATATGCGTACCCGAGCAAGCAGACTTGAGAAAGAAAATTTTGGCAGAAGCGCATGAGTCCTTATATTCGATACACCCAGGCGACACTAAAATGTAAGAAGACCTTCGACAGATATTTTGGTGGGATGGAATGAAAAGGGACATCGCATATTTTGTCGCTTGTTGTGACATCTGCAACAAAGTAAAGGCGGAACACCAGAAACTCACCGGACTTCTCCAACCTCTACCCGTCTCGCAATGTAAATGGGATGATGTCTGCATGGACTTTATCACCGGTCTACCCAGGACTCACCGAGGCAATGATGCTATATGGGTCATAGTGGACACGTTGACTAAAGTGGCTCACTTTATTCCCATCCGCACCACCTATCGCGCTGATCAACTTGCACAATTATATGTGTCCCAGATTGTCAGTTTGCATGGAGTACCAAGAACAATCACTTCTGACCGCGGTTCGCTCTTTACCTCAACATTCTGGTCCTGAATCCATCAAGCTCTAGGGACCGCTCTCAAATACAGCACCACCTATCACCCACAGACAGATGGTCAGACTGAGCGGGTAAATCAAATCCTTGAAGACATGCTTCGAGCATGTGTTTTAGCCCATGGGTCCAAATGGGAAGATTGTCTGCCATATGCGGAATTCTCTTACAACAACAGTTACCAGTCTGAAGATGTCACCATTTGAAGCTTTGTACAGCCGTAAGTGCCGCACTCCATTAAATTAGTCTCAAACCGGAGACAGCCGTATCTTCGGTACTGATTTGATATTGGAGGCAGAGAAACAAGTCAAGGAAATTCGAGATAGACTGCAAGGGGCTAAGTCACGACAGAAGAGTTATTATGATGCCAAACATCGGCAAGTCAGCTTTGAGCCTGGTGAACACGTGTATCTTTGAGTCACACCCATGAAGGGAATCAAGAGATTTCAAACCCGAGGCAAATTGGCACCAAGATAATTGGTCCGTTCCCAGTCATGACCCGAGTTGGCACAGTTGCTTATCAGTTGGAATTGCCACCAGAATTGTCAAAAGTACACAACATGTTCGATGTATCACAGCCGAGAAGGTGTATTTCACCACCCGAGAAGAGGACTGACATGTTAGAAATTGAGCTTGCCAAGGATTTAACTTATGAGGAGAGACCATTCAGAATCTTGGATGAGGCAGAAAGGGTCACAAGCAGCAAAGCGATCAAGTTTTACAAGGTCCAGTGGGAGCATAACACCGAAGAAGAAGCAACCTGGGAAAGAGAGGAATTTTTAAGAACAACCTACCCATAATTGTTTCCCGAGCAACCGAATCTCGAGGACGAGATTCGTCTTAAGTGGGGGAGGTTTGTGACAGCCTGGATTTGCCTTCTCTCTTTTTTCGGACTTTCTTTTGCATTTGCTTTGGATTTGGAGTTTTGAATCAATTCAAATGGACTTCAACACTTGGGCCTACACTTGACTTTTACCCAAGTGATCTATCCACCTCCAACTCACCTTTCCTTCTCTGAAAAACTCCAACAAAAGCCCAAGGAATATTTTTCATAAAGAAAAATATTCATTTTCTTCCCTGAAAATCACTTCAGAGAAGTACGCTCCAAAGCAACCCCTATTTTTATTGCTCCTAAAATCCTGATTAATTTCATAAATATTCTTTGAACCCTAGGGCACCTTCGTGAGCAAAAATATTGCATAATTTTTTGTAATATTTTTGCTACAGAAAATCATTTCTGTTCTGGACAAAATGACAACATTACACAGCAAGTATATTTTTGCTTGGTCTTTTGGGGCTGATCTTTTCTGAGCTTTATTACCCTCCTAAAAGATTGCTAAACCCCAAAGCACAATCCTTAGTTCTCACTAGATTTTTCTCAGTGAAGCTCACAAGTTTCTGTCCAGAAACTTGCCAGGAAGAAACCCACTCACACAGTTCACCTGTGACCCAGCCAACTGTGCAAAACAACTAAAACCACTAAGGACTACATGCCAGACTTGGTGTTTGCACTTAGCTCAACCTGATGCCAAAGTTCACGCGGTGACCACGTTCGTCCAAGGGGGTTGGCATGCGGCCGACGCGCTCTGCGGTGCGCCAGTACCTCTGTTTTGCGCGTGCTTGCTGTGCCCGCCGCCGCACCTTGCCAAACCATGCCCCCATGCTTGTCTGCACCTCCTTAACTCCACCCTGGCCCTCGCCGACGTTGGAGCTCGCCGCAGCGAGCACAGGCACGGCGCGGCCAAGCCAACAGTGCGCCTGTTCCTCTGTGCTCGTGGCATACCATGCTCCTGTGCTCGTTGCTGCTCGCTACAGTCCCCACATGATCTCCGGCGCCTTCTTCCCCTCTCACCGACGCCATTAGTCGCCGGGCGCCACTCCAGAGAGCTCCAGTGAGCTCTCGATCCCGCCTCGGCCTCGACTATAAATGGAGCCCCCCGAGCTCGTTTCTCTGCACACACACTCTCAACACACCTCCATAACACCGTAGGAAGCCGCATCCCGGTCGGGCAGGCCTCTGGCCTCCATCCCCGCCCCGAGCTCGTCGGCGATCTCCGTCCACTGCCCCTCCCTCTCCACAGTTGCTTGAGCTCTGCTGACTTCTCCGGCCTGTCCGTGGTGGTCCACTGGTGCGTGCTGGTGCCGTTGGAGCTGCTGGACTGGCCCTGCTTCACCGGAATCACCATCTCCGACGAGCTCCGCCTGCTGCCGCCGCTGCTGGAGAGCTTCGTTCCGACCCCGTCCGGCCATCCCTAGCAATGCTACGGGTACGGGCAGGTGCGCCTCGATATCCTCTCCGTTCCTATCCTCTCAGATCTCGTCGCCGGGCACTCCATGCCGGAGAAAGCGCTACTGCCGCGCTGCCCGACTTTGCTTCTCTCCCCTTCCCCCTCCGACCTGACCGTTGGGGCCTGCTGTCAGCCACTCAGGCCGTTCCCGAAGCGGTATGAGTGGTGGCACCCTATTGGTTTTACGCCTTCGACGTCACCCCCCTCTGGTTTTTCTTTTATTAAAATTTAATTCAAATTTGACCAGAACTTTGACGAGATGTAACTTTTATTCTACAAGTCCAAATGAGTTGATTCTTTTTGCATTGTTTTCTTACTAGAAAATCCTAACAACACACCCAAGATGAGATTTTTCTCTGTTGTCTAGAATTTCTGGTAATTTTCAGAAGTGTTCTTGATATTTTCTTTTTGTCATTTGATTTATTTTCGGAAGGTGAAGCTTGTCTTGAAGGCATCCAGGCAGAGTGTGAAGCTCCTCTGCACTAAGGCAAGCCACAACAACATTTTCATGGTGTCTTTGAAATATCCATGATTTTCCACTTGAATATATATGATATTCATTGCATATAGTATTAAATTAATAATGCTTGTGTTATTTAGTTTGTCATGATCAAGATGCTTAGTTAACAGAAATGAATGCTTGAACTAGTGAGATATAGCTTGAGTAGTTGAACTAAGTAAGTTTGTCATGACTATGGTAATATGAGCATCGGTATTATTTTTCCTTATATGCATGATGAGTTTCGTATGATAAATGCCAACTAAAAAGTGATTAGTCTGGATGACTAGTAAGTAAGGACCAAAAATGTTGAAAGATGAGTTTGTGCAAGTAGAACTTTGAATGAGGTTGATCTATTGTTTCTAAGTGATATGTGATGCATGATATATGGTTGCATAAGCATGGCATATAGTGACTCGAGCATTTTATTTAAAGTTAAACCTGATGATAATTGAACTTGAACATAAAGTTGGTCGGGTAATGGTGCCACTGAATCGGGCTGACAAGTGCAACCACATTTGCCTTAGTATGGGGAGGCCATTAGTCGTTCTGTTGTCATGCCTTTTATCAGTGCCTCCAACGAGGGAAGCTTATGGGCATGCGTTACCCTGGCCCGGTAAGCAGGCATAACCTTGTGAGCCTGTTGTTTTTATGGTACCTTGTCCCCGTTTGGGACCGTTTATTTGCCATGACGGTGGCCGTTTTGCCTTTGGTAGGCTGGGGCCACCCATGACTAAGCCCAGTGAGGAGTTGGTCGGAGTGGCCGAAAGAGTGTCATTGAAATGGGAGAGTTCTGTCGGAATGCCATTGGTTCACCCGAATGGGAGTGCGAGGCCATGGGTTCCATGATGTGGGTAAAGTGCGCTACCTCTGCAGAGTGTATTAATCTATCGATAGCCGCGCCACCGGATAAGGGCCCAGTTCGTAAGTAAGTCACACCATGGATCAACTTTCACAAAGAAATCTTGCACACTAAGTTATTTGCATTGCACTGGTTGAATTCATGATGATTTTAGTGAGGCTGACTGTTGTGGTATCATTTGTGATCCGTGAGTGATCACCGTTTGGTTACAAGGTAACCTGTTGAACCAAGTATGGTTCTGTTTTTGATCCATTATGATCACCGTTTGGTTGCGAGGCAACCCGTTGGTAAGAGAGTCCGAGTGACTCAGTGCACAAATTTGGTTTCACTACATGAGTAGCATGTTGCTGTTTGCATTCAATTTGATTAAATGTCATGATATTGTTTGTCATTATGGTTATGCTTGCTATGAGCTTGCAAGTACATTCAATGTACTGACCTGGTGTGTTATGCAAGATTTCAGTAAAGTCTAACTGGATCGGAGTGCTGCGTGTCTAGATCGTGTCCACATCGGCGTCCCTGTGCTATGGAGTCCCACTACATCATTGTTCCGCTGCCATGTAGATGTCGTGCTCGAGGCCCCTTTATGTTCACTAAATAATGTACATATTGTTCAGCCGCACCGAGTGTGCCGCTTGGCCTCTCACACTATGCTTCCGCTAGTTTCAATAAAGCAGTGAATTTCTGTACCAAGATGTTGTGTGTTACCAGAAGACATGATCTTTGGGTTGGCAATGCAAGGTAAACCGGTTGCTCTGAGCCGGGGTGCCACAACTATGCACATAAATGCATTGAAAACTCAATTAATGTATAAAAATGTCCAAATGAACCCTGAAAAATTACAAATTTTAACACAACACTCCTGTTGTTCTATGTTGACACTAGAGAAAAAATTTAAAGCAATAACAGACAATGGATATCCTTTCGTCCCCAAAGGTGGTACGTTCCCTACCGAAACCATGAGACTCTTGTTGTGAGAAGCTCTGGTTTGTGAGAAGTTTATACCCAAACCTGCCCCAAATGGGACAAAAAATTTACCACGACATGTTGATGCCGCTCCATGATAGCATGTCAAAGTTTCATGAATTTCAGAAGAGTTTTGGATTTACTAGAATTTAGAAAGTAGGTATCTCAATGTTTGCAGCCAAGTGACGGTGGCAGGGTGTTTGACATTCATTCCCATTTCTTGCATGGGACCTAAGCATGCAACCAAGGACACAGATTTGAATTTTCAACCAATTATTATGCATAAGAGCATGTGCATGTAGTTCAAATTTGAATTATGCACATAAATGCATTGAAAACTCAATTAATGTATAAAATGTCCAAACAAACCCAGAAAAAAAATCCTAAAACTAACACAACACTCATGTTGTTCTATGTTATCACTAGAAAAAAATTGAAATCAAGAAGAGGCAACGGATATCGTTTCGTCCAGAAATGTGAAACGTTCCCTACCGTAACCATGAGGCTTGTTGTGAGAAGCTCTGGTTTGTGAGAAGCTTATATACTCCAACCTGCCCCAAATGGGACAATATTTTTACCACTGCATGTTGATGTCGTTCCATGCTAGCGTGTCAAGTTTCATAAATTTTAGACGCGTTTTCGATTTACTAGAATTTAAAAACCATGTATCTCAATGTTAGCGGCCGAGCGACGGTGGCAAGGTTTTTGACATTCATTCTCATTTCTTGCATGAGACTTAAGCATGTAACCAAGGACACACATTCCTATTTTGAACCACTTTATATGTACTGGAGCATGTGCATGTTGTTCAAATTTGAATTATGCACATGAATGCATAGAAAACTCAGTTAATGTATAATAATGTCCAAGCGAACCCCGAAAAATCCCAAAAAATGACACAATACCCGTGTTGTTCTATGTTGACACGAGAAAAAAATTAGAAAGTAAGAAGAGGCAACATATATCGTTTGTCCCCCAAGGTCGCACGTTCCCTACCGAAACCATCTGGCTTGTTGTGAGAGGAGCTCCAGTTAGCGAGAAGCTTATACTCAAACCTTCCCCAAATGGGAAAATAATTTTACCACGGCATATCGATGTCGTTCCATGATATCATGTCAAGTTTCATCAATTTCAGCCGAGTTTTCGATTTAGTAGAATTTTCAAACCATGTATCTCAATGTTAGCGGCCGAGCGACAATGTCAAGGTGTTTGACATTCATTCTCATTTCATGTGACCTAAGCTTGCAACCAAGCACAAACATTTTATTTTGCAACCCATTTTTATGGACTGGCGCATGTGCTTTAAATTTGAATTGTGCAGCTGAAATGGCTAGAAGACCAATTTAATGTATAAATTTTCCAAACGAACCCTGAATAATTCCAATTTTTGTATGACACACATATAGTTGCATGTTCACTGCAGATAAAAGGTCTAGCAATTCAAACACCGTCCATTTCCGCTGTGACCCCATTATGTAATTCAAATCAAAATGAAAAATCAAGTAGATCCCACAGAGTTTATTATCACCAACCATGTGAGATGCAATACAAAATATCCTGGAGCATCATCGGTGTATAATACGCCTATGGCATACGCGAGAAGGTGCGTCGGCTACAGTCCACAGTCGGCGTGTCAAGCCCACTAGCTCGCTCCCAAATACTCCCGCCTCTGCATCCCTTGCAATCTCAAAAATATCTGCTCGCCCTTGATCCAAATTTTCAGTAGCCCCGCCTTGTCACTCCCGCCTAGTAAAATTTTTAGTTGCCGCGGTATTTCCTCAAACACCACCTTAAGCCCCCTTCACACACACTACACACTCCCCAAAACCTGTGCTCACCGACACACACTACCCCGTAACCATTGGTAGGTTGCCGCCATCGCCGCCGCCTTCATCGTCAACCTCTTCCTATGTGCCAGGGAGCTCGAGGAGCCAATGGCCAAAGATAGGTTTATCGCGTCCTCTTCACCCGACACTGGCGAGGTGGCCGCCAAGGTGTCCCCGTCGTCCTTCGCGGACTCTTTATTGATCGGCCGTCACCAGTCCCCCGATCCACCCGCCTCCGCGCCCCTACGCGGGTTCAAGGAGTTCCTCGTCCTCCCTCGGACCGGCAGCCGACGAGGTCCTACCTCGGGGTCCGGCAGTGGCGGTGGGGGACGTGGGTCGCTGAGATTATAGATCGGGAGGCCCACACCTACCGGTGGCTCGGTAGCTTTCACATGGAAGAGCTCGTGGCCATGGAGTACGACCGCTGGCAGGTCCACTACCACGGTGCGGTGGCTAGGCTCAATTTCCCCTTCGGCACATGTCCGGTCCACCTTGTTCCGCTGGAGCCAAGGGTGGTGAGCTCGACTATGGCGCGGGAGGACAGCGAGGCGTGGGAGCACCTCGAGGCCGAGGCCGCCGATGAGGCCTACATGCAAGAGCTCCGGCGACAGCACCCAGAGCTCGTGGAGGCGGAGTGGGCGATCTTTGCCGGTGCGGAGGGCGGCGAGCTTATCATGCTCTCCTCCGATGACAAGGTCGAAGGCGGCGAGGACGGCGGCGCGAAGGGCGGCGAGGTATAGCGCTCTCCTTCGATGACAAGGTCGAAGGCGGCGAGGACGGCGGTGCGGAGGGTGTCGAGGTGGGAGGCAAGGACGAGGAGATCGACATCGATGAGTGGAGGAGTGCCTTCCCCAACGACCCCGATGATAGCACCGGCCTGGACCCGACTCGTGGCACACCGTACCCAACGAGGAAGGATTGGCTCGACCTCTACTTCGACCGAAAGTAGTTTAGCTTAGTTTAAATTTATGTTTTATGTTCGGTTATGCAAAACTATCTATGTTTATGTTTGAATGCATACTACTTTCAGTTGAACCTTCTTTGAACTTGATCAAATTGAAGTTTACAACATTAAGTTTAGGGGATCGACTAGAAACGGCCAAAAATGCTGGAGTATATATATATCCACTAAGGGTTTTAGTCCTTTAATTTTTAAAGGATCAGCTAGAGATGGCCTTATGTTTTGTTTATTTCAGTTCTTCACAATGTGATGCTCTATATATTCAACTATTTGTCATGCAATTCAATTTCATCAATAACAGTTTCAACAATACCACTATGAATTACGATATTTGGTTGTTGTTAAGGATATTGCAGTTAACATGCCTTTTTGTTTTTTAACAATAACTACTGTACTTTAGACCTGCACAATACCAGTTTGAATGACTATTTGCTTGTTTATAAATGTTATGCCTGATGCAGTTAACACACCTTTCCACTTCTTGTTTTGCTTAACTAGCATGCTTAAGCCTGCACACTGAAGCTATAATTTGTAGATTATGTTGTGTACCATGGATATATTTGGTTAATGTTTAGCCTGTTGTGCTTAACATGCCTTTATATGTACTCATACAGGACAATATTGAGAACAGTGCTGTTTTCCATCGAGGTTAGTTTCATCGCATTGCTTATATGTACTCACTGTTCAGGATCTCGGTAGCTGGTACCATATAGCCTGGGGGCTGATAAGGGATTAATCGTCGAATCTGACATTTCACAGAATATATCTGTAACCCATTTATCAGTAGGTTAACTAGGGCCATATTTTATATATCCGAGGCTACATAGCAACATGCATTGTACTGAATGACTAAATATGTAATCCCAGGCTATATAGCAACAAGGAAGAGTGTTACCTTAATGTTTGTGTTACCTTAATGTTCTGATGATGTCTAGATATACATGTATACAATCTTATATAATGGGATGGAGGGAGTGTTGTACTACATCATTTTGCAATTGTTGTTTAGCTTCTAATATTAACTTGGTGCTTTAAGGTACACATGTCATTGCCAAAGATCCACACTTCGACCCTTTCTGCGTATGGAGCAATGAGATATTCATGAACCAGGGATAACCCACAAGTATAGAGGATCGCAACAGTTTTCAAGGGTAGAGTATTCAACCCAAATTTATTGATTCGACACAAGGGGAGCCGAAGAATATTCTCAAGTATTAGCAGCTGAGTTGTCAATTCAACCACACCTGAAAGACTTAATATCTGCAGCAAAGTATTTAGTAGCAAAGTAGTATGGTGGTAACATTAACGGTGGCAAAAGTATTAGTAGCAGTTTTGTAGCAATCGTAATAGTGGCAACGGAGAAGTAGCTAAGCAAAGCTCAATATGTGAAAAGCTCATAGGCAATGGATCAATGATGGATAATTATGTCGGATGCAATTCATCATGCAACAGTTATAACATAGGGTGACACAGAACTAGATCTAGTTCATTAATGTAATGTAGGCATGTATTCTGAATATAGTCATACGTGCTTATGGAAAAGAACTTGCATGACATATTTTGTCCTACCCTCCCGTGGCAGTGGGGTCCTATTGGAAACTAAGGGATATTAAGGCCTCCTTTTAATAGAGTACCGGACCAAAGCATTAGCACTTAATGAATACGCGAACTCCTCAACTACGGTCATCACCGGGAGTTGTCCCGATTATTGTCACTTCGGGGTTGCCGGATCATAACACATAGTAGGTGACTATTGACTTGCAAGATAGGATCAAGAGCTCACATATATTCATGAAAACATAATAGGTTCAGATTTGAAATCATGGCACTCGGGCCCTAGTGACAAGCATTAAGCATGGCAAAGTCATAGCAACATGAATCTTGGAACATAATGGATACTAGGGATCAAACCCTAAAAAATCTAACTCGATTACATGGTAAATCTCATCCAACCCATCACCGTCCAGCAAGCCTACGATGGAATTACTCACGCACGGCGGTTAGCATCATGAAATTTGTGATGGAGGATGGTTGATGATGACGATGCCGACGGATTCCCCTCTCCGGAGCCCCGAATGGACTCCAGATCAGCCCTCTCGAGGAAGATTAGGGCTTGGCGGCGGCTCCGTATTGTAAAGCACGATGAATCCTTCTCTTTGATTTTTTCTCCCCGAAAGTGAATGTATGGAGTTGGAGTTGAGGTCGGTGGAGGTCCAGGGGTCCCATGAGGCAAGGGCACGCCCTACACCCTCGTGGACAAGGTGTGGGCCCCCTTACGCTGATTCTTTTGCCAATATTTTTTATTAATTCCAAAATGTGTCTTCGTGGATTTTCAGGTCATTCCGAGAACTTTTATTTCTGCACAAAAATAACACCATGGCAGTTCTGCTGAAAACAGTGTCAGTCCGGGTTAGTTCCATTCAAATCATGCAAGTTAGAGTGCAAAACAAGGGCAAAAGTGTTTGGAAAAGTAGATACGTTGGAGATGTATCAACTCCCCAAAGATTAAACCTTTGCTTGTCCTCATGCAATTTAGTTGATAAACTGAAAGTGATAAAGAGAAACTTTTACAAACTCTGTTTGATCTTGTTGTTGCAAATACGTAAAGTCAGCATTCAAGTTTTCAGCAAAGATTATGAACTAACCATATTTAGAATAACACTTAGGTCTCACATTTACTCATATCAATGGCATAATCAACTAGTGAGCAATAATAATAAATCTCGGATGACAACACTTTCCCAAAACAATCATAATATGATATAACAAGATGGTATCTCACTAGCCCTTTCTGAGACCGCAAAACATAAATGCAGAGCACCCCTGAAGATCAAGGACTGACTAGACATTGTAATTCATGGAAAAAGAGATCCAATCACAGTCATACTCAATGTAAATTAATAGCAATGCATACAAATGACAACGATGCCCTCCAACTGGTGCTTTTTAATAAGAGGATGATGACTCAACATAAAAGTAAATAGATAGGCCCTTCGCAGAGGGAAGCAGGGATTTGTAGAGGTGCCAGAGCTCGAGTTTTGAAACAGAGATAAATGACATTTTGAGTGGCATACTTTCATTGTTAACATAACAACCAAGAGATATCGATATCTTCCATGCTACATACAGTATAGGCGGTTCCCAAACAAAATGGTAAAGTTTATACTCCCCCACCACCAACAAGCATCAATCCATGGCTGGCCCAAAACAACGGGTGTCGTCCAACTAACAACAATCCCTGGGGAGTTTTGTTTGCATTTATTTTGATTTGATTTGAGCATGGGACTGGGCATCCCGGTTACTGGCCGTTTTCTCGTGAATGATGAGCGGAGTCCTCTCATTGTGAGAATAACCCACCTAGCATGGAAGATATAGACAACCTTAGTTGATACATGAGCTATTCGAGCATGCAAAACAGAATTTCATTTGAAGGTTTAGAGTTTGGCACATACAAATTTACTTGGAATGGCAGGTAAATACCGCATATAGGAAGGTATGGTGGACTCATGTGGAATAACTTTGTGGTTTATGGAAGTGGATGCACAAGCAGTAATCCCGCTTAATACAAGTGAAGGCTAGAAAGAGACTGGGAAGCGACCAACTAGAGAGCGACAACAGTTATGAACATGCATTAAGATTAACCAACAATGAGTGCAAGCATGAGTAGGATATAAATCACCATGAACATAAATATCATGAAGGCTATGTTGATTTTGTTTCAACTACATCCGTGAACATGTGCCAAGTCAAGCCACTCAAATCATTCAAAGGAGGATACCACCCTATCATACCACATCACAACCGTTTTAATAGCATGTTGGCACGCAAGGTAAACTATTAGAAACTCCTGGCTAATTAAGCATGGCATGAGCAACTATAATCTCTAATTGTCATTGCAAACATGTTTCATCCATAATAGGCTGAATCAGGAACGATGAACTAATCATATTTACAAAAATAAGATAGGTCGAGTTCATACCAGCTTCTCCCATCTCAATCATTTCATCATATATCGTCATTATTGCCTTTCACTTGCACGACCGAACGGTGTGGATAATAATAATAGTGATGTGCATTGAACTAAGCTAGAATCTGCAAGCATTTAATACATAGGAAAAGACAAGGTAATATGGGCTCTTGGTTAGATCAACAATAATGCATATGAGAGCCACTCAACATTTTCATCGTGGTCTTCTCCTCTCAACCCCCAAAGAAAAGAAAAGAACTAAAACTATTTACATGGGAAAGCTCCCAACAAGCAAAAGAAGAACAGGAAATCTTTTTGGTTTTTCTTTTAGTATAACTACTACAGGCATGGAAAGTAAACTAGCTAAAGGCTACAACTATTTTTTTGGATTTTTCTTAAAGTTTTTCAAACACACAAGAAGAAAGCAAGAAAAGAAATTAAACTAGCATGGATAGTACAATCAAAAAGTATGAGCACCGACACCTAGAATGAGTGTGTGAACATGAATGTAATGTCGGTGAGAAATACGTACTCCCCCAAGCTTAGGCTTTTGGCCTAAGTTGGTTTATGCCCATGGATCGAAGCTACCCTCTCCGGTGTACCGAGGAGGGTCCTCGGGGTGCCACTGGTTAGCGAGATCCTCCGGATCCCACTGATAAATAGACTATCGATATGGATCAAGTGGTGGCTCAGGCTCAGGCTCTGGAACTTGCGTTAGCTTCCAGTATGCATAAATGTCCTCGGGCAGGATGAGGTACGTGCCTGAAAGTATGTTAAACAAAGATGGTGCAGGCAAGGTAATAGTCTCACAATGAGTTTTAGCAAATATCAAGTTATACTGAAACATCTTCTTCTTATTTTTAACAATAAAGTCATGTGCTACCATACTCTTATAGTCTAGAAAAATAGCAGGAAACAACTTTTCCTCTTTCTCATGATGCCTAATAGGTATCTCAAAGTGTTTAGCAAGGCGTGAAGCAAAGATACCTCCGAAGATGGGGCCCTTTGTATGGTTCAGAATTAACCGTTTAGCAACAATAGCGCCTAAACTGAAGGTTGTATCACGAAACAAAGCATGTCGCAAAATAACAAGGTCGGGAGCACTAAGGTTTCCACTAGTTCCGTGACCAATTAAGCATCTACTAGCAAATATCGCAAAGTAACGTAGAACAGGAAAATGTATACTGGTAGTTCTTGCATCTGAAACTTTTCTCATTTCCCCTATAGCAATCCTATCAATAAATCCATCCACATCACTAGGATGTGGTTCCTCGATGCTGCCTACAAAGGGCAACTTGCAAAACCAAACAAAAATCATAGAATGCCATCTCCTTAAACACATCATATACATAAAACTCAACCGAAGGTGGTGATTTTCTAGCATGGAAGTAAAAGTTTTGCACAAAAATATTAGTGAGTAGGAGATACTGTTCACGTTGGTCGTGGAGGAAGTTGGTGAGACCTGTATTTTCAGCCAAATAACAAGGCCGTTCAGACGGCTGGACCTCCGCGGTGCGAGGAAGATTGTACTTGGGCTTTCTGTTCTCCTCATTCTGCTTATCCTTCGAGCTTCGGCTCAAGGAGCCCCTCAACAATCTCTTCATCATTTTTTTCTCTAAAAAAATTCTGAAATTTTTAGTGACTCAAAATAAAAGTGAACTAAACTCAACAAGATTGATAGCAACTACTCCCAAAAGTGCCTAGAGGCTAAATCATGCATTAAAACTACTTTGGACCATATAAATTTAACATGCAAGCTCAAGAACAGGGTCACCTTAGCAGCAAAAATTTGCAACAAATAAAGCACTAGAACAAAAACTAATTGGACCAGAGTCACATACCGAAGAACAACCCCCCAAAGCAGTTTTGTGAATGGAGCTTTGAGCAAGGAGATCAAAAATGGCAGCAAAACAAGCTAGAACACGGGTTTGTGCTATGGGATGATTTTTTCTGGAGGAAGACGAAGTGAGTGGGTGCTGGAATAAGTGGAGGGGGGCCACGTGGGGCCCAGGAGGCAGGGGACGTGCCCTGTGCCCTCATGGCCAAATGGTGGGTCCCCCTGGTGTGTTCTGAGTGCCAAAAATTCTTAAATATTCTACAAAAAATCATACTTCATTTTCATGGCATTTGGAGAACTTTTATTTTTAGGGTATTTTTTATTGCATGGATAATTCAGAAAGCAGACAAAAAATAATATTTTTGCTTTATTTAATCCAAATAACATAAAGTAAAAAGTAGGTACAGAGAGTCATGCTTTCTAACTTCATCCATCTCATTCTCATCAAAAGGAATCCACTAACAAGGTTGATCAAGTCTTGTTAACAAACTTCTTCCTAATAACATGAAACCAGAGAATTTTCGAATAACACTAGGTTACCTCAACGGGATATGCATGTCCCCAACAATAAAAATATCATATTTCTTTTTGACAGTAGGAAGAGGGAATTCAAAACCTCCAATAGTAATCGTTGAAATTTTTCCAATAGAATTTATACTATGAACTTGAGGTTGTTTCCTCGGAAAGTCTACCGTATGCTCATTACCATTAACATGAAAAGTGACATTGCCTTTGTTGCAATCAATAACAGCCCCTGTAGCATTCAAAAAGGGTCTACCAAGAATGATCGACATACTGTCGTCCTCGGGAACATCAAGAATAACAAAGTCCGTTAAAGTATTAACATTTGCAACCACAACAGGCACATCCTCACAAATACCGACGGGTATAGCAGTTGATTTATCGGCCATTTGCAAAGAGATCTCAGTAGGTGTCAACTTATTCAAATCAAGTCTACAATATAAAGAGAGAGGCATAACACTAACGCCGACTCCAAGATCACATAAAGAAGTTTTAACATAGTTTCTTTTAATGGAGCATGGTATAGTTGGTACTCATGGATCTCCTAGTTTCTTTAGTATTCCACCCTTAAAAGTGTAATTAGCAAGCATGGTGGAAATTTTAGCTTCCGGTATCTTTCTTTTATTTGTAACAATATCTTTCATATACTTAGCATAAGGATTCATTTTAATCATATCAGTCAAACGCATACGCAAAAAGATAGGTCTAATCATTTCAGCAAAGCGCTCAAAATCCTGATCATCCTTTTTCTTGGATGGCTTAGGAGGAAAAGGCATGGGTTTCTGAATCCATGGTTCTCTTTCTTTACCGTGCTTCCTAGCAACGTAGTCTCTCTTATCATAATGTTGATTCTTTGATTGTGGGTTATCAAGATCAATAGCAGGTTCAATCTCTACCTCATTACTATTACTAGGTTGAGCATCAACATGAACATCATCATTAACATTATCACAAGGTTCATGTTCATTGCAGTTTGTGTTTCAGCATCAGAAATAGAAATATCATTGGGATTCTCAGGTGTGTCTATAATGGGTTCACTAGAAGTATGCAAAGTCCTATCATTTTTCTTTTTCTTTTTCTTAAAAGGACTAGGTGCATCAATATTAGTTCTCTGAGAATCCTGTTCAACTCTCTTAGGATGGCCCTCGGGATACAAAGGTTCCTGGGTCATTCTACCACCTCTAGTCATAACTCTAACAAAATTATCATTATTTTTATTATTTAACTCATTGAGCAAATCATCTTGTGCCTTAAGCACTTGTTCTACTTGAGTAGTAACCATAGAAGCATGTTTACTTAAGCTTAAGATCACCTTTAACTCTAGACATATAATCACTCAAGTGTCCAACCATATAAGCATTATGTCTTAGTTGTCTACCAACATAGGCATTGAAGTTTTCTTGTTTAACAATAAAATTATCAAACTCATCCAAGCATTGACTAGCAGACTTATTACGAGGAATATCACCTTCATCAAATATATAGAGATACCTTTACTACCTGTGTCGGGTTATCAAGACAATGTATTTCTTCAATAGATGGTAAATTCTTAACATCTTCAGCTTTAATACCTTTTTCTTTCATAGATTTCTTTGCCTCTTGCATATCTTTAGGACTGAGAAATAGTATACCCCTTTTCTTCGGAGTTGGCTTAGGAGTTGGTTCATGAAGTGTCCAATCATTATAATTACTCAATATAGTTTTCAATAGCAATTCAGCTTGCTCAACAGTTCTTTCCCTGAAAACACAACCAGCACAACTATCCAGGTGGTCTCTAGAAGCATCGGTTAGTCCATTATAAAAGATATACATTATCTCATTTTTCTTGAGAGGATGATTAGGCAAAGCATTAAGTAATCGGAGAAGCCACCCCCAAGCTTGTGGGAGACTCTCTTCTTCAATTTGCACAAAATTAAATATTTCCCTTAAGGCAACTTGTTTCTTATGAGCAGGAAAATATTTTGCAGAGAAGTAATAAATCATATCCTGGGGACTATGCACACAACCAGGAGCAAGAGAATTAAACCATATTTTAGCATCACCCTTTAACAAGAAAGGAAACAATTTAAGAATATAGTAATAGCGAATTTTTTCCTCATGGGTAAATTGGGTGGCTATATCATTCAATTTAGTAAGATGTGCCACAACAGTTTCAGATTCATAGCCATAAAAAGGATCAGATTCAACCAAAGTAATTAACCCAGGATCGACAGAGAAATCATAATCCTTATCAGTAACACAGATAGGTGAAGTAGCAAAAGCAGGGTCATATTTCATTCTAGCATTCAGAGACTTCTCTTTCAGCTTAGCTAACAGTTTCTTAAGATCATATCTATCTTTGCAAGCAAAAAGGTCTCTACCAGTTTCTTCATCCATAACATAACCCTCAGGTACATCAGGCAATTCATATCTAGGGGGAGAATCATCATCATCACTTTCATCAATATTATCCATTTCAATAATTTCATTCTCTCTAACCCTAGCAAGTTGTTCATCAAGAAATTCACCTAATTAATGGCACAGTATTATCAAGCAAAGAAGTAGTATCATCATAAGCATCATGCATAGCAAAAGTGACATCATCAATAACATGCAACATATCAGAATCAATAGCAGGTGCAGGTGTAGATGTCGCAAATTCACTCATAACAGAAGGTGAATCAAGTGCAGAGCTAGATGACAGTTCCTTACCTCCCCTCGTAGTTGAGGGAAAAATCTTGGTTCTTTCATCTTTCAAGTTCCTCATAGTGATCAACAGATATAAATCCCAAGTGACTCAAAGAATAGAACTATGCTCCCTGGCAATGGTGCCAGAAAAGAGTCTTGATAACCCACAAGTATAGGGGATCGCAACAGTTTTCGCGGGTAGAGTATTCAACACAAATTTATTGATTCGACACAAGGGGATCCAATGAATATTCTCAAGTATTAGCAATTGAGTTGTCAACAGCCACATCTGAAAGACTTAATATCTGCAGCAAAGTATTTAGTAGCAAAGTAGTATGGAGGTAACAGTAACAGTGGCAAAAGTAATAGTAGCAGTTTTGTAGCAATCGTAACAGTGGCAACGGAGAAGTAGCTAAGCAAAGCTCAATATGTGAGAAGCTCGTAGGCAATGGATCAATGATGGATAATTATGCTGGATGCAATTCATCATGCAACAGTTATAACTTAGGGTGACACAGAACTAGCTCCACTTCATCAATGTAATGTAGGCATGTATTCCGAATATAGTCATACATGCTTATTGAAAAGAACTTGCATGACATCTTTTGTCCTACCCACCCATGGCAGCGGGGTCCTATATTGGAAACTAAGGGATATTACGGCCTCCTTTTAATAGAGTACCGGACCAAAGCATTAGCACTTAGTGAATACAGGAACTGCTCAAACTACGGTCATCACCTGGAGTGGTCCCGGTTATTGTCACTTCAGGGTTGCCGGATCATAACACATAGTAGGTGACTATTGAATTGCAAGATAGGATCAAGAACTCACATATATTCATTAAAACATAATAGGTTCAGATCTAAAATCATGGCACTCGGGCCCTAGTGACAAGCATTAAGCATGGCAAAGTCATAGCAGCATCAATCTTAGAATGTAATGGATACTAGGGATCAAACCCTAACAAAACTGACTCGATTACATGGTAAATCTCATCTAACCCATCACCGTCCAGCAAGCCTACGATGGTATTACTCACGCACAGCGGTGAGCATCATGAAATTGGTGATGGAGGATGGTTGATGATGACGGTGGCGACGGATTCCCCTCTCCGGAGCCCCGAACGGACTCCAGATCAGCCCTCCCGAGGAAGATTAGGGCTTGGCGGCGGCTCCGTATCGTAAAACGTGATGAATCCTTCTCTCTTATTTTTTCTCCCTGAAAGTGAATATATGGAGTTGGAGTTGAGGTCGGTGGAGGTCCAGGGGCCAACGAGGTAGGGGGCACTCCCTGCACCATCGTTGACAGGGTGTGGGCCCCCTTACGCTGATTCTTTCGCCAGTATTTTTTATAAATTCCAAAAATAATCTCCGTGAAGTTTCAGGTCATTCGGAGAACTTCTATTTCTGCACAAAAATAATACCATGGCAATTCTGCTGAAAACAACGTCAGTCCGGGTTAGTTCCATTCAAATCATGCAAGTTAGAGTCCAAAACAAGGGCAAACGTGTTTGGAAAAGTAGATACGTTGGAGATGTATCAACCAGCATCAAGTGAGGAAACTGATAAAGATTGTTATTAAAATGGGTCAAAAGATGTTAATCGAACTTTTTATTTACACTTTATGCAAGAGAACAGTCAACTGCAGGATGTTAAGTAAGAACCCTGTAGCCTTATTTTTACTGCCCGTACTGTGTTGTGTTAGATGACAATGTCTGAATCATTTTTCCTTTGCAGTGGATCCAGAAGCAGTTTACTCAAGATTACCTCTCAAACTACATGATTGGCTGCCGGCCATCACAAGGGGTTGGACTAGAGTCGTGCGTGCCTTCTGCATCAAGGAGAGCACAATAGGGCCATTCCGCTTCACCTTGTTCAGCAACCAGAATGTCTGTCGCCTCTTTCTTTACCATCTGTAAGAGTACAAGTATAGAACCGTGATTCATCATTCTTTATTTGGTGCTTATGTAATTCTTAAACACATGTACCTGTGAATTGAATAATGCATTGGTTGTTTGAACCTGATGGATACGAAGAAAGCTATAGCCTACTTTCAAGTTTAAATTAGGTACAATTTTAAATAGCAACAATTAAATTAGGGCAAAATTACGGTGTGCGGGTCATTACGGCATACACGGTTAATAAAGCACAGCATGTGCGATATACATCATAATCCGACATGGTTCACGGAGTGGAAACGTGTGCAACAATGCACATAGTTGCTGTTTGCAAAGCGTGTGTGATGTCAGACACTATCACATACAGTGCGGGAAAATTAAATGTGTGTGAATGTCTACCTATAGTACACAATTTATAATCATGAACTGTTTGTGATGTGCCAGGAATCGTAAATGTAGAGCCAGTTTGGTACGTGCCTAGAAAGCTCTTGTGCCTGGAATCGGCCTGGTTTTAGGTAAACCATAAAACTCTGACTGCGATGGCAATGCAAGCACAAACGAGTAGCAAGATGAAGCGTTTTAGATATTGGAGACATCGGAAATGGTTATATAGGGCCAACTGTATGCATCAAGGCTCCCTATCCCCGACGGTTTCTGGGTTGTGTGGGAAGGACCCCCTATCGCCCACACTCACTTGGCAACGGTTCCAAATGCCATTGCGGAAAGGGGTTAAACACCGTTTGTATAGCACCGACGCGTACCAGTGTGACCTACTATGACAAACATGTATCATCACGTAAGTGGTTTTTTTGTAGTGCTAGTCGTAAACCAAGGTGGCACAAACTTACAGGGATAGACATATGTAACCCAGCAATGAACCTATCGGTCATCAATGTATGAAACCCAAGTCATAGCAAGCTACAAGGACTTAAAGCAACAACATGTGACATTTCCCCGAAGGGACAGACACATGAACAAAGAAGGATACATGCCTGCCAACCTAAGTGTTCCGGAGCAGTAGCGAACTACTATGGCTCAGTGGAAGCACTAGGAGACATTTCCCCATAAGGAAGGCTACCAAGAATAAACAACTAACTGTCGGATCCCACACATACCAATGCATTTCAAAACATACACACAATATGCACGATATGTGTAGATACAACAAGGCATCACAACATAACTCTACAAACTCAAGTATTTATTTAGAAGGCTCCGAAGAGCCATACATAACATGTTATTACAAACAGGGATCTCATGACCCTACACACAAAGTCATACACAACAATGGAAGCATAAAACTTGCCTGCATATAGACAGCTGAAAATATAGAAGGCTAGCAAGCCTGACTATCTAGAAACCCTCCCAAGGGTGCAAGATCGTAGCTGGGAAACAAGATACTCATCATCGTCAACATCTAGATAGAACCCAGCTGTAGTATCGAGGAACTCCTCTGCAACAGTTTAATTAAGCAACATGAGTATGAAGGTACTCAGCAAGACTTACATCAGAACTATCTAGTATGCATCAGTTTCAATGAAGGGGGTTGTGGGGTTTAGCTGCATCAAGCCAGCTTCAACTCAGTGGCTATCATGTACTACGACTACTAGTAACTCTTTGAGATGAGAAAGTGCACACGAGCCCATTAGCTAATCACCACAACAATACTCAACTATGGATCTATTCCCGTCTCCATACGAGAAAGCCATCCATAGCACTCATGCTTATCTTGCACATTTTAGAGTATCCAGTTCAAGTTGTATATGAACAATGTAGCTTTCCATGTAGTCCATATTTGAGGACGCAGCTATTCGATTAGATCATTAACCCTGCAGGGGTGTACCTCTTCACACACGCTCTCACCACTTAGCACCATGCACTCAACATGTATCTCGGCAACCTTCAAGCGGAGGCCTGGCAAGGGTGTCGGCCACGACCTGACTAACCACACGAGGCTATAGTCCAGGTTTATCGCCTATTTGAGGTTGTATACGCAAGGGAAGTCCGGTCAAGGTTTCTATCACGATCTCAAACGATGTGAGGAGGGTTCCCAAGTCCACCTAGACGGATGGTACTGCGCTTGGTAGACCGTGCCACATGCCTAACCATCCCAAGCCCACCGCGTCGGGTAATACTGCGCTTGGTATGGTCAATAGCTGTCATGGCCCTGGAATATTTGTCTATAAATAATTATATTAGTTTCATTTGGGAGCATCATTCATCATGTCTAAATTCTGAAAAGTTGAATTGAGGAATATCTTGAAGCCTCACAAATTTAATTAAAGGGCAAGAACTCTAAAAAATGCATTCAATAAACCAAAATGCTCTTCATTGATGTTTGATATTTTTGGCAAGGGCTTTGATACAAACCAAAATTAATGAACATTTTTAAGGAGTTATTTTGGGCACTGAATTTAAATCATTATGCTATTTGAATTTGAATTTATATTCATATAAATAGAATATATTTTCAAATGCTTCTGAAATAATTTATGTGCATTCAAAAAGTCTAGTTAAGTCACATAAATAATTACAGAAAGTTTTGGCACTGGTTTGAAGTTTGTTTTGAATCTAAACAATTCCCCTCGACGCCCTGGAGGCTCTGTGAAAGAACATGTGGTGCCCCCACGTTTGGTTTTGATAATTGATGACATTCTCTATGGACTAATGGTTGCCTTGAGTTATATTTGAAGGATTTGTCCATAGGCTTTTCTTAAAGTCCATGTGTTGGTTTCAAGGAGTTTATGTCTTGACCAAGGATTTGTCCATACGCGTTTCATGAAGTCCATGTGTTGGTTTCAAGGAGTTTATGTGTTGACCAAGGTGCTATTCAAGGAATTATATAAAGATTGGTCATGATATATGGTTGATCAAGACTAAGTCAAGAGTGAATCAAGTTGATCAACTCACAAAGTGTAGAAGATATATCGAGAGGGATCAAGTGATCGCATGGTATGGTAAGCATTGTCCATTACGCTTTGTGTACTAACCGATGGTCTATGTGCGAGTTCTATGTGGGGTTAGGTATGTTTCCATGGGCTTGCGTCAAGAGGAAGATATCATACAACCCATGGAGAGGATGACATCAAGTTGTGATCTTCATCAAGATTGTGGTGTGCAAGTTCAAGTGGAGCATCACGAAGAGATCAAGTGCTTGAAGCTTGCCGTCCATTGTGGTGACAATGGACTTGTGAAGATGTGCCGAAAAGTGGCTCACCCATAGTGGAGTATGGGGGAGCAATCAACTAGTCTTCATCGACCTAACACTGGTACAACGAGGTGCTATACAAACGGTTTTAAACCCTGTTCATGACGGGATTTGGAATCGTCGCCTAGTGAGTGTGGGCGATAGGGGGTCCTTCCCGCACGACCCAGGAACCATCGGGGATGGGCGAGCGGCTACTGACGATCCCCATCGAACAAACGTATGAGAAGCCGCACCAGTCCCACACGTTACATCTCAACGTTACATTTCTGATCAGAGAGACATCCCAAATGATTAGGCCGCTATAGTCGTGTGAAAAAGGTGGACATCAACATTTAATCTGCCAATATGTTTGTGATAGGTACCTTATCGCA
The DNA here is from genome assembly GCA_963921465.1 of Triticum timopheevii. Taxonomy (NCBI): domain Eukaryota; kingdom Viridiplantae; phylum Streptophyta; class Magnoliopsida; order Poales; family Poaceae; genus Triticum; species Triticum timopheevii. The sequence goes on along the minus strand of OY997272.1, from coordinate 166,437,780 downwards.
CACGGTTCAAGAATGTAAAATGCGTGCGGTGCCTCTACTAACGCCAATGTGTACATTTTTGTAACTATGTGCGATTGGTATTCTTATCACACACGCACAATGGTTTTAAATGTTCGCCGTATTACCATGAATCGCACACGCATATGAGACGAAACCGTGTGTGCGTCCGACGGGCATCACAAACATTTCACGTCAAAGAGCCGTCTATTTTCTTTTTTCATCGCACACGCTGTTTCCTTTCTAACTGTGTGCACATTATTTTGTTCGCTCCTATACATTTGTTTGGCTGTAATTTATTATTCGAATTGGAAATGTTGAAATATGAAACATGCGTTTCAAATTCTCAGCACAATGGTTCAACAACGAATCCATAAATAAAATTGTCAATACAATATGTTCAGTAATTATAGGATTAGACAGCAATTAACTATGATGAACCACAATATTTACATGTGATAAAGGTGAAGAGACAAATGTAAATCATTTTGACTGCTGATGTTGTTGAAGAAGCGGAATGCCCATAATGTGCCTTCCTGCATGCCGTAGGCACGGACAACTTTTATCCAACCCCTTGTGACGATCGCCCACTCATCCTTCACCGCCTTCAGGAAGACTTCTAGAGCATTATCATGGTAGCGTGAATTATATACTTTAACCTTAGTTGCCTCCACTCCGGTCATGTAGCTTGCAAGGTAATCATTAGTAAATAGCTTGGGAAACCACTGTAAATAGAAAAATATCAGATCATGAGGTCTAACAGAGTAACTTGTTGTGGGCAAGGGAAAAAGGCAACAGATTACTTACCATCCTAAAGTTCACTGATGTCTTGGACAAAGTGTAAATAAAGAGCTTAATTCCCATCATCTGTTTCTTTCGCCTAAAAATCTTTCTTAGTTTCCTCACTTGACGCATGTTCATGAATATCACCCCATACGCAAAAGGTTCGAAGCATGGATCAGTACCGCTCATATACGTACCTACAAGCAACCAGTAAATGTTAGAAGCTAAATGAGATTGTACAAATGATGTAAAATACAACTACCTAATTTCCTAAGTACAAGTATTTTTAGAGATTTCAATATGAACTACATATAGATGTATATAGAATTATAGATATAGTTTAGATTAGAATCTAGATTCACTCATTTTGCTCCTTATGTAGTCTATATTGGAATCTCTAAAAATATTTAAATTTAGGAATAGATGGTGTATAAGACATGGGATGCAGCTAACCACGACGGCAAAGAACAACATCGCCCATTGTAGCCGTGTGTAAGTACATGTAAAGCCAATGTTAACTACAATAGGGTTAACATCCACCAAAAATAGCAAATGGTAATAAAATGGCATCATCTGTAGTGATATCTTCATTGCAAAAGAGTAGCACAGTAGCAAAGGGACGAATTAAAAAATGGATACAACTGTTAATTGCAGCAGGCTTAACAACATCCTAATTCATGTTTTGTAAGTTTGTAGTCATTGAAATACAACTGTTTAAAAATGGATACAACTGTTAATTGCAGCAGGCTTAATGGCCACTAAAACCGGTACTAATAAAAATGCAATTGGCAGAGTTAAACATCACAAGGCAGGTGCTGCCAGAGTAGATAATGGACCAGTTGTCTATAAAAAGGTAGGGAAAATAGCTAAAACATGTTAGGCATGTTTACTACAAGATGCTTAAGACATCGACCGTACAAAACATAGTCATTAATTGCAACTGGTATTGGTAAGATTGAACTGGTGAGTTCATACTTGGTAAGTCTTTAGAGGTAGTTGATGGGGCACTTCATCTTGGACAGAGCCCGCCCAAAGTTAGCGGCGGCGAAGGCGAGCTCTTCCTTCGGGTCGAAGCGTGGATCAATGCCCCCGACATGTGTGTCGGTGTCAAAACCGGCGGATCTCGGGTAGGGGGTCCCGATCTGTGCGTCTAAGGCTAATGGTAACAGGAGGCAAGGGACACCATGTTTTACCCAGGTTCGGGCCCTCTCGATGGAGGTAAACACCTACTTCCTGCTTGATTGATCTTGATGATATGAGTATTACAAGAGTTGATCTACCACGAGATCGTAGAGGCTAAACCCTAGAAGCTAGCCTATGATGATTATGATTCTGTCTCTAAGGACTAAACCCTCCGGTTTATATAGACACCGGAGGGGGCTAGGGTTTACACAGAGTCGGTTACAAAGAAGGAAATCTATTATCCGGATCGCCAAGCTTGTCTTCCACGCAAAGGAGAGTCCCATCCGGACAAGGGACAAAGTCTTGAGTCTTGTATCTTCATGGTCCAACAGTCCGACCAAAGTATACAGTCCGGCTGTCCGGATACCCCCTAATCCAGGACTCCCTCTGTAGCCCCTGAACCAGGCTGCAATGACGATGAGTCCGGCACGCAGTTTGTCTTCGGCATTGCAAGGCGGGTTCCATCTCCGAGTACTCCAAAGTAATTACCGAACACTTAAATTGTGTCCGGATCTGCAAGACGATCTTCACATGTCATCACGGAGAGAACAATATCCACAAATATAACCTGCTGACATCTTTAGACAATATGACATAACACTACGGTCGAGTTATTATCGAACCGTCTCTCCACAACCAACCACCGCACGTATTGCGAGGCGGTTTTCCGGGCACGTCTCGTCGAAGCAGAGATCGTGTTCCCCTTATTGTGGGGTTTTCATTAATACGGGCACGGGTAGCCCAACCGCACCGCTAGTCGCTGCGAGTGGGGAATGAGCGGGTTCCACTAGGCAAGTGGGGAGGCGCAAAAGCTTTTACCGCCTCTATAAAGAGATAAGGTCTCTTCCTCTTTACCCATGCCTTTCTCTTCCGCTAATCCATTCCCCTTTGCTCGAGCCCTAGCGCCCAAGCACTCTTCTTCTCCACCGAAGAGAGGTTCTCCAAAGATGTCCGGATCCGGAGCAGGAGGCAAATGGATTGCCTCTACCGTCCGGGAGAGGGATATCAAAAATCTCCGAGAGGCCGGGTACCTGTCCAAGAAAATCGGTCACCGTCTTCTGCCGGTGGGACATATTGTCCCCACTCCGGAGCCCCATGAGAGGGTCGTGTTTCTTCCTCATTTTGTCCGCGGGCTCGGGTTTCCCCTTCACCCATTTGTTCGCGGCATCATGTATTATTACGAGATTGATTTTCATGATTTGTCCCCCAATTCTTTCCTTAATATCTCAATGTTCATCGTCGTGTGTGAGGCTTTTCTCCGTATTTCGCCCCACTTCGGCTTATGGCTGAAGATCTTCAACATGAAGCCCAAGGTGGTGAATGGCGAGCACGCCGAGTGCGGCGGCGCCATGGTGAGCAAGATGCCCAAGGTCACATGGCCGACGGGCGCCTTCAATGATTCCGTCAAGGAGTGGCAGCAGCAGTGGTTCTATATCACTAAACCGCGTAGTAAAAAGTGGGCCGCTACTCCTGAATTCAGATCCGGAGCCCCACTGCGGCTCACGTCCTGGCCCGAGAAGGGCCTGAACTAGTCCTCATCCGACGAGCTATCAGTGCTCCAAATGCGCATCCAGAGCGTGGTTGATAAGGATGTCAAACTCGTCAACGTAGTCCAGGTGATGTTAGTTCTCCTAGTTCTCCCTTGCCAGCGTCGAGACTGCAATTTGTGGGAATACGACCCAGCCGAGCACCAGACCCTACGGGAGCTCTACAGCTCCTCCCACAAGGACATCTAGAAGGTGCTCTTCAAGTCCGGCAAACCGTGGCCGGGCTCCGCCGAGGACCGCGGGTATCAACTATCCTGCTCTGCAAGTCCGGTAAGTCCATGTTTTAGCTGGCATTTCCCGAGGGATACGCTTTTATCATGCTTTCTACAATAATCCTAGGAATGGACGAAAAAGGTGGTGCGGATACACTGCCCGGTCCCAGCGCCTTACGAGGTGCCAAAGAAAGAGGCCTCCAAGAACCAAGAAGGTCAAGAAGACCCGGAGCAGCCACCGTCGCCGCGACACTTTGGACACAAAATCCGAAGACTCCAGCAACCATCCCTCCTCCAAAGACGAAGAGGAGGAGGAAGAAGACGAGTCCTCCACAGGGGGAGGGAAGAAAAGGACGGCTTCCCCATCCCTGGAGGCCGAATCGCCAAAGAGGGGGAAAGGTTCCCTCCTGGAGGCGTCCACCATGGCTGCCCATAGCAGCCCGGAGTGGGATCCCAGGGCCCAGCCCCTAGTAAAGTCATGAGTACAAAAAATCCGAACACACATACGCACCCGGGGTTATTAGGATATAGTAGTTTAACTGTCGCCATACTTTGTGCAGCCCGATGAGGTCTCGTGCCGAACAGTCCTCCTCGGAGGATTCGCTGAGCTCAGATGCCCTGGAGAGTGAGACGCCTCCGGAGGCCCCTTCCCTGAAGCCTAGGCGCGACACCGAGGTGTCGTCTCAGCGGGGCCCGGACCAGGGAGGGCATATCTCTGGGGCCGGATACACGGGAGCAGCAGTTCCCATGAATGTCGACGGCGGGGGCGATCTTGGATTCGGCCCAGAGCCGTACACGGTCCTGGAGACCTTTAAGGCTCCAGGATTGGGCGAGCAGCCCCCCTTGATGGAGGGAGGCAAGCCCGCTCCGCTAGTAACCTCTGTCCAAGCAGAGTTGCCGGGCAGTCTATCGACATAGCTAAAAAGTGCATCCATCATCGATGAACATCGCGCCCTCATGGGTGAGGTGATTGAGAAGATTCAGTCCGCTGAGAGCGGGCTGAATGAATCCTGCCTTAGCCTTATAAAAGGTTTTGAGGTATGTTTTTAGAAACCTTTGGAAGATTGTCATAGTATGAGTAGTAGCCCCTGATGCACTGTCCGGTGAAGGAGAGAGAGCCGGATAGGGGATCAAATTTCCGCTTTGCAGGAGACTCAATTAATGATGTATATCCCTTTGTTTGAAAATAGGCGTCTATAGCGACGACCGCCTCTCATAATGCGGAGGTGTCCGGACTAAAGCAGAGTCTGGAACGGACCGAAGAAGAACTTGGCCGCGTGAAGAAGCAGTTGGAGGACAAGCAAGGTATGTCGAAACCTTTTGCTAAGTAGGGCATGAACGAGTAGATGTGCCTGATGAAAAATATTTGTATTGTATGCTCTAGGAGCGAGTGCCGAAATTGAGGCACTAAAGAAGGCTATGGCCGAAGCCGACAAGAAGGCCGCCACCGAACAGGCTCTTCGCGAGAAGCACGAGGCCAGGGTCATTGAAGCTGAGCGAGAGCTCCAGGAGGCCATGAAGAAAGGTGAGACCTTGGAGCAGAGTCTAGTAGGGAAAGAATCCGAACTTGACCAAGCTCTCCAAGCTACAGATGATGCTTGGGAAGAAGCCCGAGGTGCTTTGAAGGACATTCAGGAGGCATGGAGGGTTGCGGCTGGTAAGGCCTTTTGCACTTAAAATAATTTTTACATTGTAATGGGAGGAACTCTAAGTGACAAGCTGAATTCTTGTTTCCCCAGGGGCGTTTGCAGACCTGCCGTGCAGCATATCTGATGCTGCCCAATTCTATCGGGCTGAGGAGAAGAAGTCTGCGGAGAAGCATTTCTGGTCGCAGTATTTGGCGCCGATTTATCCGTTTCCCTTTATCGATTAGCTGAAGTAGCTGGTCGAACTGCACCAGGCAGCCAAACTAGCGATGAAGGACTTAGTTGTCCGGCTGTGGCCTGCTGAGCCAATTGCAAGCAGTTACTTTGGACTCGTGAAGCGGATTGTGGGTGCTTGCCCTCGTCTCGACGTCATTAAGCGACCGGTCTATATAGAGGGTGCACGCATGGCATTTGCCTGTGCGAAGGTGCACTAGGGGAAGCTTGATGCTGAGAAGTTGATGACCAAGGGACCGCCAGAGGGTAAGGAGCATCGCAAGCCCGAATTATACTATGAAGGTGTCCTGAAAGGAGCCTGCCTTGTGGCGGAACAATGTACGAAAGACATTATATTTCCCTAAAGGCAGTAATGTTGTCCTTTGTAATGTGGGATACTGGCACTTTTATTGTTTATTGCCTGTTATATGAACATTTTTTCTTCATGTGCGGCCGTTTAGTATATATAAATCCTGAGAGTTGGCCAGTCGTCGGCTTTTGCCCCCACACAAAAAGTACGGGGGTGTTCGGGACGTACCTGAACACTCTTTATCCCATTTTTGGGATCCTTGAAGGAGGTGCTCATCACCGCAAACTAGGCAATCAGACTATAGGGCTTTATCACTCTCATTTAGCCATAGGAATTTCGAGTATGGTGGGCGCATCCCCTGGTGTTCAGAAGACCGTACGAGGGGCTCTAACGGCGCCTGATCGGAAGACCGATCCGTCGCACTTTGCATTTATAATGGCATTATGCGGAATAAATCTTTAAAGATTTTACAACCACTCAAACAGCTGACCAGCTCTCGCTGTATCATGACAGTCAGTTTTCGGCTTTCTCTACTGAGGTGCTCGTTCGGAAGAACCAAGACACAATCGTAGTAGTTCTCCCAGTGCTACCTTAGCCGACGGAGCGGAACGTAAGGTACCAAAACATGGGAGCCGAGCAAACCCAACTAATGACCCAAGACATGATTCGGAGCTGATGCATATAGTGCTATAAGTTTGGGGTGCCGGGCGACCGAGAAGGTGGATGGACTTTGTTGCCATATTATGAGTACTATGAAGCCCCTGGCATAGTGGGGCATGACACTATGTGCGGGTGCTGTTATGACGAAAGATCGTCAATGAGAAATGACGGCCGGTGAGTGTTATTTAGGTCTACGTATTGTAGTAGAGTGACATGTCTATGTAGTACTGCTTATGAAAAGAGGTGTGCTGGCAGGACCTGTCGTGGACGGACTGGAGGAGGCCGTGTGCGGGTTCGAAATGTATCCGGACTGTCTCCTTGGGGGGGGGGGGTACTTGTGTGTTCCCGCCTTGTGCGTCTGAGCGGATTCCATGTCGCCAATCCTGTTCTACGAAAAAGTCAGTCTGTAAAGACCAATGGTTAGAGGCAGCTGCATGTCATATTGTGGTTGAACCGCGGGTGCCCGATCGGAGCCTGGCCAAACTAGGTTATCATGCCATAAAGTATCTCGGACTCCTCAGTTGGTGTCCGGGTAATTGGTTGCCGAATCGAAATTTGATAAGTGGGCACTACTCGCTATTCCAGCGGCGGTATGATTTCCACTCTGAGGGTGGAGTTCGGCCTTGCCCATAATTGTGACTATGTCATGCGGGTTTGGCATGATGTTGTACTCCGTTGAGTCTAGCCAACGTGGTTCGTCCCGATAGCATATGGTAGTTACCGTATAAGGGGACAATGCCGAAGACTTATTCTTTGGCATGGTGTTTGTTTGGTGATCCGAAGACAACCACTAGGGTGGTGGGCCTGTAAAACTTGGCCTTTGCACCTGACATCTTTTAGAAGATGTTATTAATGGGTTTATGCCCGTAGGGGCTCGTGTGAGATGGAACCCACAAACTATTGGGTCGATGGTAAGTGCAATTAAATTGCCATGGTTGATGTTGTCTGGATGGTGGATGTGATCGGAGACGATCGACCGTATTTTTGTACTGCGGAGGATCTTCCTTTGAACTCGCCATATTTGGTGGGCTTCTCATTGTTTGAGACTTCCCTTCATTGTTTCCGGTGCACGACCAACAATTTTGTTTTGAGGATCCGACATTCTCTATTGGTATGCTTGGCCGCCCTTCTAGGGGTATCATGAATTTCGCATGGTTGATTGAGTATGCTGCTCGGGCCGGATGGGCTTGAGCTGTTCTTTTTCCGCTGACCGGACTGGGGGCCGCTGAACTCGGCACCAACTCCCTTGTCTTGGTCGTCATCATTATTTTTGTGATGCTTATGACTATTATGTCGAGGTTTGTGGATGCTGCCTCGCGCTTCTTGAGTATTACCCCGAACCGTGATGTATTGGCGTCGGGGTGTGGGCTTTAGGTCCTCCTTCTTAGGCTGGGGTAGCAAATTGTGCTTTATGTACCTTTTGGCGGGGCGGTCAAGTCCGTATTCCTCGTTTGCTAGGACCTTTGTCCATCTGTCTGTGAGCAAATCTTGGTCAGCTTTGAGCTGCTGCTGCCTCTTTTTTAGGCTTTTCACCGTGGCCATAAGCCGTCGCCTAAAGTGAACTTGCTTTGTGGGACCTCTGGCACGCCAAATTTATCGTCGCTGAGGCTCACCTCGTCTTTGGAGGGGGGGGCTTGTAGTTGTCCTCCTCCGGGTGTCCGTCCATCGCCTGTTCGGCCTGCTTGATGGTAGGCTGATCAGGATTGTATTCATCTTTTGCACCATCCGGATTGCTTTCATCTCTTGCGATGGTATTGTTGTGGCGGGGCTTGGAGCGGCGCTGATGACGTCCATACTTTGCCTTCTTCCTTGAGGGGCTATCCTCCATTGCCTCCTCGCCATTTGTTTCTTTCGGAGTGTTCACCATATATATATATATCATACGAAGAGGTGGCTGTCCAGCACCCCGTGGGCGGTGGTTCTTGTTCTTCTCCTACATCGTCGTCCACACCATTGATGTCTTCAGAGTCGAAGTTAAGCACTTCGGTCAAATCATTGATCGTGGCAATGAAGTGGGTGGTGGGTGGGCAACGAATTCCCTCGTTGCCTACTTCCCACTCGAGCCAGACATAGTTCGGTCAAGAGTCTCCTAACAAAGAGAGATACTTTAACGAGTTCAGCATGTCGCCAAAGGGCGGGTGCTAGAAGATATCCGTAGCGGTGAACTCCATTGCCATAGCCCAACCAGATTCGGCGGCTCGGGGGTGCGCGGACTGGAACTCACAGCCGGACACGAGTCCGGGGGTCCGGTATCACAGGCTTCCTTGGGGGTGAAGTCTGTGTTCGGATCTACCGCCGATGAGTGTGCGGCCTCCGGGGCAGGGTCCATCCACCCGTCCTCGGACAACGCAATCTGCCCTGGATTTAGGTCCAGGGCTCGTGCAGGCGCGGTATCCCGAGTATTGTCCGACAGCAGATCTAAGCCGTGCTCATCATGACTGTTCGACGCTCCTGGCATAGGCCCAAGTCCGTAGAAGACCAAGTCTCCGCGGATATCGGCCGTGTAGTTCAAGTTTCTGAACCTGACCTGATGGCCAGGGGAGTAGCTGTCGATCTGCTCCTGATGGCCAAGCGCATTGGCCCGCAGTGCGAAGCCGCCGAACACGAAGATCTGTCCAGGGGAAAAGTCTCACCCTGGACCGTGTTGTCGTTGATGATTGGAGGAGCCATCGAGCCTTGAAACGACGACACAGAGGAACTCTCAATGAAAGCACCAATGTCGGTGTCAAAACCGGCGGATCTCGGGTAGGGGGTCCCGATCTGTGTGTCTAAGGCTAATGGTAACAGGAGGCAAGGGACACCATGTTTTACCCAGGTTCGGGCCCTCTCGATGGAGGTAAAACCCTACTTACTACTTGATTGGTCTTGATGATATGAGTATTACAAGAGTTGGTCTACCATGAGATCGTAGAGGCTAAACCCTAGAAGCTAGCCTATGATGATTATGATTCTGTCTCTAAGGACTTAACCCTCCGGTTTATATAGACACCGGAGGGGGCTAGGGTTTACACAGAGTTGGTTACAAAGAAGGAAATCTATTATCCGGATCGCCAAGCTTGTCTTCCACGCAAAGGAGAGTCCCATCTGGACACGGGAGGAAGTCTTGAGTCTTGTATCTTCATGGTCCAACAGTCCGGCCAAAGTATACAGTCCGGCTGTCCGGATACCCCCTAATCCAGGACTCCCTCAATGTATACCTACAAGAAGCAAGTAAATGTTAGAAGCCAAAATGCAATTGCACAAATGATGTAAAATACTGTAAGACATGGGATGTAGCTACCCTCGACAGCAAACAACAACATCACCCATTATGGCCCTGCGTAAGTACATGGATAGGCTTGTTAAGTACAACAGGGTTAGCATCCACCAAAAATAGCAAATGAGTAGCATCTCTAGTATATCTTCATTGCGGAGAGTAGCATGGTAGCAAAGGGATAGATTAAAAAATGGATACAACTGTTAACGGCAACAGGCTTAACAACATCCTAAGTCATGTTTTGTAGGTTTGTAGCCATTGAAATACAACTGTTTAAAAATGGATTCAACTGTTAATTGCAACAAGCTTAATAGACATTGAAACTAGTACTGATAAAATGCAATTGGCAGAGTTAAACATCACAAGGCAGGTGCTGCCAGAGCAGATAATGGCATGTTAAGTACAACAGGGTTAGCATCCACCAAAAATAGCAAATAGGCAGCATCTCTAGTGATATCCTGCGTCATGTATAGTAAGTTTGTTGCTGGTATTGGTGAAATTGAACTAAACAGTTAATACTTGAACATCACATAGTGTGCAGTACTGAAATAAACAAGGCACGGACATGCTTAATACATCAACCATACAAAGCATAGCCATTGCAAGTGGTATTGGTAAGATTTAGCTGGTCAGATCATACCTGTTAAGTCCTGGGTGGTAGTCGCCGGGGCACTTCTTCTGGGCCAAAGCCTGCACCATGTCGGCGGTGGTGGAGGCGAGGTGTTCCTCCGGGTCAACACGCACAGTGGCCATCACGCCATGGACCACCATCAGCTCCTCGACCACCACGTGATATGTGGTTGGGCTTGCGCAACGATGCTCTGGAGGTAGGGACGGTGGGGATTTGGAGGCATGAGGATATTTCGTAGGCGCCATTTAAGCAATCAGCCGGGGCCGTGATAGAGATCGGTGGGTTACCTGACTGGATCCGAGCAGAACATAGATGTGGTTGAAGTTGTGGTTGCGGTGGCGGCGGTTTGAGCTGCCAGTAGGGGGTGGCACAGGGGGAGGGGGGAGGTGTGTGGGGGGGGGGGAGGTACTGAGGAAATTTGATGGGTGGGGATGTGGTTGGAGGAATAAATTCTGAAATCGTGCGCCTAATGAAAATTTCGCTGCAAAACTTGAAACTTGGGCGGGGGAAACACACAACGCAGACGAAGCATGTAAAATACTCGTGTGCAAAAAAACAGAAAATTGGCAGTTCCCGTCTCCAAAAAAATGTACACGTGTAGTCAATTTTTTTCGGTCAATGGTACGCCTGGTTTATTAGGATCCATCACACAGGTAACAGACTTATGGATCATTAACGCAAAAAAACGCACACGGGTACGGCATAGAAACCGTGTGTTTTGTGATCTTCTAATGATTAACGCAAAAAAGCGCACACAGTCACACATGCTAATCAATGCTCAAAGCCCTCAAAGGATGCTCTTACTGACATTGTATGTTAATACTACAAACATAAAGTACTACTGGTAATTTGCTCTAATACTACAAACTTAAACTACTTCTCACATGCTGCCTTCGGGGCATGTTGGCCAGATGCTGGCGTTCTTCTGCCCGGCCTTGTAGGCGGCAACCAACTGTGCTTCGATCTCCGCCAAGCTCTCCTCACCACGGCGTGCGTCCTCTTCTTTCTTGCGGCGGCAGGACTCTCTTTTCTTGACTGCTTTCTGCCTTTTTCGATCCTCCTGTGCGACTTTGTCCACCTCTATATCCACCGCCCATTCGTCCATGGCTGCCTCAAAGTCTGCCAACGTAACTGTGCGGCCGCCGGCAACGATGAACTCGGCGTGGTGAGATGCCATCGCTTCCTTACCATGTGTGCAATCGCGGGCGGCGAGGAACGCGGCGCCGCGGGATGCTATCGCTTCCTTACCAGTTATTGTGCGCTGCGGTGCCATGAACGACGCTTGGAGAGAGCTCTGGGACGGAGGGTCCAGGCAGCCATACAGTGCGGTGGTTTTTAAGAGCTCAACGACAAACGACAAAGGAAATTTGGCTTCCCTTATAATTTTGCTTGTTCATTATCGCATACGGTTCATCTCGGTCCCTTCCAGAAACAGTGTGCGCTGAGGCTATTGTGTGTTGCGTTATGATTGGCCGAAACCCCAGCCACGCGGATCGCGCGTGTGTACCATAGGATGCACCGCGATCGAATGACAATCCACGTCCCTCACATCACATCCGTGCAACTGTAGCTTGATTGGATTTATATGCGCCAAATGCCTAGAAAATGCACATAATCCCTGAAATATGGTAAACGAGCCCGGAAAAATGCCAAATTTGAACATGGTGATTTGCCGGGTGTATGTTCTTCCTAGAAAAAACTCCAGGGCAAAGAACAAAGAAAATTTTGATTCCCCTTCAATTTTGGTGATTTCCCTCTCGAAAGCATGGAACTTCCCCGGCGATGGTTCGATTTATGAAGGGCGTGCATGACGACATAAGCCAAACCTTCTTAAATTTTTACCATGGCATGGTGAGGTCATACCATGGCACCATGCCAGGCATCATGTTTTTCAATCATTTATTTCATTTTTTCTATAGTTGAAAACCCAATAAACAAACGTTTGTTGTTTACTATTACCACACATTTCATCAAAATATCCGTCCATTCTTTGTAAAAGGCATGAGAATTTACTAAATGGCACGAGCATCATTTTCCAGACCGTCCTTGTGCACCCTTTCATGCACCGATTGTTTGAACTTGAATTATGTGCGTTAATGCCAAGAAAATGCACATAATCCCCTAAATATGGTAAATGAACCCGGAAAAGTGTCAAATTTGAATGTGGTGATTTGCACAGTGTATGTTCATCGTAGAAAAAAACTCATGGACAAAGGACAAAGGAAATTTAGATCCCCCTTCAATCTTGGCGATTTCCCTCTCGAAACCATGAAACTTCCTCGGTGATAGTTCGATTTATGAAAGGTGTGCATAACGACACAAGGAAAACATTCTTAAATTTTTACCAGGGCATTGTGAGGCCATACCATGGCACCACGCTAGGCGTCATGTTTTCAAGCATTTATTTCATTTTTTATATAGTTGTTAACCCAGTAAACGACATGTTTATGGTTGACTATTGCCACACATTTCCTCGAAATATCTGTCCATTCCTTGTAAAAGGCATGAGAATTTACTAAATGGCACGAGGATGGTTTTCTAGACCGTTCTTGTGCACCTTTTCATGCACCTATTGTTTGAATTTGAATTATGTGCATTAATGCCTAGAGAATGCAAATAATCCCCTAAATATGGTAAATGAACCCAGAAAGGTGTCAAATTTGAACGTGGTGATTTGCAGGGTGTATGTTCATTGTAGAAAAAAAACTCATGGACAAAGTACAAAGGAAATTTGGATCCCCCTTCAATCTTGGTGATTCCCCCTCGAAACCAAGGAACTTCATCGACGATGGTTCGATTAATGAAAAGCGTGCATGACGACATAAGGAAAACATTCTCAAATTTTTACCAAGGCTCGGTGAGGCCATACCATGGCACCACGCCAGGCGTCATGTTTTCCAAGCATGCATTTCATTTTTGGATAGTTGTTAACCCAGTAAATGACGTGTTTATGGTTGACTATTGCCACACATTTCCTTGAAATATCTACCCATTCCTTGTAAAAGGCATGAGAATGTACTAAATAGCACGAGGATGGTTTTCCAGACCATTCTTGTGCACCTTTTCATGCATCGATTGTTCGAATTTGAATTATGTGCATTAATGCCTAGAAAATGCAAGTAATCCCCTAAACATGGTAAATGAGCACAGAAAAATGTCAAATTTGAACTCGTTGCATCTGAGGGAGTATGTTGATTGTTGGAAAAAACTAAATGACAAACTAGGACGGAAATTTGGATTCCTCTTCAATCTTGGTGATTTCCCTCTCAAAAGCATGGAACTTCGTCGGTGATGGTTCGATTTGTGAGGGGCGTGCATGACAACATTAATCAAACCTTCTTAGCTTTTAACTAGGGCACAGTGAGGCCATACCATGATGGCACCATGCCAAGCGTCATGTTTCTCAAGCACGTATTTCATTTTCCTATAGTTCCTAACCCAGTAAATGACGCGTTTTGGTTGACTATTACCACACATTCCCTTGAAATCTCCGCCTGTTCCCTGTACAAGTATTGAGGATTTACTAAATACCACGATGGTTTTCTCAGACCGTTCATGTGCACCTTTTCATGCACCGATTGTTTGAATTTGAATTATGTGGATTAATGCCTAGAAAATGAACATAATCCCCTAATATGGTAAATGAGCCCGGAAAATGCCAAATTTGAGGACGTTGCATTCGAGGGGGTATGTTGATTGTAGAAAAAACTGAATGAGAAGCTAGGAAGGAAATTTGGATTCCCGGGCCCTTCAATCTTGCTGATTCCCCTCGAAACCATGAAATTTCATTGGCGATGGTTCGATTTATGAATGGCGTGCATGACGACATAAGACAAACATTCTCAATTTTTTACCAGGGCATGGTGAGGCCACACATGTCCTTGAAATATCTGCCCATTCCTTGTAAAAGGCATGAGAAATTACTAAATAGCATGACCATGGTTTTCTAGACCGTTCTCTTGCACCTTTTTCGATGGTTTGAATTTGAATTATGTGCATTAATGCCTAGAAAATGCACATAATCCCCTAAATATTGTAAATGAACCCGGAAAAGTGCCAAATTTGAACGCGGTGATTAGCAGGGTTTATCTTCATCGCTAAAACTCATGGATAAAGGACAAAGGAAATTTGGATTCCCATTCAATCTCGGTGATTTACTATCGCACACGATTCATCTCCGTCGCCTCTACAAACCGTGTGTGTTCACTCACACATGCAAAAGGAAAAAAGAAAACTCTCGCCCCTTCGTCCCCACCCACTCGCCGCGGACTCCTCCGCAACTCTGCACCTCATCAACTTCTATCATGGCGGCCACCATAAGCTCGACGGCGCTGTTGTCGGCGGGCGGAGGTTGTGCTCCAAACGGCATGGGATTTTGCCCCTACCGCTTCCCACCACCTATCTGCACCGACATTCTAGACTCTGGTCGACTGGGTTTTTCTACGAGATTGGCCCAGGGATTTTTCTCATGGAGAAGGTAATCAACTTAGCAAAACATTCACTCATCTCTTATCGCAATCCGTCCATCGCTGTTAATCAACTGGCGGAAATCGCTGTGGAATCATTTTTTGTTCTAGCTGATTCGTGGGTGGTCATTCATGTGTCCACAGTGCGAGCACAAATCAGGCAAGTGTGGTCGCGGCCAGTCAAAAACGAAGTTCTATCTCACCATTCTGGATGACTTCAGGGAGCGCTCAGTATGTTCAATCTCAACCGACCACGGTCGGCATGGCCTAAATATGTGAACATATACCGACTGTTGCTACATTATCTATATATTTGCATCAAATCTTTGTTGCATTATCTATTTTAATTATATATTTTTGTACTTTGCTTTCATCTATATATTGATCTATTCTAACAGTTACTCCCACATTTGCATCTTGCTCTGTTATTTCAATATATATAATTTACGATCTTAATTTTCATTTCAAGCAGTACATCCCTTGCTTTGAAAGAACAGGAGTAGAAGGAAATCTTGGGCTTTACTTTGTTGATGACTCCCAGGATGTCATATTGACAACGCAACATGGACATACAATGACGGTTAGCGTAAAACTTGATAAAGATGGTCACTCCTATTTTAATGCGGACCTTTGGAGAAAAATGTCTAAGTGTTATGAACTGAAAGCTGGCAATAAAATTCTAGTGCGTCCACCATAGCCTGGTCTAACTAACATGGATGTTTACTTCCTCAACGTCATCAGCCGATCAAAGTCTGATCGAGGTTAGTGTCCTTTCAACTGTACATACTATCATATTACTTAGCAAAATCAGGGTGTTTGTTCTGACTAATTGATCACTATTTAAGCAACCAACTGTGGTTTCATATTCTAACTCTGTTCCTAGGCAATAACAAATTCTATTTACCAAATTGTGCGCACTATATATTCTTCTGCCATGTTTGGAATAAATAATACCTTTCCGCCTTTAAGTAGGATATGTTGAATGCATAGTGAACGATCTGTATGTTACTAAGCGTACCAAATTTCACTGGAAGGACTTGAAGCATGTCATAAACTTTCTTGATAATATAATAGAGATAGCACAGCGTATGAATGCTGGATTTTGGATGGGATTAATTATACCTATGGTGCACATATTGAACAAGACCAATTGTGTGCACAAAACGCTGGTAAAAAGTCTTATTTTAATGTTGATGCTCATAAACTATATATATCTTCAACATATGTTACAATTGGTTTTTATGCTACATTTCAACAGAAATTGCCCGCAGTAGCAGTTCCTGGTTCGATTTCCCGGCGTGGTCGAATTACACTTGTGCCTGCTAATAACACCAAAGTGATTGCAAGGTACTGCATTTCCCGCAGAAATGGAACCATTCAAACTAACAAGTTCTCGCTTGTCATGGCAATGCATCCGTATTGGAAAATTGGAGACACTGTTCTACTCATGCTCTATCAAGGCACAGGAGGGCTCTTCCTTTTCATTGAGGAGATGCCGAGTCGCCGTGATCAAGCTGCTTCCAACGGATAGTTGTGGTTGTTGGCCCTCAGCCTCTTAAAATGTGCTAGCTGTTACTATGTTAAGTATGTAGATATGGACCATATGGTTGTTGGTCGTTAGCCTCTTAAAGTGTGATAGTTGTTACTATGTTAAGTATCAAGATATGGACCATATGGTTGTCAAAACCGTGTTACGAAGATCCTCCTTTTATCAAATAGTGTAACCACTATATATATGTTACTCAAATGTTGTTAGCCAAGTTCTTAAATTTTCATGGAAAGTATTAGTATCGCATATAATTCTTTGAGTTTAAGCGTGTGCCCGATGTCCAGAAGGCATTTGCATATTAACTGTCCATATAGCAAATTCACACACATGTTAACATAAGGAAACATATGCGTAACTTACTAATCATTGCACATGAGTACTCGCAGACGCATCATGTGCGATACTCCTAGCCACCGCAAGCAACTAGTTTGCATTTTCCAAAGTTTTTTGTACGAACAGAATCGCACACGAACTTACTATAGTAACCGTCTGTGTTATAATTTCTCCTCGCAAACAGTTCATCCGAGTGGGCTATTTGCTGCGTATCACACATATCTGGTTTACACGAATCATTTGTGTTCTTTTGGCTGATCGCAAATGCCACACATCACACACATCTCGTTAAGATGAACCATTTCCGTTCTCTTACCTAATCGAAAACAGTTTGTCCAAGTGAACCGTATGCGTATATCACACACACCTTGATCTGGTTGTCTATTTCTGTTGCATTCCCTAATAGCACATAGTTCATCGAAGAAAACAGTATGCCGTATATCACACACACATTGATATGCCTGCCCGTTTATGTTTTTCTTCCTCATCGCAAATATTTCTGCTGGATCAACCGTATGCCCAGCATCGCACAGGCAAGTAAAATCTGAACTGTGTTTGATGTGTCCGCCATCGCAAACGTTTGCACCCTTTTTGACGGTTTTTACACCACCGTTTGTGATTATTGCATCGCACACAGTTTCATCGAAGGGTCTCTGATCGTAGTGTCATGTTAGTAGCATCCTGCAGTACTGTACCGCAATCAAGAAAGGTGGTCCATCTTAAGGAGGACAAGATCGTCATCATCTAGATCAAGTGGACTATGCGCAAGGCAAAGGTTTGCCCTTGATAGGTTTTCTATTTTTCCGGTCTCATGGTGGTAGTTGGGAGACCAGATTTTAGGATCGATTGCCATACTATCAAGGGGGCTCTCAAGTCGGTAGCTTGATCGTATCGTTCGTAGAGAGCTCAAACCATTGCATACTTGCATCATCTTTCTTGGTTCTTGTTTGGTTCTTCTCCTTGTGAGATTTGGATCTTATGTTCATGTTCATGACAAGCTTGAGTTCATCAAAAACGGAGTTCACATGCATCTTCTATGATGTTTTCGATGTTGGGGTTTTTGTTGGTTCTTCATTCATAGAGGTTTCACATCTCTGTACCTTTTTTTTCACATCTCTGTACCTGTTGCTGTTGGATGCTACTCGTCGTTATCTATCCAACAAGGTTGAGTTTGCACAATTCAAAGCTCATTTGCAGAAGTTGTGGCATTTCATGCTTTATTGTACCCTCTGTTTTCTCTGCTGTGTTTCTGAAGGCCTCAAGCGGCAGTAACACTCTGTCGACCGGTAGTACCACTTGTAAGCGGAAGTATTGCAGCCATGTGTCATGCGTAGTACCGCAATCTGCTGCTTCTGGGGATGCGATTTTTCGTGTCGGGTCGCGTAGTAGTGGAACGGTAGTATGAGCGGTAGTACCGCTTGTAAGCGGTAGTACAACCCATGCACTACTGCACCACTTCTGCTCCCCTCCAGGACCCTGCATGCTCCCAGCAGTTGTAGAGCGGTAGTGGGTGTGCGACACTACTGCCTATAAGCGGTAGTACCGTTGGTGCGGCTCTGCTTCACCCCATCTGTCCTGCTCTGCCTCCTTAGTGCCCCGAGCTACCGCTGGGGCGAGCGGTTGTACCACTCTGGCGGCACTACCGGCTCGTGGTCTTGCACCATTGCACCGCTCTATGTGCACTACCGCCCGGGCGGTAGTACCGCTCCCCTCAGCAATATTACCGCTCGTGTGCGGGCTGAGCACATAACAGTTGGATTTGGGAGGTACTATAAAAAAGGATCCTTCTTCCCCATTGAACCTTATCCTAGAGCTTGCATTTGCCCCCCATTGTTGACCTTCTTCGAGCTTCCTATCTCTCAATCCCTTCAATGATTCTTGCTAGTTCTTGAGAAAAAAGAGAGAGGAGATCTAGATCTACGTTTCCACCAATCACTTTCTCCTCTATATGAGGGGAACCCCTTGGATCAAGATCTTGGAGTTCTTTTTCTTCTTGATGACCCACAAGTATAGGGGATCTATCGTAGTCCTTTCGATAAGTAAGAGTGTCGAACCCAGCGAGGAGCAGAAGGAAATGACAAGCGTTTTTCAGTAAGGTATTCTCTACAAGCACTGAAATTTATTGGTAACAGATAGTTGTGTGATAAGAAAATTTGTAATGAGTAACAAGTAATAAAAGTAACTAAGGTGCAGCAAGGTGGCCCAATTCTTTTTCTAGCAAAGGACAAGCCTGGACGAACTCTTATATAAAGCAAAGCGCTCCCGATGACACATGGGAATTGTTGTTAAGTTAGTTTTCATCATGCTCATATGATTCATGTTCGTTACTTTGATAATTTGATATGTGGGTGGATCGGTGCTTCGGTGCTGCCCTTCCTTGGACAAGCCTCCCACTTATGATTAACCCCTCTTGCAAGCATCCGCAACTACGAAAGAAGAATTAAGATAAATCTAACCATAGCATGAAACATATGGATCCAGATCAGCCCCTTACGAAGCAACACATAAACTAGGGTTTAAGCTTCTGTCACTCTAGCAACCCATCATCTACTTATTACTTCCCAATGCCTTCACCTAGGCCCAAATAATGGTGAAGTGTCATGTAGTCGACGTTCACATAACACCACTAGAGGAAAGACAACATACATCTCATCAAAATATGAAATGAATACCAAATTCACATGATTACTTATAACAAGACTTCTCCCATGTCCTCAGGAACAAACGTAACTACTCACAAAGCATATTCATGTTCATAATCAGAGGAGTATTAATTATCATTAAGGATCTGAACATATGATCTTCCACAGAATAAACTAACTAGCATTAACTACAAGGAGTAATCAACACTACTAGCAACCCACAGGTACCAATATGAGGTTTTGAGACAAAGATCGGATACAAGAGATGAACTATGGTTTGAGAGGAGATGGTGCCGGTGAAGATGCTGTTGGAGATTGACCCCTTCTTGATGAGAGGATTGTTGATGATGATGATGGCTTCGATTTCCCCCTCCCGGAGGGAACTTTCCCCGGCAGAACAGCTCCGTCGAAGCCCTAGATTGGTTCTGCCCAAGTTCGCTTCGTCCCGAAAGCTTCATTCTAATTTTTTCCAGGTCAAAACACACCATATAGCAGAAGATGGGCGTCGGGGGCCTGCCAGGTTGCCCACAAGATCGGAGGGCGCGCCCTCCACCCTTGTGGATGGCAGGTGGCCCCCCTCTACTGCTTTCTTCGCCAAATATTTATTATATATTCCAAAAATATTCTCCGTGAAGTTTCAGGACTTTTGGAGTTGTGCAGAATAGGTGTGTAATATTTGCTCCGTTTCCAGTCCAGAATTTCAGCTGCCGAGATTCTCCCTCTTCATGTTAACCTTATAAAATAAGAGAGAAAAGGCATAAGTATTGTGATATAATGTGTAATAACAGCCCATAATGCAATAAATATCAATATAAAAGCATGATGCAAAATGGACTTGTCAACTCCCCCAAGCTTAGACCTCGCTTGTCCTCAAGCGAAAGCCGATATCGAAAAATATGTCCACATGTTTAGAGATAGAGGTGTCGATAAAATAAAATACTGACATGAGGGCATCATGATCATCTTTAGGTAAACAACATATAATTGTCATATAATTTCTTATGCTAAAGTAACAATTCGTTCACAAAGTAAAGTATGAATCAGAAACTTCATTGAAAACTAACAAACTATGATCTCAGTCATTGAAGCAATTGCATTTTATCATAACATTGGAAAGAGTCAATATAAGAGCTTTTCAGCAAGTCCACATACTCAACTATCATTTAATCTTTCACAAGTGCTAACACTCACACGATACTTATGGGTACAAAGTTTCAATCAGACACAGAGAAAGATAGGGGCTTATAGTTTTGCCTCCCAACTTTTTACCTCAAGGGTAATGTCAACAATAATACTATATGATAACCTACATCCGAGTGGATATATATATATATATATATATATATATATATGTATATATATATATTAGGATCTTTCCAACACATAGTGCTTGCCAAAGGATAAAGTGTAAAAAGGAAAGGTGAAGATCATCATCACTCTTGTGTGAAGGTAGAAGATAAAAATAAAAGATAGGCCCTTCGCAGAGGGAAGCAGAGGTTGTCATGCGCTTTTATGGTTGGATGCACAAAATCTTAATGCAAAAGAACGTCACTTTATATTGCCACTTGTGACAGGGACCTTTGTTATGCAGTTCGTCGCTTTTATTTCTTCCATATCACAAGCTCGTATAAAGCTTATTTTCTTCACACTAATATATCATACATATTTAGAGAACAATTTTTATTGCTTGCACCGATGACAACTTACTTGAAGGATCTTACTCAATCCATAGGTAGTATGGTGGACTCTCATGGCAAAACTAGTTTAAGGGATGTTTGGAAGCACAAGTAGTATCTCTACTTGGTGCAAAGAATTTGGCTAGCATGAGAGGGAAAAGCAAGCTCAACATGTTGTAGGATCCATGACAATATTACTTCTATTCGGATATAAGCAAATGTAACTCATTATGTTGTCTTCCTTGTCCAATATCAACTTTTTGGCATGTCATATTTTAGTGAGTGCTCACAATTATAAAAGATGTCCAAGATAGTATATTTATATGTGAAGCCTCTATTTTTTATTACTTCCTATTAATTGCAACAATGACCAAAACTATGTTTTTCAATGCTACGTCTTGAGCTTGTGTTGGTTTTCCTCGAAGAGGAGAGGGTGATGCAGCAAAGTATAGTGTAAGTATTTCCCTCAGTTTTGCGAACCAAGGTATCAATCCAGTAGGAGGCTCCTCAAAAGTCCCACGCACCTACACAAACAAACTGAGAACTCGCAACCAACACAATAAAGGGGTTGTCAATCCCTTCACGGCCACTTGTGAAAGTGAGATCTAATAAAGATAGTATGATAAGATAAATATATTTTTGGTATTTTATAAGATAGATGCAAAAAGTAAAGATGCAAATAAAGGTAGATTGAAAGCAAATATGATAAGAGATAGACCCGGGGGCCATAGGTTTCACTAGAGGCTTCTCTCAAGATAGCATAAATA
The DNA here is from genome assembly GCA_963921465.1 of Triticum timopheevii. NCBI lineage: Eukaryota > Viridiplantae > Streptophyta > Magnoliopsida > Poales > Poaceae > Triticum > Triticum timopheevii. Next base: position 166,415,910 of record OY997272.1, on the reverse strand, counting down.
TTACGGTGGGTGAACAAATTACTATCGAGCAATTGATAGAAAAGCGCATAGTTATGAGATTATCTAGGCATGATCATGTATATAGGCATCACGTCCATAACAAGTAGACCGACTCCTGCCTGCATCTACTACTATTACTCCACACATTGACCGATCCTGCCTGCATCTAGAGTATTAAGTTCATAAGAACAGAGTAACGCATTAAGCAAGATGACATGATGTAGAGGGATAAACACATGCAATATGATATAAACCCCATCTTGTTATCCTCGATGGCAACAATACAATACGTGTCTTGCAACCCGTTCTGTTACTGGGTAATAACACCGCAAGATTGAACCCAAAGCTAAGCACTTCTCCCATGGCAAGAAAGACAAATCTAGTAGGCCAAACCGAACTGATAATTTGAAGAGACTTGCAAAGATAACTCAATCATACATAAAAGAATTCAGAGAAGATTCAAATATTATTCATAGATAAACTTGATCATAAACCCACAATTCATCGGATCTCGACAAACACACCGCAAAAAGAGTTTACATCGAATAGATCTCCACAAGAGAGGGGGAGAACATTGTATTGAGATCCAAAAAGAGAGAGAAGCCATCCAGCTAATAACTATGGACCTGTAGGTCTGTGGTAAACTACTCACAACTCATTGGAGGGGCAAGGATGTCGATGTAGAGGCCCTCCATGGTTGATTCCCCCTCCGGTAGAGTGCCGGCGAAGGCTCCAAGATGGGATCTCGCGAATACAGAAGGTTACGGTGGTGGAAATTGTGTTTCGTGGTGCTCCTGGATGTTTTCGGGGTACGTAGGTATATATAGGAGGAAGAAGTACATCGGTGGCCGCCCGAGGGGCCCACGAGACAGGGGGCGCGCCCTACAGGGGGGGGGGCGTGGCCCCCTATCTCGTGGGTCCCTCGGAGGCTTCTTGGCTTGCACTCCAAGCTCTCCGGATCATGTTTGTTCCAAAAATCACGTTCCCGAAGGTTTCATTCCATTTGGACTCCATTTGATATTCCTTTTCTTCGAAATACTGAAATAGGCAAAAAAACCCAACAATATGGGCTGGGCCTCTGGTTAGTAGGTTAGTCCCAAAAATGATATAAATGTGTAAAATAAAGCCCATAAACATCCAAATGGGGTAATATAATAGCATGGAACAATCAAAAATTATAGATACGTTGGAGACGTATCAAGCATCCCCAAGCTTAATTCCTGCTCGTCCTCGAGTAGGTAAATGATAAAAAGAGAATTTTTGATGTGGAATGCTACCTAGCATAATTCATAATGTAAGTTTCTTTATTGTGGCATGAATGTTCAGATCCAAATGAATACAAAATAAAAGTTCATATTGACATAAGAAATAGTAATACTTCAAGCATACTAATAAAGTAATCATGTCTTCTCAAAATAACATGGCTAAAGAAAGTTATCCCTACAAAATCATATAGTCTGGCTATGCTCTATCTTCGTCACACAAAGTATTTAATCATGCACAACCCCGATGACAAGCCAAGCAATTGTTTCATACTTTAATAATCTCAAACTTTTTCAACTTTCACGCAATACATGAGCGTGAGCCATGGACATAGCACTATATGTGGAATAGAATGGTGGTTGTGGAGAAGACAAAAAAAGAAGATAGTCTCACATCAACTAGGCCTATCAACGGGCTATGGATATGCCCATTAATAGATATCAATGTGAGTGAGTAGGGATTGCCATGCAACGGATGCACTAGAGCTATAAATATATGAAAGCTCAACAAAAGAAACTAAGTGGGGTGCATCCAACTTGCTTGCTCACGAAGACCTAGGGCACTTTTGAGGAAGCCCATCATTGGAATATACAAGCCAAGTTCTATAATGAAAAATTCCCACTAGTATATGAAAGTGACAACATATGAGACTCTCTATCATGAAGATCATGGTGCTATTTTGAAGCACAAGTGTGGAAAAAGAGATAGTAGCATTGTCCCTTCTCTCTTTTTCTCTCATTTTATTTTTTTTCTTTTTTTTCTTTGGCCTTTCACTTTTTTTCTCTTTTTTTTCTTTTTGTAAAGTCCGAAGTCTCATCCCGACTTGTGGGGGAATCATAGTCTTCATCATCCTTTCCTCACTAGGATAATGCTCTAATAATGAAGATCATCACACTTTTATGGATTTACAACTCAAAGCTAGAACAAGATATGACTCTATATGAATGCCTCCGGCGGTGTACCGGGATATGCAATGAATCAAGAGCGACATGTATGAAAATTATGAAGGTGGCCTTGCCACAAATACAATGTCAACTACATGATCATGCAAAAAGCAATATGACAAAAGTAATGCGTGTCATATGAACGGAACGGTGGAAAGTTGCATGGCAATATATCTCGGAATGGCTATGGAAATGCCATAATAGGTAGGTATGGTGGCTATTTTGAGGAAGGTAGATGGTGGGTATATGGTACCGGCGAAAGTTGCACGGTACAAGAGAGGCTAGCAATGGTGGAAGGGTGAAAGAGTGTGTATAATCCATGGACTCAACATTAATCAAAAGAACTCATATACTTGTTGCAAAAATTTAGAAGTCATCAAAAACCAAAGCACTACGTGCATGCTCCTAGGGGGATAGATTGGTAGGAAAAGACTATCGCTCGTCCCCGACCGCCACTCATAAGGAAGACAATCAATAAATAAAATTGTGCTCCAACTTCATCACAAAGTGGTTCACCATACGTGCATGCTACGGGAATCACAAGCTTCAACACAAGCATTCTTTAAATTCGTAATCACCCAACTAGCATGACTTTAATATCACTACCTCCATATCTCAAAATAGTTATCAAGCATCAAATTGATCATAGCATCCAATTCACTTTTTATGATAGTTTTTATTATACCCAACTTGGATGCTCATCATTCTAGGACCAACTTTATGATCATAGCAAATACCATGCTGTTCTAAAAGACTCTCAAAAAGATATAAGTGAAGCATGAGAGACTATCAATTTCTTCAAAATTAAGACACCACCGTGCTCTAAAAGATATAAGTGAAGCACTAGAGCAAAAACTATCAAGCTCAAAAGATATAAGTGAAGCACATTGAGTATTCTAGCAAATTCTAATCAAATAGGCTTCTCCCAAAAGGTGTGTACAGCAAGGATGATTGTGGTAAACTAAAAGGCAAAGGCTAATATAATACACGACGCTCCAAGCAAAACACATATCATGTGGCGAATAAAAATATAGCTCCAAGTAAAGTTACCAATGAACGAAGACGAAAGAGGGGATGCCCAAGGCAAAGGCTAATATAATACACGACGCTCCAAGCAAAACACATATCATGTGGCGAATAAAAATATAGCTCCAAGTAAAGTTACCAATGAACGAATACGAAAGAGGGGATGCCTTCCCGGGGCATCCCCAAGCTTAGGCTTTTGGCTATACTTGAATATATTGGGGTTCCATAAGCATCCCCAAGCTTAGGCTCTTTCCACTCCTTATTCCATAGTCCATAAAAGCTTTACCCAAAACTTGAAAACTTCACAACACAAAACTCAAAGGGAAATCTTATAAGCTCCGTTAGTGAAAGAAAACAAAACCACCACATAAGGTACTGTAATGAACTCATTCTTTATTTATATTGGTGTTAAACCTACTGTATTCCTACTTCTTTATGGTTTATAAACTAATTTACTAGCCATAGATGCATTGAAATAAGCAAACAACACACGAAAAACAGAATCTGTCAAAAACAGAACAGTCTGTAGCAATCTGTAACTAACGCAAACTTATGGAACTCTAAAAATCCTACCAAAATAGGAAGTCCTGGACAATTTGTTTATTGAACAGCAGCAAAAATAATCAACGCAAAATCACGTTCCTGTGATTTAACAAAATTATATTCGTGCGTGCAAAGTTTCTGTTTTTCAGCAGAATCAAATCAACTATCATCGTAGGTTATCCTATAGGTTCTACTTGGCACAAACACTAAGTAAAAGATAAAAACACATCTAACCAGAAGGTAGATGCAAGATTTATTACTAAACAGGAGCAAAAGCAAAAAACATAAAGAAAATTGGGTTGCCTCCCAACTAGCGCTATTGTTTAACGCCCCTAGCTAGGCATAAAAGCAAGGATAGATCTAAGGAGTGCCATCTTTGGCACTAAATTCATAAGTAGCACGCATGATAGATTCATAAGGTAATTTGACTTTCTTTCTCGGAAAGTGCTCCATGCCTTTCTTTAAAGGAAATTGGAATCTAATGTTCCCTTCCTTCATATCAATAATCGCACCAATCGTTCTAAGGAAAGGTCTACCATGAATAATAGGGCAAGAAAGATTGCAATCTATATCAAGAACGATAAAATCTACGGGCACCAAATTTCTATTTGCAACAATAAGAACATCATTGATCCTTCCCATAGGATTTTTAATGGTGGAATCCGCAAGGTGCAAATTTAAAGAGCAATCATCAAGATCATGGAAACCTAGAATATCACATAAAGTTTTCGGAATCGTGGAAACACTAGCACCCAAATCACACAAAGAAAAACACTCATAATCTTTAATTCTAATCTTTATAGTAGGTTCCCACTCATCATTAAGTTTTCTAGGTATAGAAACTTCGAAATTAAGTTTTTCATCATAAGATTGCATCAAGGCATCAACAATATGTTTGGTAAAAGCTTTATTTTGACTATAAGCATGAGGAGAATTAACAACGGATTGCAACAAGGAAATACAACCTTTTAAAGAGCAATTATCATAATCAAATTCCTTGAAATCCGAGATAGTTGGTTCACTATTATTAGAAGTTGAGGATTCTCCAATCTCACTTTTACCAAATTTAACATCAAGATCTAAAGACTCCGAATTTTTGGGACGCCTTCTAGGCAAAGTTGATTCATTATCACTCCCATAATCATCAAAATTCATATTGCAAAACATAGATCCAATCGGAGACGCATCAATAACTTTAAGATCCTCATCATTATTTTCATGTTATTTTTCTAGTTTAGCGTCCATCTTATTGACTAAGGTGGCTTGCTTGTCAGAAATTTTGGCTATAGCATTTTCAAGCCGGGTAATTTGAGCATTAACACCATAGAATTCTTTATTCATATCATCAAGTTCTTTGTTCATAAACCCCAAAAAACTTTTTTGTTCCTTAAGATCTTTTCTAAAGAAATTATTATGCTCAAATTGCGAATTCATAAAGCTTCTAATATTTGATTCAATCTCATCCATCCTTGCGAGAAGGTGGCCAGGACCCTTGGGCGCAGCCATAAGGTCAAAAAAGCAAACAATCACACAAAAGAAGGCAAGTGAAAAGAGAGGAGGAGATTGGGAAAGAGAGGGAGAATAAAACGACAAAGGTGAAGTGGGGGAGGGGAAAACGAGAGGCAAATGGCAAATAATGTAAATGCGAGGGAGATGGGTTTGTGATGGGTACTTGGTATGTCTTGACTTGAGCGAAGACCTCCCCGGCAACGGCGCCAGAAATCCTTCTTGCTACATCTTGAGCTTGTGTTGGTTTTCCTTGAAGAGGAGAGGGTGATGCAGCAAAGTGTAGCGTAAGTATTTCCCTCAGTTTTGAGAACCAAGGTATCAATCCAGTAGGAGGCTCCTCAAAAGTCCCACGCACCTACACAAACAAACTGAGAACTCGCAACCAACGCAATAAAGGGGTTGTCAATCCCTTCACGGCTTCTTGCGAAAGTGAGATCTAATAAAGATAGTATGATAAGATAAATATATTTTTGGTATTTTATAAGATAGATGCAAAAAGTAAAGATGCAAATAAAGGTAGATTGAAAGCAAATATGATAAGAGATAGACCCGGGGGCCATAGGTTTCACTAGAGGCTTCTCTCAAGATAGCATAATTATTATGGTGGGTGAACAAATTACTGTCGAGCAATTGATAGAAAAGCGCATAGTTATGAGATTATCTAGGCATGATCATGTATATAGGCATCACGTCCATAACAAGTAGACTGATTCCTGCCTGCATCTACTACTGTTACTCCACACATCGACCGACTCCTGCCTGCATCTAGAGTATTAAGTTCATAAGAATAGAGTAACGCATTAAGCAGGATGACATGATGTAGAGGGATAAACACATGCAATATGATATAAACCCCATCTTGTTATCCTCGATGGCAACAATACAATACGTGTCTTGCAACCCTTTCTGTCACTGGGTAAGAACACCGCAAGATTGAACCCAAAGCTAAGCACTTCTCCCATGGCAAGAAAGACCAATCTAGTAGGCCAAACCAAACTGATAATTCAAAGAGACTTGCAAAGATAACTCAATCATACATAAAAGAATTCAGAGAAGATTCAAATATTATTCATAGATAAACTTGATCATAAACCCACAATTCATCGAATCTCGACAAACACACCGCAAAAAGAGTTTACATCGAATAGATCTCCACAAGAGAGGGGGAGAACATTGTATTGAGATCCAAAAAGAGAGAAGAAGCCATCTAGCTAATAACTATGGACCCATAGGTCTGTGGTAAACTACTCACAACTCATCAGAGGGGCAAGGATGTTGATGTAGAGGCCCTCCGTGGTTGATTCCCCCTCCGACAGAGTGCCGGCGAAGGCTCCAAGATGGGATCTCACGAATACAGAAGGTTAAGGCGGTGGGAATTGTGTTTCGTGGTGCTCCTGGATGTTTTCGGGGTACGTAGGTATATATAGGAGGAAGAAGTACGTCGGTGGCCGCCCGAGGGGCCCACGAGACAGGGGGGCGCGCCCTACAGGGGGGGGGGGTGCGTCCCCCTATCTCGTGGGGCCCTCGGAGGCTTCTTGGCTTGCACTCCAAGCTCTCCGGATCATGTTTGTTCCAAAAATCACGTTCCCGAAGGTTTCATTCCGTTTGGACTCCATTTGATATTCCTTTTCTTCAAAATACTGTAATAGGCAAAAAAAACAGCAATATGGGCTAGGCCTCCGGTTAGTAGGTTAGTCCCAAAAATGATATAAATGTGTAAAATAAAGCCCATACACATCGAAAAGGGGTAATATAATAGCATGGAACAATCAAAAAATATAGATACGTTGGAGACTTATCAGTAAACTCTCAGCAAATTTTATTCATCATACTCTTTATATGTGAAGTCATTACTCTCCATAAGATCAATATATGATCTCTTTTATTTCTTTTTATTATTTATTTTTATTCCCTCAAGATCATAGAAAGAAAGCAAAGCCCTCAACTCAAAACTACTCTTTATTATATATAACTCAAGGACTCGATTACATAGATAGAGATTAAAGCAAAACTCAAAGCTAGTTCATACTAAAACTTTATTCTACTATATCAAGATATAACAAAAAGGATCAAAACTATGAAATACGATAAAGATAAAAGTGTGATGGTGATATGATACCGGGGCGCCTCCCCAAAGCTTGGCAGCTGCAAAGGGGAGTGCCCATACCCATGTATTTATATCTCTTTCTTCGGAGGTGGTGATGATGGAGTTGTTGATGAAGTAGTGCCACACTTCGAGCGCAGGAGAAATCTAATATACGAATCATGCTCTGGAGGGTAATGATATGCTCTTGCAACAGAATATTTTCACGGGTAAGATATTTGTTTTGCACACGAACTAATTCAATGATCTTGAAAGCTTCAATTTCAATAGGGGTAAGATGATTGTAGTAAGGTTGAAGGAGGTCTTCTTCTTTTGCTGCCGGAACTTGATCTTCCGCGGCCTTCTTGATCTTATCACCCTCGTTGATTTCCCCAAGTTCTTCTCTCTTCATCTCTATCTTCATTAGCCAAGCATTGTCACCCACTTTGTTGGAGGAGGGGGACAACATGATGCCTGGCCTTGAAAACTCTAGCAGAAAATAGCTCAAAACGAAAACAGGGGATCTTGTACGGTGGTCAAAACCTTCGGGAGATTATATAATGATTTTTTACCGACCAAAAGAAGTGTCATGCAAGAAAGCGAAGTTCGGAGAGCACACGAGGTGACCACAAGGCAGTGGGCGCGCCCTCCACCCTTGTGGATGCCTCGCGCGCTCTTCAGACTACTTTTAATTTTCCTAATTTTTTAAATTTTCCAAAACGGAGAAAATTGCCGTTGGAAACGTTTTGGAGTCGGTTTACTTATCGTACCACATACCTATTCCTTTTTGGAGTCTGAAACATTCTGGAAAGTGTCCCTTATCTACTCCTCCGGTGTTATGGTGTCAATAATATTGGTCTCAACATTTATGGGAGTACCTGAGATATAACCTTTGATTCTTTGACCGTTTACCACCTTTAGGTTTGTGCCTTTGGCGTTGTTGATTTTGATGGCACCGGAACGATATACCTCCTCGATGATGTAAGGACCTTCCCATTTAGAGAAGTTTTCCTGCAAAAAATCTTAAACGAGAGTTGTATAGCAAAACATGATCACCTACATTAAACTCACGCTTTTGTATCCTTTTGTCATGCCATCTTTTAACCTTTTCTTTAAACAACTTGGCATTCTCATAGGCTTGGGTTCTCCATTCATCAAGTGAGCTAATGTCAAATGACCTCTTCTCACTGGCAAGTTTGAAATCATAATTGAGCTCTTTAATAGCCCAATATGCCTTATGTTCTAGTTCGAGAGGTAAGTGACATGCTTTTCCATAAACCATTTTATACGAGACATACCCACAGGGTTTTTATAAGCAGTTCTATAAGACCATAATGCATCATCAAGTTTCTTAGACCAATTTTTTCTAGATCTATTAACAATCTTTTGCAAAATCAATTTAATCTCTCTATTGCTCAATTCTACTTGACCACTAGACTTAGGATTATATGGAGATGCAATTATATGGTTAACATCCTATTTAGCAAGCATTTTATGGAAAGAACCATGAATTAAATGTGAACCACCATCAGTCATTAAATATATAGGGACTCCAAACCTCGGAAAAATAACTTCTTTAAGCATCTTAATAAAAGTGTTATGATCAACACTACTAATTGGAATATCTTCTACCCACTTAGTAATGTAATCAACAACAATTAAAATATGTGTATACCCATTAGAGGAAGGAAAAGGTCCCATATATTCAAAGCCCCAAACATCAAATGGTTCAATAACAAGTGAATAATTCATAGGCATTTCCTGACGTCTACTAATATTACCGATTCTTTGGCATTCATCACAAGACAAGACAAACTTATGAGCATCCTTGAAGAGAGTAGTCCAATAAAAATCAGATTGCAATACCTTGTGTGCAGTTCTATCTCCAGTGTGGTGTCGTTCGTAAGACTCGGAATGGAACTTGTGTAGGATCTGTCCCTATTCATGCTAAGGTACACAGCGTCTAATAGCACCATCTACCCCTTCTTTATAAAGGTGTGGGTCATCCCAAAAGTAATGTCTTAAATCATAGAAAAACCTTTTCTTTTGCTGGTATGTGAAACTAGGTGGTATGAATTTAGCAACAATGTAATTAGCATAATCAGCATACCATGGAGCATTACGAGAGGCATTTATGACAGCTAATTGTTCATCAGGAAGGCTATCATCAATAGGCAATGGGTCATCAAGAACATTTTCTAACTTAGACAAGTTTTCAGCAACAGGGTTCTCAGCTCCCTTTCTATCAATAATATGCAAGTCAAATTCTTGTAACAAGAGAACCCATCTAATGAGTCTAGGTTTAGCATCTTTCTTTTCCATAAGATATTTAATAGCAGCATGATTAGTGTGAACAATTACTTTGGAATCAACAATGTACAGTATGAACTTATCACAAGCAAAAACAACTGCTAAGAATTCTTTTTCAGTAGTAGCATAATTTCTCTGGGCACAGTCTAGAGTTTTACTAGCATAATGAATAACACTCAATTCCTTATCAACTCTTTGCCCTAGAACAACACCAACAACATAATCACTAGCATCACACATAATTTCAAAGGGTAAATTCCAATCAGGTGGTTGAATAATAGGTGCAGAAATCAAGGCTTTTTTAAGTATTTCAAATGCTTCTACACAATCATCATCAAAAACAGAAGGAACATCTTTTTTGCAAGAGATTATTAAGAGGCCTAGAAATTTTAGAGAAGTCTTTAATAAACCTCCTATAGAAACCAGCATGACCAAGGAAACGTCTTATACCTTTGATATCTTTAGGACACGACATCATTTCAATAGCATCTACTTTAGCTTTATCAACTTCAATACCTCTTTCAGAAATTGTATGCCCCAAGACAATACCTCCATTAACCATAAAGTGGCACTTCTTCCAATTCAAGACAAGATTAGTTTATTCACACCTTTGCAAAACTCGATCAAGGTTGCTTAAGCAATCATCAAAAGAAGTTTCGTAAACGGAGAAATCATCCATGAAAACCTCAACATTCTTTTCACAAAAATCAGAGAATATAGCAGTCATACATCTTTGAAAGAAAGCAGGTGCATTGCACAAACCAAAAGGCATATGTTATAAGCAAAGGTACCGAAAGGGCAAGTAAAAGTGGCATTTGATCAATAAAAGGTAGAGGGTAATGATCTTTCCTAGTAACTTTGTTTAATTTGCAAAAATCAATTACCATTCTATAACCTGTAACAATTCTTTGTGGAGTCAATTCATTCTTATCATTAGGAACAACAGTAATACCTCCCTTCTTAGGGACACAATGAATGGGACTTACCCATCTACTATCAGCAATAGGATAAATTATACCTGCCTCCAGAAGCTTTAGTATTTCATTTCTTACCACTTCCTTCATCTTAGGATTTAACCGTCGTTGGTGATCAACAACTAGTTTAGCATCATGTTCCAAATTAATTTTGTGCTGACATAGAGTGGGACTAATGCCCTTAAGACCGTCAAGAGTATATCCAATAGCGGCATGGTGCTTCTTCAGAGTTTTCAATAATTTCTTTTCTTCATGCTCTGAAAGGTTAGCAGTAATAATAACAGGATATATCTACTTTTCATCAAGATAAGCATATTTCAAAGTATCAGGTAATTGGTTAAGCTCAAACACGGGATCACCCTTGGGTGGAGGAGGATCCCCAAGGATTTCAACACGCAAATTGTGTTTCAAAATAGGCCCTTGATTAAAGAATATTTCATCTATTTCTCTTATTTCATTCATAAACATATCATTTTCATGGTCTAGCAAATATTGTTCTAAAGGATCAGTAGGAGGCACGTCAATAGAAGCAAGACCAATAATTTCGTCCTTACTAGGCAATTCTTTATCATGGGGTTGTCTACGAAATTAAGAGAAATTAAAATCATGAGACATATCCCCTAAATCAACAGTAACAATATCTTTCTCGCAGTCTATCTTAGCATTAACTGTATTCAGGAAAGGTCTATCAAATATAATGGGACAAAAGTCATCTTGTGGGGAAGAAAGAACAATAAAATCACCAGGGTATTTTATTTTCCCACACAAGACTTCAACATCTCTAACAACCCCCAATTTGTCAAATAGTATCTCTATTGGCAAGCTTAATAGTAACATCAATATCTTCTAACTCCGCAGGTGCAATATCATTCATAATTTCTTTATATAAAGTAAAAGGATTTGCACTCACACTAGCACCCACATCACATAATCCATGATATCAATGATCTCCAATTTGAACGGAAACAACAGGCATGCCAACAACAGGTCTATGTTTATCTCTAATATCAGGTTTAGCAATTCTAGCAACTTCATCACTGAAATAGATAACATGCCCATGAATATTATCGACCAAGAGATCTTTAACCAGCAATACTAAGTTCAACTTTAATTTGTTCAGGGGGTGTAGGTGTTCTAGTATAACTCTTATGAACCACAGTTGGAGCTTTAGTATGATACTTTATTCTAACAGGAAAAGGTGGTTTCTCAATATGAGCAGTAGGAACAATAGGATCATCATTATAAGTAATAGTTTCTTCTTCAACTTTAATAGGTTCTACTACTTTCACTTCAATGGGAGGATTATATTTAAACCACTTCTCCTTAGGGAGATCAACATGAGTAGCAAAATATTCATAGAAATAAGATACTATCTCAGAGTCGAGTCCATATTTAGTGCTAAAATCACGAAAAGCATCGGTATCCATAAAAGATTTAACACAATCAAAATTAAGGTTTATACCTGACTCCTTACCTTCGTCGAGTTCCCAATCTTCAGAGTTGCATTTAATTCTTTCCAATAAATCCTATTTGAATTCAATATCCTTCTTCATAAAAGAACCAGTACAAGAAGTATCAAGCATGGATCGATCATTATGAGAAAGTCGAGCATAATTTTTTTGTATAATAATTTATATTGAGAACTCATGATTGGGGCATGAATATAACATTGAATTAAGCCTCTCCCAAGCTTGAGCGATACTTTCTCCTTCACAAGGACAAAAATTATATATATAGTTCCGATCATGATGAACTGGATGCATAGGATAAAACTTCTGATGAAATTCCAATTTCAATCGGTTGTAGTTCCATGATCCAATATCATCACATAGCCAATACCATGTCAATGCCTTTACCTTCAAAGATAAAGGGAAGACCTTCTTCTTGACAACATCCTCGGGCATACCTGCAAGCTTAAATAATCCACAAACTTCATCCACATAGATTAGGTGCAAATCAGGATGTAATGTTCCATCTCCTGCATAAGGATTAGCTAGCAGTTTCTCTATCATGCCCGAAGGAATTTCATAATAAATATTTTCAGTAGGTGCATTAGGTTGAGGAGCAACTCTTTGCTCTTCCGGTCAAGGTGAAGATACCCCGAACAAGCTCCTCAAAGGATTATTTTCCATAGTAACAAATGACAGCAAATTTCAGCACACTATATAAATGTTTCCTTGCCAAATTCCACTTACCAAAGGCGCTTCACTCCCCGGCATCAGCGCCAAAAAAGAGTCTTGATGACCCACAAGTATAGGGGATCTATCATAGTACTTTCGATAATTAAGAGTGTTGAACCCAATGAGGAGCAGAAGGAAATGACAAGCGGTTTCCAGTAAGGTATTCTCAACAAGCACTGAAATTATCGGTAACAGATAGTTGTGTGATAAGATAATTCGTAATGAGTAACAAGTAATAAAAGTAAATAAGGTGCAACAAGGTGGCCCAATCCTTTTTGTAGCAAAGTACAAGCCTGGACGAACTCTTATATAAAGCAAAGCGCTCTCGAGGACACATGGGAATTGTTGTCAAGTTAGTTTTCATCATGCTCATATGATTCGCGTTCGTACTTTGATAATTTGATATGTGGGTGGATCGGTGCTTGGGTTCTGCCCTTCCTTGGACAAGCCTCCCACTTATGATTAACCCCTCTCTCTCAAGCATCTGCAACTATGAAAGAAGAATTAAGATAAATCTAACCATAGCATGAAACATATGGATCCAAATCAGCCCCTTACGAAGCAACACATTGTGGGGACCTCGACTCATAAGTCGAGATCACCGAATGCACATGTACAGTGATCCCAGAGATCAATGCTCACTGAACACACAGAAGCTGAATAACAAGAGTCTTACATCCATACATACCGTCTTACACAAATTATGACCATTATGGTCGAGTCTGACATTGATAAAGCCTTAAGGGCTGAACATCAAATGAAACACAAGCAGCGGAAATCTTCGTCGATAAGTAGAACCCATGCCATCTGCCTTAACCCTACAGGCATTCTGACTGGGAAACATCCTAGTTTGCATGTTCGTCTCCAAAGAACTCTTCTTCGAACTCCGGTTCTTCCATGCCTGGTCAATTAAATAACCAGTGGCAAGCCAATGAGTACTTTGAATGTACTCGCAAGCAACCCATGTTTTTGGTTCAAGATACAATAATGCATGATATAGGTAATTTTTTTTTGCAGAAAGCTAGTTTTGAGTGCAATGACATGTTCAACAACTTGTAAGACATGCATCAAGAGAATTCAAGTAACCATGAGGACAGGTTACAGATATCAACATAAATAGAGTGGGCACCAACCCATCTCAATCATGTCAAGTCCCTTGACTTGACCCAAGTCATTTTATCAACACACACGCACACACATGGTTTGTAAACATGTGAACGTAGCCCAAGAGCGGTTACCCAACTGTCCTTGACCGTGGACACGGCTATTCGAATAGTTTTACACTCTGCAGAGGTTGCACACTTTACCCACTAGATCCGAGGAACTTCCGTGTCATCCACGACCCGCGGTACCTCAAGTACCCGGGGTAAGCACCCGATCACTACCTTTCCCTAGACGCACTAACATGGAGTCCACTCGATTGGTAGTAACCCCCGTGCCTAACATTTCACATCATAAAGTTGTGGAGCCTCGCTCCCATATTCATCACATACCACAAGCACGGGGTACCAACGGTGTGTCCGGTGCTGTAAAGACAATCATGGCCGCCCTACCTGGCACGACCCCGTCCCGAGAGAGAGCACCAACTCTCCCCCGTCACTAGTAATGCGGGCTCCAAGCTAGTATCGACCTAGGTAATCAATAATGCCCTTTCCCATATAAGGGTAGAGTGGTTGCGCATGTAAGGTTGGAATAACGGTCGCAACTTCAACCAATCCGTTTTGAAAACAACACACACTTGCCTTGGTAAACCACTCCGTCATCAAGTGGCTACCCAACTCATCATCTCCCCCGGGCATAAGTGGCACCCGATGGGGTTTTCGAAAAGGTCTTTTGAAAATACTTTGTCTCCATCACCATGCATATTCCCGCCCCTTTTTGCGTAGCACTACTTTAGCATCCTATCTACTCCCACCGGCATAACCCTCATAAGAAGGTAGGGTCATGCACAATGCAAGTATCAACGAGAAAGTACGGTGGCAAACCATCAAAGTGGTTACCACCTCATCATGATTCCGTTGCAACAACAATATGGTGCTATATGACATGCATAAAAAGGGTTTCATAGACATGGTCAAAGGGTTGCTTGCCTGGCTCAACAAAGTCTTCTGGGTCTTCAAAGTCTTCTGGTCCAACTCCTTCGTCAGCAACGCAATCTATCGTCGCAAAATAATAACGAGAAAAATAAGGCAATAATAAAACAGAAAAACCAAAGTGCTCAGAAAAATGTCAACTCATTTTTGTTAAATACTAGGGTGAAAGCTAAGAAGGGGAAAATTCCTAGTTTTGGATTTGGAGTAGCAGAATAGGAGAAATGGATTTACAAAGGTATATTTAAATGCTAAAAATCACATTTAAATATTTACAGTGAAGGAAAGGTTGTTGGATTAGAATGGAAGTTGCACCATTAAATAGGATGCAATATTCTAGGAATTTAGGAATTGGAATTAATTCATTTGGATAAATATTTTACCCTGTGGAATTTTTGGAAAAAGTGACAGAAAAGAAAAAGAAAGAGGGCCCTGTTCCTGCCGGGCCAGAACAGCTGCGGGGCAACAGGCCCAGCTAGCGGGCCGGCCCTGCCGAGCCAGCGCACAGCGCGCGCGCCCGCCCACCCATTTCAAACCTGACGGCCGGGGCCCGCAGGTCAGAGAGAGAGAGGGGCGCGGGAACGAGGGAGAGGATGACAGGCGGGGCCCACCTGTCATCACTAACCCGTGGATAGGGGGGTCGCGGTGCTCACCGGCGACGATGCAAGCCACGGCGAGCTCCGGCGAGTGCGGGGATGGCTTCGAGAGACAGCCGCACGTCGGTGGGTGGTGGACTTGGCCGGCGGGAATGCCTGGTTCACCGGCGACGAGGAGCTACGGTGGAGGAGCTTCGGGAGGCGGTAGCTCTGGCCGTTTCCGGCTGCAAAAGGAGCGGGGGAGAGAGGGGAAACGGTCAGTGAGAGGGGGCGGTTCCAGATCGAGGAAGAGGGGCGGCGGAGAGGGCCTGTACCCGGAGATCGACGGCGACCCGAGGCGGCGGAGCTCGAGCTCGATCTCGAGCTCGGGCTCGTCTGGAGAGGGGTGAGTGGTGTAGGGGGAGGCTTGGGTGGTGCAGGGAGCGAGTGGTGGAGAGAGAAGGGTTCGGGGAGGCCTTTAAATAGGCGAACGGCAAGGTCCAGTAGACCCGTGCGCCGGCGAGTTCACGCTCGTCGCTGCAGGGCTCGGGGGAAGCAGGCGTGGTGTCTGGGGCGTTCCTGGACTTGGACTACGCCGAGATAGATAGAGAGGGGGAGTGGGGAGCGGTCAGAGGGGCGCGCGTGTGAGCCGTGCCATTGGCGCGCTCGGGTGGCCTCTATTCGCTGGCGCGGAGGCGCGGGGAGGAGGAGAGAGGAGGGGGCCGACCGCGTAGCGTGCCGCGGACGCCGAGGCGCATCGGCAGGCGCGCGGGGGAGGCCCGAGGTGGCCGGAGCTGCTTGGCAGGGGGCGGCTACAGTGTGGGAGCACACTGTAGCGCGCTCTAGAGCGCGTCTATGGCTGCCCTGGCATTGTTTAAGAGGCAGGGGGCGTGCCCACTCGTGTCTGGCAGTGCTAGGGAGGAGTAAACAAGTGGGTAGGGGCATTGAATGCCATGGAGGGCCACTGGAGTGAGGAGGGAGGTGAGGAAGAGAGAGAAAGGGGCTGTCCAGAGAGGGAGAGAGAGATTTTACCCCTCCAATAAGTGAGCTGTGGTCTTGCCATTGTTACTGGAGGTGAAAGGGGACTAGGAGGAGCTGTGGTAAAAAGGGGAGCTCAAGGAGAATAGTGGAAGTGGTCAAAAATAGAATTTTGGTAAAGTGGCAGAAGGTGTTTGATGCTTGTTTGGTTAAGCAAATGAACTCCAAATGCCACGGGACTCCACAGGGTGAAATGACTCATATAAATATGGCCTTCCACCAATTTGGAGATTATTTGGGCAAAGTTGCCAATGCAACTTTTGTAAACCCTAGAAATGAGCAGAAATAGACTTGTGTAGGTCTAGTTGAGCATAACACTTCTCCTTGATGCACCACTTGGTGTAGTGGCCTCATTTGGTCATGTTAACATGCTCACAAAATTTGGGGTTAAGGGGAGAAAGTTGGTAGCACAAAGTTGCTCAAACTTGATTCTGGTCAGAGAGGGTTTTGGGGCATTTTGGTGAACCAAAATGACTTTAATTGACATCAGGCTTTGCAAGGTGATCACAATATGCATTTGTGACTTGCTGGATTTTACTTGGATTTTTGTGAAAATACTTCCTGTAGAAATATTTCAAATCCTTGAAATGGGCAGAAATGGTTTTGGGAGGTTTTGTCCAATATTTTGAACATGACCATGTGTTGAAACTCTTATATATGGAAAATATATGTCCACTGAGTTTCCCTGATTTTTGTAAAATATTTTTGAAATAATAAAATAATTTTTCCCTATTAAAGACCATTTCTGGCCTTAAGAAAAAGCTTTTAAATAAAATAGGAAAAATAGTTTTTAAAATTATATTTTTGTGGTTTATAGGAGTCCTACATCTAATAGGATTCAAATATACCTTTTGAAATATTTTTCATAACCCAAATCAAGTACTTGCAGTGCAAACCTCAATTTAGGGGTTTTTTTAAAACTAATTTTTAAAAATACTTTTTGGCCAAATTATTTTTGTAAGAAAATACTATGTTGTACTATACACATGGCATGATCATTGGGCAGAAGTTTGGGCAAGGAGATGAAGTACAGAAGGTGGAGTAGTTGACTTTAAAGCACACTTGAAAAGAATCACAGAGAGAAAACCAACTCCAAATAAAAGCCAAATAATGCAAAAGTTTTTGTTGGCCCAAAATTTCATGCTTTACTAATGCAAATGAAATGTTACAAAATGTTGGGTGTGACACACATAAACTAGGGTTTAAGCTTCTGTCACTCTAGCAACCCATCATCTACTTATTACTTCCCAATACCTTCCCCTAGGCCCAAATAATGGTGAAGTGTCATGTAGTCGATGTTCACATAACGCCACTAGAGGAAAGACAACATACATCTCATCAAAATATCGAATAAATACCAAATTCACATGATTACTTATAACAAGACTTCTCCTATTTCCTCAGGAACAATAACTACTCACAAAGCATATTCATGTTCATAATCATAGGAGTATTAATTATCATTAAGGATCTGAACATATGATCTTCCACCGAATAAACCAACTAGCATCAACTACAAGGAGTAATCAACACTACTAGCAACCCACAGATACCAATCTGAGGTTTTGAGACAAAGAATGGACACAAGAGATGAACTAGGGTTTGAGAGGAGATGGTGCTGGTGAAGATGTTGATGGAGATTGACCCCTTCTCGATGAGAGGATCGTTGGTGATCACGATGGCTTCGATTTCCCCCTCCCGGAGGGAAGTTTCCCTGGCAGAACAACTTCGCCAGAGCCCTAGATTGGTTCTGCCCAAGATCCGCCTCGAGATGGCGGTGCTTCGTCTTGAAATCTTCCTTCTGATTTTTCCAGGTCAAAACACATCATACAGCAGAAGATGGGCATCGGGGGCCTGCCAGGTGGCCCACATGATAGGATGGCGCGCCCAGGGAGTACGACGCATCCTCCACCCTTGTGGATGGCAGGTGGCCCCCCTTTGGTGCTTTCTTCCCCCAATATTTTTTATATAATCCAAAAATATTCTCTGTGAAGTTTCAGGACTTTTGGAGTTGTGCAGAATAGGTCTCTAATATTTGCTCCTTTTCCAGTCCAGAATTCTAGCTGTCGGCATTCTCCCTCATGTAAACCTTATAAAATAAGAGATAAAAGGCATAAGTATTGTGATATAATGTGTAATAACATCCCATAATGCAATAAATATCAATATAAAAGCATGATGCAAAATGGACGTATCGGTTCTCTTCTTCGTTCTTCCTCTCATTTCCCTCCCTAATATTAGTTGCTTGATAACTCACAAGTATAGGGGATCGCAACAGTTTTCAAGGGTAGAGTATTCAACCCAAATTTATTGGTTCTCCACAAGGGGAGCCAAAGAATATTATCAAGTATTAGCAGCTGAGTTGTCAATTCAACCACACCTGAAAGACTTAATATCTGCATCAAAGTATTTAGTAGCAAAGTAATATGGAAGTAACGGTAACGGTGGCAAAAGTAACAGTAGTAGTTTTGTAGCAATCGTAACAGTGGCAACTGAAAAGTAACATAGCAAAGATCAATATGAAACGTACTCATAGGCAATGGATCAATGATGGATAATTATGTTGGATGTCATTCATCATGCAACAAATATAACATAGGGTGACACAGAACTAGCTCTAATTCATCAATATAATGTAGGCATGAATTCCGAATACAGTCATACGTGCTTATGGAAAAGAACTTGCATGACATCGTTTGTCCTACCCTCCCATTGTAGCGGGATCCTATTGGAAACTAAGGGATATTAAGGCCTCCTTTCAATAGAGAGCCGGACCAAAGCATTAGCACTTAGTGAATACATGAAGTCCTCAATCTACGGTCATCACCGGGAAGTGTCCCGACTATTGTCCCTCCGGGGTTGCCGGATCATAATATGTAGTAGGTGACTATAACTTGCAAGATAGGATCAAGAACACAAATATATTCATGAAAACATAATGGGTTCAGATCTCAAATCATGGCACTCGGGCCCTAGTGACAAGCATTAAGCATAACAAAGTCATAGCAACATCAATCTTTGAACATAGTGGATACTAGGGACCAAATCCTAACAAAACTAACTCGATTACATGGTAAATCTCATCCAACCCATCACCGTCCAGCAAGCCTACGATGGGATTACTCAGGCACGGCAGTGAGCATCATGAAATTGGTGATGGAGGATGGTTGATGATGACAATGGTGACGATTTCCCCTCTCCGAAGCCCAAAACAGACTCTAGATCTGCCCTCCCGAGGAAGAACAGGAGGTGGCGGCAGCTCCGTATCATAAAATGCGATGAATCCCTCTCTTTGATTTTTTTCTCCCTGAATGTGAATATATGGAGTTGGAGTTGATGTTAGTGGAGCCTCGTGGGACCCACAAGATAGGAGGGCGCGCCCCAGGGGGTGGGCGCAGCCTCCACCCTTGTGGACAGGTGGTGGGTCTCCTCTGGTTGATTCTTTTGCCAATATTTTTTATTTTTCCAAAAATAATCTCCGTGAAGTTTCAGGTCATTCCGAGAACTTTTATTTCTACACAAAAATAACACCATGGCAATTCTGCTGAAAACCGCTTCAGTCCGGGTTAGTTCCATTCAAATCATGCAAATTAGAGTCCAAAATAAGGGCAAAAGAGTTTGTAAAGTAGATATGATGGAGACGTATCAACTCCCCCAAGCTTAGCCCATTGCTTATCCTCAAGCAATTCAGTTGACAAACTGAAAGTGATAAAGAAAAACTTTTACAAACTCTGTTTGATCTTGTTGTTGCAAATATGTAAAGCCAGCATTCAAGTTTTCAGCAAATATTATGAAATAACCATATTCACAATAACATTTAGGTCTCACATTTACTCATATCAATGGCATAATCAACTAGTGAGCAATAATAATAAATCTCGGATGACAACACTTTTTCAAAACAATCATGATATGATATAACAAAATGGTATCTCGCTAGCCCTTTGTGAGACCACAAAACATAAATGCAGAGCACCCCTGAAGATCAAGGACTGACTAGACATTGTAATTCATGGCAAAATAGATCCAGTCACAGTCATGCTCAATATAAATTAATAGCAATGCATACAAATGACAGTGGTGCTCTCTAACTGATGCTTTTTATTAGAGGATGGTGATTCAGCAATAAAAGTAAATAGATAGGCCCTTCGCAGAGGGAAGCAGGGATTTGCAGAGGTGCCAGAGTTCGAGTTTTTGAAACAGAGATAAATAATATTTTGAGCGGTATGCTTTCATTTTCAACATAACAACCAAGAAATCTTGGTATCTTCCATACTAAATACATTATAAGCGGTTCCCAAACAGAATGGTAAAGTTTATACTCCCCCACCACCAACAAGCACACTCCATGGCTGGTCCGAAACAATAGGTACCGTCCAACTAACAACAGTCCTGGGGGAGTTTTGTTTGCAATTATATTTTGATTTGATTTGAGCATGGGACTAGGAAGCCTGGTTACCAGCCATTTTCTCGTGGATGATGAGTAGAGTCCACTCATCGTGAGAATAACCCACCTAGCATGGAAGATACCGACAGCCCTCAGTCGCCACATGAGCGATTCGGGCATACAAAACAGATTATCATTTGAAGGTTTAGAGTTTGGCACATGCAAATTTGCCTGGAACAGCAGGTAAATACCTCATATAGGTAGGTATGGTGGACCCATATGGAACAACTTTGGGTTTATGGAAGTGGATGCACAAGCAGTATTCCCGCTTAGTACAAGTGAAGGCTAGAAAAAGACTGGGGAGCACCAACTAGGGAGCGACAACAGTCATAAACATGCATTGAGATTAACCAACATTGAGTGCAAGCATGAGTAGGATATAAATCACCATGAACATAAATATCATGGAGGCTATGTTGATTTTGTTTGAACTACATGTGTGAACATGTGCCAAGTCAAGCCACTCGAATCATTCAAAGGAGGATACCATCCTATCATACTACATCACAACCATTTTAAAAGCATGTTGGAACGCAAGGTAAACCATTATAAACTCCTAGCTAGTTAAGCATGGCATGAGGAACTATAATCTCTAATTGTCATTACAAACATGTTTCATTCATAATGGGCTAAATCAGGAATGATGAACTAATCATATTTACAAAAACAAGATAGGTCGAGTTCATACCAGCTTTTCCTCATCTCCATCATTTCATCATATATCGTCATTATTGCCTTTCACTTGCACGACCGAACGGTGTGGTTAATAATAATAGTGCACGTGCATTGGACTAAGCTGGAATGTCCAAACATTTATTCAAAGGAGAAGACAAGGTAATATGGGCTCTTTGTTAGATCAACAATAATGCATATGAGAGTCACTCAACATTTTCATCCTGGTCTTCTCCTCTCGAGCCCCCAAAGAAAAGAAAAGAGTTTCAAAGAAACACACTGAAATGTTTTTGGAGTTTTTGTTTTTCTAAAGAAGTAAAACAAGAATGAGAAAAATTACTTACACGGGAAAGCTCCCAACAAGCAAAAGAAGAACGAGAAATATTTTCGGGTTTTCATTCAATACTACAACTAAGTGAACATGGAAAGTAAACTAAATAGAAGCTACAACTGTTTTTTCTCAAAGTTTATCAAGCACACAAGAAGAAAGCGAGAAAAATAAATAAACTAACAAGGATATTACAATGAAAAAGTATGAACACCGACGACTGGAATGAGTGTGCGAACATGAATGTAATGTTGGTGAGAAATACGTATGCCCCCAAGCTTAGGCTTTTGGCGTAAGTTGGTCTAGGGCCACCACTAGCCCGGATGATATCTGAAATCATAGTTAGGGTTGTACTGTGCTGCGACAGCTACCGCTTGGCGAGCTGCTTCCTGGAGGCGAGCAGCCTCCGCTGTTCTCTCATACTCGTTTGCCTCCTCTCTAGTTATAAAATATCTCCAATTTACCTGAAAGTTAAAGAAGGCAGGAGCAGGAAGGGTAATATGGACATCACGCCATCTATCAAAGATTAGTCGATACTAGAGGGACTGTTCATTCCTCTCAAGAAAATGGTAGCATACCATAGCATTATAATCTAGAAAAGTGGGTGGCAACTCAATGTCATTCCCTCTTATGGATACACCAAGATAATTAGCTAAACGAGTTGCATAAATCCCACCAAATTAATCTCCCTCTTTCGCATTAAGATGCAACCTCCTTGCAATATTAATAGCCCCCAAGTTATATTGCTTATCACCTAACACCGCACACTTGCGGACACAAAGATCTGGAACGCAAAGGTGGCAATGATCATGTTTACCGTTAATGCACCTACCTATAAAGAGAGAAAAATGATGTATGGCAGGTGTCGGTGTCAAAACCGGCAGATCTCGGGTAGGGGGTCCCGAACTGTGCGTCTAGGCGGATGGTAACAGGGGACGAGGGACACGATGTTTTACCCAGGTTCGGGCCCTCTCGATGGAGGTAAAACCCTACGTCCTGCTTGATTAATATTGATGATATGGGTAGTACAAGAGTGGATCTACCACGAGATCAAGGAGGCTAAACCCTAAAGCTAGCCTATGGTATGATTGTTGTAATGTATGTTGTCCTACGGACTAAAGCCCTCTGGTTTATATAGACACCGGAGGAGGCTAGGGTTACACAGAGTCGGTTACAATGGTAGGAGATCTACATATCCGTATTGCCAAGCTTGCCTTCCACGCCAAGGAAAGTCCCATCCGGACACGGGACGGAGTCTTCAATCTTGTATCTTCGTAGTCTTGGAGTCCGGCGGACGATGACAGTCCAGCTGTCCGGACACCCCCTAGTCCAGGACTCCCTCAGTAGCCCCCAAACCAGGCTTCAATGACGATAAGTCCAGCGCGTATATAGTCTTCGGCATTGCAAGGCGGGTTCTCCCTTCAAGTTCCATGTACCTGCCGAACAGTGTCCGGCTTCATCATAAATACTGTGTTTCTTGGCTTCTACGCCCAATAATGGTCTTTTTCCATGCGTCGCACGAATGCGAAAAGCCAGGGTGTCTTTTATGTTTCACCCCCCCAGTCGTGCGAGTCATCCGCCTACAAAAGAGGCAAAAATCCAGATCCAAACCACACCATCTTCCTCCCGCGAATACTTCATCAGAGCACTTTTGACCTAAAAATCCATTCCATCATGGACCGTCGACGCGGCTCTTCTTCACGTGCTCCCAGCCCACCGCCGGGGGATTGGAGGAGGTGCTCTGTTCCGCACAACGAGCTAGTGAAGCTCCAAGCGGGGGGATATCTGCCTCCGGCCTTCATGGTCCCGGTTCGAGCCGGGCTGGTTACTTATCAAGGTGGGAGGCAAGCGGAGGCTACCCCGAGCCCCAATAAAGGGGAGCGAGTATGCTTCGTCCCTTATTTGATAAGGGGACTCGGATTCCCGATACATCCGTTCCTCCGCGGGCTCCTGGAGTTCTATGGACTCCAGCTCCACCACCTCACGCCCGCCTCTGTCCTGCATATCGCGGGCTACGTAGCTCTTTGCGAGCTATTCCTGGGCATTGAGCCCCATTTTGCATTGTGGAAGAGGCTGTTCTGCCTCGTACCCCGTTCTCACGAGGGGTCCATATATCAAGTGGGCGGCGCCGAAATATGGCGCATCGCTGGGACCGGATACCCATTCGGTACTCCTAAGAAGGCGTCCGAAGACTGGCCTTCAGAGTGGTTTTACATAGGAGACGCTCCGCTGCCGGACCCAGTCCGGATTGGCCTCCCGGAGTTTAATGCTGCTCCTTTGAAGAAACGCCTTAGCTGGCGCCCACGGAGCCCCCGATTGGAGGAAGACAAGAGCGTCCATTACTTGATGGGCCGAATAAGATTAGTGGCCCACTCCGGGTTGACCATGATTGGAGTCATGGCGATATGCATCATGCGGGGGGTACAACCATTGCAATACAGAGGCCACCCCATGTGGGATTTCAACGGGGAAGACGATGCTACCCGTCATGGCCGCAAAGGGCCGGATTCGACCGAGGATCTGGTGAAGACCCCGTCCATCCTGTACAAGGGGGAGAAGGAGGACTTCCTTCAAACGAACCCTTTGAATGGGTTTTCCATGAACAACCCTAGAGGCTGGGTAAGCGAATACTTTTAAGGGCTCAATCCCTGCTTTCGAAGTTTAGGCTTCTTACATTATGTCTTCGGCGCAGGATCTACGCCGGACTATGGAGGACATGGTAAGTCCCGCTCCGCAACCCGAGGATCCAGGAAGATCCCTGGATCCGGCCTCCGAAGAGGATCCGGACATCAAGGTAGAGCTGATCGACGGGGTGTTTCACCAGCTCAGCATGGATAATGCTTTGGTCGCCATCACGGCGGACTACCCCGGACTGTATCCGGCTTCCCAGGTGACTGTGACCGAGGTCCGGACACCATTATCTCTTCCTTGCCCATTTCTGACCTTCGCGAACGATGGTATTCTACAGGAAGCGCCTTCACGGCGGGAAGCCGAGCCCGCGGCGGCTGACCAACAGAGGTCAGTCCGGACCAGCAGGCGGAAAAGGAGTGCGGTGCGGACGGAAACGTCGACGCAAAGGTATAACTCGTATTTGAATTTTTAGAGCAACGTTCCTAGGAAGCGTCTGAGTGCTCATGATCTTTATAGGAGAAAAAACGCTCGCCGGACTGCGAGCGCGGAAGTTGCCGATCCAACCTACACCGGCCAGGCTCCAGCGCCCGGCCTGGAGGGGGAGGCAAGCGCAAGACGTGGGCCGGGTCCTTCTTCAACGGAGGACACCGACAGACTGTCCGCCACCAAGTCTGAGGTAGAGAGCGCCATGAACCATAGGCACCGCCGGACAGCATTTCGTGAAGCGTGCTTCTCCCCTGAGGCATTGGAGGCCTTTAACGCAGGGGACGCGCATCTCCGTGCCGCTCGAGATGGTTTTACCAGAGCCACGGAGCAGTATGTGAAAGACATACGGGTAAGGGAGTTTTAATGGTTATATATATACTAGTAGCCCCCGAGACTTAAAGTAGTTATGTTAACTGATTTAAGGATCATTTGAAACGCAGGCTCTTACCGAGAAGAATGCCCAGCTGTCTCAGGAGCTGCACGAATGCAAGGCCCAACTGGAGGCCGCACTTGCTGCCGCAGGAGGAGACGCAGAGACCCCTCCTGGTAATGCATTTTTATTAATAAATATAAGCGCTGTGCGGCGTGCGCGCAGGTCTAATAGTGACATTGCAGGTGCCGCCGGACAAGATCCGGACAGGCAAGAATTACTGCGCCAGCTAAAGGCCGGCGATTGGGTGCTGAATAGGGTGCAACAAGAAAGGAACAAGCTCCAAGATGCCAACGCCAAGCTCGGAGAAGAGCTGAAAGGCGCGCAAGCCGGGCTGTCCAGCTCCGTTAAGGAGAATCAGTGGCTTCGTCGCGGCATTTATAGTAAGTGCTTGAGCGGACTCTTTTGAAAAGAAAAGTCCGGCGAGGAAGTAAATTGACATAATATGTCTTGTAGGTATACTCACGGGTCGCCCTGCGGAGGAG
This sequence comes from Triticum timopheevii, assembly GCA_963921465.1. Classification (NCBI taxonomy): domain Eukaryota; kingdom Viridiplantae; phylum Streptophyta; class Magnoliopsida; order Poales; family Poaceae; genus Triticum; species Triticum timopheevii. The sequence continues at coordinate 166,389,896 of OY997272.1, read as the reverse complement.
ATGCCCATATCAACGGGTGATCAACTTCCCGAGCTGTTGCAACTGCTCAAATGAGTTCGGCAGGCAATGAGCAGCGTCATCCAAGCTTTATGGCCAGCCCTCTCCCTACCCGAGGGCCTTGGGGAGCTTGCAGAGAAGCTTCAGGGAGTGTGGCAGCGCTTCCGTTTGTGGAAGATTTCGTCTTGCCGTCAAGGTGCCAGGGAGGCTTGGGCCATGCTGAAGACGCGTTACAAGAAGGCGGATCCCAACCACATGGCCAAAGTTGGACCGGTGGGGCCCGATGGGAAGGAGATCCCTGTGAGTTTAGTATACATCCAAGTAGAATTGGCTGCTAAATTTTCCCAACGGGACTGTAAGTTAGACAACCTGTTAGACGGGATTGAGGAGGAATACAATCAGTAAATTTGACAATGTATGTTTTCCTTTAAAGTGACATGTGAAATGCCTTCTAGCCGGATTGTAGATCGTTTGTCTTTGTCGACCTTTTCGCTTCAACCTCGGGACCCTAGAGTCCGGAGTGTGTCCGAATACCTTTTTGGTTAAGAAACAACCGTGGTATGCATGGAGACCAGGAGTAGGGGTCATTAGTGCTTTATCAGACAAGTGCCCAACTAGTTATGTTATATTACATGGTTAGTAAGAAACATCTTCCAGGGAGAATAGTTCCGTTAAGGGTTCCTTTCCCTAGGAGGCATGCCCTAAAGTGCATGTCCGTACTGCGAAAAAAGCAGAAAAACATCTGGGGGCGGATAAATGAGTAGGTAAAAAATCATCTTTTAAGACACCGACCGAATATTCCCTTAAGAATGCTAGCTTTCGGCTTCACCCAGTCTGAGGTACACATCCGGCTGACCCGGTAGTAACAATCGCAGAGGTGCTCCCTTTACCTCCTAGCCGAACAATCGGGAACGTAGGGGTAAGCACAGGAGCCAGGCAACCCAGCTTGGCCAAAACTTAAGTCATATCGATGCATATAATGGTGAGTAAAAGGTACATGTGGAAGCTTGACACATGTGCTGGGCATGAAACCCTTATAATTGAGCTTCTGTAAAAGAAGCCCCCAGGTATAATGAGTGCGGATGGCACATCAAGTGTATGCGAAAAATGCAAAAGTAGGCCCTTAGGGGCTTTTTAATAAAAATGTTATGAAAAGAGAAACAGAAGACAGCCGAAGTATAAAAATTTGGACGGAGGAAGGGGACGAACTCTTAGTCCGGCGCTAGGCATAGAATCTTCGGAGGCGGGCTGCGTTCCATGGGTTCGGCTCGAGTCGATTATCCGACGCATTTCGTAGACGGTATGCTCCGCCGGTCAGGACTTGATCGATAATGAAAGGGCCTTCCCATTTGGGCTTGAGCTTGTCCTTTTTTTTGTCCGGCAGGCGTAGAACTAGTTCACCAACGTTGTAAGTCTTGGCCTGTACTTCTCTGCTTTGATATCTTCGGGCCTGCTGCTGATAGAATGGGAACGAGCCTTGGCAACGTCGCGTTCTTCCTCCAATGTGTCCAAGCTGTCCTGCCGATCAAGCTCGGCCTCTCTTTCCTCGTACATTCGCACTCGAGGTGAGTCATGAATAATGTCGCAGGGCAAGACTGCCTTTGCGCCGTAGACCATAAAAAATGGTGTAAATCCGTTAGTGCGGTTAGGCGTTGTCCGCAGCCCCCAGAGTACGGAGTCGAGCTCCTCGACCCAGTGCGTGTCAGATTTAGTAAGTGACCGCACTAGTCTGGGTTTAATGCCGCTCATTATTAGACCATTTGCTTGTTCCACTTGACCGTTGGTTTGAGGGTGATAGACTGAAGCATAGTCGAGCTTAATGCCCATATTCTTGCACCATGACTTAACCTCGTCGGCTGTGAAGTTCGTGCCGTTGTCGGTGATGATGCTGTGGGGGACTCCGTAACGGTGTACTACCCCGGATATAAAGTCTATCACTGGTCCGGACTCTGCGTTTTGACCGGTTTGGCCTCTATCCATTTGGTGAATTTATCCACCATGACCAATAGGTATCTTTGCTTGTGGGTTCCACCTTTAAGGGGTCCAACCATATCAAGCCCCCAGACCGCGAACGGCCAGGTAATGGGTATAGTTTTGGGGGCGGTGGGCGGCATGTGGCTCTGATTAGCAAATAGCTGACAACCAACGCATTTCTGGACAAAGTCCTGGGCATCTGCCCGGGCCGTCGGCCAATAAAATCCTGTACGAAATGCCTTTCCTACAAGGGCCCGGGCTGTTGCGTGGTGTCCGCCTAGTCCGGCATGAATTTCAGCCAGGAGGTTTCGCCCTTGCTCTTCGGAGATACACCTTTGAAGGACTCCGGTTGTACTTTTCTTATAAAGTTCTCCCTCATGGACCTTGTAGGCTTTCGATCGCCGGACTATGCAGCGGGCCTCGTTTTGGTCTTCGGGAAGTTCCTGCCTAAGCAAGTAGGCTAGGAATGGTTCTGTCCACGGGGCGATTACTGCCATTATGACGTGGGCTGAAGGTGTTATGTCATCGGCTGGATCACCGATTGGCGCGGTTTTTTCCGGTTTGTCACTTCCGGGCTCCTCTTCCCATAGTACGGATGGCTTGAAGATCCGTTCCAGGAAGATATTTGGAGGGACAGCATCACGTTTGGCACCGATGCGTGCCAGTATGTCGGCCGCTTGGTTATTATCTCGGGCTATGTGATGGAATTCGAGTCCTTCAAACCGAGCTGACATTTTTAGGACAGTGTTGTGATATGCTGCCATTTTTGGATCCTTGGCGTCAAAGTCTTCGTTTATTTGGGATATTGCAAGGTTTGAATCCCCGCGCACCTCTAGGCGTTGAATGCCCATGGAGATTGCCATCCGGAGATCATGTAACAGGGCCTCGTATTCGGCTGCATTGTTGGAGTCCGTGTACATTATTTGAAGTACGTACTGGACTGTGTCTCCGGTTGGGGACGTTAATACGATGCCAGCCCCCAGTCCGGCCAACATTTTAGAGCCGTCGAAATGCATAGTCCAATTGGAGTATGCGCCGTACTTTTTAGGGAGTTCGGCTTCGGTCCATTCGGTGACAAAGTCCGCCAAAACTTGTGACTTTATAGCTCGCCGAGGTTTGTAAGTTATATCGAATGGTAAGAGCTCAATGGCCCATTTTGCAATCCTACCCATTGCGTCGCAGTTATTTAGAATGTCATTGAGTGGTACTTCCGAGGCCACTATTATCGAACACTCTTGAAAGTAGTGCCGGAGCTTCCGGGACGCCATGAACACCGCATATGCTATCTTCTGATAGTGCGGGTAGCGGGACTTGCAGGGGGTTAACACAGTGGATACATAATACACTAGTTTTTGAAGAGGGAATTTGTGCCCTTCTGTCTCTAGTTCGATGACGAGGACCGCGCTTACAACTTGATGCGTTGCTGCGATGTATAACAACATTGGTTCGCCCAGATTGGGCGTAGCCAGGACCGGATTTGTTGCCAATATGGCCTTTATTTATTCGAGTCCGGCAGTGGCAGCATCCGTCCACTCGAAGTGTTCGGTGCGCCTGAGGAGGCGATAGAGGGGCAACGCCTTTTCTCCTAGAAGGGAGATAAAGTGGCTTAGAGCTGCCACGCATCCTGTTTAATTTTTGGATTTGTTTGAGGTCTTTTGGAATGTCCAACTGTGACAGAGCTCGGATTTTAGCCGGGTTTGCTTCGATTCCTCTACCGGACACGATGAAGCCCAGCAGTTTTCCGGCTGGTACGCCGAAAACGCATTTTTCCGAATTCAACTTGATATCATATGCTCTGAGGTTGTCGAACGTGAGCCTCAAGTCGTCTACTAGAGTTTCGACGTGTTTTGTTTTGACGACTACGTCGTCTACGTATGCCTCGACTGTCTTGCCGATCTGGGTAGCCAGACATGTTTGAATCATGCGCTGATATGTTGCGCCGGTGTTTTTAAGTCCGAAGGGCATTATGTTGAAGCAGAATGGTCCGTAAGGGGTAATGAATGCCATGGCGGCTTGGTCTGCTTCCGCCATCTTCATTTGATGGTAGCCAGAGTATGCGTCGAGGAAGCACAATGAATCGTGTCCTGCAGTAGAATCGATAATTTGGTCGATGCGGGGGAGAGGGAAGGGATCCTTTGGGCAAGCCTTATTGAGGTCTTTAAAATCGACACAAAGGCGCCAGGATTTGTCCTTCTTTGGTACCATTACCAGATTTGCTAGCCAATCCGGATGTTTGATATCTCTGATGAATCCGGCTTCCAATAGTTTGGCTAGCTCTTCTCCCATTGCCTGTCTTTTGGGTTCGGAAAATCGTCGAAGAGCCTGTTTGACTGGCTTGAATCCTTTTAGGATGTTTAGGCTGTGTTCTGCCAATCTGCATGGGATTCCGGGCATATCCGAAGGATGCCAGGCGAAAATGTCCCAGTTTTCTCGAAGAAATTCGCGCAGTGCGGCGTCTACTTCGGGGTTCAGTTGTGCCCCAATGGAGGCCGTCTTTGTTGGATCCGTTGGATGGACCTGGAATTTTGTTATTTCATCTGCTGGTTTGAAGGAGGTGGACTTGGATCTTTTATCGAGTATCACATCGTCCCTGTTCACCGTAGAGCGCAGCGCGATGAGTTCTTCTGCTGCTAGGGCTTCGGATAGTGCCTCCAGGGCTAGTGCGGCTGTCTTGTTCTCGGCCCGGAGTGCTATGTCCGGATCACTAGCGAGAGTGATTATTCCGCCGGGCCCGGGCATTTTGAGCTTCATGTACCCGTAATGAGGTACTGCTTGAAAAATTGTGAATGCCTCTCGTCCTAATATAGCGTGATATCCGCTGTTGAACAGGGCCACTTGGAACGTGACTTCTTCGGATCTGTAATTGTCCGGCGAGCCGAACACCACATCGAGTGTGATTTGTCCGGTGCAGCGCGCTTCCCGGCTAGGGATTATTCCTCTGAAGGTTGTGCTGCTTCGCTCAATACGGCTCCAATCGATTTCCATTTTCCGCAGAGTTTCCTCGTAAATGAGGTTTAATCCGCTGCCGCCATCCATTAGGACTTTTGTCAGTCGAAAGCCGTCCACTATGGGACTAAGCACCAGTGCGGCTGGTGCTCTGGCTGTTCGGAATTTAGGCTCATCGCTGGTGTTGAAGGTGATAGCTGTGTCGCTCCATGGATTTGCTGTTGCTATTTGGTAGACTTCGGTGAGTCCGCAGATTGTTCGCTTTCGCATATTGTTTGATGCAAAAGTCTCTAAGACTGTTGATACCGTACCGGTATTGTTGGAGTGGTTTTGCGGGGCTAGAAGCTCCTCGCCACTTTTGGCCACCTGCCGTAATATCCAACATGCTCGAAGGCTATGTGTTGGGACGGCTCCCTCTGTACTATGAAGCTTACAGGGTCCATTGAGCCATCCCTCCAGTACGGTTCCGGTTCCCTTTTTGGGTTTTTGTTTTTTCGTTTTTGCATCTGGGGCCTGAGTGTAAGGCGCCCTTTTGCTGCGGACTGGGTTTGGGGCCGGATTATCCCAAAATTGATTTTCGGTTTTCCGGAAACTCTCCATCGCACAGTACTTTCGTACTATGGACGCCAGATTGGTGAAGCGTGTAATTTTGCGACGATCATTGGCGTTTAATATTCCCTTGTCCGTGCAATTATTGCAGAAGATTGAAATTGCATTTTCCTCTCGGCAGTCCTTTATCCTGTCCATAACCAAGAGGAATCTGGCCCAGTAGTGATGTACTGTTTCAGCGGGCTCTTTCCGTATTAGAGATAGATCGCATATGTCTGGGCGGGTGGGTGGACTAAAGTCCGGATCCCTGCCCATCTTGGGGCTCGAAGGCCGAGGAGTTTCCGAATTTGGAAGCTTCGGTTGCTGGACGCGATCCAGCGAGTCCGGAGCGATGCATGGTTTTAAGTTCAATGCTCGATCGAAGTCCGTCCCTCTGCAGGAATCCGGCATCGAGGGTTCGGGAATCCGGACATGAATAGTTTTCAATACAGGCGGAGAGTTCCCATATTGCTCCTCTACCACTGCGACGTGGTGTGTGGCCTGGGGAGAGTTAATCTCTCTCAGATCGGTTTTAAGCCCAATCTGGTTGTAGTCCGTTGCGACTCCCAGGGCAGCGATGCGATCCAAGAGCTCGTTAACAGACGAGAGCTCTATTGGATCCAACTGTTCAGCAGCTTTCGAGCTGACGCGAAGATTGCTTCTGACGACTTGAGAGGTCATTGTCGAAGCGGCGGCCGGACAGGCGGTCATAAGAAAACCACCTAGCCGGATAGTTTGGCCGGCGGCCAAGGCCCCTTCGGCGAAAACACCGTCTTTAAAGATGGGTGGAGGCATCCTCCCTATCGGTGACGACACAGGGGAGCTCTCAATGAAAGCACCAATGTTGGTGTCAAAACCGGCGGATCTCGGGTAGGGGGTCCCGAACTGTGCGTCTAGGCGGATGGTAACAGGGGACGAGGGACACGATGTTTTACCCAGGTCAGGCCCTCTCGATGGAGGTAAAACCCTACGTCCTGCTTGATTAATATTGATGATATGGGTAGTATAAGAGTGGATCTACCACGAGATCAAGGAGGCTAAACCCTAAAGCTAGCCTATGGTATGATTGTTGTAATGTATGTTGTCCTACGGACTAAAGCCCTCCGGTTTATATAGACACCGGAGGAGGCTAGGGTTACACAGAGTCGGTTACAATGGTAGGAGATCTACATATCCGTATCGCCAATCTTGCCTTCCACGCCAAGGGAAGTCCCATCCGGACACGGGACGGAGTCTTCAATCTTGTATCTTCGTAGTCTTGGAGTCCGGCGGACGATGACAGTCCGGCTGTAAGGACACCCCCTAGTCCAGGACTCCCTCAGCAGGAAAGTGAATGCTCCCTATGGTAGCTTGTTTTATATTTTTAGTTTCTCCCATAGTGATGCTAGCAAGGAAATCGTTGTACTCAGATTTGTGAGGCTCACTATGAATGCCCCACTTTGGGATTTTGCAAACAATATTAAAATCTTCAAAGTCCATGGTATATGATTCATCATAAAGATCAAATAAAACAATATGGGTATTGCGCTTAGATGAAAATTCAAACCTCCGCACAAAGGAGTCGGTGAGGTAATAGTGTTGTTGGCACTTATGTGATATGAAGTCATCAAGATCAGCATTCTATACATATGCATCAAATTCATCCTTGAAGCCTGCATGAATCATAAATTCATCCAACGGCCATTCACAAGGCCGCACTTGAGCTTCCCTTGGTGGATCAAGGTTGAAAGGATCGATATAGTTGACTAGAGGGGGGGGGGTGAATAGGCAACTAACAATTTTTAACTTTTCTTTACCAAATTAAACTTTGCATCAAAGTAGGTTGTCTAGATATGCAACTAGGTGAGCAACCTATATGATGCAACAACAATAAGTACACAGGCAAGCAAGGGATAGACCACAATATATCTTGCACAAGTAAAGGTAAGAGATAACCAAGAGAGGAACCGATGAAGACGAGGATGTGTTACCGAAGTTCCTTCCCTTTGAGGGGAAGTACGTCTCCGTTCGAGCGGTGTGGAGGCACAATGCTCCCCAAGAAGCCAATAGGGTTACCGTATTCTCCTCACGCCCTCACACAATGCGAGATGCCATGATTCCACTATTGGTGCCCTTGGAGGTGGCGACCGAACCTTTACAAACAAGGTTGGGGCAATCTCCACAACTTAATTGGAGGCTCCCAATGACACCACGATGCTTCACCACAATGGACTATGGCTCCGCGGTGACCTCAACCGTCTAGGGTGCTCAAACACCCAAGAGTAACAAGATCCGCAAGGGATTAGTGGGGGGAATCAAATTTCTCTTGGTGGAAGTGTAGATCGGGGCCTTCTCAACAAATCCCAAGAAAATCAACAAGTTTGATTGGCTAGGGAGAGAGATCGGGTGAAAATGGAGCTTGGAGCAACAATGGAGCTTGAGGATGGAAGAGGTAAATCTTCTAGGAGAAGAAGACCCCTTTATATAGTGGGGGACAATTCCAACCATTACCCACCACTCAGCCCGCGGCCCGCGGTACTACCGCACCACTGGAGCAGTACTAGCGCACGGGCCTGCGGTACTACCGCGGAGGTCCGCGGTACTACCGTGGGCGCGGCAGAGCCTGGACCCGACCAGATGAGTACTGACAGGGTGCAGTAGAACTGCTGGCGTGGTACTACCATGACCCTGTCCGGTACTACCACATGGGAACCACCGTCCAGGCACGGTAGGCACGGATATAAAAAATTACATCAGTGACTACATCCGCTGAGATTTTATCTATGCAAAAGTCTGACACGGTACTACCGCAAACCAGGTGCACTACTACCGTGTAGGGTGTGGATGTAAAAAATTACATCCACCCGTACTTCCGCTCATGCCACTGTGCCTGGCCAGACGACACGGTACTATCGTGCCGGAGCACGGTACTACTGCATGGGGGCGCGAACGTAAAAAATTACATCCGCCCCTACTACCGCTTGCGCAGCAGCGCCAGGCCAGAGCTCATGGTACTACCGCTCAGAAGGAGCGATACTACCATGGGCGCCCATGGTACTACCGTGCCGGAGCCCGGTACTACTGCTGGTGCCTACGATAGTACAACTCTAGGGAGCAGTACTACCGCCAGCCTATGAACAGCAACACTAGGAGTCCTTCATTCTGCAGAGACACGGTGAGACGGAGGAAACTCCAAAGAGCCAAGGAAAGGCGGTGCAAAAGGAACGTGTGTACATGAGATTCCACCCAAACCTTTCCAACGCGGACCCCCTCTTAATAGTACGGCTTTCCTACGACTCAAATCCACCGAAAATAAACGTAGAGAAACGACGTCTTCAATAATCTTTGAGGGGCATCAAACCGTCTTGTGTTAAATCATGATATATCTGAAAGACTCAAAGCACACGATTAGTCCGCAAATGCATTGTCATCAATCACCAAAACTACTAAGGGATAAACATGCCCTTACAATCTCCCCCTTTTTGGTGGATTGATGACAATACGGGATTTGCACATAGGGATATAAAGTGAGGCACCGACAAACCCACCATCTAGAAAATATAGACGGGCTCCCCCTAGATATGTGCACTCTAGAGATGTGCTTTGGACTGCATGGCACACATACTAGGATCAATACTCCCCCTATATGTTATCGACGAGGCATCTCTTGCAATAGTAAATTCAACACTAAGCAAGTAGGCAAGATGATGGATATAGCTAAGTAACGAAGACATAAAGATAAGCAAGAGTGCATATGTCTTACACCATATGATAGAACTTAGTCTCACTATCACAAACCAAACCAAAGCAAATGAAGTTCAACAGACTGAAAGCAAAGCGACAAGGCAAAACACACGACACACGACACGCAAATCCTACACTCTCTCCCCCTTTAGCATCGAGACACCAAAAAGGCAGAGAGGGCACCTACGACATAGGTGGTAGCTCAGGCGGAGAACGACTCCTCGTATTCGGTCTCAGCAGCGGGAATGGTCTCCTCTTCAGAATCAGTCCACTTGTAGCCCTGCTTAGCCATCCAGACAGCCTCGGGGGTGATGTGCTTCTCAGATCCGCTAGACACCTCCATGCCACACACCCTCAAGATCCTCTTGTCGCGACAGCGACTCTCCTTCTGAGCAACATGTGCCTTGTATTGACCCTGGGTCTGCATGCAAAACAACCTCTTCATCTTTGTCTTCAGCTTCTGCGCCCAAGAGGGCTCAACAGAGGGAGGAGTGTACCCAGTAGAGCGGTCCTCAGCAGGTTCCTCCTCCTCAATCTCCTCCTCATCCACAGCCATCTTGGCAGCCTCAGCAGCAGTGGCGGTGTTAGCCCATTGGCTCTTGACGCGTAACTTGATGTGCTCATGACGAATATAGCCTAGGGCTTCAAACTCATCATTGGGATAGAGCTTCTCCCAAGTCTTGGAGATCAAGTGAAAAAGGTAAGGCCCATAGACGGGGACCTTACGGTTGAACACGGCAAACTGAAGCTCACACCACATGATATGTGAGACATCAAGTGGTTGAGTCTGAGCCTGACGAGCCTCCTCACAAACGAGCATCATGTCAACAAGGTAAGCATGCACCTGGCCCATGTCACAATATCTCTTATTTAATTAATGCATCTATATACTTGGTAAAGGGTGGAAGACTCGGCCTTATGCCTGGTGTTTTGTTCCACTCTTGCCACCCTAGTTTCTGTCATACCGGTGTTATGTTCCCGGATTTTGCGTTCCTTACGCGGTTGGGTGATTTATGGGACCCCCTTGACAGTTCGCTTTGAATAAAACTCCTCCAGCAAGGCCCAACCTTGGTTTTACCATTTTCCTCACCTAGCCCTTTTTCTCTTGGGTTTTCGGAGCCCGAGGGTCATCTTTATTTACCCCCCCGGGCCAGTTCTCCTTCGAGTGCTGGTCCAAACCGAGCGATGTTCGGTACCCCCTGGGCAACCAGGGTCTATGCCAACCCGACGTCTTGCTCATCCGGTGTGCACTGAGAAAGAGAGATGTGCAGCTCCTATCGGGATTTGTCGGCACATCGGGCGGCTTTGCTGGTCTTGTTTTACCATTGTCGAAATGTCTTGTAAACCGGGATTCCGAGACTGATCGGGTCTTCCTAGGAGAAGGAATATCCTTCGTTGACCGTGAGAGCTTATCATGGGCTAAGTTGGGACACCCCTGCAGGGTATTATCTTTCGAAAGTCGTGCCCGCGGTTATGTGGCAGATGGGAATTTGTTAATGTCCGGTTGTAGATAACTTGACACCAGATCCGAATTAAAACGCATCAACCGTGTGTGTAGCCGTGATGGTCTCTTTTCGGCGGAGTCTGGGAAGTGAACATGGTTTTGGGTTATGTTTGACGTAAGTAGGAGTTCAGGATCACCTCTTGATCATTGCTAGCTTCACGACCGTTCCGTTTGCTCTCTTCTCGCTCTTATTTGCGTATGTTAGCCACCATATCATGCTTAGTCGCTGCTGCAACCTCACCACTTTACCCCTTCGTTTCCCTTTAAGCTTTGCTAGTCTTGATACCCATGGTAATGGGATTGCTGAGTCCTCGTGGCTCATAGATTACTACAACAACAGTTGCAGGTACAGGTTATGCAATGATCATGAGGCGAGAGCGATGTTTGCTTGTTTTGGAGTTCTTCTTCTGCTTCTTCTTCGATCAGGGGATAGGTTCCAGGTCGGCAGCCTGGGCTAGCAGGGTGGATGTCGTTTGAGCTTCTGTTTGTGTTTCATTCGTAGTCGGATGGTGCTCTTTTGTAAGATGATGTTGTATTCGTGTTGCATTGTATGCCTTTTGTATGTATCCCCATCTATTATGTAATGTTGATGTAATGATATCCACCTTGCAAAAGCGTTTCAATATGCGGGTTTATCCTTGGTGGGACCTTTGAGTTCCTCTTGGATAGGGTCGCATATTGGGCGTGACAGAGTCAAATATCAAAAGATTCGCTTGACCGCCATAAAGTGGATTTCCTTAGGTGCGGCTTGAAACCATGCACAAATTCCCACACTCAACATGATATCCGGTCTAGATGCACAAAGGTAAAGCAAGGATCCAATCATGGAGCGATATACCTTTTGATCCACCGCTTTACCATTGGGATCAATGTCAAGTTGGCATTTGATGGGCATTGGAGTGGAGGCCGGCTTGACACCACTTAGCTTGAATCTCTTGAGCATGTCTTGAGTGTATCTGGCTTGGTTGATGAAGGTTCCTTCTCTTCTTTGCTTGATTTCGAACCCGAGAAAGAACTTCAACTCTCCCATCATAGACATCTTGAACTTTGAGGTCATGAGAGCGGCAAATTCTTAATTGAAAGCTTTGTTAGGGGGAACCAAAAATAATATCATCAACATATAGTTGGCACACAAACAACTCCCCTTTGACCTTCTTAGTAAAAAGAGTGGGGTCGATTTTCCCGATTTCGAACCCACGGTCTTGTAACAACTCCGTAAGATGCTCATACCATGCACGTGGGGCTTGTTTAAGGCCATAGAGCGCCTTGTGGAGTTGGTACACATGATCGGGGAAACAGGGATCCTCGAACCCCGGGGTTTGTTTGACATACACCAACTCATTAATTGGACCATTAAGAAAAGCACTCTTCACATCCATTTGTTGCAACTTGAAATTACGATGAGAAGCATATGCAATCAACAAACAAATAGATTCAAGGCGAGCAACGGGAGCAAAGGTTTCACCATAGTCGATACCCTCGACTTGGGAGTAGCCTTGTGCCACCAAATGAGCCTTGTTGCGAACAATGATCCCATGAGCATCTTGCTAGTTCTTGAATATCCACTTGGTTCCAATGACATTATGATTCCAGGTCGGCCTTGGCACTAACTTCCATACTTGATTGTGCTCGAAGTTGTTGAGTTCTTCATGCATGGTTTCAGTAAGCCGAGGGAGGTATTAGTGTTGTGGCATGACCAACAGTATGTTTGGTTTGTGCCCAAGGTTGCCCCATCAAAGCATTGGGTAGCCAAAATTTTGGTTGAGGTATTGGTTGCCCATGATTTGGCCAAATGGCAAGAAAAATGAACTAGAGTTGGCTAGAGTTCATTTGCATGCCAAAAAATGGCAACCATCCAAACAAAGACCAATCTTTGGGTCATGACCAAAATTTTCGTAAGGTGCACTTTGGCCACAATCCAAATATACCCCAACACCCGGCTCATCGAGGATGCACGGGGCGCCGCGACACGTCCGTGGAGTGGTGTAGCGCGGCCAACTGCATCCTCAGGACCTGAGACCATGCCAGGTCGTCTTGCTTTTTCAATGACATGCGGGGATCGCATGTGAGCAAAGGGCATCTCCAACATTGCCACAAGCACAGCTGACTACCCTGGCACACCAGAACCCTCGTCCATCGCGCCGTCGCACGGTGCGTTCCCAGCCGGCGCCAGCTGCCCGCATTCATGCCGTCCGTTCGTATGCCGTCGTTAAGAGGCTCGGTGCCTAAGGAACCAACTCCGGTGACTTAATGACGCACCCGGACGCTTGGCCTCACCGGAATGCGCTACTTAAAGTGGCAACGCCCAGCTAACCTCCACACCATAGCGCATCGTCCTCCTACCTGGCTCCACATCCGCCATGACCACAAGCGCGAACGCTCTGCGGGAGAGCTTGTCTTCGGGGATGAAGCTCGAGGTTGCCGCCCTCGCTCAAGTCGCCTCTCGCGATGCAATAGCGGCGTAGCCGGATCCGGACGCGGACCGCACAAGCGGTGGCCATGCTGGTGGCTGACGACGGGAGCATCGTCAGCCACGCGTCCTACTTGTCGCCTTCCAACGTTCGGCACTGCCAAGGTCGGGGACTCCTCCAAGGATAAGTAGGGCATGGGAGGCGGCAGGGCATGGTGTGCCAACTGGCCGGTCCATATCCCGTGTTCTACTCTTCCTCGCCGGAGACGGCACCCTCACTTCACGGGTCTTGAACCCCGCCCCCGTACATAGAGATCGTAGATGGAGGACGTCGGTCGCCGCCATAGAATAGGTTTAGGGTCGAGTTTCTTTTATTTTTCTGTCCTATAAAAGTTCGAAATGTAATGAAAATCTGCCGTGTTTGCATTAATCTCGGCCGGTGTATATGAACTTTCACAATAATATAGTATATTGTAGGAGTACTAGCAAGATGCCCGTGCATTGCACGGAAGATCAAGATCTTGTGGGAGAAAAGGATGAACGAGGGAAAGCCTTATCTGCAAATGTGGAGAGGAGTGCGGGAAAATTGTCATAGTTTCCTTCCTATCCGTTAGATATAGATCGGACGACCTATATTGCAGGATGACAGGCACACCATCATCACCAACTCTGCTTTTTATTGAACCGAGACAAATCTAACATGCGAAGTAAAATAAACACACAGGGTCTATACATATACAATTTATCTTAGGCACTCCAATAGTACGTCCACTACACATTCACGCATTTCACATCTTTCTACATCTACGGGAACCTACGAAAGGGTTAACATAAATTGCCTCTCTCTCTCTTCCCCTAATTTTCTTGGTGGTGGGTCCCTCCCTCCCCCCAATCTACAATCAATAGCTCACATGTTTCACATTACGTTAATTACGTAACTGGGATTACGTAGGTGTAGCATTACTCGTCCTGAAAAACCCAACTAAGCAAACCTCCTAGCATATCGCCCGGGAAAAGACCCGGCCGCGCCGTTTTAGTCAGGATTACCAGATTACTAGTAGTAGTATTGATGGATCACGCGAAGCAACAAGTTTTTTTGAGGGGGCGAAGCACCTAGTTTAAAAGGAAAAAAGGCGGTACACTCACAGCACTCCTGTCGCGGTCGCATTGCACCCCACACACGTTCGGTCCTGCACACGGCTCACGCAAACGGAACACGCTTCAGCTTGCCTCTTCATTCAGATGTGGGACTGCACTTGGAGAAACCGACGATGCGCCAAACTCCCCCCGCCCACCGCGCAAAAATTCTCCCCCTCCCCCCCCCCCCCGCCCACCCAAAAATTCCCACCAAATCCGATTCAACCGCCCTTCGGCCAACTAGCCAATAATATTCCCCAAACCCCCTCCCCCCGTACCCCTCCACTCCATTCGCTCCGCCAAAGCCACCCTCCCCACGGTTCGTCAAGGGGACGCATGGCGATCCTCTCGCTCCCACAGTACGCTCTTGTAGACTGCCGTCCTCTAGCCGCGCCGCCACCGTTGGCTACGTTCTTGTGGAGGCGCACGGCGGTCAGTGCCGCCACCGCTGGCGACGTTCGTGTGGAGACGCACGGCGGTCAGATTCTCCCACGGTACGCGCATTCTAGACTAAGGCCCCGTTCATGTCGGTGTAGCGCTGAATGTTAGCTGATAGACGTTGTTAATCTCACTATTTGCCGAAGTAGTTTACAGTCAATATGCTCTGCTTAAGAAGCTTCCTTGCCCTGTTCTGCACTCAATCTGCTTAGTTGAGATGGCATGCCAAGGCCGATTATTTGCTAAAATATCCCGCAATATATTTATTGTGACGTAGATTGCTATGGTCTAGTAGCCAATCTGTTAGGTGAAATAGCTCTACACCATTTTATACTCAATCTTTGTTGCTGCGATGGCCTTCGGTAGTTTGATGGCTGTGTGCTCGGCCTCATTGACTGCTGAAACAGCCTGCCATAATTTAGCTCTCAAATCTGTTTGCTGAATTAGCTTTACATATATTTCGTTACTTAGATCTGTTCGTCCAAATATCTTGCCATAGCTTTAGACATCGACCTAGGTATTTTTTTTCTGGACTTCATAAAAAAGCATATATGTTTTTCCTGTAATATCTAGTAGAAGAACTAATTTGTATGTCTAACAGATGGATAGGACTTGGATAACTTCTGCTTGAAGATTCTTCGCTGCATATGTCGAGGGGGTTGAAAACTTCATGAACTTTATCAGAGCTGAGTACGGTGGTCCGAAATCAGATGTGCTCTGCCCGTGTAGCCATTGTATGAATTCAGTTACAAGACCCCAGTCAACTGTGCAAAATGATCTACACTTGTATGGGATGTCGATCACATATACTAGGTGGGTTTATCATGGTGAAACTATGAACGTCAATGTTATTGACTACGTGGAAGCAGCAGATCACCATCTTGATCTGCCTGATGCTCAGGTGGAAGAGGAGGAGGAGGTGGTGGTGGTGGCGGAGCCAGTGAGTTTGACCAACATTGAAAAAATGCTACTAAATGCTCATGCATTCCGTGAACTTTCACCCGTAGAAGAAAAAACGGTGGGCCCGCATGTTGGAACAATGCAACGTGGCTGTCACCCCAGGAAATAAGCCGTCAGTATTCTCAGCTATGGTCACCTTTCTTCAGGTGAAGACATCTGAGCGGATGACCAACAAATCATTCGATGCGATGTTGGCTGCTTTCCGCAAATCTTTCCCAGATGCGTCTGAGCTGCCACACACCTACAGTAAAAATGAAGAATTTCCTTTGTGCAGTTGGAATTGGATATGATATGATCCATGTTTGTAAGAATAGTTGTGTTATGTTCCGGAAGGATTATGCCAACTTAAGTGAATGCCCGAAATGCAAATCATCAAGATGGAAAGATGGCGATGTTGTGAAGAGGATTCCTCATAATGTTCTGAGACATTTTCCAATTATACCAAGATTGCAGAGGTCCTTTCATGATGCTGAAACAAGAGAGGATGTACTGTGGCATTCTGGGAACCAGGAGTATAGAGATCAGAATGTAATGAGCCATCCATCTCATGGTAGTGAGTGGAAAAGCTTCAATCACAAACATAAAAAGTTTGCTGCTGACCCGAGAAACATTAGACTTGGCTTAGCTTCAGATGGATTTAACCCATTTGGCCACTAGAGCGCCACATATAGCATGTGGTCAGTGCTTTTTATCCCTTACAACATGCCTCCAAATGTCTGCACCAAAGAATCAAACTACATGATGACCTTGCTCATCCCAGGTCCAAAACATCCTGGAAAGGTTTTTGATTTGTTCATGGAGCCTCTTGTGGAGGAACTTCAACAGCTATTGAGGGGTGTTCTCACTCGAGACCTATATAGCAGCCCACCAACTGATTTCTTTCTGCGTGCTGTTATAATTTGGTGCATCCATGATTATCCGGCTTTGGGCACTATGTCAGGGCGAACGACACATGGTTACAATGCATGTGTTCGCTGTGACAGGAATCCGCTGTCATACGCAATACTTAGCACGATATGTCACATTGGACACCGTCGTTTCCTTGCCAAGGACAAGCCGCATCCTAGAAAATTCCGAAGACATGTGTTCAACGCAAAGCATGAAAACCGTGATGCGCAAAAGAGGCTCACCATCGATGAGTTGCAAGTGAAATTAGAGAAGGTCAGGCATATTACACCAGGAAACCATCCTAGTAATGGTAGCAGGAAAAGGAAGCATGGCATGGCAAAAGAGAGATTATTGTTTACTCGCAGGTCCACTTTGTGGGACTTGGAGTATTGGAAAGATTTGGATCTGCGGCATAATCTTGATGTGATGCACATCGAGAAAAATATATGTGACAGCATTATCGGCACACTTCTTAATATTGAAGGCAAGACGAAAGATACCTTAAAATCTAGGATTGATTTGACAAACCTGGGTATCAGACAGTATTTGCAGGTGCAAGATGAAGGTAAACCACAAGATATGGCATCAGCTGTGTATGTCTTGGACAAGGTAAAAAGAAAAGAATTCTGCGAGGTCCTATCACGTTTGAGATTCCCACATGGATTTGCTTCCAACCCTGAAAGGAGAGTCAGTGCAGATGGAAACAAGGTACAAGGGTTGAAAATTCATGACTGCCATGTCCTACTTCAAAGGGTTTTACCTGTTATCCTTAGAGGATTGGGCCGCCCTGACTTATACAGAGCAGTTGCAGAGTTGGGACAATTCTTCAGGGAACTCTGCAGTAGAAATATCAGGATAGATGCTTTGGAGTGTCTTAGAGACAAGATACCAACTATCCTATGCGACCTTGAGAAGATATATCCTCCAGCCTTCTTTGATGTGATGGTGCATTTGGCTGTTCATGGACCTGATGAGGCACTACTTAGAGGTCCAGTACAGTATGGCTGGATGTACCCTATTGAAAGGCGGCTAGGCACTTTCAAGGGCTATGTTAGGAACAGAGCTAGACCCGAGGGTTCCATTGCAGAGGCCTACATTGCTACAGAAGCGTTGACATTCTGCTCAAAATACATTGAAACAGCTGATCAACTTAGCAAAGAGGTGGGTGAAGACAATCCCGGCTCAATGTTTTCGATTATTCTGTTCGAGTTACAGGGAAGAGTCGACAAGAGGACAAACCTAAAGATTTGGACAAAATGGTTTGGTATGTGTTGAATAACTGTCCTGAGATACTACCTTATATCAAGTAAGTGCTAAGTACTGCAGCTTATACATCATAATCTACTAAACTTGCAGCACATTCTTATATATTTAGATGTTTGACGCGATAACTATGTTGTGCAGCATCTACAAAAAGGAGTTACTGCCGCAAAATCCAAGAAACATTGACAAACTGGTTATGGCAGGATTTGCAAAATGGTTCAAGAGCCATGTAAGCTTTTGAATTGCACTGTCGTTTTTTTAATATATTGAGTACATAAGATGATTAGCTTGTCTATTTTCTAACCATAGGTTAAGAAGATGCGGAGGATGGGCAGGCAGTTGATGATGCCCTCTACTCACTAGCAATGGGTCCTGATACTCGGGTAAGACAATATGAATCTTGCGTTGTTGGAGATGTGCGCTACAACACCCTTGCACGAGACGAAGGCAGTAAGACACAAAACAGTGCCACCATGAGCACGGATACGTATGACAAAGAGACAACTGAAATGTATGCTAACATAACAAACATTGTTTAGTTGCAGTATATCTCCAGTTTCGAGGATCATCTGTGTGTGATTCTGTTGTGCTGTCATTGGTATAACCTGTTTTCCAGGATAGCAAAACCCAGAGCTGATGATTATTTCAAATCCATCAATGTCAAGGCGGCGTACCAGACCAACGAGCCTTTTATTTTGGCAAATCAAGCAACATAGATATTTTTCTTGGAAGACACATATGCACATAGCGATGACTAGAGAGTATTGCAAAGGTTTGAGCAGAGGAATTTGTTTAATGAAGTTGCACAACAAGATGATGCTTACACTGCTCCTGATGTACAAGATAACACATATGTTCCTAATATCTTTGAGAACCATCAAGTCAATGACGCCGGCGAAAAGATTGCATGTCGTGCTGTGGACATACAAGAGTTGATCAAGAAGAAGCCAACGTTCGAGGACGTTGAGGACGAACAATAAGATGACACCGTGGGGAATTATGATTCAGACTGATACACATGGTGAAGATGTTGACGCTGCTACTGTGGATGATGATTACATTGCTTTTGTTGTATTTGCCTGTCAAAAGACGTTTTTTTATCTACTATGTGAAATTGTGTTTGCTATGACAACTGAAACCTGATGAACATGTTATTTAGTATTTTGCAGTGAGAACATCACTTGTTATGTATGTTGATTTGTGTTTGGTGATTGTATGATGACTAACACATGATGACATTGTTGTTTAGTTGTACTCATATTTGGCTGTGAAACTTGAATTTGATGACATAGTTTGTTGTTGGACTGCAATTTGCTTGACGTCTTCGAATGAGAACAAAGCTGACCCAACAGGGCCTCTGCTATTTATTTATTTATGAGAAAAAGGGGATACCCCTTGATTTTCGTTAATAGAAATCATTAGATGTTCACAACACTACCCAGCCTGCTACACAGGTTTCATTCATTACTAGTTTCAGCAAAGTGCTCATGTCATAGCCACTGAATACATCACGAGTGCTACATACACTCCAAATAGAGAGACAATCATCCTACAGAGCACATCGATTTTTCCCATTATCTTCACAAGCTCTTTCATCTCCTCATTGCTGTCAAGGCCGTTCGGCAGCTATTGCTTGGCCATGATCAGAGGAACTGCATCTTTAACCTTCTGCTCTGCATCTTCTGTCGGTGTTCTGGGGACGGGGGTACCCAGACTTGCCTGCCTACGGCCTGTAGCGTGGCTCAAGGAGTGGCCCAGTATGGACCAGCTTCATCAACACATACTCAAGACCCTCGCGAGGGGCCAAGCCTCATGGGGCGGACGACAGGAGGCTTCCTCAGGCACGGCCTCGTCAGGCTGGCTCACGAGGAGGCGGAGAGATCAAGGCGGGGTACCTCACGAGGTGCCCGTGATGCAAGCCATGACGACCAAGGCCAGGCGGGTGCCAGGCGGGCGCCGGCCCGTGCAGAGTCCTTGTTTCCCCTTTGGTGCAAAGGGGGCAAGCACAGGCAAGGGTATCAAGCAAAGGCAACCATTTCAGTGCAACAAGACCAAGACCAGCAGGACGACAGAACGGAGGTCATCGTGGAGCCCAAGCCGCCGTCATTGTCAGGGTCTTTTGGCAGGCAAGGACCAACTTTAGTCAGGATAAGTGTACTAGATGTTCCCCTTCAAAATGGCCAATTGTTGGAGCCCTTCCCGCTCAATATTTGGGAAGAGGCCCGGGGCCTTCGCCTATAAATAGGACTAGCCACCCACAGGGTAGAGGGGATCAGATCGGATCCGCACCCAAGACACACGGAGAGAGAGAGAGGTGATTGAACTCCCCTAACAGTTCATCGCACCAACCAAGAACAGACCCTCGCAAGGCTGTTCTTCCTTTGTACTGTCCCTCATTAGCCCCAGAGGCAATCCACACACCACAAACTGGAGTAGGGTATTACACCACAATGGTGGCCTGAACCAGTATAAATCTTGTGTCCCTTGTGTTGTTGTTCGAGTAGTTTAGATCCTTGCGAGGCGGTGAAACATGGGTAGGCTGAGGGCGTGATCTCCGTGCGCACCCCAGTGTTCGAACCTCAAGGGTCTGCCGGAACCCGAAATCCGACATCTTCCTCTTCTATCGTTCCTTCAGTTACTTGTCCAACACCCCAACCTGCTGGTATTGGGATTCCTCGGCTAACCAAATAATCAGCGTAGTTGCATTCCCCCACATCAGCAACTTCCAAGAAATACAAATCACACGAATCTTCCCTTTTCTGCACGAATCAAATTGTAAGATCATCAACCAAACTATTAAAAAAATCAGCAACTAAAAGCAGCAGAACAACACTTAAACATATTATTACCCCATGATTTGGGCATTTGTAGAAGACTCGGCCAGGGTTGAGGATTGTGGTTGAGACGCGACGGATGACTCTGCGTGATTTGCAGCAGTGGCACCACATCAATGGCAGCGGGTTGCGATGAGCAATCGGTTGCGGTGCGCATGCCGGCGGGGGTGTGATGAGACCCACAGGCGATGGTATGGGTGGCGACTTGGCGCATATCTGGTTGTTGCCTGCCGAAGAGCAGGTGGACGAGCAGCCATCAGACATGGTTGTTGCGGCTAGAGCTTCTTATGCTAGGCAGAGTAAGTAGAGAAGAGGAGAAGCGAATATTGGATATGTCAGTTTCATTACTTGCAGAGTAGCATAGCACCATATATAGTCATAGTCTAGGTTTGGATTCGAACCAGCTACATGAGCACGTCTCACTTTTTTCTAAAACTCGGCAACGTCTCTTTACTTGTACACTAGCTTGTTCTGTACGCCTTCCCAAGTCTTTGATTTTCTTTCCCTTTTTTGCGAGGAAGGAAGGAGGACAAAATTGAGAGTTCCTGGAACTCGAACCCAAGACCTCTTGGTTGAAAACCAAGGGTGCTAGTCACTTATGTGGCGAACGTTCCCTGGGAGGAGGACGGCATACGAATGCATTTTCCTCGCAGTTTTAGTTGCGACACAAGAACGAACAGTCGCAGTTTCGGGAATGTTATCAGGCCAACGAGCACAGTTTTTATTTTCTTCCTATGTATAAAAAAGTATGCTACTTGGTGTCGGCTTAGTCAACGAACGATTGTGCCAACCTTGACCGTTGGATTGACATTCAACATCTGTCGTGTTTCTTCAGTCTCTTCTTCCTCGAGTCGCCAAAGCCAAACCAGTGCCAGCGTGACCGCCTGCTCCCACCTCCCACGGCTGGCTGTGCTGCCGCACACGCATCGTGGCCACATCACACCCTAAAACTCTGTGCATCTTCCCCGGTGTAAGTGCATCTAGTGCCCCTTAGTGATTTTGGTGTATTGAAGACTTATAGGTTAAGGGACTGATGCGTTTGTGAGTGTACACAGGTCTATAAGTCTATGATGAGTTTGATATTTACAGAGAAAGTCGACCCCTAAAAATGAAGTTCTTCAACTGCAGACTTTGGATCTCTGAAGACTTTCTGAAGACTTTGAAACTGAAGAAATTGGTGTGACCTTGAAGACTTGGCAATCATTCGAGGAACATGAAGCGTGAAGACTTTTGTTTTCGTAGTTTCATTTTCTCTTTCTTGAGTCATAGGAAACACCGTACTGTTGAAGGGGGTCGACGAAATACTAAGGAAAAATTTCCATGTGATGCTCAACTCAAAATCCTACACCTACCAATCCCTTCGAGTGAAGCCATTGGAAATCTCATATAGTTCAGTCATATTCTTCAGTGACAGAGACAAAGTTCTTCTGGTCTCTGAGGAATTTGTTCTGACTGAGGAGTTAGGAATTCACCAGTGTGAATTTCCTACACAGTGAGGAACATGATAGCCCTGAGGATTTTGATAGTCAAAATTCCGACCGTTGTTGTGCTATGCGCCAGTGGTTCCAAAATATCTACCCACCTAACGGTCATATCAGACAAGGGCATTTATGTCTTATCATGTTGGGCTGCTCCCTAGGCTATAAATAGCTGCCCCCTTCAACCACTAGCTGGTTGGCTGCTCCGAGAGAAACTGACACTTGTCAATTGTGAGCATCCCATCCTCCGAGGACTTTGAGCGAAAATCATCAAGTGAGGAAAACCCAAAAACCCAACACCTACAAGCCCAAAGTGATTGAGCATCACTGAAGAGATTGATCCTGCGTGGATCCGATGCTTGTTTCCTTTGAAGACTGTGCTTCTTCCAGACGGTTAGGCGTCAAGGTCTAGAGCATCCAAGAGGAATTGTGGATCGCCGAGTTACCGGGTTTGTGAAGGTTCGGAAGTCACCTGAAGACTTACCACGAGTGATTGGGCGAGGTCTGTGTGACCTTAGCTCAAGGAGAATACGGTGAGGACTGTGTGTCCGGGACTGGGTGTCCTCGAGTTTAAATACTCAGCCGCTCCAACCAGATGTACAACTGAGACAGCAGTTGGGACTGGTCTACCAAATCATTGTCTTCACCAATCTTACTGGTTCTATTTCCTGAACTCTTTCATTTCCTCATGTCTGTTGTTGTGTGCCTGTTCATATCTGTTTGAAGACTTTGACTGAAGACTTTCCCAATTTCCTCAGATCAATTTCTTCAGTCTGTTTGTCTTCTTTCTTGTGTTATCCTGTGTTTACGCTTTCTGTACTCTATGCTTGTCTTCATTTCATCATGATGACTATGCTTGTGTTCTGTTATGTTTACTTCTGAGTACTTGTTTCGCTGATAGTAGTTCTTCATTTAGGAATTTCCTCATCAGCAAATTCCTCAATGAAGAATTCATAAAAATTGCCTATTCACCCCCCTCTAGTCGATATAACGCACTTTCAATTGGTATCAGAGCAAGGTACTCCCTTGTTCTGTGTGATTTTGGTTTAACCGCCTGGAGTTTTAGTTATGTTGACTGCAGGTATGATCAAGGTCTCTGCTGGGTGTCCTACCTTCGATGTAACAGACTACCCCTACTGGAAGAACAAGATGCGAATGCATCTTGAGGCAATTGACAACGATCTCTGGTATGTTGTGGAAAATGGTGTTCCCTTAGTCACACCTTCTCTGAACGCTACTGATGTGAGGAGATTTAAGCAACTCAATTCTCAAGCGAAGAATATCATATGTGGTCATCTGAGAAAAGGACAGTATGGAAGAGTGAGTGCTTTGGAAACTGCTAAGCTTATCTGGGATAGGCTGTCCAAAGTAAATGAAGGAGTCTCAACTCAACGTGACTCTCGTGTTGACGTTCTTCGCTATCTCTTCAACCGCTTCAAAAGACTCGACAATGAAAATGTTCAGCAAACCTTCGATCGCCTCACTAACATCTTAAATGAGCTTCAAGCGCTTGGTGCCACTGACATCACCAACCATGAGGTGGTGAAGAAATTGCTGAGATCGCTAGATTCCTCATTTGATACTCTGGCACTGATGATTCAAGAGCGTGCTGACTACAAGTCACTTGATCCCGCTGATATCCTCGAGAGGCTAAACACTCATGAGTTCCAGCTTGCTGAGAAGAGAGATCTCTACGGTTCGAGCTATGGCAGATCACGTGCTTTGAAGGCCAAGGCAGTCTCTGGGTCTAAAGATGAAGACTCTGCTAGCAGCCTTGGTGACACTGAAGAACTGAGCCAGGAACTTGCACTGCTCGTGAAGAAATTTCAGAAGTTCTCAAGACATGGTCGCTTTGGAAAACCCTCAAGGAGCAATGATTCCTCATCCAGTGGCTACAAGAAGAGGCTATGCCACAAATGCAAGAAACCTAGTCACTACATCCAAGATTGTCCTTAGTTGGATAAGGAATCAAAGAAGAAGAAATACAAGGATTACAGTTCTGATGACGCAAAGAAGAAGAAGAAATCTTCAAAGTCTTCATCATCAAAAGCCTCGAGGTCTTCATCTCACAAGAAGAGCAGCTCCAAGAAGGCTCGGGCATTCATTGGCAAGGAAATGGACTCTGAGGCTGAATCTGAGGAACATGAGGATGAGGAGGCATCTAAGGAGTCAGAATCTAGTGTGCCGAGCCTAGCTCTCGCTACTGCATTCGTCAGCAAGTCTATCTTCAACTCTGAAGAAAACGACTCCACCAACAAGGCTGATGAAGGCAATGATGACTACGCTCCCACCTATTGCTTCATGGCAAAGGGTGCCAAGGTGTCGGATTTCGTGTTCCGGCAGACCCTTGAGGTTCGAACACTGGGGTGTGCACGAAGAACTCTCCCCTACCAGCTCACGTCTCGAAGTCTCGGAAAGATCTAAGCAAGAAAGATGAACACATAGAGGACACGAGATTTATACTGGTTCAGGCCACCATTGTGGTGTAATACCCTACTCCAGTGTGTGGTGTGGTGGATTGCCTCAAGGGCTGATGATGAACATTACAAAGGGAGAACAACCTCGCGAGGGGCTGTTCTTGAGCTGGCGTGATGAACTGCTTGGGTGAGTTCAGTCGCTTCTCTCTCTCTGGTCGATCTCCAGATCTGCCTCTACCTTGTGGTGGCTAGTCCTATTTATAGAGCGAGGCCCTGGGCCTCTCCCCAAATTATGAGCGGGAAGGGCGCCAACAATTGACCATTTTGAAGGGGAACATCTAGTACACTTATCCTGACTAAAGTTGGTCTTCGGCTGCCAAAGGCTCTGACGGTGACGCCACCCTGGGCTCCAGGATGACCTCCATCCTGCCGTTCTGCTGGTCTTGGTCTTGTTGCACCGAAACGGTAACCTTTGCCCGATGCATTGACCTATGCTTTCCCCCTAGCACCGAAAGGGAAACAAGGACACTGCGCAGGCCGGCGCCTGCCTGGCACCCGCCTGGCCTTCGATCGTCATGGCTTGCGTCACGGGCCCCTCGGGAGGTGCCCTGCCTTGATCTCTCCGCCTCCTCGCGAGCCCGCCTGAGGAGTCTGTTCCTGAGGAAGCTCCCTGTCGTCCGCCCTGCGAGGCTTGGCCCCTCGTGAGGGTCTTGAGCTTGAGCTGATGAAGCTGGGCTGCATCAGGCCCCCACTTGAGCCATGCCGCAGGCCGCAGGCAGGCAAGTCTGGGGACCCCCGTTCCCAAAACGCCGACAGTAGCCCCCGGGCCCAAGGTGCGCCCGGACTTGGCTTAGCAGAGAAGCGAAGGGGCAAGTGCGAAGCGCCGTGGGCCCCAACAGCCTGCGGCCTTGGGCGCCATGTGGCGGTTGATTGGACGTGGGCGTCTCCGCTTCCCCATGATGCCTCGCCCATCTGACAAAAAGGGGTCCCTGGACTAGACTGACCTGCTTTGTTCTCGCTTGCCTTGCTCCAGATCCCCTTTCTTGCCCTTCTCCTTCCTGCTTCCGAAATCCTCCAGATCTGCCTCAATCCTTCCCGCCCTATGGCGCCCCGCAAGACTCCGGCTGAGGCCTGCTACTCCCCAGCTCTGGATTCCCCGAACGTGTCGGAGAGGAATCTTACCCTCCTGCGCCTGAGGACAGTGGCGCAGGGCAACGTAGGAGCGACTGTGTTCAAGGCTGGCTCCGGCCAGCCTGAAGGCAAGGGGAGCACTTTCTACCCGCTCTTCGTGAGCGCCATCGTCGCCGGTCTGGTGCCTCCTTTTTCCGAGTTCTTCCTTGTTGTTCTTCGCTTGTACAACTTTCAAGCTCTTCACCTCCACCCCAACTCTGTTCTTCTTTATCTTCGCCTACTATTGCGAGGCTCATGTTGGGATAAAGCCCTCGGTGGCCTTGCTGCGCCATTACTTTTATCTCCGGGTTTCTCGTGGCCCCATATCCGCATGCATGAGTTTTGTCGCGTACTCCGGCTTCAACGCCATCTCGAAGCCCGGGAAGAGGATTGAAGGTTCCGGAGCAGGTGGGTCATGGTGGACGCCGGGCGCATCCACCCCCGACTTATGCTGCCCATGGGGCAGCCCAAGGACGTTGATGCGTGATCTTGCATGGAGCTCGTCGACCCTCGCGCGAGGGCGGTGCTTGAGAGGATGTACGTGGACCTGAGGCCATGCAACCTGGGGTCGGCGAAGCTGACCGGGGCCATACTCCTGGGGGAGTTTCTGGAGCACCGGGTGGCTCCACTCCGGGAGCACTCGCTCCCGTTGTGGAGGCTCGGGGAAGCAGATGCTACCCTTCGCTTGAGCTCTGCAGCCCTGGCCGACGAAGATCTGATCGCGGCCCTCCACTCCTTGGTTGGGGGAGACGTGGTAAGGCTGGATGGTGCTCCTGTCCCCCTGTTTCTTCGTGACGACTGGGAGCAGGCGGTGGACGCCATGCCCACCTTCAACGGTGAGGGGCTAGTGCCCGCAGTGTCTCCCGGGGATCTGACGGCATTGCTGACGGTGAATGTGTCCTCCAGCGACTCTAGCAGGAGTGAGGAGGAAGAAGAGGAGGAGGAGGAGGAGGAAGAGCTCGACTCCGAGGCGACTGGCGAGGAGTCGGAGGAGTCCTTCCCCCAGCGCAGGTCTCGCACCCTCCGCTCCATGTCAGACGACGACGAGGCCAGTGCCGGGCGAGGAGGAGTGGATTCTCCCCCGGTCCCGAGGAGAGATAGGTCGGTGCTGGTGCCCCCAAGATCCGCTCTGGCTCCAGGGTAGTCTGAGGCCAGCTCCGGCCTTCCCGACACGACCTCTGCTTCCATGCCTCCCAAGGCTGACCCCAGCTGGAGGCTCTCAGGCTTCAAGTTTGGGCGGAGGCTGCTTGAACCCGCGAGCAATGACCTGTAAGTACTCGACCCACGCTCTGCTTTGTTTCTGCCACCGAGACTTGACGTCTGCACTTCTTGACCAGGCCGGCACCTGAGGCGAAGAGGTTGAGGGGGGCTTCTGCGGCCCTGCTTGAGGTGAGTTCGCCTGCCGAGGCAGCGCCTTCGTCTACGGGGAAGGGAGGCACCGAGGCTCGCGCTTCCCCTGCCCAGTCGTCCTCGCGAGCCCAGCAGGGGCACTCTGGCGAGGAGTCAGCCCCCGTGGCCCCGCTGACCCTGGAGGGGCCTAGGCTTGGTGCTGCTGCTGAGATGCCCAAGTCCCGGGAGGCTCCTTCCTCCCAAGCCGTGATCACGCTGCCGTCCTCTCCACCTGCTCCACCAGCTCCCGCCTCTTCTGATCCCTCTGTTGTCTTGGACCAGGCCGCCAATGAACTAAGCTGGCTTCGGCAGGATCTCCAGAGCGCGGACCCCCGCCTGGTGGTCAGGCGCCTGGAGTTAGCCTCTGGCTGGGCCCGCTCCGCTGCCTCTGTCCGAGCGGCGCTGAGGCAGGCTGAGTCTGCCTCCGATGAGGAGAAGCAAGCCGCCTGCCTGGTTGAGGCTGCTTGCGATGCTGCCCAAGGCGATGCTGCGGATGCCTGGGGCCGCTGCAAGGCGATGGAGGTCGAGCTGCAAGACATGCGCGAGGAGCTTGCGAAGGAGGTCCGCGTCCGCCAGGAGAAGGAGGAGGAGATGAAGGCTCGGGAGGCTGCCGTCAAGGACCAGACGCCGAGCTTGTCGACTGCCATGGCCGGCTGGAGACGCTGGAGCAGGCGCTAAAGGTGGAGAGGACCGAGCTAGACCGCAAGGCGAAGGTCCTGGTCGAGGATCAAGCGGCCTTCGCCGAGCTGGAGGAGAAGGCTCGGGCTGCTATAAAGACACTTTATGAGAGCGGCTTAGAGGACCCGTTAGCTGGCGAGGAGGACAGCCCCGCCGAGCTACTTCCCTTCCTGGTCTGTGTGCTTGACGATGCCGTGGACGGCCTTGGCTCTACGGCCGAGGCCGAGGTGCGGGCCCTGTCATCTGCAGCGGTGACACGCGTCGTCAGCCACATCTACCTTCGCGACCCCAACATCGACCTTGATAGCCTGATGGAACCCGTGAGCGGCGACCTTGCCGCCGCCGCTGCTGAGGCTGTGAAGGTCCGAGCCGAGGCTTTGCTGGGGAGGTTCCGCGCCTTCAGCATCTTGCCTAGACGCGACGCCACCAGTTCCGCGGATTCAGGAGGTGGAGCCACCCAGTGTGGCTCCACCACAAGCGGCGGCGCCACTGGAAAGTGATCCCTTTGCAGCTTTTGTCCTGTTTTTAATTCCTACAACATGCACCATGCCTCATGGAGGCGGTTAAACTTGTGTTTGGTGTTGTGAGACATTCTATGGCTTGTAATATTTGCTTTTGAATTCCTTAGGATTTGCATTTTCCCTCCTATTTGCCTGTGTTCTACGTTGACAGGGCCCGGCCCCGCACATACCTCAGCCGCCGTTAGCCCCGACCGGAAACCAGGACGGGACCAAGGAGTGAGGGGCAACGTGGCAAGTTAGGCTCCTGAGTCGCGATGCTTAGGAGTCCCCCTTGACGTGCGAACAACAAGTAGGGAAGGGAGGCGTAGGAGTAGACTTGTCATTCTACGTCGGCAGGGCCCGGCCCCACGCATACCTCAACCGCCGTTAGATCCGACCGGAAACCAGGACGGGACTAAGGGGTGAGGGGCTACGTGACCAGTTACGCTCCTGAGTCGCGATGCTCAGGAGTCCCCCTTGACGCGCAAACGAGCCTTCATACCTTGGCTCCGCTCGGAGAGAGGCGCGCGACGACCAGGTCCGAGGGACCTGGCTGGGTGGCGTGCGTTCGGGCGTGGCCCGGTGCAGCCCACGTGCCCAGCCCCCTCGCACGGCACTCCCGAGGGGAGGCATTGCGATGGTGCGAGGCACTAAGCTCGGGGCTCCCTAAGGTTGGTACGGCCGTGGGACGCCCCCAGTTGTTTATCACCAGCGCGGAGCATAGCGCTTCCGTGTGTGCACGGGCATAGCTGCTCCTCAGTAGTGTCGTCAGCCAGCGCGGAGCATGGTGCTTCCACTGGTGCGTGGGAGGGGGCTCCCCTCCGGGAGGAGCCCCAGGGGCATGTACATCCCCGCCCTGGTGCGTGGCTGGCACGGTAGGGCTAAGAGAGGTGTATATGGGCACCTGTGAGCCAGCGCGGGACTCACGGGGCCCTACCTCGAGGCGGGTTGTGCCTGGCTCTGGGCCTTTATCAATGGTGTGTTTCTGCAAGGTGGTTAGAATGCAAATGCTCTATGTCCTCAGGTCCCGGCCCTCGAGCGGGCTCAGCCGCCGCTGGTTTGACAGGTCGCGATGCCGTGGGTCAAGGCCAGGGGGTGAGGGCTGGAGAGCCAGTAAGAGCCCGCAAGTCGCGATGCTCAGGCGCCCCCCTTTTAACATGCAAGCGCTTTGCATGCGCACGGAGAGGTCCGCAATAAGCAGCAGATGATAACCATGGGGACCAGGTTAAGCTCGGAGGAGCAAATCCATTTAGATAGATGCATGGAAGTAAATGCCACTGGGTCTGGCCTGAGCAGCCTGGGGATAATGCAGCCCGAGGGACGCCCCCAGCAAAGCAGATGAAAAACATTAAGCAAAACAGATTCATGTCGCAGGGACGGACCCATGCGACCTGGGAATGATGCGGCCCTGCGGGCGCTCCCAGCTGAAGATAAAACTTAGAAAGATGTCACATGGTACCATTGCAGAGCGAGTGTAGGAGTAGCTGACGACGCGTGGTGAAGAAGCCGCTCCTCATGAGCCTTCGGAGCCCTGAGCCTCGGGAGGCTCTGAGGGTCCGGGCGGCTCCTCGAGGTCCATCTCCATATCCTCCATGAACGCGCGGTGCCTGGCCACCTGAGCTTCCAGGATGCTCCTCATCAGGCGCTGATGGGCGACAGCCGCGTTCGGCAGGCCGAAGGGCATGCGAACGTAGTTGTGAGGTGGGCCCTCACAACGCCCCACGCATGAAGGCCAGAGGCATTCCTGAGACGCGGCTCGGTTGAGCCCCGGTCGATGCAGATGTGCAGCCCACCATCCTCGCCGGGATGTGGGGCTGCGGCGGGTAGGCGGCGAATGCCACGCATGACTCTTGACTCCTATAGCTCTTGAATGTTCCTTACGATGAACTCCTGGTGGTTTTGCCTTTCCTGCCTTATACCTTCCTGAGGGAAACCTGCCTTGAAGCACGCCTCAAGTGGTACCCAAGCGCCTCCCTCGTGACCTTGGCAAGGTTGGTGGCCCTCCAGGAGAGAGCCCCCGAGCCCTGCCCGAGGAGGGCGTCGGGCGTGCCTTCCTATGCGGCAGAGGGTGGCGCCCCTTGAACGGGCGCGGGTCCTGACACGGCGCCTCCGGAGGCGCCTGCCTCGCGAGCACTTGGGCCAGGCGAAGCCTTCTTCTTCTTAGGGACAGCCTCAGGGAGCCTCCCGCTCCTGTGATCTGGGTCTACGATTGCCGCGGCCTGGAAGGCGCGCTCAAGAGAGCAGACTCCATCCCTCTCCTCGCAAGACACTGTGATGATTCTGTCGGCGTTCTAGGAATGGGGGTCCCCAGACTTGCCTGCCTGCGGCCTGCGGCGTGGCTCAAAGGAGGCCTAGCACAGCCCATCTTCATCAACACCAACTCAAGACCCTCGCGAGGGGCCAAGCCTCGCGGGGCAGATGACAAGGAGCTTCCTCAGGCACGGCCTCGTCAGGCTGGCTCACAAGGATGCGGAGAGTTCAAGGCAGGGTACCTCACGAGGTGCCCATGACGCAAGCCATGACGACCAAGGGCGCCAGTCGGGCGCCAGCCCGCGCAGTGTCCTCCTTTCCTCTTTGGTGCAAAGGGAGCGAGCGCAGGTGAGAGCATCAAGCAAAGGCGTCCATTTTGGTGCAACAAGACCAAGACCAGCCCAACGGCAGGGAAGAAGTCATTGTGGAGCCCAAGCATGCATCACCACCAGAGCCTTTGACAGGCGAGGACCAACTTTAGTCAGGATAAGTGTACCCGCTGTTCCCCTTCAAAATGGCCAATTGTTGGCGCCCTTCCCGCTCAATATTTGGGAAGAGGCCCAGGGCCTTTGCCTATAAATAGGACTAGCCACCCCCAGGGTAGAGGCACCTGGACCGGACCTAGCAATCTGGATCCTCACCAAGAAACCAGTAGATAGAGCGATTGAACTCCTCCTAGCAGTTCGTCGCACCAGCCAAGAACAGACCCTCGCGAGGCTGTTCTTCCTTGTATTGTTCATCATCAGCCCAAGAGGCAATCCACCACACCACACACTAGAGTAGGGTATTACACCACAATGGTGGCCTGAACCAGTATAAATCTTGTGTCTCTTGTGTTGTTCTGTTTGGTAGTTTAGACCCTAGCGATTCGGTGAGGAGCAAGCTGGCAGAGGGTTAAATCTCCGCGCGCACCCCAGTGTTCGAACCTCAAGGGTCTGCCGGAACCCGAAATCCGTCATTTGGCGCACCAGGTAGGGGTGCGCTAGAATCTGCCTTTCGTCGTCTCGTTCTTCTCCAACCATCGCATCCATGTCTGACGCTCGTCAGACTCGCGCCGAGCGCCGAGCCGCCCTCGCTTCCCACGTCGCCCGGACGGCTCTCATCGGCGGGCGCCGTCGTCGTTCCCCGTCACCTGCCGTCAACGTCGGCACCGGCCCGGCGGGGAACGGGAAGCAAGCATCATCCCACATTCCCCCGTGGCCTCTTGGGAAGAGCCACGCGGCCTCTTCCTCACCCACCCCGTCGCGCCGGCTCCCTCGTTCGTCGCGGCCCTCCTGGGCGGCTCACAGGCGCCGCCCTCCAGCCACCACGTCAAGCCATTCGTCCGCCGGGTCGGCGCCGCCTCCACGTGGCAGGGGGCTCCCCCGGGCCGGGCGGAGCCATCGGCCAGGCTGACCTTCAGCTCTGAGGACCACCACTCCAACTCGGCCTGCTCGGGCGCGCTCCCCATGCTCTGCACGCCCACCATCTGCCAGGTGGCTGTCACCAGGACTCTTGTCGACGGTGGCGCGGGCCTCATCGTGCTCTCAGTTGAGGCCTTCAACCTCCTCTGCATACCTCGGGAGCGGCTGCAACCCAGCTGGCCTTTCTCGGGCGTCGGAGGCGGGTCATCCAGCTCCGACTCCCGGTAACTTTCGGCACCTACCACAATTTCCGCACAGAGCTGGTCGATTTCGACATCGCCCCCATCGGCCTCCCCTACAACGCCATCCTTGGCTATCCAGCATTGGCCAAATTCATGGCTGCAACTCACCCAGCGTACAACCTCATGAAGATGCCCGGGAGCAACGGCGTCCTCACCGTGCCCGGGGACACCGAAGGTGCGCTGCGAGTACTCAAGCTCGCCCTCAAGACGGTGGCGGCGGCGCAGCCCGCCGACGCAGAAACCCCCAAGCCCAAGGGGGCTGCGCCGACCAAGAAGAAGCAGTTGTTCACCCAAGACAAGGCAGAGACCAAGCAGGTACCTGTCGACGAGGACGGGTCCACTAACGCCACTTTCACCATAGGCGCCAACCTCGGGCCCGAGCAGGAGGAAGCCCTGGTCAAGTTCCTACATGCAAACAAGAAAGTGTTCGCCTGGGAGCCCGATCAGTTGGCAGTGATCCCGCGGGTTGTAATCGAGCACCACCTCAACGTGTGTCCCAACGTGCGCCCCGTGAAGCAGAAGGCGAGGAGGCAGTCCACTGAAAAGCAGGCCTTCATCGTCCAAGAGACCCGCAAGGTAGAAGCCGCGGGGGTTATTCGCGAGGTCCGATATCCAGATTGGTTGGCCAACCCCGTGGTTGTTCCAAAGAAGGGAGGGAAGGAGCGCATGTGTGTCGACTTCACCAACCTCAACAAAGCATGCCCGCAAGATCCGTTTCCGCTCCCTCGCATCGATCAGATCGTCGATTCCACCGCTGAGTGTGACCTGTTATGCTTCTTGGATGCCTTTTCTAGGTATCACCAGATCAAGATGGCGGTGGAAGACATGGAGAAGATGGCCTTCCTGACCCCGTGTGGGGTGTACTGCTATACATGCATGCCGTTCGGACTGCGCAACGCGGGGCAACCTTTCAGCGGCTCATGCACATCACCTTGGGCCCACAGCTCGAGAAGAATGTGGAGGCTTACGTCGACGACATCATAGTGAAGTCCCACGAGGCCAAGACCCTGATACAAGACCTGGAGGAAACCTTCACAAGCCTCAACGCAGTGAGCCTGCGGCTCAACCCGGAGAAGTGCGTGTTTGGAGTCCCCTCGGGCAAGCTCTTGGGCTTCCTCGTGTCCCACCGAGGCATCGAGACCAACCCGGAAAAGGTCAAGGCAGTCGAGGACATGAGCCCACCGAAGACCCTCAGAGAAATGCAGAAGCTCATGGGGCGCATGACTGCGCTGGGGCGCTTCATCTCAAGGTTAGGGGAGCGAGCGATGCCCTTCTTTCAGCTGATGAAGAAGAAGGGGCCCTTTGAATGGACTGAAGAAGCCGACAAAGCGTTCCAAGATCTCAAGAGATACTTAACCAGCCCTCCGGTGATGGTGGCCCCACGCCCTCAAGAGCCCTTGGTACTCTATCTCGCCGCCACTCCTTACTCCGCCAGCGCGGCTTTGTTGGCAGTTAGGGAAGAGCATCGGACCAAAACCACGGTTGCTGCCCGTGTCAAGGCAAAGCAGGACCAAAAGGGACTCGCAGAGGTCACTACCACAGCTGAGGAGGATCAGCCGCCGCAGGGAAGCGCGCCAGGAATGGAGGAGGCCCTTCCCCTAGGCAACCAGCTTCCGGAAGCCCCATCACCTCAGCAGGCGCCACGGCCTCCGGAGGACACCACCAGCGCCGACGCTCCAATCCTCGTCGAGCACCCGGTGTGCTTCGTCATCACGGTGTTGCGGGATGCGAGGGCATGGTACCCCATGCCACAAAAGCTCCTCCTCGCGCTGCTGGTGGCCTCGCGCAAGCTGCAGCACTACTTCCAGGGTCATCCGATCAAGGTTGTCTCGGCATACCCCTTGGAAAGGGTGCTCAGGAGCCCTAACTCGGCCGGAAGGGTCGCTATGTGGAACATTGAATTGCAAGCGTTTCAGCTAGAATTCAGCACGACCAGGGTCATCAAGGGTGCCGCGCTAGCAGATTTCGTGGCTGAATGGACGGAGGCACCGGACCTCAAGGCCGACGAGGACCGATCACTCTCCCCAGGAAGCAAGGCGCCAGAAGGCTGGGTCATGTACTTCGACGGGGCATTCTCCAGGCATGGCGCTGGGGCTGGGGCGGTGCTCATATCTCCCACTCAGGACAAGCTGTACTACGCCGTGCAGCTCTGTTTCCAGCAGGGTGAAAAGGTCTCCAACAATATAGCGGAGTACGAGGGACTGATAGCGGGCTTGAAGGCCGCCGCTGCCCTGGGGGTGAAGCGCCTTACTATCAAGGGCGATTCGCAGCTCCTCGTCAATTTCTCCAACAAGGTATACGAGCCAAGAAATGAGCACATGGAGGCCTACCTTGCGGAGGTCCGCAGGATGGAGAAGCAGTTCCGGGGGTTGGAGCTGCAGCATGTGCCCCACGACACTAATCAAGAGGCCGATGACATCGCCAGACGAGCCTCCAGGCGGTTGCCCCAGGAGCCGAGCATCTTCGAGGAACGGCTCTTCAAGCCCTCGGCCCTGCCATCGTTATCGAGCACAGCACAACCTCAGGTGGAGCTTCCTCAGCCACCTACCTCGGGAGCCCCAGCCTGTGGCCCAGCCTCAGGAGCACGCCTGCTCCTGACGATGGAGCCTCAGGAGGGGTGTTGGATCACAGAGCTTCGGAGCTACTTAACGCAAGGGACCTTGCCGGAGAAGGAGGAGGAAGCAGAGCATGTGGCGCGGCAAGCCACAGCGTACTGCATCAGGGATGGAGAGCTCTACCGGAAACGACCGAATGATGTGTCCCTGCGTTGCATCACTAGGGAGCAAGGGAAAGAATTGCTAGCAGATATACACGATGGAGACTGTGGGCATTATTCGTCGTCACGGACCCTCGTCGGCAAGGCGTTCCGTAGCGGTTTCTATTGGCCTACTGCGCTCAATGACGCTGTCGAACTTGTGAAGGCTTGCGAGGCTTGCCAATTCCATGCCAAGCAGATCCATCAGCCGGCAGGAGGTCTGCAAACCATACCCCTCACGTGGCCATTTGCAGTCTGGGGGCTGGATATCCTGGGCCCTTTTCCTCGGGTTCCAGGGGGCTATCGCTACCTTTACGTCGCTGTGGACAAGTTCACCAAGTGGGCCAAAGTCGAGGCCGTCCGCACTATCCCTGCTGGTTCTGCGGTCAAGTTCATCAAGGGTATCGTGAGCCGGTTCGGGGTGCCGAACCGCATCATCACTGACAACGGTTCGCAGTTCACCAGTAACCTTTTCAAAACATACTGTGCTAACCTTGGAACGCAGTATGCTACGCTTCGGTGGCGCACCCCCGAAGCAATGGCCAGGCCGAGCGGGCCAACGCAGAAGTCTTGAGGGGCCTCAAGACCAGGACGTTCAAGAAGAAACTGGAAGCCTGCGGCAGAGGTTGGTATGACGAGCTTCAGTCCGTGTTGTGGTCCATCCGCACCACCGCGACCAAGCCGACTGGGGAGACCCCCTTCTTCTTGGTCTACGGAGCCGAAGTGGTCCTCCCTCACGAGGTCAGGCGTCGTTCCGCGTGGGTCCTGGCGTTCGATGAGACGCTGCAGGACGCCATGCGGGGACGGACCTCATGCTGGGGGAGGAGCGTCGTCGGGAAGCTACGCTGCGAGCGGCAAGATACCAGCAGGCACTCCAGAAATACCACTGCCGCAACATCCGCCCCCAAACTCTCGAGGTAGGGGACCTCGTGCTCCGGCGGGTCCTCTCCAGGGAGGGACTGCATAAGCTCTCTCCTATGTGGGAGGACCCGTTCAAGGTTGTTCATGTTTCCAGGCCTGTCTCCATGCACTTGGAGACTCAGGAGGGAGTACCTGTACAGAACGCGTGGAACATCCAGCACCTCCGAAGGTTTTACCCCTAGAAAGGCCCAGAGCCTGTGAAGAAGGCGAATGCCTGTGAAGCTCATCTTTTTGGAAAAGGCCCGGAGCCTGTGAAGAAGGCGAATGCCTGTGAAGCTCATCTTTTTGGAAAAGGCCCGGAGCCTATGAAGAAGGCGAATGCCTGTGAAGCTCATCTTTTTGGAAAAGGCTCGGAGCCTGTGAAGAAGGCGAATGCCTGTGAAGCTCATCTTTTTGGAAAAGGCCCAGAGCCTGTGAACAGGGCGAACGCCTGTGAAGCTGTCGCGTTTTGGAAAAGGCCCGGAGCCTGTGAAGAGGGCCAATGCCCGTGAAGCTTGCCTCCCCGAAGAAAGGCCCGGAGCCTGTGAAGAAGGCCAACGCCTGTGAAGCTCGCCGCCCGTGACACTCTCACGTAATAATGAGTTGGGGCTGTACACGCCCCGGAGTCTCAGGGGTGCCGGCCTCAGGCCCTGGGGCTCCCTCCCACGCCTAGTGGCAGCACTTAGCTCCGCGCTGGTGATAAGACGTCGAAGACTAGACTAGGTGCCGGACGCGGCTTTTTCATTTGCTTTCTGCAGTTGGCTAGTTCATTCTCATTTGGAGTTTTATCGAAACTATTGCCGCCTTTTGACCTGTGGTTCTTCGACTTTTTCGCTCTCCTGCCTCGACTTCTCTTGCGTGGGGGCTCACGAGGTGGAAGCCCCGGGAGCCCTCGTGAGTGTTCCTACCCCTATCGCTCAAGTTTTCACGGCCCAGGTCCACTACAGGAGCGCCCCTCCAGACCATGCCTCACAGGCACCACGACACAAATACAGGGCCTGGGTCGGTCGCCCCCACAACTGAGACTGGAGATTACTAGCGAATGGGCATGCAACAGAAAGGAACAATACCGGAATAACAGAAACAGTACGATGACTGACGACGTTAACCCAAACACGCCCCCACGGGGCCACACATTGTTGTCTTTTTGCGCAGGAGAAAAGAAAGGAAAGAACAAAGCAGGCGAAGCTCGTCCTGCACCGGCCCTCATGGAAGACTCGAGCCGCCTCCGGAGCTCAGGTGGACTCCCTCTCGCGCTTCACTGGGGCGCGACGGCGGGCAGACCCGCTGCCGCCCTCCAAGAAGGCGTGACGGCATGGAGGCTGACCGCGGCCGCTGCTAGAAGGGTCGCTACCTAAAGAAGAGCTGGTGAAGCTTGAGGAGTCACGGGTGCCGCCAACCGCGCGTGCGCTGTCCTCTCAGTCCTCGCCGGGGTTGAGTCCCTGGCCGCGGTTGTCATCTTCAGGGCAGCACCCTGCACGGCGACCATCTTCCCTAAACACCCTCACGTAGAGGGTGGCATCGCCGTCGAACTTGAAGTGTAGAGAGCACCGGCGGCGCAGGCCACGCGCACGAGCAAACGTCTGCCAGCCACGGGTCAGGGCCAGGCTCCCGGCTGCGGAGACCTCCAGCAAAGCCCACGAGGCCTGGCTGCAGCAGCCATCTGCCTGGAGACAGAGGCCACCCAAGGCGCCAGCTGGGAGCTCACCTAGGAGGAAGCGAGGGAGCTGAAGCCGGCGCCGGTTGGCTCCACCGCCCACACAATGAACTCCGGCAGCACCTCCGCAGTATGGAGGCGCGGCCTCGGGGGTCGCACGGCCGGAACACGCCCGCCGACCATGGACAGCCGCTCATCGTTGCGCAGAGAGCCACCTCCGCGACCGCGGGGGGCCGCCGTGGAGGCCATAGGATGTTTGCGAGGGCGACCTCGACCGCGCTTGCGCGGGGGAGAGGTAGACTTGACCTGGCGAGCCTTTCCTTTCTCTGCGGCCGAGAACTTCCTTGGTGGAGCCATGAAGAAGAAGGAGAAGCAAGAGGGGATAGACTAGAAGGGCGCGCGTCGTTCCATACTTATAGCCGGCGAAGGCCAACCGTCGACCTCCACGATCGCAGGTAATCATGACCCGCTTTGCATGCATGGACATATTGAATCCGTGCGGTTACCAAGGCGTCGTGGGGAAGTGGAGGCGCCCACGTCCAATCAACCGCCATGCGGCGCCCAAGGCCGCAGGCTGTTAGGGCCCGTGACGCTTCGCACTTGCCCTTTCGCCTCTCTTCTCAGCCAAGTTCGGGCGCGCCGTGGGCCCGGGGGCTACTGTCGGCGTTCTGGGAACAGGGGGTCCCCAGACTTGCCTGCCTGCGGCCTGCTGCGTGGCTCAAAGGAGGCCCAGCACAGCCCATCTTCATCAACACCTACTCAAGACCCTCGCGAGGGGCCAAGCCTCGCGGGGCGGATGACAAGGAGCTTCCTCAGGCACGGCCTCGTCAGGCTGGCTCACGAGGAGGCGGAGAGTTCAAGGCAGGGTACCTCACGAGGTGCCCATGACGCAAGCCATCACGACCAAGGGCGCCAGTCGGGTGCCAGTCGGGCGCCAGCCCGCGCAGCATCCTCCTTTCCTCTTTGGTGCAAATGGAGCAAGCGCAGGTGAGAGCATCAAGCAAAGGCATCCATTTCGGTGCAACAAGACCAAGACCAGCCCAACGGCAGGGAACAAGTCATTGTGGAGCCCAAGCAGGCGTCACCACCAGAGCCTTTGACAGGCGAGGACCAACTTTAGTCAGGATAAGTGTACCCGCTGTTCCCCTTCAAAATGGCCAATTGTTGGCGCCCTTCCCGCTCAATATTCGGGAAGAGGCCCAGGGCCTTTGCCTATAAATAGGACTAGCCACCCCCAGGGTAGAGGCACCTGGACCGGACCTAGCAATCTGGATCCTCACCAAGAAACCAGTAGATAGAGCGATTGAACTCCTCCTAGCAGTTCATCACACCAGCCAAGAACGGACCCTCGCGAGGCTGTTCTTCCTTGTATTGTTCATCATCAGCCCAAGAGGCAATCCACCACACCACACACTGGAGTAGGGTATTACACCACAATGGTGGCCTGAACCAGTATAAATCTTGTGTCTCTTGTGTTGTTCTGTTTGGTAGTTTAGACCCTAGCGATTCGGCGAGGAGCAAGCCGGCAGAGGGTTAAATCTCCGTGCACACCCCAGTGTTCGAACCTCAAGGGTCTCCCGGAACCCGAAATCTGACAGATTCCACTGCTTCCTAGCATCTTGAGGACATTGTAGCCATGGTGAGTCACTGCCATGAACTTGGCCATGGCTGGATACCCAAGGATGGCATTGTATGGAAGGCGAATGTGGGCGATGTCGAAGTCAATGAGCTCGGTGCGGTAATTGTTGTGCTGCCCAAAAGTGACGGGAAGACGAACTTGCCCTATTGGAACAGTGGAACCATCAGTGACTCCTGAGAAAGGCTTGGTTGGCTGAAGTTGATCGTATGGCACTTGGAGATTGTTGAATGTTTCGACAGACAGGATGTTGAGCCTAGCTCTGCCGTCGATGAGGGTTCTGGTGACTTGCACATTGCTGATGACTGCGTACCAAAGCATCGGGAGGACCCCGGCTGTTGTCGCACACTTGAGCTGATCCGCTGAGCTGAACGTGATAGCGCACGCAGACCACCTAAGAGGGCGCGTGGCCTCAAGCTTGGGGAGGACTACATTCACCTCGCGAGCAAACTGCTTGAAGATGCGCTGAGAGGCTGGGGCCTGAGCGCCTCCCAGGATGCAAGTGATTGCGCGCGGCTCCTAGAAGCCCCCAGCCCCCTCGTCCTGGTGATGGTCTTCATTCCTCCTTGGCGGCGGTGGCAGAGGAGGGAGGCCTGCGTTTCCTTGAGGGCGGTCCTCACGAGGCTGATCCCTCCAACCTCCCTCGCGAGGCTGGTCCTGCCAGCGGTCCTCGCGAGGTCGGTCACGCCACCCTTGGCGAGGGCCCCGGTCTTCCCATCGTCCTCCACCTCTTCCTCCTCCTCGGCCATAGCCCCAGTCGCTGCGGTCGGGGCGTCGGCCGATACGCCCATCTCGCACGGCCCTGAGCTCCTGACATTCATTGGTGTTGTGGGTGTGGAGGTCGTGGTACACACAGTACCGACTGCCCTTAGATGACTCAGGCTGATCCCTACCTTGCTTGGTGTCTGGCTCCGCTGCGAGCACAACAGCCCCCTTGCGCTTCACGTCATTGACCTTGGGCTTCTTCTCTTCTGGGTCGGAAGCCGGGAGCTCGAGGAGGGAGAGGTGCCCTTCCTCAGCCCTGGCGCACTTGGTAGCCAGGTTGAACAGCTCCAGCGATGTGCACAGTTCTTCATGGATCGCTAGCTCCTATTTCATCTTGATGTCATGCACGCCATCGGAGAAGGCTGAGATGATGGCCTCCTCAGTCACCCTGGGGATCTTGAGGCGGGCGTTGTTGAAGCACTGGATGTACTTCTGCAGGGTCTCTCCCGGCTGTTGCTTGATGTAGCGCAGGTCACTCATGGCCGGGGGCCGGTCGCGAGTACCTTGGAAGTTGGTGATGAAGCGGGTGCGCATCTCGTCCCAGGAGGAGATCGTGCCTGGAGCCAGGTTCAGGAGCTAGGTGCGGGCACCGTCCTTGAGCGCCATGGGAAACCAATTCGCCATGACCCTCTCATCTCTGTTGGCGGCCTCGATGCCTATCTCATAGAGCTGGAGGAACTTCGCGGGGTCTGAAGTGCCATCCTAGCGCGGAGGCAGGTCTGGCTTGAACTTGCCGGGCCATGCGACGCTACATAGCTCAGAGGTGAAAGCGCGGTAGCCTGCGGTGGCTATCGGAGCTCTCTGCTGGTGCGCGGCTTGCTCTGGGAGATTCCGCGCGCCGCTGCCTGGAGCAGCGCGGGGTCCTGACGTGGCGGCGTAGGGATGCGGTCATGGCGCACCGGTGCTGGGAGCACGCGAGCACCTTCTTGGGGGTGAGGGATCTCTTGGCAGCTCCTTTCTTGTCGCGCAGGCGCGGGACGCGGCGGGTCTCGTACTGGGACCGCGCGCCTGGGAGCCAGGGCGCCTTCTTGGGGTGGAGGTGGTGGAGGCACCTCCTGCTCCTCGCCTTCTACGCAGGATGGAGGGCGAGGCAGTGAGAGAGACGGCATGGGAGAGCCCCCTGCGGCGTTGACGAGCTCGGTGATGCGGGCGAGCCCGTCCTCGTAGAGGTCGTCGATGGGGCTGTAATGCAAGAGCTCACGCGCCAGGAGCAGCGCGGCGTGCGCGTCCGTGGGGGCGCGACGGGCGTGGGACGACGAACTGGCTGGAGTTAGCGACGGGTGGCGGTGCGGCCATCGCACCGCATCGAAAGATGCAGGGATGAGGCCTGCTGCTCGTTCCCCGCCGGGCCAGTGGCGGCGTTGGCAGCAGGTGACGGGGAACGATGGGGGCGTCCGCCGACGGGCGCCGTCTAGGCAACGTGGGTGGCGAGAGTAGCCCGACGCTCGGCGCGAGCTCGGCGAGCGTCAGCCATGGTCATGGCGGAAGATCACATGCGGCTAGCAGAAGAAGAGATTCCGGCGCAGCCCTACCTGGCGCGTGAAATGTCGAATTTCGGGTTCCGGCAGACCCTTGAGGTTCGAACACTGGGGTGCGCATGAAGATCTCTCCCCTACCAGCTCACGTCTCGAAGTCTCACAAAGATCTAAGCAAGAAAGATGAACACAGAGAGGACACGAGATTTATACTGGTTCAGGCCACCATTGTGGTGTAATACCCTACTCCAATGTGTGGTGTGGTGGATTGCCTCAGGGGCTGATGATGAACAGTACAAAGGGAGAACAGCCTCGCGAGGGGCTGTTCTTGAGCTGGTGCGATGAACTGCTTGGGTGAGTTCATTCGCTTCTCTCTCTCTGGTCGATCTCCAGATCTGCCTCTACCTTGTGGTGGCTAGTCCTATTTATAGAGTGAGGCCCTGGGCCTCTCCCCAAATAATGAGCGGGAAGGGCACCAACAATTGGCCATTTTGAAGGGGAACATCTGGTACACTTATCCTGACTAAAGTTGGTCTTCGGCTGCCAAAGGCTCTAACGGTGACGCCGCCCTGGGCTCCACGATGACCTCCATCCTGCCGTTCTGCTGGTCTTGGTCTTGTTGCACCGAAACGGTAACCTTTGCCCGATGCCTTGGCCTGTGCTTGCCCCCTTAGCACCGAAAGGGAAACAAGGACACTGCACAGGCCGTTGCCCGCCTGGCACCCGCCTGGCCTCCGATCGTCATGGCTTGCGTCACGGGACCCTCGAGAGGTGCCATGCCTTGATCTCTCCGCCTCCTCACGAGCCCGCCTGAGGAGGCTGTTCCTGAGGAAGCTCCCTGTCGTCCGCCCCGCGAGGCTTGGGCCCTCGCGAGGGTCTTGAGCTTGAGCTGATGAAGATGGGTTGCATCGGGCCCCCACTTGAGCCACGCCACAGGCTGCAGGCAGGCAAGTCTGGGGACCCCCGTTCCCAGAATGCTGACACAAGGTAACTAAATACGCCTCCTCTGACTCAAGTGAGGATGAATCTGATGAAAATCTCAAACCCAGTTACTCTAAACTTGCTAAAATTGCTGTGAAACAACAAAAGGCCTTTGAAAAGATTCAATACATGCTAGACAAAAGTGATGATATGTTGGGTGAAGAAATGGATCGCACTAAAACCTTGACTAAAAATCTTCAGAGACTTCAGTCCTGGTTTGACAATCTTCAAGGTCATCATAACACTTTCTTATCTTATCACGAGAAGCTTTGTTATTAATTTATTCAAAGAAAGCAAGATCTTGA
The DNA here is from genome assembly GCA_963921465.1 of Triticum timopheevii. NCBI lineage: Eukaryota > Viridiplantae > Streptophyta > Magnoliopsida > Poales > Poaceae > Triticum > Triticum timopheevii. Next base: position 166,347,233 of record OY997272.1, on the reverse strand, counting down.
AAAGCTAAGAGTGGATTATGAAGATCTTCAAAAGGAGCGCGATTCATTACTTGCTCAACAAATCGGCGCTACCCAAGAAGAATTTGTTCCTCCATGTCTGAAGTGCATTGAACATGAAACTGCTAATTCTTCACCTGAATGTTCAAATGCTTCTAATGCTACAAATTCTTCATATGTCTCTGCTGTCACTAATTCCTCATCTGAGGACAATGCAAGTATCACTGATGATGCAGGGCTGAAGGAATTGTACATGACAGGCATGTACAAAAGCCTCAAAGGGCATCAGACTCTTTGTGGTGTGCTCAAAAAGCAGATCCTCAACAGAAACCCTAGGAAAGAGGGTATTGCCTTTGAGAGGAAACTCAATGCTGATGGAACATATTGGAAGCCTGAGCAGTACCCCAAAACCTCATGGGTTGCTACAAAGGGACCTCCAGTTGATCCATCCAACTTATCTGGCTTTACATGTGAATCTCCTCATTCTTCTGATGAATCATTTGACTCTAACTAAAAATTGTTCAAAAATCAGAATGGTGAAGTATTTGCTAGATATGTGGGGACTAACTGCAGGAACGGTTCCCCTATGAAGAAAATCTAGGTTCCCAAAAGTTGCCTTGAAAGTCTTCAGGTGAATGTCCTCATGACACCACCTGTGAAGAAAAGGAACTCCAGATCCAATTCTTCATATGAACCAAATTCTTCATATGGATCCAAGTCCTCAAATGGACCAAATTCCTCACGTGGATCAAATTCCTCAAAAGGATCAAAGTCCTCATATGATCATCATCGTGCTAACCCTTTTGTTTCGCAGGGTAGAGCTAAGGGCTATGAATATGCGCATTATTCTTCAAATCATTATGTTCATAAGTCCTCAAAGAATTTCTTTGCTTATTCATATGCTTACCCTAACCCCTCTTATGTGAAACAAAGTGGACTGGCATCCATGCCACCTTTCTCATATGGTGCTCTCAGAGTGATGAATTCTTTGCCACCCCTCCAGATGTGGGTGGTGAAGAAAAAGAACTAATCTCTTATGCAGGGTCAGGTCTCCAATCGTGCTCAAAACGACTGAAGAATTTGCTGGGGACCTGAACAGTGCCTGATAGGACGCAGGCTAATCATGATGAAATAAACCTTCATTTCTCACGTCCTCATACTAATTATCTGTTCTAATTGCTTGATGAAATTGATCTGATGATACTGATATCATATTCTTCACTGATGAAGTATATGAGTTTGTAAGCTGCACTAATTCATCTGCAGGATGATCAACCCAAAGCAAATGAGTGGGTCCTCGATAGTGGATGTACAAATCACATGACTGGTGACAAGAATCTATTGATGGATGCTTCCTTATCAACGTCACATCTAAAGCATATCATCTTCGCTGACAAAGGCAAAAGTCAGGTATTGGGTCTAGGTAAGGTTGCGATCTCTAAGGACATACACATGGACAAAGTCATGCTTGTTGAGTCCTTAGGATACAACCTCATGTCTGTCTCAATGCTTTGTGATCTTGATATGGTTGTTGTCTTTGGAAAGTAACGTTGTGTTGTGATCTTGGAAGCTGACAATTCCAAAGTCTTCGAAGGCTTTAGGAGAGGAGACTTGTACATTGTTGATTTCTCTACAGGACCACAGCCTGCCATGTGCTTACTTGCAAAAGCTTCAGAAGACTGGCTATGGCATCGACGACTTGGTCATGCTGGCATGAGGAATCTGCACACGCTCGCAAAGAAGAAGCATGTCATTGGCATTGAGAATGTCAAATTCCTCAAGGATCACTTATGCGGAGCCTGTGAAGCTAGGAAGATGACAAAGGCCAAGCATCCAGCAAAGACTATCATGACTACCACTCGACCATTTGAATTGCTTCATATGGATCTCTTCGGTCCTAACCATTATTCTGCTGTGACAAATGACGCATCTCTATATGGCTTTGTTATTGTTGATGATTATTCTCGTTACACATGGGTACACATTGTCACATACAAACATGAAGTGCAGGAAGTCTTCAAACGATTTTCCTCGAGGGCTTCAACCAACTTTGTTGTGAAGATCAAGCACATCAGGAGTGACAATGGAACTGAGTTCAAGAATTCTGGTCTTGATGACTATCTTGATGAACTTTGTATTACTCATGAGTTATCTGCTCCTTATACTCCTCAACAGAATGGCGTCGTGGAGCGCAAGAACAGAACTCTTGTTGAGATGGCTCGCACTATGCTTGATGAATACAAGACGCCTCGTCGTTTCTGGAGTGAGGCAATTGATACTGCTTGCCACATCATCAACAGAGTATATCTTCACAAATTCTTCAAGAAGACTGCCTATGAACTCCTCACTGACAAGAAACCCAATGTAAGTTACTTCAAAGTCTTCGGTGCTAAATGTTGGATTAGAGATCCTCATCACAATTCTAAGTTTGCACCGAAAGCACATGAGGGTTTCATGCTTGGTTACAGAAAAGACTCGCACACCTACGAAGTCTTCAACAATGTTCTTCACAAGGTTGTTGAAACTGTGGATGTGCGGTTCGATGAAACTAATGGCTCGCAAAGAGAGCACCTACCTTCTGTGATAGATGAACCAGCACCCGAGGATTCTATCAAGTTCAAAGCCACTGAGGATGTCATTTCTACTGAAGAATCTGCTGAAGAATTCATTCCAGAACATGATGAACGTTGAGCTGGCGCACCTGAAGAAAATGGTGCTGAGGAAAATGCTCCTGAAGAAAATGCGGATCACATTCCTCGAAGACAAACCGCTCATCCTCGTATTGCAAATGAAGTGCAAATCGAGAAGATCATCGATGACATTGAAGCACCAGGTCCTCTCACACGCTCAAAAGCTTCACATTTATCTAACTTTTGTGGGCACTTGCATTTGTCTCTATCACAGAGCCCACTAAGGTAGATGAAGCATTTCTGGAGCCTGAGTGGATTCAAGCTATGCAAGAAGAATTACATCAGTTCAAGCTCAACAACGTCTGGGAACTGGTCAAATGTCCAGATCCTCGCAAGCACAATATTATTGGCACAAAGTGGATCTACCGCAACAAGCAAGATGAAAATGGCCTTGTGGTGAGGAATAAGGCACGGCTTGTAGCTCAAGGCTACACACAGGTTGAAGGAATTGACTTCGATGAAACTTTTGCACCTCTCGCTAGACTTGAGGCTATTCTCATATTACTTGCCTATGCTAACCATCATGATATTATCTTACAACAAATGGATGTGAAAAGTGCATTCCTCAATGGTAAGCTTGAGGAAGAAGTATATGTTGCTCAACCCACAGGTTTTGAAGATCCAAAGAATCCCGACAAAGTCTTCAAGCTCAACAAGGCCCTGTATGGCCTCAAGCAAGCCCCTCGGGCGTGGTATAATACCTTGAAGGAATTCTTCATGAAGAAAGGCTTCAAACCCGGTTCACTCGACCCAACTCTTTTCACTAAGTCTTATGATGGTGAATTGTTTGTGTGCCAAATATATGTTGATGATATCATTTTCGGCTGTACTGACCCACGATATAGTGATGAATTTGCCTACATGATGAGTGAAGAATATCAAATGTCTATGATGGGAGAGTTGAAATTCTTTTTAGGTCTTCAAATTCGTCAACAGTGAAATGGAATATTCATATCTCAGGAGAAATACCTCAAGGACGTATTGAGGAAATTCAGCATGCAAGATTGCAAAGGGGTCAAAATTCCAATGCCCACAAATGGCCATCTATGCACTGATGAAAATGGTAAAGACTTCCATCAAAAGGTATACCGCTCCATGATTGGCTCTTTATTGTACCTATGTGCATCTAGGCTGGATATTATGCTTAGTGTTTGCATGTGTGCCCGATTTCAAGCTACACCAAAGGAATCACACCATAAGGCTGTGAAGCATATTCTTCGATACTTAGCTCACACACCAACACTTGGATTATGGTATCCCAAGGGCTCCACTTTTGATCTCATTGGATATTCAGACTCTGACTATGCTGGCGATCGCGTGGACCGCAAGTCAACATCTGGTACATGTCATTTCCTCGGATGATCTTTGGTCTGTTGGTCCTCGAAGAAATAGAACTGCGTATCTCTCTCCACTGCACAAGCTGAGTACATTGCTGCTGGATCGTGCTGTGCTCAACTACTTTGGATGAAGCAAACACTCAAGGACTATGGCATCAACGTGAAGAATGTGCGTCTCTACTGTGACAATGAGAGTGCCATCAACATTGCTCATAACCCAGTTCAGCACTCGAAGACCAAGCACATCCAAATTCGTCATCATTTTCTTCGTAATCATGTGTTGAAGGGCGACATCTCCATCGACCATGTTAGCACTGAAGATCAATTGGCCGATATCTTCACAAAGCCCTTGGATGAGAAGAGATTTAGCAAGTGGCGGTGTGAGCTAAATATCCTAGAATCTTCAAATGTTCTCTGAAATGGACACGCCTCCTAACACTTATGCTGACTTGATGACTTAGATGCGCAACACACGAAGTAACATTTTTCTTCAATCAATGAAGACTAACCCTCTAAGTGTGAAGAAATTGATTCTCAGAGCCCTACGACAATTGTACGCGGTGTTTGAAATCAGCTTTCTTATACGGTGGGTTACGCCACCAACCAAAGTTGAAAATCTTCAATTTGAGTTTTTCTTTGGTTTTGAAATTCCTCAGTTATTCAAATTCTTCAACTTTGCTTTGTCTTCACTCTTTCCGGTGTTGTTTTTCATTCGAATATATATATATATATATATATATATATATATATATATATATATATATGAGTTTTATGTCCTCTACAGCATTCACTTATTGTTATTTCTTCAAGTTGATTTCTTCTGCTAAGTGAATGTGATCGGACCCTTCCCCCTCTATGCTAAACTCAACCCAGCCTATTCACAAATTCCTCATATGCGTTCTATTTGAAACTCGTTCAAATTCTTCACTGTGTCCTTGACAGCTGAAGATATTGTGAACGAAACTTTTAACTTATCTTATCTGAATTTTCGGCTTTGCGGCTCAAACTGTTCCGCTTCTCACGATAAATACTTATCTATTCACCCACGATCCTACACGATCGCCACCTCTCAGTATGTGGGTGACACATGTCAAGCGAATGAGAAGAGGCTAGGGGCATGTTTGTCCGATTTCCTCGGTTGAACAGTTTTTCACTCCCTCTATACATACCCCTGTCTCTTCCTCACTTCACTTTCACCTCGCTCACGCTCTCTCTCCCGCTCGAGCTTCCCAAAACCCTAGCGCCGCTGCTACTTCATCATCGCCGGTGAGGAAGAGCTTCACTGCCTCGAGCTCGTCGCCATCGTACTCGCGCCGGTTGCGGATTTCTTCACTCCGTCGCCGCCGTAGCCATCTTCCTCTGCCGAGTTAGGGCGTGGAAGATCTGACCTGACGAACTTCACTTCTGTTCTTCCCAGTTCGTCGTGTTCTTCACTTCGGGTAATTAAAAGTTACTTTTAACTGCTCGCTTTGATTCTCAAATTTTCCTGAAAATCTTCAAAAGTGTTTATTCTTCAAATTCTTCACACACATAAACACCTCACATGTCATCTGCTCTTGATTCGTTTCTCTAAGTAATGATTTTCTTCAAGATTCCTCAGTTGTGTGGATTTTCAATCTACACAACTCTGGAACCTAAGACAAAGAACGCTTAGTGAAATTCCTCAAGACTCATCTGGTCAAATTCCTCAAACTTGTTCTTATTGAAAAATCTTCTGAGAACGCATATGACCTCTCCAAATTCCTCGCAACTATACTATGTTCATGGGTACTCATGTCCGCTGTTGAATCCCTAGGTTCTCATCAACTTAACTCATTTGCAGCGTTCCTCGAAGAAAAGTTGCATACTTCTTCAGAGAATTTGATTGTTCAAATTCCTCAACTGAAGAAAATGGCAGACGGTAAGAAGCCACAGAAGGGAGGAAAGAAGCCTGAGGTCATGACTACTTTCGAGATCCCTAAGGACATTTACAAAGACTATTGCACACCTGATGAGGCCAAGTTCGGAAAGGAGAACAAATATCAGTGCCAGGTGCGCATAAAAAGGATAGAGAGGAGATGGGCACGAGAATGGAGGGAGTACAAATATGTCACTCCCAAGTATATGAAGAAATTTGCACTCAACCCTCCATGCCCAACACCTCCATTGGCACCAGGCCAGTTGGCAGATCCCACCAGCCTCAAGAGCGGTGAGGATTATCCTGATGAATGGGCAAAGCACCAAGCCAAACTGGCTAAGCAAGCAAAGGAAGCAGTGAAGAAATTCAACGCAGACTCTGTTGCTGCTGCCTCTGCTGAGGCCTCTGCTAGTCAGCCAAAGAAGGCCATGCACAAGAAGCCTGCACATAAATCCAGTGCTTCTCCTTCAATGCCCTCACGGCCAAGCTCCTCTGCTATGCCATCAAGGCCAGATTCCTCAAGGCCCTCACGGCAAATTCCTCAGACTGCTCCTTCAAAGTCCTCAGCTCCTCCACCAAAGTCTTCAGCTGCTCCGACAAAATCCTCGGTACCTGTGCATCTCACCACGTGCCAAAGGACTCAAGGCTTCTCTATTGCCTCAGGAGCATCTGCAAGCTCCTCAGCTGCTCAAAATTCCTCAGTTGGTCCCTCTCTGCTGAAGAAAAGGGCCACTGCTGGACGAGGCACTCGCCCAAGTCCTCACAAGAAGCAGGTCGCCTTCCATGTACCCTCTGATGATGATGAGGCTGATGATGAAGAACTTGCCGAAATCATCAGAGACAGGCAAGCCAGGGCCGCTAGAGCCAAACGCAGCAATGTGCCGCTGATGTTGGATCCCAAGTTGATCCTAGACTACATTGACCTATGGCACAAGGACCCTAACACGCCTTTGCTGGAGATGAACCTCACTCCTGGTCAAAGTCATGTTCTTACTGCCTTCATTGAGGAAGAAAAATGGAAATTTTTACAAGGCAGAAGTTTGAAGAAAGCGCAGTACAAGAAACAGCGCTACCTCAAGGACAATGTTCTCACTCTCACTCCTGATCAGCTCCTTGCCTTGCAAGTTGAAATCAAATAGCTGAGTGATGAATTTGATTGCTACCATGCTGATTGGAAGGGCACCAAGGTGCGTTTTGTCATGACGAAGAAATTCACTTCAAGTGCTGCTCCACCTGTGCACGTTGAAGTTACTCAGGCTGAGGCATCTGCTCAGCCTACTGAAGAAAATGTCAGCACCGCTAATGACAATCAGGCTGCTGAAGAAAATGAGAGTGCCAGGGCTAATGACTCCATTCCAGCCGCTGAAGATATTGCCAGGGCATCCACTAGTGATGTGCCTGAAGAAAGTGAACAAATCAGGACAACTACATCAGCTGTGCCTGAGGAAAATGAACCAAATTCCTTTGCACCTCCTACGCCTACACCAACTCCAATCCTTCCATCTGCATCAGATGCAAAGAAGACCAAGGCTGCAGAACATGCAGCTGTGAAGAAAAGGAAGGAATCAAATTCTTCAAATTCTTCAGCTCTGAAGAAGATGAAGACTCTAGTCAGTTCAATTGACAATCCAATTGATGCCGTTCCAGTCTCATCAATGCCATCAAAGGATCTTGTTCCATTTGGTGAAGATTATGTGATTCCTGATGAATCTGATGAAGAATCTCCTTTTGCTGCTACGTCAGAGCAGTTGGACGAAGAAATTGAAGTGGATAAGATCCCTTCAACCACTGTCATTTCCTCACCTTTGCCTCAGTTTACTGCTGAAGAGGCAGGTGTTGAAGAAATTGAAGAGGAGGATGTGGACATTGGTTGTACCACTCCTGTGCTCAATGATGAATTTTGGGACAGTCAACATCCCAACTCTCCAATGTTCACTCCCCTTCAAGCTATTTCTTAGTACCCTGCCGCCACTGAAGTGCAAATGGGATCTGAAGAACCTCATGCAACCCCAAGTATTCATGAAGAAATTCCAGCCACTATTGCTGAAGAAATTGTCAATGAAGAATTGACGACCCAGGATGAAGCTGTAGAAGAGCCTGAAATTCCTCAGCCTGAGGAACCTGAGATTGTGATTCCTGAAGTAGTGCTGCAATTGACTGACACTCCTTAGCCCAAGCCAAAGGATCCTTTCTCCAAGAAGCAAAAATTCAAGGCTGATGATTTCTTTGGCGAGCACGTATTCTTCATGGAATTCAACCCCTATGACAATGCTCATCTTAGAAGGAAGCGTTTCTGGACTGCCAGCCAGGCGAACTTCTATTCCTTAGTGCTCTTCAACAAGGACAAAGTCTTCGATCATGAGCATATTCCTCATGTGGACATGGAATCCATGCCTTGCTTCTCTCAAGTCCTCAGCATGATTCATGATGCTGGCTTGCTCAATTTCTGCTCCGACATAGTTGATTGGAACGAAAAGCTTATTCTTCAGTTCTACGCAACTTTGCATATCACAGGCGATGCTGCTGACGTCAACTCATGGGTGTTGGACTGGATGACTGAAAACACTCATTACAAGGCACCAACCTCTGAATTGCTTCGTGCCCTACCAATCAGTCCTCCACCTGACGGTGCTTGTTGTCTGTATGATGAGCCTGAACTCACTGATCACTATATGCAAGTGCTCATGAAGCTGCTGAAGCCGGGACAAGCTCCAAGGACCAAATTCCTCGTGAAGGAATTGCTCTATGTGCCAAGCACAATCTACCGCATTCTGACGAGGACCATGAGTCTCATCAAAGGCCATGACTCATCCGATGAAGAAATCATCGGAATGATGAAGAACATGCTTTTCAACATCATGCATGGCATTCCTATAAATTATCTTGATTTCTTCATGAGGACTCTAGCGAATGTTGCACTTTCTCCATTTGAGCTGAAGCCTTACGCGCCGTGGATCATGAGATTCCTCAGAACAAGGTCTTCACTCAACTACAAGGCTGATTTTCAGAATCACCTCAGCTACTTGCCCCTATTGAAGTCCTCAAGCGGACAATTCCTCATCTGATGAGAAGGGCAAGTCACCAGCCATTATCGATGAAGGCATTCGTCCATTGGATGGTCAGTTCTGCAAAGCTGCATCTTACTCCACCAATGATGACTCTGCCACTCATGATACTGCTGCCAATGCTACCAAGACAAGTCCTCAAGCTACTGCTCCTCGTGTGCTGACTGATCGTGAACTGCTGATAAGTCTTCACCAGAAGGTGGATCACAACCACAAGTGGGTTAAGCGTCAGTTTGGTTCTATTCTTCACAACATGACTTTCACACATAATGCAGTGAAGAAAACCACTACTACCTCCATGAAGTGTTTGATCGCACCTGGGCTATTCTATCACATCTATATGGTGAAGAAGATCTGAAGCAAATGGGCCTCAAGGAAGACTTTGACTGGTCTGCTCCTCCACCGAAGAAATTCAAGAGGGTCAAGGTTCCTTCCGTGGTGGCCAGCTCATATTCTTCATCACGCGCCACGGACGAGCATGAAGACTACGACACTGTAGCAGGCCCTACATCGACTCAAGACCCTGACAACCTGGCGCTCCTCCATCTTCATGATATTCTTCAGGGGTGTTAGTCCTCAGTTTCAACCCTTTTGGTCATTCGATGACAAAGGGGGAGAAATTTGAGTTAGTCTTCAAGCGGGTCTATCTTATATGGGCATTTTTTTTGCTAAGTTACAACTCTCGTTCTTCTGATGACTTTGCTGGATCGAGTTGTAATCTTAAACTCTATGGTGACCTGATACTTTTGCTCTGTTCTTCTGCATGCTTATTCCTCATTAATGCACGCATGCTGAATTACATCAGTCACCATATTTCATCATGCATTTCAAATTCTTCATATTATATATAAAATGCATGTATGAAAGACAAGATATAGGGGGAGATCTCCATGATTATACTCTTCAAGTGTGCATTGCTTCAAAAGCAAATTCCTCACTATGCACATCTTCAGGGGGAGTTCTTCTATATCTTGCAATCAAATTCCTCAATATCAGTATTTACACTTCACAGTTTATCCCCGTTGAAAACTTAACCTATATTGTCATCAATCACCAAAAAGGGGGAGATTGTAAGTGCATCTAGTGCCCCTTAGTGATTTTGGTGTATTGAAGACTTATAGGTTAAGGGACTGATGCGTTTGTGAGTGTACACAGGTCTATAAGTTTATGAGGAGTTTGATATTTATAGAGAAAGTCGACCCCTAAAAATGAAGTTCGTCAACTGAAGACTTTGGATCTCTGAAGACTTTCTGAAGACTTTGAAAGTGAAGAAATTGGTGTGACCTTGAAGACTTGGCAATCATTCGAGGAACATGAAGCGTGAAGACTTTTGTTTTCGTAGTTTCATTTTCTCTTTCTTGAGTCATAGGAAACACCGTACTGTTAAAGGGGGTCGAGGAAATACTAAGGAAAAATTTCCATGTGATGCTCAACTCAAAATCCTACACCTACCAATCCCTTCGAGTGAAGCCATTGGAAATCTCATACAGTTTAGTCCTATTCTGCAGTGACAGAGACAAAGTTCTTCTGGTCTCTAAGGAATTTGTTCTGACTGAGGAGTTAGGAATTCACTAGTGTGAATTGCCTACACAATGAGGAACATGATAGCCCTGAGGATTTTGATAGTCAAAATTCCGACCGTTGCTGTGCTATGCGCCAGTGGTTCCAAAATATCTACCCACCTAACGGTCATATCAGACAAGGGCATTTATGTCTTATCATGTCGGGCTGCTCCCTAGGCTATAAATAGCCCCCCCCCCTTCAACCACTAGCTGGTTGGCTGCTCCGAGAGAAACGGACACTTGTCAATTGTGAGCATCCCATCCTCCGAGGACTTTGAGCGAAAATCATCAAGTGAGGAAAACCCAAAAACCCAACACCTACAAACCCGAAGTGATTGAGCATCACTGAAGAGATTGATCCTGCGTGGATCTGATGCTTGTTTCCTTTGAAGACTGTGCTTCTTCCAGACGGTTAGGTGTCAAGGGCTAGAGCATCCAATAGGAATTGTGGATCGCCGAGTAACCGAGTTTGTGAAGGTTCGGAAGTCACATGAAGACTTACCACGAGTGATTGGGTGAGGTCTGTGTGACCTTAGCTCAAGGAGAAAACGGTGAGGACTGTGTGTCCGGGACTGGGTGTCCTCGAGTTTAAATACTCAGCCGCTCCAACCAGATGTACAACTGAGACAGCTATTGGAACTGGTCTACCAAATCATTGTCTTCACCAAGCTTACTAGTTCTATTTCCTCAACTCTTTCATTTCCTCATGTTTGTTGTTGTGTTCTTGTTCATATCTGTTTGAAGACTTTGACTAAAGACTTTCTCAATTTCCTTAGATCAATTTCTTCAGTCTGTCCGTCTTCTTTCTTGTGTTATCCTGTGTTTACGCTTTCTGTACTCTGTGCTTGTCTTCATTTCATCATGATGACTATGCTTGTGTTCTGTTATGTCTACTTCTGAGTACTTATTCCACTGCTAGTAGTTCTTCATTTAGGAATTTCCTCACCAACAAATTCCTCAATGAAGAATTCATAAAAATCGCCTATTCACCCCCCCAGTCGATATAACGCACTTTCACCCGGCTCCTGTTCGTTCCCGTCCGAGGCATCACCATCATCCTCCGCCTTGGTTCGGTCACTGTGGAGCCACCCTTCGGTGTTGTCAACATGGTCAACAACCGATAGGAATAAGGAGATGACTGTACATGGTGAGGATGATAGTAGGGACCCAGCAGCGCGCGTAGTAATTTTGTTTTTTTGGGACAGAGAAGGGTATCAACTGGGTTGTGCGGGACCCGTGGCCCGTCTAGCCCATGCTTTTATTTCATATGTTTAGCACATGACCATCCCAGTTTGTTTTTTTCCTTTTTGAAAATGGCTAGCTAGCTATTTTGTATTTTGCAGAATAACCAACGTAGGCCTACTTGGTTTTCTACGTCCTGCTGGGCCGGAAATCTTTCAAGACGAGGAGGGATGCATTTTGCCCAGAAAATGGGCTATAAGTAATAAGAAATGGGCTATAAGTAATAATAAATGGGCTGTAAAATGAAAAAATACAGCAAACAGGCAATTAGTTCCAAAATACTATTTTCTTTCGGATTTTGATATTTTAAATTTCATTGTTTTTGTGTGGGTAAAATTTCATTGAATTTAAATTAAGGTATATTTACATTTAAACTTAATTTGAATCTGGCTAGAAATTTCTAGCTGTATGCTATTTTGGACAGATTTGGAGGCTGACTTGTGGGTCTACTAGGTTGACGTGTACTTTGGCTTGGTCAACTTAGTCCACAAACGATTCTAGTAGCAGTGATCGTTGGATGTTAATCCAACGGCCGTGCTGCTTCTTCAATATCTGATCTTCTTGCTCCAACCGCCCAAACCAGCGGCGGTGGGACTGCCTGCTCCTGCCTCCCGTGGCCGGCTATGCTGCCGCACAGGCCGCACCGCTCCACCCTACTTCATTGCTGACCAGGCCATTCCTCTACTCACCCACACCTCCTGTTATTTTTCGGCGATGGCAGTCGTACCAGTAAACCCTCGTACTCCCCACCGCATGGGCAACCATTACCGAGTCTTCCCCGGCTCCGTGTTGTTCCCTTCCTAGGCCTCGTCGTCATCCACCGCCATGGTGCTCTTGGCACGGCCTGGTCAACGTGGTCAACGAATTGCATCCATCGGACATGGACTGTATGTGGAGAGGCTGACAGCTGGGTCCACGGCCACACACAAGGAAATGCCTCCTTATTACGCGCAAAATAATGATTCCTCCACCTCACAGCTGGGACCCACCAGAAGGGCCTCTGTATTTCGCGAAAAAAACATCCCCCCCCCCCCGCTGACAGGTTGGACCCACCAGCTATATCTTCGCACGCAAGGAAGTGCCTCCTTATTACGCACAAAAAAATGTATAGCCCCTGCTAGCTGGGACCCACCATATTGGGAGGATGACTTGTGAGCCAACTGAGTTGACGGGGACGGGGGGCTTTGTCAACTTAGCCAATATGAACGATTCTAGCTACAGTGACCGTACGATGTCCATCCAATGGCTGTAGTGCTTCTTCAACCTCTGGTCTTCTTGCTCTAGCCGCCCAAACCAGCGCCGGTCGTGCCGCATGCTCTTGCCTCCCATGGCCGGCTATGATGCCGCGGAGGCCTCACTGCCCCTACTACTCCCACCGCTAGCCAGGCCATCCCTCTACTCACCCACACCCCCTGTTATTCTGCGGCGATGGCAGCCTCACACCACAGTCGAACCAGTGAACCCTCGTACTCCTCTCCGCGCGGGCTTCCACTGCAGCGTCTTCCCCGGCTCTGCGTCGTCCCCTTCCTAGGCCTCGCCGTCATCCATCGCCCTGGTGCTCTCGGCGCGGCATGGTCAACGTGGTCAAGGAACGACTTCCATCGGAAGAGTACTGTACGTGGAGAGACTGACAACTGGGTCCATGGTGGCCGCAAGGAAGTGCCTCCTTATTACACGCAAAATAATTATTCCTCCACCTGATAGCAGGGACCCACCGAACAGGCCACCGTATTTCGTGAAAAAAATGTTTCCCTCCTGACTGCTGGGACCCACCAGCTACATCTTCGCACGCAAGGAAGTGTGTCCGGGCAAAAAAATGATTCACCCCCTGACTGCTGGGACCCACCAGCTACATCTTCGCACGCAAGGAAGTGCCTGATAGTCGGGACCCACCTGGTCGAAGCGTATGTAGCGTTGTCATTCTGGTCGCGAACGTGTATGTACATACTGGTCAATGTAGCGGCGCGCACGTGTCTTAGTAGAGGCGCGCACGTGTCGTAGTAGAGGCGCGCATGTAGCATGTACACGTACGTACAACAGCCAGGGTGCAAGAAAGTAAATACAGCCACACGTACATACGGGCGGGGTCTCAAATGCCTACTCACGCATACGTACGGCCAGGGCTCGTGTACATGGCTGGGTCGGAACGGAGAAACTGTGTCGGCGACGTGTTCATGTTGAGGCAACGGAATGCATCATGTTCATCGGGAGGCAACAGAATGCGTCGTGTTCATCGGGAGGCAACAGAACGCGTGGGAGCCAACCGGCTTGGACGGAATAGGCCATGGAAACGAGGCCTGGTGTACCGCAGAACGGAGGAAACGGCCTTGTGTTCGACCGACCACGTTCGAAACGGGATCCTGTTCATTGGGTGGGGTCTGGTGTACCGCAAAACGGAGGAAATGGACTTGTGTTGGACATCCTACGGTCGAAACAGGGTCCTGTTGATTGGGAGGGGTGTGGTGTACCGCAAAACGGACGAAACGGACTTGTGTTGGAGCGCTATGGTCGAAACGGGAGTCCTGTTCATCAGGAGGGGTGTGGCGTACCGCAAAACGGGACTCCACGGGATACTGTTCATCTCCACCGTCGACCTCCTCCAGCCTCCACGGGCTACTTTTCATCCACCGTCGACCTCCTCCAGCCTCCACCTGCGACTGTTCATCCACGGGCTCCTATGCATCCAGCCTCCACCGAGCGCTACTCCACCGGCTACTGTTCAACCACCCCTCTCCACGGGCTCCTGTTCAACCACCCCTCCACGGGCTACTGTTCATCCACCCCTCCACCATCTACTGTTCAGCCAGCCCTCCACGGGGTCGTCTTGTTCATCCAGCCCTCCACGGGGTCCTGTTCATCCAGCCCCAACCGGCTCGATCGATCGGGGTCCTGTTCATCCAGAGGCAACGCCACGGGGTCCTGTTCATCCACCCCCACCGCTCACTGTTCATCCAACCCCCCCCCCCCCCGCAACGCTCACTGTTCATCCAGAGGCAGCATCGATCGGCTTCAGTTAGAAGCAGTAGGGAAGGAATCGCTCGATCGCTTGGGTTCAGTAATGTGTAGCCTGCAGTGCAATCGCTCGGGTTTAGTTAGGCGACGCCTCGCTCGGGTTCAGTTAGAGCCCAACGCCTCGCACACACGAGCGTACGTGTACGAGAGAAACGCGCATGGCTCGGCCCTCGACCACCCACCGTAACTGGGAACTCCCCGAAATTTTCCTCGCCCTTGCTTCTACCATGGTTTTTTCCGTCATGGACGGCCCAAAGAATGTCATGCAGCTGTGTCTCCGGCCCGCCCAGGACGAAAAGCCCATTTTCTGTCATGATTTTTTGTCATAGAAGGAGGAGCCCACCACATCTATGATGATACCGGGTTTTGTCACAATTATCGTCATAGAAGTGTCATAAGTATGATAGAAATTTTTTTCGTTCGGCCCAAAATGTCACGGATGTTTCTTTTTTTGTAGTGAATGGGCTCCTCAATGGGTAGGATATGACCCACACCCATTCTTCTTATGGCTTGGGGAGGAATTTCATCACCTACATCACAAGTACCACTTTGCTCCACTTGGGAGTCGTTATTCTCGTCGAACTCCACGTCACACGTCTCCTCAATGAGTCCGGTGGGCTTGTTGGGGACACGGTAAGCATGAGAGTTCATAGCATAACGAACACCTTTCTTGAGAATGAAACACATACACCCGAACACCCGGAAGTACTTGAGGTTGGGCTTGTTACCGGTAAGTATTTCATAAGGAGTTTTGTTCAAGCCTTTGCGGAGATAGAGACGATTGGATGCATGACATGTTGTGTTGATAACTTCGGCCCAAAAGTTGTAAGGAGACTTGAACGCCGCCATCATGGTCCTTGCTGGATCCATCAACATCCGATTCTTCCTCTCCGCGACATGATTTTGTTGAGGGGTGTATGGAGCAGAATATTGATGCTTTATCCCCTCATCACTAAGAAACTCATCCAAGGTGTAGTTCTTGAACTCGGTGCCATTGTCACTCCATATTGTCAAGATCTTTGCATCATGTTGACGTTGAGCTTCATTTGCAAAGTTGATGACTGTTTGTTGAGTCTCACTCTTCCTCTTGAAGAATTATACCCACATGTATCTTGAATAATCATCCACAATCACCAAACAATGTTGTCTACCCCCAAGACTATCAAAGGATGGAGGCCCAAAGAGATCCATGTGAAGGAGCTCCAAGGGTCTCTTCGAGTAGATGATAGCCGTGGGAGGGTGAGCCTTCTCATGAAGCATTTCTTCGATACAATCACTACAAGCATGATCTTTGCCAAAACTAACATTTGTTAGTCCACGGACATGGTCCCCCTTGAGAAGACTTTGCAAAGATCTCATATTGACGTGGGCTAGTCAGCGATGCCAAAGCCATCCCACATCAACTTTAGCCATTAGGCATGTCACGGTCCTAGTGGGTTGCTCTGAAAAGTTAATCACATAAAGACCGTTCTTGACATGCCCAACAAAGGCTACTTTAAGAGTCTTGCTCCACAAGAGGGCCACCGTATCAATATCAAAGAATGTGGCAAAGCCCATGAGTGCAAGTTGACGAACGGAAAGTAGATTGTATGTAAGGGACTTGTCGGATTTTGGGGTCCGGCAACCCGTGAGAGGTTCAAACACTGGGGTGCGTGCGGAGATCTCAACCTGCCCAGCCTGCCTACTCGCGATCCTCCCTAGCCTAGCGTGCAAAGCTCACAGAGACACAAAGACACAGAGATTTATACTAGTTTGGGCCACCGTTGTGGTGTAATACCCTACTCTAGTGTGGTGTGGTGGATTGCCTCGAGGGGCTATGGATGAACTAGTTACAAAAGACGAACAAGCCTCAGGAGGTGAGGTGTTCCTGAGCTGGTGTGTTGCTTGGGAAGGAATCGATCCTCCTCTATGGTCATGGCTAAGCCCTATATATAGTGCCTTGCCCTCCTCCCAAATATGAGTGGGAAGGGATTCCACAATGGAGGGATTTGAAATGGGACAAGCAGTACAGTCTATCCTGACAAAAGTAGTCTTTGCCTGCAAAAAGCCTCTGGTCGTGACGCTGCGGTGGGCTCGGTGATGACCTCCGTCCTGCCGTCCTGGTGGTCTTGGTCTCGTTGCACCAGAATAGAAACCTATGGCTGCTTCCTCGGGACTCCGTGCCTATGGCTTGCCTTCCTTGCACCAAAGAGGAAACCTATGCTCTGCGCCCGCCTGGCCTTGGTCGTCATGGCTCACGTCAGCTGAGCCTCATGAGGTAGCTACATAGATCTCTCCGCCCCTCTGGAGCCCTCCTGAGGAGGCCAACTCCTTCAGGGGTCTTGGCGTCGTCCGCCTTGGGAGGCTTGGCCCCTCGCGAGGGTCTTGTTGTGTTGTTGTTAAAGCTGGGCCGTACCAGGCCGTCGATGGAGCCATGTGGTGGGCCGCAGGCAGGCGGGACTGGATAACCCCAAGTCCAAGACGCCGACAGTAGCCCCCGGGCCCAAGGTGCGCTCGGACCTGGCTTCCAGGCGAAGCCAAAGGGCAAGTGCGGAGCGCCGCGAGCCCTAACCGCCGGCGGTCTTGATGACGCGTGGCGATTGATTGGACATGGGCGACTCCACTTCCCCATGCTGCCTCGACAACTGCTCCCATCTGACAAAAGGGGTGCCGCCTGCTGCCAGGCCTTCATTGCTCCTCTTCGTCTTGCTCCAGATCCCCTTCTCCCTGCAGCGGAAGAACTCTCCAGATCCGCCGATTCTCTACCTAATCTCTTGCCCGATGGCCGCCAAAAAGGCCACGGCTTCTTCCTCGGCCGCCGGCGCCGCCTGGTACGAACCAGAGCTGATAGTGCCCTGCATGACAGGAGAGAAGCTCAAGACAATGCTCCTCCTGACGGCAAGCAACGATAATGAGTGGGGGGAGACCACGCTCCGGGTCGCCACGTTGTCCCGGAGCCCGCGGGCAGCAACTTCTTACCCTTCTTCATGCACAGCATCTACTCCGGGTTGGTGCCTCCGTTCTCCTCTTTCTTCTTCGCAATCCTTCATCAATACAGACTCCATGCGCTCCACATCCATGCCAACTCCATCCTCCTTCTGTCCCTCTTCGCTTTCTATTGGGAGGCGTTCATGGGCGTGATACCCTCCGTCGCCCTGTTCCGCCACTTCTTCTATCTTCGCAAGACCGGCGACAACCCAATCGGGTGCATTGGCTTCGTGGAAGCACGGGGTGGCAATGTAATCTCCCACGCCGGGAAGAAGGTGGAGGACACCCTGAAGAGGTGGGTGTTGATGGACACCAAAAGCTCCCAGAGCTCGCTGATGCTGCCGACGACATTCCCCGTCTCCGACAAGTGGTGCAAGTCTGAGAAGATCACCGACCCCGCCTTGACGCCGTTCCTGAGGACGATGGACAAGGAGATGAAGGACACAAAGCTGACGGGGGCCATGCTCATCAGGGAGTTCCTGAAGCGGTGCATCACGCCGCTTCAAGACTGCCCCCGTCCCTTGTGGAAGCTTGGCAGTGATGATGACAAGATCCGCCTGCGCTGGGATCCCCTTCCGGAGGAGGAGCTGAACAAGGTGCTGACCTACCTGGTGGGGAAGGATCCGAGCGACCCTCCAGAGGGCTGGCTCCCTCTGTACGACCGTGACGACGCCGAGGAGGTCGTCGCAACCATGCCTGTCTTCAACGACCTCGGGTTTGTGCGGCTGGGATCTGCCTTGCCGCCTACTACCTTGGTGCTCCTCTCCTCCGACGGCCAATCCTATGAGGCCACCGAGGATGATGTCGTGGATGGATCCTCTGCCCCAGAGCAAAGGGAGCTCCAGCGTGATCTGCCGGACGACGATGATGACGGCGAGCCCCCGGTGGTGGAGGTGTCGCGTCCTCCGGGGGTTGCCACGAGGTCGGCGGTGGCCTCCTTTAAGAAGCACCAGCGAGCAGTTGTAAAGAAGAGCAGATCCGCGGTGATTTCACCAGGTAGTAGCCCACCTTCGCCGACGTCGTCCCAGGCGGTGCCAACCGCAAGCTCCCCTGCTCCCAAGGGCTCGGCGCCAGCTGCTCCACCTCGGGTCCCGCTGCTGAGCATGAAGAGGCAATACGCCTTCGTTGACTAGTAAGCTTCTTCCTTATCCTTGCTTGTCAGTTCTTGAAGTGGCGCTGAACATATTCTCTTGTTGCTAGGCAGTCGTCGGCGAAGAAGCAGAGGGAAGGCATGGAGATTGCCGCGGCCGCAGGCGATGAAGCGACCTTCGCTGCCCTAGTGAAGAGGAGCGCCGCAGCCCCCACAGCCCCAGGAGCAATGCCAGCTCCGGAGGATGTGGACGCCCGTCCTCAGGAGGTGGCAGGCCTGACACCTCCAACGCCTAGCCTTGTCGCGGCCACAGGGGGCAGCCAGTCTCCGGAGCCCCCGATCCTTCATGAGCTGAGGTTTCCTCTGCCTTGGCGTCGAAGGCGTCTCCTCCCTTGCCTAGCGTGTGGCTAAGTCATGGTGCTTCTGCTCCCTCCGGGACCCTGGAAGAGGCAAGGGCGGCGCTGGACCTCCTCTAGGGTGAGCTTCAGGGCTCGGACTGTTGTTCGGCGCGAGGACGCCTGGTGAGGGAGTCGTGGACTAGGGGGTGTCCGGACAGCCGGACTATCATTGTCCGCCGGACTCCAAGACTACGAAGATACAAGATTGAAGACTCCCTCCCGTGTCCGGATGGGACTTTCCTTGGCGTGGAAGGCAAGCTAGGCGATACAGATATGTAGATCTCCTACCATTGTAACCGACTCTGTGTAACCCTAGCCCTCTCCGGTGTCTATATAAACTGGAGGGATTTAGTCCGTAGGACACAACATCCATTACAACAATCATACCATAGGCTAGCTTCTAGGGTTTAGCCTCCTTGATCTCGTGGTAGATCCACTCTTGTAATACACATCATCAATATGAATCAAGCAGGACGTAGGGTTTTACCTCCATCAAGAGGGCCCGAACCTGGGTAAAACATCGTGTCCCTCGTCTCATGTTACCATCCGCCTAGACGCACAGTTCGGGACCCCCTACCCGAGATCCGCCGGTTTTGACACCGACATTGGTGCTCTCATTGAGAGTTCCTCTGTGCCGTCACTGATAGGAAGGATGCCTCCTCCTATCTTCAAAGACGGTATTTTCACCAAAGGAGCCTTGGCCTCCAGCCAAACTATCCGGCTAGGTGGTTTTCTTATGACCGCCTGTCCGGCCACCGCTTCGACAATGACCTCTCAAGTCGTCAAAAGCAATCTTCACGTCAGCTCGGTATTCGCCGAGCGGCTGAATCCCATAGAGCTCTCGTCCGTAAAGGAGCTCTTGGATCGCATCGCCGCCCTGGGAGTCGCCGCAGACTATAATCAGATTGGGCCTAAAACCGATCTGAGAGAGATTAACTCTCCCCAGGTCATCCACCACGTTGCAGTGGTAGAGGAACTATGCGGCGACTGTCCTCCTGTATTGAAAACTAGTCATATCCGGGCTGCCGAACCCTCCATGCCGGATTTCCGCGGAGGGACGGACTTCGATCAAGCACTGAACTTAAAGTCAGGCATCGGACTGGACCCGTTGAACAACGTCCAACAATCCAAGCTTCCAAATTTGGAAACTTCTCGGCCTTTGAGCCTTGAGATGGGTAGGGTTCCCGACTTAATTCCACCCGCCCGCCCTGACATATGCGATCTATCTCTAATCCAGCAAAAGCCCGCTGAAACAGTACATCATTACTGGGCCAGATTCCTCCTGGTAATGGACAGGATAAAGGACTGCCGAGAAGAAAATGCAATCTCAATCTTTTGCAATAATTGCACGGACGAGGGAATCTTGAACGCCGTCAGCCATCGTAAAATTACACGCTTCGCCAACCTGGCATCCATAGTACGAAAGTACTGTGCGATGGAGAGTTTTCGGGAAACCGAAAATAAGTTTTGGGACAATCCGGCCCCAACCTTAGTCCGCAACAAAAGGGTGCATCACACTCAGGCACCAGATACAAAAACCAAAAATGAAAAACCCCATAGAGGGCATGGAACCGTACTGGAGGAATGGCTTAGCGGACCCTGTAAAATTCATAGTACAGAAGGCGCCGGCCCAACAGATAGCCTTCGAGCATGTTGGATATTACGGCAGGTGGCCAAAAGTGGCGAGGAGCTTCTAGCCCCGGAAAACCACTCCAACAATAATGGTACGGTATCAACAGTCTTCAAGACTTTCGCATCAAATAATATGCGAAAACGAACCGCAGCCTCGCCGAAGTCTACCAAGTAGCAACAACAAATCCATGGAGCGACACAGCCATCACCTTCAATGCCAGCGACGAACCTAAATTCCGAACAGCCCGAGCACCAGCCGCACTGGTACTTGGTCCAATAGTGGACGGCTTTCGACTTACAAAGGTCCTCATGGATGGCGGCAGCGGATTAAACCTCATCTACGAGGAAACTCTTCAAAAAATGGAAATAGACTGGAGCCGCATTGAGCGAAGCAGCACAACCTTCAGGGGAATAATCCCTAGCAGGGAAGCGCGCTGCACCGGAAAAATCACACTCGATGTGGTGTTCGGCTCGCCGGACAATTACAGATCCGAAGAAGTCACGTTCCAAGTGGCCCTGTTCAACAGCGGATATCACGCTATATTAGGACGAGAGGCATTTACAATTTTTCAAGCCGTACCCCATTACGGGTACATGAAGCTCAAAATGCCTGGGCCCGGGGGAAAAATCACTCTCGTTAGTGATCCGGACATAGCACTCCGCGCCGAGAATAAGACAGCCGCATTAGCCCTGGAGGCACTATCCGAAGCCTAGCGGTAGAAGAACTTACCGCGCTACATTCTATTGTGAATAGAGACGATGTGATACTCGATAAGAGATCCAAGTCCACCTCCTTTAAACCAGCGGATGAAATAATAAAATTCCAGGTCCATCCAACGGACCCGACAAAGACGGCTTCCATCGGGGCACTGCGAGAATTCCTTCGGGAAAATTGGGACATTTTCGCCTGGCACCCTTCGGATATGCCCGGAATCCCACGCAGATTGGCAGAACACAGCCTAAATATCCTAAAAGGATTCAAGCCAGTCAAACAGGCTCTTCGACAATTTTCCGAACACAAAAGACAGGCAATGGGAGAAGAGCTAGCCAAACTATTGGAAGCCGGATTCATCAGAGATATCAAACATCCGGATTGGCTAGCAAACCTGGTAATGGTACTAAAGAAGGACAAATCCTGGCGCCTATGCGTTGATTTTAAAGACCTCAACAAGTCCTGCCCAAAGGATCCCTTCCCCCTCCCCCGCATCGACCAGATAATCGATGCTACTACAGGGCATGATTCATTGTGCTTCCTTGACGCATACTCCGGTTACCATCAAATCAAGATGGCGGAAGCGGATCAAGCCGCAACGGCATTTATCACTCTATACGGACCATTCTGCTTCAACACGATGCCCTTCGGACATAAAAACGCCGGCACAACATATCAGCGCATGATTCAAACATGTCTGGCCACCCAGATCGGCAAAACAGTAGAGGCATACGTAGACGACTTAGTCGTCAAAACCAAACACGTCGAAACTCTAGTAGACGACTTGAGGCTCACATTCGACAACCTCAGAGCATACGACATCAAGCTGAATCCGGAAAAATGCGTTTTCGGCGTACCAGCCGGAAAGCACCTGGGCTTCATTGTATCCGGTAGAGGTATTGAAGCAAATCCAGCCAAGATCCGAGCTCTGTCTCAGCTAGATATTCCAAAAGACCTCAAACAAATACAAAAAATGACTGGATGCGTGGTGGCTCTAAGCCACTTTATCTCCCGTCTAGGAGAAAAGGCATTGCCCTCTATCGCCTCCTTAGGTGCACCGAACACTTCGAGTGGACAGATGCTGCCACTGCCGGACTCGAAGAAATAAAAGCCATATTGGCAACAAATCTGGTCCTGGCTGCGCCCAACCTGGGCGAACCAATGTTGTTATACATCGTGGCAACACATCAAGTTGTAAGCGCGGTACTCGTCGTCGAACGAGAGACAGAAGGGCATAAATTCCCTCTTCAAAAACCAGTGTACTACATATACACTCTATTAACCCCTTGCAAGTCCCGTTACCCGCACTATCAAAAGATAGCGTATGCGGTGTTCATGGCATCCCGGAAGCTCCGACACTACTTTCAAGAGTGTTCGATAACAGTGGCCTCCGAAGTACCCCTCAACGACATTATAAACAACCGCACACGACGGGTAGGATTGCAAAATGGGCCATCTAGCTCTTACCATTTGATATAACTTACAAACCTCAGCGAGCTATAAAGTCACAAGTTTTGGCTGATTTCGTCATTGAATGGACAGAAGCCGAACTCCCTAAAGAGTACGGCGCATACTCCCATTGGATTATGCACTTCGACGGCTCTAAAATGTTGGCCGGATTGGGGGATGGCGTCGTATTGACGTCCCCAACCGGGGATATAGTCCAATACGTACTTCAGATAATGTACACGGACTCCAACAACGCAGCCGAATATGAGGCCCTTTTACATGGCCTCCGGATGGCAATCTCCATGGGCATTCAACGCCTAGAGGTGCGCGGGGATTCAAACCTTGCCATATCCCAAATAAATGGAGACTTCGATGCCAAGGATGCGAAAATGGCAGCATATCGCAACGCTGTCCTAAAAATGTCAGCTCGGTTTGAAGGAATTGAATTCCACCATGTAGCCAGGGATAATAACCAAGCGGCCGACGTATTGGCATGCATCAGCGCAAAACGTGACGCTGTCCCCCCAAACATCTTCCTGGAACGGCTGTTTAAGCCATCCGTATTATGGGAAGAGGAGTCCGGAAACAACAAACCGGAAGCAGCCGCACCAACCGACACAAAGCAATCTGACATAATCGGCGACTCAGC
Organism: Triticum timopheevii; assembly: GCA_963921465.1. Classification (NCBI taxonomy): domain Eukaryota; kingdom Viridiplantae; phylum Streptophyta; class Magnoliopsida; order Poales; family Poaceae; genus Triticum; species Triticum timopheevii. Next base: position 166,323,534 of record OY997272.1, on the reverse strand, counting down.
CGACGAAATAACACCTTCAGCCCACGACATAATGGCAGTAATCGCCCAGTGGACAGAGCCATTCCTAGCCTACTTGCTTAGGCAGGAACTTCCCGAAGACCAAAATGAGGCCCGCTGCATAGTCCGGCGATCTAAAGCCTACAAGGTCCATGAGGGAGAACTCTAAAAGAAAAGCACAACCGGAGTCCTTCAAAGGTGTATCTCCGAAGAAGAAGGGCGAAACCTTCTGGCTGAAATTCACGCCGGACTAGGCGGACACCACGCAGCAGCTCGTGCCCTCGTAGGAAAGGCATTCTGTACAGGATTTTATTGGCCGACGGCCCGGGCAGATGCTCACGACTTAGTCCGAAGATGCGTCGGTTGTCAGCTCTTTGCTAATCAGAGCCATATGCCACCCACCGCCCTCAAAACTATACCCATTACCTGGCCGTTCGCGGTCTGGGGGCTTGACATGGTTGGACCCCTTAAAGGGGGAACCCAGAAGCAAAGGTACTTATTGGTCATGGTGGATAAATTCACCAAATGGATAGAGGCCAAGCCAGTTAAAACGGCAGAGTCTGGACCAGTGATAGACTTCATATCTGGGGTAGTACACCGTTATGGTGTCCCCCACAGCATCATCACCGATAACGGCACGAACTTCACGGCCGACGAGGTTAAATCATGGTGCAAAAACATGGGCATTAAGCTCGATTACGCTTCAGTCTATCATCCTCAAACCAACGGTCAAGTCGAACGAGCAAATGGTCTAATAATGAGCGGCATCAAACCCAGACTAGTGCGATCACTTACGAAATCTGACACGCATTGGGTAGAGGAGCTGGACTCCGTACTCTGGGGGCTGCGGACAACGCCCAACCGTACTACCGGATTCACACCATTTTTTATGGTATACGGCGCAGAGGCAGTTCTGCCCTGCGACATCATTCATGACTCACCTCGAGTGTGCATGTACGAAGAAAGAGAAGCCGAGCTGGATCGGCAGGACAGCTTGGACGCATTGGAGGAAGAACACGATGTCGCCAAGGCTCGTTCCGCATTCTATCAGCAGCAGGCTCGAAGATATCAAAGCAGAGAAGTACGGGGCAAGACCTACAATGTTGGCGAACTAGTTCTACGCCTGCCGGACAAGAAAAAGGACAAGCTCAAGCCCAAATGGGAGGGCCCCTTCATTATCGATCAAGTCCTGACCGGCGGAGCGTACCGTCTACAAAATGCGTCGGACAACTGACTCGAGCCGAACCCATGGAACGCAGCCCGCCTCCGAAGATTCTATGCCTAGCGCCGGACTAAGAGTTCGTCCCCTTCCCCCATTCAAATTTTTACACTTCAGTTGTCTTTTGTTTCTCTTTCTTCTCTTAACCCTTTTACTAAAAAGCCCTTAAGGGCCTACTTGCGCATTGTCGCATACACTTGATGTGCCATCCGCACTCATTATACCTGGGGCTTCTTTAACAGAAGCTTAATTATAAGGGCTTCATGCCCAGCACATGCGTCAAGCTTCCACGTCTACCTTTTATTCACCATTATATGCATCGATATGACTTAAGTTTTGGCCAAGCTGGGTTGCCTGGCTCCTGTGCTTACCCCTACGTTCCCGATTGTTCGGCTAGGAGGTAAAGGGAGCACCTCTGCGATTGTTACTGCCGGGTCAGCCGGATGTGTACCTCAGACTGGGTGAAGCCGAAAGCTAGCGTTCTTAAGGGAATATTCGGTCGGTGACTTGAAAGATGATTTTTTACCCAGTTATTTATCTGCCCCCAGATGTTTTTCTGCTCTTTTCGCAGTCCGGACATGCACTTTAGGGCATGCCTCCCAAGGAAAGGAACCCTTAACGGAACTAGTCTCCCTAGAAGATGTTTCTTACTAACCATGTAATATAACATAACTAGTTGGGCACTTGTCTGATAAAGCACTAATGACCCCTACGCCTGGTCTCCATGCATGCCCCGGTTCTTTTTTAACCGAGAAGGTATTCGGACACACTCCGGACTCTAGGGTCCCGAGGCTGAAGCGAAAAGGTCGGCAAAGACAAATGATCTACAATCCGGCTAGAAGGCATTTTAAATGTCATTTTAAAATACATTGTCACATTGACTGACTGTATTCATCCTCAATCCCGTCTAACAGGCTGTCCAATTTACAGTCCCGTTGGGAAAATTTAGCGGCCAACTCTACTTGGCCGTATACTAAACTCACAGGGATCTCCTTCCCGTCGGGCCCCATAGGTCCGACCTCGGCCATATGGTTGGGATCCGCCTTCTTGTACCGCGTCTTCACCATGGCCCAGGCCTCCCTGGCATCTTGGCGGCAGGCCGAAATCTTCCATAAACGGAAGCACTGCCGCATTCCCTGAAGCTTCTCCGCAAGCTCCCCAAGGCCTTCGGGCAGGGAAAGGGCCGGCCATAAAGCCTGAACGGCGCCGCTCATCGCCTGCCGAACTCATTCGAGCAGCTGCAACAGTTCGGGAAGTTGATCACCCGTCGATACGGGCATCTCCTCCGCAGGGCGACCTGTGAGTATACCTACAGACATATTTTGTCAATTGGCTTCCTCGCCGAACTCTTCTTTTCAAAGGAGTTCGCTCAAGCACTTACTATAGATGCCGCGACGAAGCCGCTGATTCTCCTTAACGGAGCCAGACAGCACGGCCCGAGCACCTTTCATCTCTTCTTCGAGCTGGGCGTGGGCATCTTGGAGCTTGTTTCTTTCCTGCTGCACTCTATTCAGCACCCTCTCGCCAGCCTTCAGCTGGCGCAGTAATTCTTGCCTGTCCGGATCTTGTCCGGCAGCTCCTGCAATGTCATTATTAGAGTTGCGCGCACGCCGCACATCGCTTATATTTTTTTTTTAAAAAAAATAATGTGTTACCAGGAGGGGTCTCTGTGTCTCCTCCTGCGGCAGCAAGTGCGGCCTCGAGTTGGGCCTTGCACTCTTGCAGCTCCTGAGACAGTCGGGTATTCTTCTCCGTAAGATCCTGCGTTTCAAATGATCCTTAAATCAGTTAATATAACTACATTAAGTCTCGGGGGCTATTGGCATATACAACTGTTAAATTCTCTTACCCGTATGTCCTTTACATACAGCTCTGTGGCTCTGGTAAAACCATCTTGAGCAGCACGGAGGTGCGCGTCCCCTGCGTTAAAGGCATTCAACGCCTCGGGGGAGAAGCACGCGTCACGAAATACTGTCCGGCGGCGCCTGTGGTTCATGGCGCTCTCCACCTCTGACTTGGTGGCGGACAGTCTGTCGGCATCCTCCGTTGGAGGAGTATCTGGCTCGCGCCTTGCGCTCGCCTCCCCCTCCTGACCAGGCGCTGGAGCCTGGCTGGTAGAGGTTGGATTGGCAACCTCTATGCCCGCAGTCCGGCGGGCGCTTTTTCTCCTACAAAGTCATGAGCACTTAAACGTTTCCTAGGAACGTTGCTCCAAATAATTAACTGCGATCTATACCTTTGCGGCGACGTTTCAGTCCGCGCCGCGCTCCTCTTCCGCCTACTGGTTCGGACTGGCCTTTGTTGGTCAGCCGCCGCGGGCTCGGCTTCCCGCCTTGAACGCGCTTCCTGCAAAACACCATCGTACGCGAAGGTCAGAAATGAGCAAGGAAGAGATAATGGTGTCGGGGCTTCCGTCACAATCACCTGGGAAGCCGGATATAGTCCGGGGTAGTTAGCCGTAATAGCGACTAAGGCATTATCCATGCTGAGCTGGTGGAACACCCCATCAATTAGCTCCACCTGTATGTCCGGATCCTCTTCGGAGGCCGGATCTTGGGATCTCCCTGGATCCTCGGGTTGCGGAGCTGGACTTATCATGTCCTCCACAATCCGACGTAGTTCCTGCGTCGAAGACATAATATAAGAAGCTTAAACTTTGAAAACATGGGTCAGGCCCTTAAAGTGTTCGCTTACCCAACGCCGAGGGTTATTCATGGAGAACCCATTCAACGGGTTCGTCCGGAGAAGGTCCTCCTTCTCCCCCTTGTACAGGCCGGACAGGATCGTCACCAGATCCTCGGTCCGGTCCTTTGCGGCCATGACGGGTGGCATCGTCTTCCCCGTTGAAATCCCACATGGGGTGGCCCCTGTATTGCAGTGGCTGCACCCCCCGCGTAATACATGTTGCCATGACTCCAATCATGGTCAACCCGGAATGGGCCAGTAACCTTATCCAGCCCATCAAATAATGGACGCTCTTGTCTTCCTCCAGTTGGGGGCTCCGCGGACGCCAACTGAGGCGTTTCTTCAGAGGAACAGAACTGAACTCTGGGAGGCCGATCCGAACAGGGTCCGGCAGCGGAGCGTCTTCTATGTAAAACCATTCCGAAGGCCAGTCTTCGGACGCCTTCTTAGGGGTTCCGGATGGATATCCGGTCCTGGCAATACGCCATATTTCGGCGCCGCCCACTTGATATATGGACCCCTCATGAGAACGGGGTACGAGGCAGAACAACCTCTTCCATAGCGCAAAATGGGGCTCGATGCCCAGAAATAGCTCGCAAAGAGCTACGTAACCCGTGATATGTAGGATAGAGGAGGGAGTAAGGTGATGGAGCTGGAGTCCGTAGAACTCCAGGAGCCCGCGGAGGAACGGATGTATAGGGAATCCGAGTCCCCTTATCAGATAGGGGACGAAGCATACCCGCTCCCCTTTGTTGGGACTCGGGGTAGCCTCTACTTGCTTCCCACCTTGGTAGGTGGCCAACCCGGCTCGAACCGGGACCACGAAGGCCGAAGGGAGATATCCCTTTGCTTGAAGCGCCACCAGCTCGTTGTGTGGGACAGAACATCTCCGCCAGTCTCCTGGCAGTGGGCTGGGAGCACGAGAGGAGGAGCCGCATCGACCGTCCATGATGGAATGGATTTTTCGGTCAGAGGTGCTCCGATGAGTACTCGCGGGAAGAAGATGGTGTGATTTGGATCTGGATTCTTGCCTCTCTTATAGGCAGATTATTTGTACAGCTAGGGGGTAAAACATAAAAGATACGCTGGCTTTTCGCATTCGTGCGACGCGTGGAAGATGTCCATTATTGGCCGTGGAAGCCAAGAAGCGCAACATTGATAAGAATGCCGGACACTGTTTGGCAAACGCACGGAATTTGGAGGAGAACCCGCCTTGCAACGCCGAAGATTATATACGCACCGGACTTATCGTCATTGAAGCCTGGTTCGGGGGCTACTGAGGGAGTCCTGGACTAGGGGGTGTCCGGACAGCCGGACTATCATCGTCCGCCGGACTCCAAGATTACGAAGATACAAGATTGAAGACTCCGTCCCGTGTCCGGATGGGACTTTCCTTGGCGTGGAAGGCAAGCTAGGCGATACGGATATGTAGATCTCCTACCATTGTAACCGACTCTGTGTAACCCTAGCCCTCTCCGGTGTCTATATAAACCAGAGGGCTTTAGTCCGTAGGACACAACATCCATTACAACAATCATACCATAGGCTAGCTTCTAGGGTTTAGCCTCCTTGATCTCGTGGTAGATCCACTCTTGTAATACACATCATCAATATTAATCAAGCAGGACGTAGGGTTTTACCTCCATCAAGAGGGGCCGAACCTGGGTAAAACATCGTGTCCCTCGTCTCCTGTTACCCTCCACCTAGACGCACAGTTCGGGACCCCCTACCCGAGATCCGCCGGTTTTGACACCGACAGCTAGGGTTGATCTCTAGTTGGCTTAGGGCCGACGCGTCTATTCGCGCGGCCTTGGGCTCTGCGGAGGAGGCCCAGAAGGCGCTTGGGGTGGCTGCCATGGCATGGAACCTGGCGCGGAAGGAGGCCACAGAAGCTGAGAACCCGTGTTGTGCGGTGAAGGCTGAGCTGAAGGCCCTCCAGGATCAGCAGGCCAGCCAGCTCCAGGAGCGCGAGGAGAAGCTGAAGGCCCAGGAGGCTACCGTCGTTAGTCCGGACGCGGAGGTCAAGAAGACGGCTTCAGAGCAGGCTGGGGAGCGCGATCGCCTAGTGAAGCTGAGGGAGGAGGCAGAGGCAGCCCATGCGGCCCTGTCCGAGGCCAAGAAAGCGGCCGCCATGGAAGGCGACACCCTCTCCTCCCTCGAGGCGTGCTTCCTCAAGGCCCAGAAGGCGCTCTTTGGAGATGGTCCCTCGGGAAAGGCGGTGGTGACAACCCCGAGGGTGAGCTGTGCTGCTCTACTTCCTGAGGTCGTGGCGGTGCTCGAAGACGCTGTCGACGGGTTTACGTCCCTGGTGGAAGGCGAAGCACACTCACTTTCCTCCTCGGCTCTGACGTGCGTCTTCAGCCACCTTTATCTCCAGGATGCCAGCTTCAACCTCTCCTCCTTCCTTGCTCCAATTGACGCCAACTCCCGGGTTGTTGCTGCTGCTGCCGTGAAGAGCTCCGTGGACGCCATGCTGAAAAAGTACATGGTGATTGGCCCTCCAAGCGAAGCCGGTGGGACAAGCGACGCGCCTGGTGATGAGGTTCTGCTGGCAAGCGGTGGTGACGCCCAAGTCTGAAGAGGTGGTTTCGGAGATTCCGCTTTTCACCTTCTATCCTGCACCATGCGACATGCCTCGGGGAGGCATTTAAAACTATTTGCCTGGAACAATTTGTCTTGTAATAACTAGATTATGCTCCTTCAGCTTTTCCGTTTGCTTTATTGTTCTGTGTCGGCAGAGCCCGGCCCCGCGCGTACCTCAGCCATCGTTGGGTTGTCTGGATCACCAGGACGGGCCCAAGAGGTGAGGGGTTACGTGACCAGTTAGGCTCCTGAGTCGTGATGCTCAGGAGTCTTCCATGACTTGTGAACAGCTTAGGAAAATATGTAGAGGCAAGTCTTGATGTTCTGCGTCGGCAGGGCTCGGCCCCGCGCATACCTCAGCCGTTGTTGGGTCGTCTAGATCACTAGGACGAGCCCAAGAGGTGAGGGGCTACGTGACCAGTTAGGCTCCTGAGTCGCGATGCTTAGGAGTCCCCCTTTGCGTAAGAACCGCTTGAAAAATAAGGGTGACAACCAGGTCTTGGTGTTCTGCACTGGCAGGGCCCGGCCCTGCGCATACCTCAGCCGTCGTTGGTCGTCCGGATCACCAGGACGAGCCCATGAGGTGAGGAGCTACGTGACTAGTTAGGCTCCTGAGTTGCGATGCTCAGGAGTCCCCCTTGACATATGAACATACCCTCCTACCTTTCCCTCGCCGAGTTCTCGCTTGGGAGGGGTGCGCGAAGACAAGGCCCGTGAGGCCTGGCGAGGTGGGGTACGCCAGGCGTGACCTGAGCGTAGCCCCCGTGCCTAGCCCCCTCGCGCTACCCTCCCGAGGGAGAGCAGCGCGGTGAGGCTAGTCACTGAGCCCGGAGGCTCCCTAAGGTTAATGCGGCCGTGAGGCCACCTCCAATTGTTTATCACCAGCGTGGAGGATAGCGCTTCCACTCTTGCACGGGCATAGCCGCTCCTCGACAGTGTTGACGGCCAGCGCGAAGCATGGTGCTTCCACTGGTGCGTAGGAGGGGGCTCCCTTTGAGGAGAGCCCCCGGGGTGTGTACAGCCCTGCCCTGACACGTGGCTTGCACGTCAGGACTGGAGGAGGTGTATATGGGCACCCGTGAGCCAGCGCGGGACTCACGAGGCCCTACCTCAAGGCGGGTTGCGCCTGGTCTTGATTGGGGGTGCTTGGATTGGTCCTACGAGATGGTTAGGCAGCCTGCGCCGAATGAGTTTCCTGAGGTTATTGCATGAGAAGGCCAGACACCAACGACCCCAGGAGGTGACATGAACGGGGCCGGCCAGCCAGACAGAGCTCAACCGCTGGATTTATCGATGCTGCAGGGTCGGACCCGAGCACAGACGCCATGCCTAGTCTTCTCATGCAAAGACACTGAAGAAAAACAACCAGCGCACGGTTCCCGTGGCCACAGGGGCACCAGGTCGCACGCCCTTGCTTACCCATCATGATTAGCTCATGCGAGAACAAGGCAGCAAGAGCCACGGGAGGTGACGTACACGGGACCGGTCCGTGAGCTAGAGCTCAGCTGCTTGGGTTTAGCGATGCTGTACGGACGGACCAGAGCACAGACACCGTGTCAGTTCTTAATCATGAGGCGGTCGCGGGAGGGCTTGCAAGGACACGAGACATTCTTAGTGACGAAGCGCCGGTCAGGCAGTCGGTAATTCGAAAGTAGTTTGCAAAGGATTGTAACTGGCTCTGTTAAAATGTAAAAGAGATACACGCCGTAGGGACAGACCCACACGGCTTGGGGATGATGCCGCCTGAAGGGCGCCCCCAAACTGAACGAACTAGGGAGATGTCACCCGATACCATCGCTGAAGAGTTGTTGAAGTAGCCAAAAAACGCGTGCTGCTGAAGCCGTTCCTCATGAGCTGCTTTGGTGCGAGGCCTTGGGAGGCTCGGAGGGACCAGAAGGCTCCTGAGTGTGCTCCTCCAACTCTGCCAGGATTGCCTGGTTCCTGGCTTCATAGTCCGCCTGAGCGTCCCTCATGCAGCGCTGGAACACCTCAGCTGCGCCCGCCAGGCCGAAAGGCATGCGGACATAGCTGTGACGCGGTCCCTCGCATCGGCCGACACGAGATGGCCACATTAGTTGCTGAGATGTGGCCCTGTTGAGCCCAGGGATGTCGATGTAGACGCGGAACTCCTTACCCTCTCTAGGGCAGAGAGGTGCGCCTCGCGGCAGCCGATGATCGCCTTGTAGAACCCTTTCTTCCTCAATCTCATCGATCGCCTTGCTGATGAACTCCTGAACGCCTGGTGCCTCACGCCTGTTGCCTTCGCCTGGGAAGCGCGCTCTGAAGAGCGCCACTCTCGCGACATTGGCTAGGTCTGAGGCCCTCCAGAGGAGAGCCCCCGAGCCCAGCCTGAGAGGGGTGCTGGGCACGCCTTCCTATGTGATGGGTGATGGTGCCGCGTCCGGAGATGCGAGGCTCAGCGATGTGTCCTCGAGTGATGCTTCCTCACGAGACCCCTGGCTCAGCTGCAGCTTCTTTGTCCTAGGGGCGACCTCATGAGGGAGGGCTCCATCTTCATCTTCTGGGTTCCCAACTGCTGCAGCTTGAAAAGTGCGCTCGAGGAAGCACATCGCATCCTTCTCCTGACAGGCAACGGTGATGATGCTGCCGCTCCCGGGCATCCTGAGGATGTTGTAGCCGTGGTGCGTGGCCGCCATGAACTTGGCCAGCGCTGGGTACCCGAGGATGGCGTTGTAGGGCAGGCGGATGTCGGCGATGTCAAAGTCGATGAGCTTGGTGTGGTAGTTGTTGCGCTCACCGAAGGTGACCGGGAGGCGAACCTACCCAATCGGGTGTGTCGATCCGTTGGTCACTCCTGAGAATGGCTTGGTGGGGTGCAGGTGGTAGTATGGCACTTGAGGTCTATCGAATGTCTGAACAAAGAGAACATTGAGCCCTGCTCCACCATCAATGAGAGTCTTGGTGACGGTTACATTGCTGATGACGGGAGAGCAGAGCATGGGGAGCACGCCAGCGGTGTCCGCGCACTTGAGTCGGTCCGAGGAGTCGAAGGTGATGGCGCACTTGGACCACTGGAGTGGGCGAGTTGCCTCCAGCTTGGGGAGCGCCGCATTGACCTCGCGCACAAACTTCTTGAAGACGCGGTGAGAATATGGGGCTTGTGAGCTGCCCAAGATGTAGGCGATGGCTCGCGGCTCCTGGAAGCCCCCAGCTCCCTCATCCTGGTGGTGATCTTCATTCCTTCTTGGCGGTGGAGGCAGAGGAGGCAAGGCCGCATTGCCTTAAGGGCGATCCTCACGAGGTTGCTCCCTCCAGTTGCCCTCGCGAGGCTTGTCCTGCCAGTGGTCCTCACGAGGCTGGTCGCGCCACTTCTGACGGCGGTCGCATCTGTCCCAGTGACCTCTGTCTCGGCCACCTCCATGATCGTATCCCCGATCATTGCACTCGGGGCACCGACCAAGGTGCCCGTCACGGAGAGCCCTGAGCTCCTGGCAGTCGCTGGTATTGTGGCTGTAGACGTTGTGGAAGGCGCAGAACGACCGCTTGCCCTTGGATGACTCGGGGTGGTCGCATCCGCGCTTGATCTCTGGTTCTGCCGCAAGCACGGTCGGCCCCTTGTGCTTCGTGTCCTTGGTCTTGGTCTTCTTGTCTTCTTGATCGGCATCAGGTAGCTCGAGGAGGGAGAGGCGTCCCTCCTTGCCCTCGCACACTTGTTCGCCACGTTGAACATCTCCAGAGCAGTGCAGACGTCCTCATGGATGGCGAGCTCTTCCTTCATCATGACATCACGGAAGCCATCAGTGAACGCAGAGATGATGGCCTCGTCCGACTCCTTGGGAATCTTGAGGCGGACGTTGTTGAAGCATTGGATATATTTATGCATGGTCTCTCCAGGTTGCTGCTTGACGCGGCGCAGGTCGCCCGCGGCCGGTGGGCGGTCGCGAGTGCCCTGGAAGTTGGCGATGAGGCGGCTGCGCATCTCCTCCCAGGAAGAAACCGACCCCTTGGTCAGGTTCAGGAGCCAAGAACGTGCGCCATCCTTGAGGGCCATCGGAAACCAGTTTGCCATGATCTTCTTGTCGCCATTGGCCGCCTCGATGCTCATCTCGTAGAGCTGCAGGAACTCGGCGGGGTCTGCGGTGCTGTCATAGCGTGGAGGTAGGTCAGGCTTGAACTTGCTCGGCCAGATGACGTTGCGGAGCTCTGCAGTGAACGCACGACATCCTGCCGTGGCCACCGGGGGTCGTCGAGGGGGTGGAACGTAGTCTTGATGCACGCGCACCGCCACCTCCTGTGGCGGCTCGCGAGCTTGGTGCTGGGGCGCTGTGATCACGCGCGCTTCTCCTTGGGTATGTTGGACCACCTGGCAGCTCACATCATCTCGAGCCGGCGCCGGGCGCTGCGGGTCGCGCCGTGGAGCCACCCACCTTGGTGCTGAGGCAGTGAGCGAGCCAGCCCGTAGGAGCCCCCGTGAGCGATGCTGATGAGCTCGGCGATGCGTTCGAGCCACTCCTTGTAGAGTTCACCCACGGGGCAGTAGCGATGGAGCTCCCGCGCCGTGAGCAGATCAGCCTGCGCGTCCACCTGGTTGCGGCGCGCGTGGGATGATGAAGTTGCTGGGGTGAGCGACGGAGTAGCGGTGTGGTCATCACGGCACACCGACGGGTGCAGCGACAAAGCTTGCTGCTCGTGGCCGGCAGGGCCTGTGGCGGCATTGGCCACCGAAGAAGGAGCGTGGCGGGCGCAGCTGTCACCCGCCGGAGCCGTCTGAGTGACATGGGCGGTGACCGCTGCCCGACGCTCGGCATGAGCCCTGCGCGCGTCGACCATGGACATGTCAGAGCAGAGACGAGTCGAACGACGGAGCAGAGGATCCAACGTACCCCTACCTGGCGCGCCAAATGTCGGATTTTGGAGTCCGGCAACCCGTGAGAGGTTCGAACACTGGGGTGCGTGTGGAGATCTCAACCTGCCCAACCTGCCTACTAGCAATCCTAGCCTAGCACGCAAAGCTCACAGAGACGCAAGGACGCAGAGATTTATACTAGTTCGGGCCACCATTGTGGTGTAATACCCTACTCTAGTGTGGTGTGGTGGATTGCCTCGAGGGGCTATGGATGAACTAGTTACAAAGGATGAACAAGCCTCAGGAGGTGAGGTTTCTTGAGCTATTGTATTGCTTGGGAAGGAATCGATCCTCCTCTATGGTGGTGGCTAAGCCCTATATATAGTGCCTTGGTCCTCCTCCCAAATATGAGCGGGAAGTGATTCTGTCTACGTTCTAGGAACGGGGGTCCCCAGACTTGCCTGCCTACAGCCTGCGGCGTGGCTCCACCAGTGGCCCAGTACGGCCCGTCTTCATCAACCAACACTCAAGACCCTCACGAGGGGCCAAGCCTCGCGGCGCGGACGACGCAAGGCCTCCGCAGGGGTGGCCTCACTAGGCAGGATCGCGAGGAGGCGGAGAGATCAAGGCGAGGGGTACCTCGCGAGGTCCTCGTGAGGCAAGCGATGACGACAGAGACCAGGCGGGCGCTAGCCCATGCAGTGTCCTCGTTTCCTCGTTGGTGCAAAGTAGGCAAGCACAGGCGTGGAGTACCGAGGCATCAGGCAAAGGTTTCCATAACGGTGCAACAAGACCAAGGCCAGTGGGACGGCAGGACGGAGGTCACCATGGAGCCCAAGACGGCGTCACCACCAGCGCCTTTGGCAGGCGAAGACCACTTTTAGTCAGGATAGCTTGTACTAGTTGTCCCCTTTCAAAAATGGCCGTTGTTGGATCCCTTCCCGCTCAATATTTGGGAAGAGGACCAGGGCCTCTATAAATAGGACTAGCCACCACAGTTGGGGGGCAGCAGATCTGAACCCAGTTAATCTACACACCACCAAGAACAAGAACACCTCTCCTCGCGAGGCTATTCTTCCCCTGTACAGTTCATCATCAGCCTAAGAGGCAATCCACCACACCACACACAGGAGTAGGGTATTACACCACAACGGTGGCCCAAACCTGTATAAATCACGTGTCTCTTGTGTTGTTCATCGAGCTAGCTTAGGGATCGCGGCGAGGCTGAGAGTGAGATTCGGTAGGAGGAGATCTGCGTGCGCACCCAAGTGTTTGAACCTTAAGGGTTTTGCCGAAACCCGATATCCAACATTTGGCGCGCCAAGTAGGGGTGCACCGGAGATCTTCCTTCCGTCGACCCTCTCTCCATCAACACCGTGCTTTGCCCTCATGGAGGGCATCGTGCCTCCGGCTTCAGCGGCCGGCGCCAGCACCGGGGCCAGGGGACTCCGAGCCTTGGCCCCCGCCTTGCGGCAGGTGTAGTGGCCGCACAAGTTCAAGCCAGAGATGCCGCCGTGCTACGATGGCACGGTGGACCCGCTGGCCTTCCTGCGGGCACACGAGGAGGCCGTCCTCAAGGCCGGAGGCGACGACAAGGTCATGGCCAACTGGCTTCCAATGGCCCTCACTAGCGTCCCGCGCGCTTGGCTGCTCAACCTGCCGGCATCTTCCATGGCCTCCTGGGAGGAACTGCGTGACCTCTTCCTCGCCCACTATGCAGCGCCGGTGCCCCCGGTCATCGCAGCTCTCCTGGGCGGCTCGCAGGCGCCACTGTCGGACCGCCATGCCAAGTCGTTCTTTCTCCAGATCGGCGCCGCCCTCACGCGGCAAGGAGCTCCCCCAGGTTGGGTGGCTCCCAAGGCCGACCTGACCTTCAACTCGGAAGACCACCCCGTCAACACCGCCTGCTCGGGTGCGCTCCCGATGCTCTGCATGCCCACCATCTGCCAGGTGGTCGTCACCAAGACCCTCATCGACGGTGGTGCCGGCCTCAACGTGCTCTCGGTGGAGGCCTTCAGCCTCCTTCATGTATCGCTGGCGGCTCCAACCCAGCAAGTCTCGGGTGTCGGAGGCGGTTCCTCCAGTTCCCTGGGGTAGATCCACCTTCCCGTGACCTTCGGCACCCATGACAACTACCACAGGGAGCTGGTTGACTTCGACATCGCCCACATCGGCCTCCCGTACAATGCCATCCTCGGATATCCTGCCTTGCCTTAGTTCATGGAAGCAACCCATCCGGTCTACAACCTCATGACGATGCCCGGGAGCAGCGGCGTCCTCACTGTAGCTGGAGACACCAAGGAGGCTCTACTGGCACTCAAGCTAGCCCTCAAGGCTGCCGCGGCGGCGCAGCCCGTCGGCGCGGACGCCTCCAAGGCCAAGGAAGCTACACCGACCAAAAAGAAGCAGTTGTTCACTCAGGACAAGGCGGAGACCAAGCAGGTGCCAGTTGAGGAAGACGGGTCCTCGGGAGCCACCTTCACCATAGGTGCCAACCTCGACACCGACCAAGAGAAGGCATTGGTGAAGTTCTTGCACTCGAACAAGGAGGTGTTCACGTAGGAACCCAAGCAGCTAGCAGGGGTCCCAAGGGAGGTGATTGAGCATCACCTGAATGTGTGCCCCAATGTGCGCCCCGTGAAGCAGAAAGCGAGGCGGCAGTCCACAGAGAAGCAGGCCTTCAGCGTCCAATAAACCCGCAAGCTGGAGGTAGCAGGAGTCATTCGCGAGGTCCGCTAACCTGAATGGCCGGCGAACCCCGTTGTCGTGCCAAAAAAAGGGGGGAAAGGAGCGCATGTGCGTCGACTTCTCCAACCTCAACAAGGCCTGCCCTCAAGATCCGTTCCCGCTTCCCCACATCGACCAGATCGTTGACTCCACCGCCGAGTGCAACCTGCTGTGTTTCCTGGATGCGTTTTCGGGTTATCACCAAATCAAGATGGCGGTGGAAGACGTGGACAAGACAACCTTCCTGACCCCGTGTGGGGTGTACTCCTACACCTGTATGCCGTTCGGGTTGCGCAACGCGGGTGCGACCTTCTAGCGGCTGATGCACATTGCCTTGGGCCGGCAACTCAGGAGGAACGCCGAGGCTTACATCAACAACATTGTGGTCAAGTCTCGGGAGGCGAGGACCTTGATCCAGGACCTGGAGGAGACCTTCGCGAGCCTCTGCCAGGTGGACCTGCGACTCAACCAGGAGAAGTGCGTGTTCAGCGTCCCTTCAGGCAAGTTGTTGGGCTTCCTCATGTCCCACAGAGAAATCGAGGCCAACCCGGAGAAGGTCAAGGCAATCAAAGACATGAGTCCGCCGCAAACCCTCAAAGAAATGCAGAAGCTCGTCGGTCGCGTGACTGCGTTAGGACGCTTCATCTCCAAGCTGGGGGAGCGTGCCCTGCCGTTCTTCAAGCTGATGAAGAAGAAAGGCCCATTTGAGTGGACACAGGAGTCCGACCAAGCATTTAAAGACCTCAAGAAATATCTGACCAGCCCTCCGGTGATGGTGGCACCACGCCCTCTTGAGTCCCTGGTGCTCTACCTCGCTGCTGCTCCCTACTCTGCCAGCGCAACCCTGGTGACGGTTTGGGAGGAACCCCAGGCTAAGGCCGCATCACGCCCAGCCACGGCCTTAGCCGTGGCGACACAAGACCAAGAAGGCCTCGCGAGGACCACAACCATGGTAGCCGGAGAGCAACCTCAGTAGGAAGACTCCCCCGGGGCTGAAGAGGCTGCGCCAAGCAACCGGGCACTGGGGGCTCCATCGTCTCAGGAAGTGTCTCAACCTCCAGAGGACACAAGCCTCGTCAGCATACCCACCCTCATCGAGCATCCGGTGTACTTCGTTAGCACGGTGTTACGAGATGCAAGGGCATGATACCCCATGCCCCAGAAGCTCTTACTCGCGCTCTTGGTAGACTCGCGTAAGCTGTGGCACTACTTCCAAGGTCATCCCATCAAGGTTGTCTCAGTCTACCCATTGGAAAGGGTACTCAGGAGCCCCAACTCCGCTGGAAGGGTCGCCGACTGGAACATCGAGCTGCAGGTGTTTCAGTTGGAGTTCAGCACAACCAGGGTCGTCAAGGGAGCCGCGCTTGCTGATTTTGTGGCAGAATGGATAGAGGCGCCAGGGCTCAAGGCGAGCGAGGATCGGTCTCTCTCCCCATGGAGTGAGGCACCAGATGGCTGGGTCATGTACTTCGGTGGAGCGTTCTTGCGGCAGGGCGCGGGGGCTGGTGCAGTGCTTATATCCCCCACTGAGGACAAGCTCTACTACGCGGTACAGCTCTGTTTCCAACAGGGTGAGAAGGTCTCCAACAACATAGCAGAATATGAGGGCCTCATAGCAGGCTTGAAAGATGCAACTGCACTGGGGGTGAAGCACCTTGTCATCAAGGGCGGTTCACAACTCCTTGTCTACTTCTCCAACAAGGTGTATGAGCCGAGGGACGAGCACATGGAAGCGTATCTTGCGGAAGTGCGCAAGATGGAAAAGAAGTTTTGGGGCCTGGAGTTGCAGCATGTGCCCTGCGGCACCAACCAAGAGGTTGACGACATCGCCAAGAGGGCATCTAGGCGGCTGCCTCAGGAGCCTGGCATTTTCGAGGAATGGCTCTTTAAGCCATCTGCAGCACCATCACTTTCAAGCACGGCATGGCCTCGGGAGGAGCTCCCTCAGCCACCTGCCACTGGAGCCCCGGCCTGTGGCCCGACCTCAGGATCCCTCCTGCTCCTGGCGATGGAGCCTTAGGAGGGATGCTGGAAAACGTAATTCAAAGACTACCTGATGCAAGGGACGCTGCCGGAGAAAGAGGAGGACGCGAAGCGCGTGGCCAGGCAGACCATGGCCTACTGCATCCAAGACAGTGACCAGAGGCGGCCAAATGACGTTTCCCTACGCTACATCTCTAGGGAACAGGGGAAGGAGCTGCTGGCCGACATACATGGTGGAGATTGCGGACACCACTCGTCGTGACAGACCCTCGTCAGCAAGGCGTTTCGCAATGGGTTCTACTGGCCTACAACACTCAACGATGCGACAGAGCTGGTGAAGTCTTGCGAAGCCTGCCAATTCCACGTCAAGCAGATACATAAGCCAGTGCAGGGCCTGCAGACCATCCCGCTCTTGTGGCCGTTCGCAGTCTGGGGGCTGGATATCCTGGGCCCATTCCCTCGAGCGCCTGGGGGCTACTGCTACATCTACGTCGCCATCGACAAGTTCACCAAGTGGGCAGAGGTGGAAGCCGTCCGCACCATCCCAGCCGGTTCTGCGGTCAAGTTCATCAGGGGCCTCGTAAGCCGGTTTGGGGTCCCCAACCGCATCATCATCGACAACGGTTCGCAGTTCACCAGCAATATCTTCAAAATGTATTGTGCTAACCTTGGAACGCAGATATGCTACGCTTCGGTGGTGCACCCCCGGAGTAACGGCCAGGCCAAACGCGCCAACGCGGAGGTCCTAAGGGGCCTCAAGACCAGGACCTTCAAGAAGAAGCTGGAGGCCTGCGGTAGGGGACGGTACGATGAGCTCCAGTCCGTGCTATGGTCCATCCGCAATACCACCACCAAGCCAACTGGCGAGACCCCGTTATTCCTCGTCTATGGAGCAGAAGTGGTTCTCCCTCACGAGTTCAGGCGTCACTCCGCGCGGGTCCTAGTGTTTAACAAGGCACAGTAGGACACCATGCGGGGGATGGACCTCGTGCTGGGGGAAGAACGCCGCCATGAAGCTACGCTACGGGCGGCAAGATACCAGCAGGCGCTGCGGCGGTATCACTGTCGCAACATCCGCCCCAGGACTCTCGAGGTAGGTGACCTCGTACTCAGGCGGGTGCTCTCCAGGGAAGGGTTGCATAAGCTTTCACCCATGTGGGAGGGCCCGTTCAAGGTCGTCCATGTCTCTAGGCCGGGCGCCGCACGCCTGGAGACTCAGGAGGGGGTACCCATCCCGAACGCCTGGAACATCCAGCACCTCCGGAAGTTTTATCCCTGAAGAAAGGCCCAGTGCCTGTGAAGTAGGCCCGGTGCCTATGAAGCTCGCCGCCCGAAGAAAGGCCCAGTGCCTGTGAAGAAGGACCGATGCCTGTGAAGCTCGCCACCCAAAGAAAGGCCCGGTGCCTGTGAAGAAGGCCCAGTGCCTGTGAAGCTCGCTGCCCGTGACACTCTCACGTAATAATGAGTGGGGCTGTACACGCCTCGAAGTCTCCGGAGTGCCGCCCTTGGGCCTCGGGGGCTCCCGCCCATGCCCAGTGGCAGCACTTAGCTCCGCGCTGGTGAGAAGACATCGAAGACTAGACTAGGTGCCGGAGGCGGCTTTTCATTTGCTTTCTGCAGTTGGCTCGCTCTTTCTTGTTTGAACCTTTATTAAAGTTGCTTCTAGTGTTATTTGCCGGTTCTGTCTGTCGTCTTCTGCCCTTGTTCTCTACTTTCATCTTTTTGTCTGATTCATTCTCTCTCTCTCGCAAACCTCGCGAGGGGGCTGCGCGGGTGCCCTCCTGAGTCCTTCCTCTCCTGATTTTTTGCGAGGCTCTCTCATTCAAGTTCACAGCGGGAGCACCCCTCCCAGTCTATGCCCCTCGGGCATCGCGACACCAAGCGCCGGGCCATGGCCGGCAACCCTCGCGACCAAGGTTCGAAAATGATTTTCCCAATAGATTTTTTGCAGCTCTAGGCGCCCGGCGAGGCCTGAAGCAGGCACCTCGCGAGGCGGAAACTACTTCAAACATCCTAAGCTAAGTCGTTCTTATGCGCAGACGCATAACAACGGTACCATAACACAGCACAGGAACAATAAATGCAGCACGATAACTAGGGAATCATAGTCTATTGCACGCCCCGACGAGGCCCCATACTTCTCTCTCTTGATGCAGGAAAAGAAGGGAAACAAAACAAAAGCGGCACGCGTGTTGCAACAGCTCGCGAGGAGGGATCCGCAGCGTCCTCCTGAGCTCAGTCAGACTCCTCCTCGTGCTTCACCAGAGCGTGACAACGGGATGACCCGCCGCCGCCCTCGAGGCAGGCACGGCGGCATGGTGGTTGATCGTAGCCACCGCTGGAGGAGCTGTCGCCAGAGGAGGAGCTGCTGAAGCTTGACGAGCTACGGTCGCCACCGGAAGCGGCTTCGCCGCCGCCCTCGACACGGCGGTTGCCAAGGCCGAGCACCTCGTCGCCATCACTGTCTTCAGGGCAGCACCCAACATGGCGGCCATCTTCTCCGAACACCCTCACATAGAGGGTCGCGTCGCCGTCATACTTGAAGTGGAGGGTGCACTGCCTGCCTAGACCACGCGCACGGGCAACCGTCTGCCAGCCTCGGGCCAGGGCTATGTTGCCGGCGACGGAGATCTCCACCATGACCCAGGAGGCCTTGCTGCTGCAGCCATCCGCTTGCAACCAGAGCCTGCCAGGTGCAGCGGCCGGCAGCTCGTCGGCGAAGGAGCAAGGGAGCTGAAGCCAATTGTGGCCGGGTTATCTGACCACACCATGAACTCCGGCAACACCTCTGCTGAGTGGAAGAGTGGTTGAGGAGGCTGCGTAGCCGTGGCACACCTTCCCCCACCAACCGGGCTGCCTCGACATGGGCGGCCACCACCGCGTGAAGGGCCACCGCCGCGACCACGGGAAGCCACAGCAGGGGTCGCGGGAAGCTTGCGAGGACGGCTGCGGCCGCGCTTGGGCGGAGGAGAGCCAGGCCCTTCCTAGCGAGCCTTTCCTTTCTCCGCGGCCGAAAACCTCTTCGCGAGCGCCATGGGGGGCACTGCAAGCAGCAGGAGCAAGGAAGGAGAAGCGGGCAGGCGGAAGAAGAAGATATGGGCAACGGGGGCTCTCGCCCCTCCTCATTTATAGCACAAGGGAGGCCAACCGTCGACCTCCACAATCGTAGGTAATGATGACTCTTTTTGGATGCAGCAGGGACTCGTTAAGTCGGCCAATTGCCGAGGCAGCGTGGGAAAGCGGAGACGCCCACGTCCAATTAGTCGCCATGCGTCGACCAAGGCCGCGGGATGTTGGGGCCCGTGGCGCTCCGCCCTTGCCCTTTGGCTTTGTTGCTAAGCCAAGTCCAAGCACGCCTTGGGCCTGGAGGCTACTGTCAGCGTTCTAGGAACGGGGGTCCCCAGACTTGCCTGCCTGCGGCTTGCGGCGTGGCTCCACCAGTGGCCCAGTACGGTCCATATTCATCAACCAACACTCAAGACCCTCACGAGGGGCCAAGCCTCGCGGGGTGGACGACGCAAGGCCTCCTCAGGGGCGGCCTCACCAGGCAGGCTCGCGACGAGGCAGAGAGATCAAGGCGAGGAGTACCTCGCGAGGTCCTCGTGACGCAAGCCATGATGACCAAGGCCAGGCGGGCGCGAGCCCGTGCAGTGTCCTCGTTTCCTCTTTGGTGCAAAGGGGGCAAGCACATGCGCGGAGTACCGAGGCATCAGTCAAAGGTTTCCATATCGGTGCAACGAGACCAAGGCCAGCGAGACGGCAGGACGGAGGTTACCATGGAGCCCAAGACGGCGTCACCACTAGCGCCTTTGGCAGGCGAAGACCACCTTTAGTCAAGATAGCTTGTACTAGTTGTCCCCTTTCAAAATGGCCGTTGTTGGATCCCTTCCTGCTCAATATTTGGGAAGAGGACCAGGGCCTCTATAAATAGGACTAGCCACCACAGTAGGGGGGTAGCAGATCCGAACCCAGTTCATCTACGCACCACCAAGCACAAGAACACCTCTCCTCGTGAGGCTGTTCTTCCCCTGTACGGTTCATCATCAGCCCAAGAGGCAATCCACCACACCACACACAGGAGTAGGGTATTACACCACAACGGTGGCCCGAACCTCTATAAATCTCGTGTCTCTTGTGTTGTTCATCGAGCTAGCTTAGGGATCATGGCGAGCCTGAGAGCGAGATTTGGTAGGAGGAGATTTTTGTACGCACCCCAGTGTTCGAACCTTAAGGGTTTTGCCAGAACCCGATATCCGACAGATTCCACAACGGCGGGATTTGAAAGGGGACAAGCCGTACAGTCTATCCTGACAAAAGTAGTCTACGCCTGTGAAAAGCCTCTGGTCGTGACACTGCGGTGGGCTCGGTGATGACCTCCGTCCTGCCGTCCTGACGGTCTTGGTCTCACTGCACCAGAATGGAAACCTTTGGCTGCTTCCTCGGGACTCCGTGCCTGTGGCTTGCCTTCCTTGCACCAAAGAGGAAACCTACGCTCTGCGCCCGCCTGGCCTTGGTCGTGGTGACTCACGTTAGCTGAGCCTCATGAGGTAGCTGCATAGATCTCTCCGCCCCTCCGGAGCCCTCCTGAGGAGGCCAACTCCTTCAGGGGTCTTGGCGTCATCCGCCTCGTGAGGCTTGGCCCCTCGCGAGGGTCTTGTGTTGTTGTTGAAGCTGGGCCGTACCAGGCTGTCGATGGAGCCACGTGGTGGGCCGTAGGCAGGCGGGACTGGATACCCCCTAGTCAAGGACGTCAACAGGACTCAACAAGCATGACTTTCTCGATCGTGAGATCATGAGAAATGACAACCTTGCCCATGCCCAATACCTTGGAAGATGAGGCATCACCCCACTTGACGTTGGTGGGCATAGATGGGATCTTGTGCACGTCCTCCACCAAGTCCTTGCTTCCGGTCATATGATTTGTGGCTCCACTATCGAGCAACCATGATCCCCCACGTGAAGCAAACACCTACAAGAGATCAATGCTTGTTTTTAGATACCCATTTTGTAATGGGTCCTTTGATGTTAGTAACAAGGGTCTTAGGAACCCAAATAGACCATTCAATGTACTCATAAGGAGAACCAACAAATTTAGCATAAACATGTCCATCACTAGCATGGCACAACACATAAGAACGGTTAAAGTCGTCGGCTTTGTTGCAAGGGGTGGCATTGCCCTTTTTGACATCACCACCCTTCACATTGTTCTTCTTCCCCTTTTGAGCACCCTCTCCCTCCCTCACAAAAGTTTGTTTGAGAGGGGGAGGTCGTTTGGTCTTGTCATTCTTCTTCTTGTTCTTGGAATTGGGTGCAAACCCAACTCCCTCTTTGCCACAACTTCCTTTTGATTGCTCAAAAGGTCATTGAGGTTCTTCTCGCCTTGTATGCACATTACAAGGCCTCTCTGAAGTTGTTCTTTCAACTTGGCATTCTCCTCCACAAGATGCACATGCTCACAACATGGGTTAGTAGCATTTGCATTATCAATTAATACCATATGAGGAAAGGTGGCTTTCTCCTTGGTTAGCTTCACTTGGAGTTGATCATGAGACTCCTTGAGGCTAGCATGAGCACCCTTCAAGACCCTGTGAGCCTTGTTGAGTAAATCAAACTCCTCCTTGAGTCTAGCATGGTCAACCCCAAGTTTAGCCTTCTCAGAGTTGAGCACACAAGATACAACAAGAGCATGATCAAGATCTTTCTTTAATTTGGCATGGTCATCGTTGTGTGACTCCTAAAGAGCCAAACGATGCACACGCTCTTCCTCAAGAGCATTAGAGAGATCCGATATCTCATCGGCATAGTCACGACTATGACCTTCCATCTTAGAGATGGTTTCTTCATGAGCCTCGATCATGTCATTGGCTTCACCAAGTTGTTCCAAGAGAGCAACGAAGTGCTTCTTGGATTTGCCCTTGAGCTTACTCATAAAAGACTCAAATTCATTTACTTCCTCATTAGACCCCTCACTTTCATCAATGCAATCTGTCAAGGAGGGATTAGTAATGATGGTGGTTTTGATGTTGGGGGTTACCTTGTTGGTGGCTTTAGCCATGAGGCACTTGGCGGTGATGTTCTTGTTGGGTGAGTCGAAGAGGGATACACGTGGAGTTGTGGCAATGGCAACGGAGGCCATGCCCACGGCTTCACTATCTTCATCATCATCATCCTCATGGTATTCTTCTCGAACCACCAACCCTCTAGTTGGAGTCTTCTTGGTGAAGTTGTTCTTGTTGGGGAAAGACTTGGCTTTGTCCTTTCTAATGAGCTTGCCACCATTGTCTTCCCTCTTCTCGTAAGGGCACTCCGCAACAAAATGGCTCACATTGCCACAATTGTAACATGTTCTCACACGTTGCTTGCCCTTGAAGCTACTTGAATTATTCTTGTTGAAGCTTGGCCTTGTGTTCTTCGTGCTCCAAAATTGCCTTGAAGCAAGAGCCATGTGTTCATGATAATCATACTTAGTATCTTCGGGGTTGATCTCATCTTCTTCCTCATCATCCTCTTCTTCCACACTAACCTTGGCCTTCAAGGCAAGGTTAGGCTTCTTTGCTCTTTGAGAATGTAACACCGCATTGTTGGCGGTCTGGTCCAAGATGCTCATAGCCACAAACTCATCCAACACATCGCTTGAGGACAAGGTGTGAAAGTTCGGCCTTTGACGAATGACGGAGGACATGGCCTTGTGGTAAGGCATCATGGCCTTGAGAAATTTGCGCTTGATCCAATTGTCATCTATATCCTTGCTCCCATGATCTTGGGGTGAGACGGCGAGAGTAGTTAATCTCCGGTAGAGCTCACGAGGTTCTTCATCTTCTTTCATTGCAAACTCATCGGCTTCATCTTGCACTACTTCATAGTGGGAGCGTTGAATGCTTGCGCTTCCCCTATAGAGAGAGACAACATGTCGCCAAGCATCCTTGGCCACGGTGAAGGGTCAAAGATGAGCAAGATCTTTGGGTGGAATTGCATCGTGGATGATGAAGAGAGCATTCTCATTGAATTGATTATCCGCGGCTTCTCGAGGGGTGAAGTTGCTTCAGTCATGTGGATAAAAACCTTCTTCAATGATTCTCCAAAAGTTAGTATTAACATGGTTCAAATGACGCTTAAAGCGATAAACCCAAGAATCAAAGTCCTCATTTTTTACAATCTTAGGGGGAGGATCGGCATGATTCAAATGAGTGGAAGGAATCGGTCCACCATAAGTAAGAGGAGGTTCCACATGAGAAAAGATGTCGTTGCCATTTTTACCACTAGTAGAAGGAGCCTTTTCACTAGTAGCTTCCCCCTTGTTGGAGTTAGCATCCGCCACCTTGTTAGTGGGATCACCCACTTTCATCGGTGCGGTAGATATTTTAAGCCCTTCTAAGAATTTATTAAACATGCTTTCAACCTCGGTCGTCATGGAGGTTTTCAATTTGTCCAAAGCTGCATTGAATTCCTCACGAGAGACTGCGGTTCCCTCATCGGCCATAGACGAGACCGGATTCACATCGGAGTGCTCCTCCCCACCGCCTATGGTGTCAACCATACTCTTCGCACGACAAAGTCCTTAATAAAGAGACGAGGCTCTTATACCAATTGAAAGGATCGATATAGTTGACTAGAGGAGGGTGAATACGCAACTAACAATTTTTAACTTTTCTTTACCAAATTAAACTTTGCATCAAAGTAGGTTGTTTAGATATGAAACTAGGTGAGCAACCTATATGATGCAACAACAATAAGTACACAAGCAAGAAAGGGATAGACCACAATATATCTTGCACAAGTAAAGGTAAGAGATAACCAAGAGAGGAACCGATGAAGACGAGGATGTGTTACCGAAGTTCCTTCCCTTTGAGGGGAAGTACGTCTCCGTTGGAGCGGTGTGGAGGCACAATGCTCCCCAAGAAGCCACTAGGGCTACCGTATTCTCCTCACGCCCTCACACAATGCAAGATGCTGTGATTCCACTATTGGTGCCCTTGGAGGCGGCGATCGAACCTTTAGAAACAAGGTTGAGGCAATCTCCACAACTTAATTGGAGGCTCCCAACGACACCATGAAGCTTCTCCACAATGGACTATGGCTCCGCGGTGACCTCAACCGTCTAGGGTGCTCAAACACCCAAGAGTAACAAGATCCGCAAGGGATTAGTGGGGGGAATCAAATTTCTCTTGGTGGAAGTGTAGATCGGGGCCTTCTCAACCAATCCCTAGAAAATCAACAAGTTTCATTGGCTAGGGAGAGAGATCGGGCGAAAATGGAGCTTGGAGCAACAATGGAGCTTGGGGATGGAAGAGATAAACTTCTTGTAGAAGAAGACCCCTTTATATAGTGGGGGGGGGCAATTCCAACCGTTACCCACCACTCAGCCCGCGACCCGCGGTACTACCGCACCACTGGAGCGGTACTACCGCACGGTTCTGCGGTACTACCGTGAGCACGGCAGAGCCTGGACCCGACCAGATGAGTACCGACAGGGTGCTGTAGAACTGCTGGCGCGGTACTACCGCGACCCTGTGCGGTACTACCGCATGGGAACCACCGTCCAGGCACGGATATAAAAAATTACATCCGTGACTACATCCGTTGATATTTTATTTATGCAAAAGTCCGACACGGTACTACTGCAAACCAAGTGCGGTACTACCATCTAGGGTGCGGATGTAAAAAATTACATCTGCCCCTACTTCCACTCATGCCGCTGTGCCTGGCTAGACAGCATGGTACTACCGCGCCGGAGCACGGTACTACCGCGTGGGGCGCGGATGTAAAAAATTACATCCGCCCCTACTACCGCTTGCGCAGCAGTGCCAGGCCAGAGCTCACGGTACTACCACTCAGAAGGAGCGGTACTACCGTGGGCGCCCATGGTACTACCGTGCCGGAGCCTGGTACTACCGCTGGTTCCTGCGGTAGTACCACTTTGGGGAGCAGTACTACCACCAACCTATGAACAGCAACACTAGGAGTCCTTCATTCTGCAGAGACACGGTGAGACGGAGGAAACTCCAAAGAGCCAAAGGAAAGGCAGTGCAAAAGGACCGTGTGTATGTGAGATTCCACCCAAACCTTTCCAACGCGGACCCCTTCTTAATAGTACGGCTTTCCTATGACTCAAATCCACCGAAAAGAAACATAGAGAAACGTCATCTTCAATAATCTTCAAGGGGAATCAAACTGTCTTGTGTTAACTCATGATATATCTGAAAGACTCAAAGCACACGATTAGTCCGCAAATGCATTGTCATCAATCACCAAAACAACTAAGGGATAAACATGCCCTTACAAAGGTCCGGCTCACGTATCGCGAGCCTCGGTGCTTGCTTCCTCGAAGAACCACCTTGGTACATTCTCCTAGACATTTTTCTTCCTCTAAAAAAATTCTGAAATTTTTAGTGATTCAAAATAAAATTGAACCAAACTCAACAAGATTGATAGCAACTGCTCCTACAAGTGTTTAGAGGCTATATCATGCATAAAAACTACTTTGGACCATATAAATTTGACATGCAAGCTCAAGAACAAGGTCACTACAACAGCAAAAATTTGCAATAAATAAAGCACTAGAACAAAAACTAATTGGACCATGCAAGCTCATCAAGCATATCATCTAAGCGTGAAATAGGATAGCGATATCTAATGGTGATAGAATTGATGGGACGGCAATTGGATACCATGCGATAAGTACCGCCTTTCTTTGGAACAAGTATGACCGGAACGGCACAAGGGCTCAAGCTTTCACGTACTTGACCGTTGTCGATTAGTTGTTGCACTTGCCGTTGGATCTCCTTAGTTTCCTCGGGGTTGACGCAGTAGGGAGCTTTGTTAGGTAGAGGTGCTCTGGGGATGAGGTCGATTCGGTGCTCAATGCCTCGTAGTGGAGGTAGACCCGGAGGTAGCTCATCGGGGAAAACATCTTGGAATTCCTGCAAAAGAGAAGATAACACTAAAGGTAGATCGTGAGAGGCGTTAGTTTTTTGTGCCTCATCTTTGCACACAAGGACAATGTTCATAACACTTGATGGGTTCTCACACACTTCTCTCATCTCACTTTTGATGGCAAATAGGACTAAGTTTTTCTTATCGCTCATCATGGAGGCACTCGATTTTGGCTTGTGGTGCGCACTCTCTTTTGGGTGGTTCACTCTCTCACTCTTTTCTCCATGATGGGTGGCTTGCTTGTCGGCGATCACTTGACTTGGAGACATAGGTCGTAGCACATACTCCTTTCCTTTCATCTTGAATCTATAGTGATTGGTACGCCTGTTGTGGATGACGCGCGGTCAAATTGCCATGGATGACCAAGAAGGAGGTGGCAAACGGACATCAGGACAACATCACACTCCAAAGTGTCTTCCTATGCTCCAATTTTGAAGGAGACTTTGACCGTATTCTCAACTTGTATAGTGCCACAATCACTTAGCCATTGGACCTTGTATGGGTGCGGGTGCTTCATCTTGACCAATTGGAGCTTGGAGCATAGTTTCACTTGCCAAGTTGTGACAACTACCTCCAACGATGATGACCTTGACGGACCTTCCATTGATGCCGGCCTTTGTGTGGAATATGTGGCATCTTTGGTCTTCGTCTTGTTGATGTTGAAGAGTCAAGACTTTGGAGACAACGAGAGCGGGGCTCGAATCCTCATCACAAAAGACTTGATCATCTTCATCTTCGTTCATGCGCTGGTGCATGGCCACTTGCTCAAGGGCTTCCACCTCCTCTTCACTCATGGAGTCATAGTTTCCGTCGTCATTGAGGATCATGGTGCGCTTGTTGGTACACTCAAAGGACTTGTGGCCTCGGTCGCCGCAAGTGAAACACTTGAAGGAGCTTGTCTTCACGTTCTCATCGGTTGGAGTAGAGGATGAAGTGCGCGGCTTGAAGTTGCTTGTAGTAGGAGGACGACTTGAGGTTGTCGAAGTTTTCTTGTAACTAGACTTGTTGTCGTTGCTTGTAGATGGCTTGGTTGAGGTAGAAGTTGTTGGAGTTGTTGAAGCTTGGGTGTTGGAGATGCCGTAGGTCTTGGACGAGTACTTGGCGTACTTGAAGTCATCTTGCACTTGACGTTCCTCTTTGGTATCTTGATGCACAAGCTCAATGAGGTTGGAGTAGGGTTGGAAGTCGGCAATCTTCTTGATGGGATGATTGAGGCCATTCAAGAAATGTGCCATAGTTTGCTCATCATCTTCCCTGACATTGGCTCTTATCATGGTTACCTCCATTTCCTTGTAGTATTCTTCAACACTCTTTGTTCCTTGCTTGAGTAGTTGGAGCTTCTTGAAGAGATCACGGTTGTAGTAGGTGGGCACAAAGCGTGCTCGCATGACATCTTTCATTTGAGCCCAAGTGGTGATTGGTGGTTCACCTCTTGCTTCTCAGCGCTCAAGGACTTGTTCCCACCATATGAGCACATAGTCTTGGAACTCAAGTGATGCCATAGAGATCTTCTTCTCTTCCTCATAGTTGTGCAAACGAAAGATTTTGTCGACCTTCAATGCCCATGATAGGTACCTTCGGGGTCATTGCTTCCATTGAACTTGGGCATGGTGAACTTTAGCTTGCCGTAGCGTTGCTCTTCATTGTGTTGGGGTCGAGAGTGATGATAATGCCCTTGGTGTGGAGGATTATCAACCTCATGTTGCTCTTGGTGTGGAGGATTTCCATAGTCATCTTGCTCTTGTTGAACTAGAGGTTGTGGAGGAGCTTGTCGAGCTTGTGGAGGAGGTTGAGGAACTTGATGTTGCACTCTTGGTTGGTAGTTCCGCTCTTGGATTTCTTCGTGAAGTGCTTCCTCTTGATTACGCCTATCGCGGTTGCATTTGGCAATGGGTCGACTTGATTCTTGAAGGGCACGTTGCGCGTCAAAAGCTTGTGCTTCACATTGTTGTTGTTGAAGACGTTGAGCCTCGGCGTCTTGTTCATCCTGATGTTGTCTCGCTCGCTCTTCCTCTTGGTGACGTTGACGTTGTCGTTCGTGAGCTTGGGCAAGACGAGCTTGGTGTTGACGATGACGATGTGCTTGCTCATCGACTTGCTCTTGTGGATGATTTTCGTGTAGAGGATTACGAGATTCTTAATGGTCGTGACGCGCGGCTCGACATAGAGTGTTTGATGTCGGTGTACTTGAGCCGGAGAAGGTGTCGTCGGTGTGTCGACTCGAACGGCTCCGTCTTGAGGATGAAGAAGTGGAAGAATGGCGGTTCACCAACAAGGCACTAATCTCATCCATTCTTGCATCATTCTCTTGTTTGTGAGCGTCGAGCTTGGTTTTGAAGTAGTGTTTTGTTCGTTGCTCGGAGAGTCGCAAGTCGGTGGCGAGATTGTCGATGCGGTCACTCATTGCTTGTTGCTCTTGATGCAAAGCTCGTTGTGCACCAAAGAGGTGGCTCTTGGTGACATAGGATGACATGTCGTCGTCTTGCTTGATGAAGAGTGGGTTGGTAGAAGAACTCGGCCTATCCATCATTCCAAGCAAAAATGTGAGTGGCAGAAAGAGAAGAACTTATACCAAATGTACCTTGTCTGATGTTGAAGATGGATCAATGATCACTCAAATGTGGACAAGGAAATAGCACAATTGGTACCAATTCTTGTCGGTTCTCACACCTACACAAGTAAAACCTTATGGTGGAGCTCAGTTAGGATGGTGGCACAAAATTTGATGCAATTGTTAGTTAGACTCAAAGATGTTGAAAAAGATTCACAGATTTGCAAATGCAACAAGTAGACCAAGCAAGTAGTGGTACATGGAAACACACACACAAAAGATAAGTGGGATTGTGCAAACCAAAAATGAGCCAAAATGTGGAGTCCATGAAAATGCTCATGTTGCACAAAACGAGAGAGACGCTAGCGCGATTGCATAATAGGCGGGTACAGAACTTGTGCAGAACCTACTAAGCAAAAATGCAATGACTTCTATCTCAAGTATGCTATGTGTATGGTATTTTGGTGGTATGATCCAAGATGATTGGGTATGACTATCTTAATGTAGTATGATGCTATGGTTCTTGCTTATAAGCTCTTTGCTTATCTTTCCATTTTTCTTAAAAGCTTGTTTGGCTCTTTTACTTTTGAGCTCTTTTCTCATGCAAAACTTCACGAACCAAGATAGCAATTGTGTGTGTGATGAAAACTTTGTGACACAAGAGATGATATCAAGATATGCACTACGACGATATGGTATGTATGCTTATGGAGAGTATGATCACTAATGTGCACAAGTCACGTCGCCGACAATACTCAAAGGCTAGTCTCGATGGGTAAGCAACGCAAAAGTAAGGCTATGGTGTTTATCAATGCAATGGCAAAGCATAGACAAAGATGTCGTAAAGGTTACCGTCCATAGGTCTGATGAGTACTCGGCGAAGATGAGCGGTGGTAATGTTGATGGCACGCCGTACCTATATAGCCAAAACACAATAGGACACGGAAACCACAACTCAAATTCTCGAACCCAAAGTCGAATGGTGGTACGGTGGGGTATGTCATGGGGTTGGCGGAGTTAAGGTGGTGGTGGTCGAAGTGGGTATGCAGAGGCGTAGGTGGCGGTGGACAACACTGCAGAAAATGCAGTTTCGGCAGACGAAGCCGGATGATCTAGGCTAGGAGCCGAATGATCCGGACAGGTCTAGATGATCCGGACAGGTCCAAATGATCCAGTTCAGGGTCCGGATGATCCGGGCAGGTCAACTGCGCTCGGGCATGGCTCAGGATGAACTCAAAAATGGGGATAAATTCGAAGATTTCGTGGATTTTGGATGGATTTCGAGGGTGAGATGATGGGGAAAAGCAAGATCCACTAGTTACACAACGAATCCACGGATAACAAAACATCATCAAAACCAACAAATCACAAAAAAAAATTGGGGGCTATTATTGGTGGGGATTTTCGGATTTAGGATGAACTCAACAAAATCAAGCTAGAAAAGAAAGGGTAGGGGCTCCAAAAACGTGATCAACGTGGCTCATGCTACCGAGATGATGTAGGGTAGAACCCTAGAGGCCGATCTTTCATGTTTGGAGGGAAATCCTACCAAGAACACGATAGGGGAAGTGAGGGGGAAACATAAGAAAACACTCAACCAACAAGAATATATTCACACATGCGCTAGATCATCGAGACACAAAGTGATACAAGATCCCAATCCAACAAAGGACGATACATAGGGTAATCGGTTCTTCTCCGAGAGGAGGTCTTGAAGAGGGTCTTCTCCGAAAGGAGGTCTTGAATCCAATGAGGATCTTCTCCGAAGAGGTGTCGGTCCCTCGCGGTGGAGTAGATCCGGATGGATGAGCAAGGCTCTATCTCTAAGTATGAGCTATCACAATGTTGAACCTAGAAGAGAGGTGGAAGAGTCTTATATATAGGCTAAGGGGTCGAAGGGGTACATGGGCCTCAGCCCAACACGCGCACGCATGTGGGGTCCGGATGATACGGGTGGGGAGCCGGATGATCCGGGCTCTGTCCGAATGATCCGAGTAGTGGCCCGGATGAGTTGATGACGCAGACGGTGGCGGCATTGGCCCGGATGGCCGGATGGGGGTCCGGATGTCCGGCTGGTGTCTGGATGATCCGGGTGCTCGTCCGGATGATCCGACTTGAGGGTCCAGCTTCGGGTGTCATTGGGCGAGTTGTTCGGATCGTTCAGACCGGGGTCTGGATCGTCCGAGCTCTGCCCGGATCATCTGGGTCGTCGTCCGATTCGTCCGGCCAGCCAGGGACTTGGCGGTTTTCCTCTCTGTCTTCACGCATGTCTTCTGATTCCGATTCTCGTTGCTTCCTAGCTTCTCCATGGCTAACTCCTTGGTACCTGAGTATGCAAAGCATCCCCATTTGAGGTAGTAGCCATGTCTCATGTGATTCGAAATGGAGTTGTGAGAGGAGTGATGTCACCTCGGTTTCAAGAGCTCTTGCACGTGCTCTTGTCATTGGTCCAAGTGGTGTTGTAGGAGATGTAGATGCGTCCATGGGGATGATCATGGGATGCTCTGCATCACAACGTGACACTCATAATTCCAAACTTGTTGCTCAAATACGAATCTGATATGATGTTGATATTACTAAAATAGATAACATTTAATTGGTCAGCTAATGTTCCTACTTTACTTTCGAAAAGCACGCGCACCGCATATAGAGAGATAACAAGGAGTTTCATTCTTAATGCGCTCCGGTTCATCATGTGTGGGCACTTCGCAATTAACATTTTATTATCCAAAATCTGCTTGCTCTTCTTTAGCATGTTCCACTTCTATTCTTCTTTAATAAGTGCTCTCTCCGTTCCTAAATACAAGTCTTTGTATAGATTCCACCATGGACTACATATGGAGCAAAATGAGTGGATCTACACTCTAAAGTGTATATGTATACATCTGTATGTGATCCATAGTGGAAATCTCTATAAAGACTTATATTTTGGAATAGAGGGAGTATAATAGTAGTACAGTATGTTCCTTGTAGTGAAGAGGAGCAGGGACATTTGCACTGTACAGGTCTATTCGGTCGGTTGTGATGGACACTTTCAACTCTTCGATCCTCTTTGATTCGTAGGATTTTGTAAACATAGGAATAGGAATTGTAGTGGCCTGCCCACTTGAATCCTATAAGATTCACAAGGAAATGCGGGGAGGTGTGTCGCCTTTGAGAGTTACACTAATATTAATAGTACCGCACCTTCAGTTGAAGAGAGCTGGTATCCAAAGCTTTTCTAGCCGTACCGGCAATAGTAGCCCACATTTTCAAGCAAGTTCCACTTTTCTGATTTTACTTGTGATGCTTACGGTTTTCCCGTTATATCTACACTGTGATATGTGTAGCTTCTTTATGTCGCACTAGCAGCAGTACACTCTTGAAGCTAAAAAACACACCAATCATAAGTCCACCGCTTACTTCTTCAAATATGAATTGTGATATGATACTGATATTACTTAACAGACACACATCTAATTGATCAACTAATGCTCCCACTTGATTTTCCAAATGCATGTGGCCACATATAGAGAGACAACATGGTATTGCATTTCTTTGGGTGTTGTGATTCATCATGAGTGGCAACCAACATTGTATGGAAAGAAGCTGACTCTCAAGAATATGCTTCCTCTTTTGTTCTTTAACATGTTCCTCTTTTGTTATTCTATATTTAGTACGTACAGTATGTTCTTTGTCAGGAAGGGGAGCAGGGACATCTGCAGTCAACAACTGATAGAGCTGGCCTATACGTGATCGATAGGCTTTCAATTAGTAGCGGCAATACAACACCGTATTTTCCAGCCGGTTCCACTTTCCCGATTTATATATGCTGGTTATGGTGTACTCCTTTTATGTACACTACAATCTGCCTAATTGTCTTGCGCTCTTGTTATCATGGTTTGGCAATAAAATTTCTATACAGTATATTATGAACCTATCGTCTGCCAACTATCCTTACTTCTGGATCTCCCAACAGGGAGCCTATTTTTTGTGTACTTGTGCCAGATTATATTAATGCACGGACCATATTACAGCACACATGGGCTCTCTCATCAAAATCCAGTGATAGCACACAAGGGTTATAGGGAGCCCCTATTATATTAGAATATCCTCTGCATTACAAAGATAATCTCACTACTATTTATTTTTTCATGCTTCTTAGATATTGTACGTAATCACAATGAATATGAGAATGCGCGCATCAGAAGAATACTATGGAACACTACAATGACTAACAAAATTGGCACCAAGGCATTGAGTTCCATTCTGGATGTAATGAAACTCATGCGCTCCCCACCTGAAGATTCTTTTTTAGAATATGATCCTAATGACTATTCTGACCTCGAGGAGTCGAAGGCAGATGGCCTGTCATGTTCATCCATCAAGGTGCCTGCTCTAATTTAGCAAGGTTATATTGATTGCACGAATCTTGCATTTCTTTTACTTTGTTGCACCGCCATCTACTTAGTTTACTCATCAGATATGTCAAGATGCCATGCCCATCCATTATCAATACATATTCCATCTGTCATCATACCATGTTTTTCCACTCAATGTTCTTGTGCATCAGATATCAGAAAGGAAGAGGGTGATTGCTGAACCTGAAGGAGCACCGGCAAGTCCTAGAAAAACGTGGTGGTGCTAGAGAAATCGGATAGCACCCCACTTATATTGTTGTACAACCTGTGACACAAAACGTAGGACTGACTCCAGCAGACTGTACCCATACTTCACTGGCCACACCACAAGCCCCATCACACAGGACCTACACTCAAGCAAAATGTATGCCGATTTTAGTTGCCATAGCACCAGCCGTACCACAGAAAAATCCCACTCCAGCAAAAAGTACAGCTAGTCCACCGGCCGAAGACCTAGCCCAACTGTAGAGACGGTCAATTCCTGCAGATTGGAACCCCATTCCAGCTATTCCCAGTTTAAAAGACAAGCTTTCAATGTTGTTAGGAACTACATTCATATATTCCCATCATGGGAAGATTATAGTGAAGACAAACACCATTTTCACATCTTCATATCCCACTTACGTGTAAGTGCTATTATTCATGGTGCTTATTTTCCTGTTTTCTGCTGATTGAACACATCAATGACCTACATTACATTGTTGTAAGTAGGTGAGGGTCAATCTGGATAGTCATGACAAGCAAAGCTTGCTTGCGCTTTCAAGGAAGCATTGCAGCGGTATCGGTGTTACCTGAGCAAAACACACTTTGATGGCAAGTCTATAAACGAATTTCCGGTGAAGTCTCCTATGCTAGATTTAGAAGACATTGAATGGAAAAACCTTGTTATGCACTGGTCTCATTCCTAGGATGAGGTATTGTCTATGATATCACATGACAATTTGAACTTCTACTTTTCCGCATGTGCATTACGGATCTCTTTTGCAGGAAATCCTTCGAAGAAGAATTCCGGTTTGAAAAGGACGACAGGATATCGCAAATATGTTGCCCGCTGCTTTGCTCTTGTTAGTATTTGTTGTCATGTATCACTGTACTTGCATTCATACCTGGTTCATTATGTGATAGAAGTATGCATGATAGCTTGCTTATCAATTGTTCACTCCAAATTATCAAATTTGTATTAATGGTTACATTAATGTAGAATATACCCAATGCCAACAAATTTTTTTAGCTCTGCATTGTTCTTGTAAGTACCCGCTACCCTTTATCAGTGTACTTATATTGACAGCTAGTTGTTCACGTACCATCACTCTGCAGCTTATTTTCCTTTGCCCTCCATTTTCTACACATCAGATCTATATTTACTCTTACCATAAGGTTGGATAAAACCAATGGTATTAAAGAAGTTTAGCTCTGCATTGCTCTTGGATGTACCTTTTTCCTGTATCGGTGTAGTTACATTTATAGCTACTTGGTTATGTAGCATCACTCTTCATCTTATCTTAAATATTCTCCATTTCTTCTTATATTATCACATATATATTTTACTATTAACAAAATGTAGAATAGAGGCAATGCTTATGAAGAAGATTCTGTGGTAAACTTCTTGAATTGCCCCCTTCCCCCATCAGCATGAACAAGGGCTTTATAGAGCCGGTCTTCACCACTAATGTAAGTTTGTCCTTCTCAAGCCTTCAAACTTTGTTGTGTATATTTGGTTAGGCATGACTGCGTAACTGTATATTTTTGGTGTTTGCATCAAATTGTATGTTTAAAGTTTATTATGACGTTCATAAACAAAAGTTTGTCCTTCTCAATTTAAGTTTTCAGTTGTACAACCAAATTCCTTCTTCATACCATGTAAAATTAAACTATACAGAGCAAGTGATCTTCTTTTTCACTACATGTATGCTTCTGTTCTTGATCCGTAATCCAGTGGTGTGGTGAAACTACCCACTATAGCACAATGTCATATTCTGCAGTGTCTTAACTATGAACAATGCCATATTATTCTACTATTATTTAAACCGTTTATTTATTTGCCAAACTGAAATGGGATAAATTGACAGCACACTAACCATTGATACTTATGAGTTCTTGATCTGTAATCCAATGGTGTTGTGAAGCTGCCAACTCCTTCACAGTGTCATTTCCTGCCATGTCTTAACCTGAACAATAACATATTGTGTTAATGTTATTTTAAACTATGTCTATTTATTCGCCAATAAGAAATGTGATGAGCTGTCAGGACTGATACTTATATGTGCAAAACCTGTCATCTGTTTGCTTGTTTCTCTTTCAAAGTGAGGAGGATATAAGCATCAAACAAGCATAGTCTGATCAGCTTGCTCAGTTGCTTGCGCTGCAGCTCTCGAGCAGGGCTAATATTTCTTGAACTCTATTGAAGTGATGGCGGTATTGTATATTATTTTGTCGCCGTGTTTATTCACATTGGTGGCGATCTTTGATGCCCAGTGTATGTAATCTGCTGTCTGCTTGTGCTTTATTATCATAGTGGCGAACTTTGATGCCCAATGGATGTAATATGCCGTAATGTCTTTATTGTATAGTCTAGGTTTTTCCTTATTCACGATGTTGCTGTTATTTTACTGTATATATCTACTGTCTTTGCTCCATGAAAAGTAAACCGGCCAAACCGTAAAATTACGATACATAATTGGGGCGGCATGCAAATCACTATATATGGGCCACATCATGGGCCCAGTCATCTTGGTTCGATAACAGGCCTAAATGTAAACTGGCCCACTAGTAGTTCCGAGTTTTTAATAGGCTGAGTAAACCATCGGCCCTATTTTGGTAAGAAAATTCAATGGGCTTTTATACTGGATCAAATATGGGTCGGCATTTGCCCAAAATATGGCAGCATATTAATGGGCCGGCCCGCTAGTGTCTTCAAAATCTGGTGGGCCTTTAGCTGGGCTGGCCCATTATGGTCTGCAAAATCATGTGGGCATGTTATTGAGGAGGTTTATCAATCCGGAGCCATCAAATAACAATGCCGAAGGTACTAACCCGAAGGTTGTTAATGGGCAACGAATAAAACATTATATCTCAGGTACGCCCATTAATGTTGAAAGTAATATTATCCAAACTATGACACCGGAAGAACACATAAAAGAAATCTTTCGGAACACTCCAGAATCATGAAAAAGGAGGAGGTACGTGATACAGTAAGTAAATGGACTCTGAAAAATCCGCAAAAGTATTTTTTGTTAGTTTTGGAATATAACAAAAATTAGGAAAATAAGAAACTACCAGGAAGGCACCCTGGGTGAGCACAAGACATCAGGGTGCGCTTGGCATGCCTGGCGTGCCCGGGTGTGTTGTGCCCACCTCGGGTACCTTCCGGACTCCGTTTTTCTTTTGTTTGCTTGTTTCCCAAGATAAAAAATTCTTTATATACCCCCTGAACATGTTGACCACCGTATCGCAGAGAAATCTTCTGTTTTCTTTTCTTGCTGTTTTTTTGACAGATCTAATTCACCATGGCCGCCTCAAGTTCCTCCAAGGACAAGTTCTTCGAGAATGTCATCAACCCATATTTGCGGGAGGTGATGCAGCACCCTCAAGCTATCCAGATGCGTGAGGGGGTGCTTCACATCCGCGATGTGCAAGGACCCAAGGGGGCGGGATCCATGGAGGCTAGGCTTGAAGTTGTGGAGCAGGAAGTCTTCCGGTGCAAGGGGATGGTGGAACGTGGACTCGATGCCAATCACCTTATGATCGCGGACTATACTCGTGATCTTAAGGTGGATGGCAAGTCCATGAAAGGCATCATATTCACCTTCAACGAGCAAACCAACTTCCTCCAAAGCCAGATCTACGACCTTCAAAACCAAGTCTTTGAATATGAGGCAAGGTTTAAAGGTATGAGTTTGGCTGCCAGTTGCAGAACCCGTGAGACTTACTCCTCCTCTTATGATGGTGAACCTCTGCCATGGAAATCCAAGGACAAGATTGCTACTACTTCATCACCACCACCTCCTTCTTCATCACCAAAATAAAATTGAGTATCGGGTATGGGCACTCCCCTTGGCTTTCGCCAAGCTTGGGGGAGGTTCCTCGGTATCGTATCACCCCCACTATCTTTTGCCTTTATTTATCTTGGTTTGATCTATAATCATCTTTTGCTTTAGATGAATAAAAGTTTAGTTCGATCCTTTCTTTTCAAGAGTTTGCTTAGTGATCTATCTTTGTAATCGTGTGCGAGATATATAATAAAATTTAGTTTGAATTTTGCTTTCTTCACTTTCATGTTTCAATAAAAGAAAGGACATAAATGAAAGATCATATGCTAATCTTGTGGTAAGTGATGACATCACATAAGGAAAAGTATAAGTAGAAAATTTTATTGTAGATTGACAAACATAGCATTGGTCAATAATGCAATTCATGAAAGAATTAACAAGGGAAGAGAAGATTCATATACAAATATACTATCTTGGAAATCTTTTGTGATTGTGAGCCCCCATGAAATTATTAAAAAATTGTTGATGTTGGACAAGGAAGACAATGTAATGATTTATGTTTGTTCATATTCACATAGTATCTATATTGTCATAGATCCTTCAACATGTGGTGCTTGCTCCCTATCTTTGCTAGCCAAAAATTCCGCACTAAGTAGAGATACTACTTGTGCATCCAAAACCCTTAAACCCAAATCTTATTTTCAAGAGTCCACCATACCTACCTATTGATTGAGTAAGATCCTTCAAGTAAGTTGTCATAGGTGCAAAAAAGGGCAATAAAAAATTCTTCTAAAAGTGAGATCATTTAGTGCAAGAGAAAATTGAGCATTGTACGAACTTGTGATGGCAAACAATAAAAGTGACAAACTGCATAATAAAGGGTGCCATCATAAGGGGCAATATAACGTGACGTTCTTTTGCACTAAGGATTGAGCATACAAATAAAAAGCGCATGACAACCTCTGCTTCCCTCCGCAAAGGGACTATCTTTTACTTTTATGTATTTACTTTTATTCAAGAGTCAAAATTTTCTCTCTATTCCTTTTTATTTTTCTCTTTGGCAAGCATCATGTGGTGAGGAAAAATCTAGGCACATATATCCAGTTGAATGTCGGTAGCATAAGTTATTATTATTGACATCACCCTTGAGGTGAGTATGTTGGGACGCGAAACTATAAGCCCCTATCTTTCTATGTGTCTGGTTGAAACGTTTTTCTCATGTGTATGCGGTGAGTGTTTGTAAGTGCATCTAGTGCCCCTTAGTGATTTTGGTGTATTGAAGATTTATAGGTTAAGGGACTAATATGTTTGTCAGTGTACACAGTCTCTATAAGTCGATGAGGAGTTTGATATTTAGAATGAAAGTCGACCCCTAAAAATGAATGTCTTCGACTGAAGACTTTGGTTCTCCTGAAGACTATGAAAGTGATGAAATTGGTGTGACCTTTAAGACTTGGATATTCATGCGAGGATTATGAAGCATGAAGACTTTTGTTTTTGTAGTTTCATTCTCTCCTTCTTGAGTCATAGGAAACATCGTATTCTTAAAGGGGGGTCAAGGTAATACTAAGGAAACTGATTTCCAAGTGATGCTCATCTCAAAATCCTACACCTACCCAATCCTTTCGAGTGAAGCCATTGGAAATCTCATATCAGTTCAGTCAATTTCTTCAGTGACAGAGACGAAGATCGTATGGTCTCTGATGAATTTGTCCTGACTAAGGAGTTAGGAATTGGCCAGTGCAGATTGCCTACATAGTGAGGAACATGATAGCCCTGAGGAATTTGAACCTCAAATCCGACCGTTGTTGTACCACGTGCCAGCTGTCCAAAATATCCTACCACCTAATGGTCATATCCTTGAAGGTCATTTACGTCTTATCATGTCGGGCTGCTCCCTAGGCTATAAATAGACGCCCCCTCCAACCACTAGTTGGTTGGCTGCTCCGAGAGAAACTGACACTTGTCAATTGAGAGCATCCCATCCTCCGAGGACTTTGAGCGAAAATCATCAAGTGAGGAAAACTCAAATCCCAAAATCAAGCCTAAAAACCCAAAGTGATTGAGCATCACTGAAGAGATTGTTCCTGTGTGGAACCGACGCTTGTTACCTTTGAGGACTGTGTATCCTCCAGACGGTTAGGCGTCATGGTCTGAGCATCCAAGAGGAATTGTCGATTGTCGAGTGACTGAGTCTGTGAAGGTTTGGAAGTCACCTGTGAAGACTTACCACGATTGTTGGGCGAGGTCTGTGTGATCTTAGCTCAAGGAGAATACGGTGAGGACTATGTGTCCGGGACTGTGTGTCCTCGAGTTTAAATACTCAGCCACTCCAACTAGACGTACAACTGTCATAGCAGTTGGAACTGGTCTACCAAATCATTGTCTTAACCAAGCCTACTAGTTCTATTTCCTCAACTCTTTCATTTCCTCAATCCAATTTCTTCAGTCACATTGTCTTCAGCTTGCTTATCCTGTGTTTACGCTTTCTGTACTCTGTGTTCGTCTTTCATTCATCATGATGACTATGTTGTTGCTCTATTATGCTTATACCTGAGTACTTATTCCGCTACTTGTTGTTCATGACTTAGGAATTTCCTCACCCTGAAATTCCTCAGTGATGAATTTGTAAAAATCGCCTATTCACCCCCTTCTTGTCGACGCAACGCACTTTCAACAGGTATCAGAGCAAGGCACTCCCTTGTTCTATGTGATTTTGGTTTAACCGCCTGGAGTTTTAGTTATGTCGACTGCAGGTATGATCAAGGTCTCGGCCGGGTGTCCTACCTTTGATGGAACGGACTACCCCTACTGGAAGAACAAGATGCGCATGCATCTTGAGGCAATTGATAATGATCTCCGTTATGTTGTGGAAAATGGTGTTCCCTCGGTCACTCCATTTGTGAATGCTGTTGATGTGAAGAGATTCAAGCAACTCGATTCCCAAGCGAAGAATATCATATGTGGTCATCTGAGCAAAGGACAGTACGACAGAGTGAGTGCACTGGAAACTGCCAAGCTGATTTGGATAGGTTGTCCAAGGTCAACGAAGGAGTCTCAACTCAACGTAACTCCTGAGTTGAAGTTCTTTGCAATCTCTTCAACCGCTTCAAAAGACTTGACAATGAAAATGTTTAGCAAACCTTCAATCAGCGCACAAACATCTCAAATGAGCTTCAAGCACTTTGTGCCACTGACATCACCGACCATGAGGTGGTGAAGAAATTGCTGAGATCACTTGATTCCTCATTCGATACTCTTGCACTGATGATTCAAGAGCAAGCTGATTACAAGTCACTTGATCCCACTGATATCCTCGATAGGTTAAACACTCATGAGTTCCAGCTTGCTGAGAAGAGAGATCTCTATGGACCAAGTTACGGAAGATCACGTGCACTAAAGGCCAAGGCGGTCTCTGAGTCTGAAGCTAAAGACTCTGGTAGTAGCCTTGGTGATCCTGAAGAACTGAGCCAGGAGCTAGCAATGCTCATGAGGAAATTCCAGAATTTATCTTGCCGCGGTCGTTTTGGAAAGTCTTCAAGAAATGATGATTCCTCGTCTCATGACTACAAAAAGAGAACTTGCCACAAATGCAAGAAACTTGGTCACTACATGTCTGATTGTCCTCTGTGGGAAAAGGAATCAAAGAAGAAGAAGAAGTACAAAGATGACGATTCTGATGACTCAAAGAAGAAAAAGAAATCTTCAAAGTCTTCATCATCAAAATCTTCAAAGTCTTCATCTCACAAGAAGAGTAGTTCCAAGAAGGCCCGGGCATTCATTGGCAAGGAAATGGACTCTAAAGCGGCATCTGAGGATAATGTGGAAGAGGAGGAATCTGAGGAATCAGACTCTGGTGTGGTGAGCCTAGCCCTCGCTAGTACTTACGTGAGCAAGTCCATCTTCAACACTGAAGAAAATGACCTCCCCAACTCTGCTGACAAGAGCGTCGATGACTATGCTCCCACCTACTGCTTCATGGCAAAAGGTGCCAAGGTTCTCAAATATTCCCCCTCTAACTCTAGTGAGGATGAATCTGATGACAATCTCAAGTCTAGCTATTCCAGACTTGCTAAAATTGTTGTCAAACAACAAAAGGATTTAGAAAAGATTCAAAATCAAGTAGATAGAAGCGATGACCTGTTGGGTGAGGAACTGAATCGAACCAAGACTCTGATAGATAATCTTCAGAGACTTCAAACTCGGTTTGACAACCTTCAAAATCATCATAACACTCTCTTAACTGATCATGAGAAGCTTTCTTATGAATTTCTTCAGAGAAAGCAAGATCTTGAGAAGTTAAAAGTGAGTTATGAAGATCTTCAGAAGGAAAATGATTCATTGCTTGCTCAACAGATCAGTTCCGCTCAAGAAGAATTTATTCCACCATGTCTGAAATGCATTGAGCGTGAATCTGCTAATTCATCACCTGAATGTTCAAATGCTTCTATTGCTGCAAATTCTTCAATTCTCTCTGTGGTCACAAATTCCTCATCTGAGGATACCATAAGTATCACTAACGATAATGCAGGTCTGAAGGAATTGTATGTGATAGGAATTTACAAAAGCCTCAAAAGGCATCAGACTCTATGTGATGTGCTCAAAAAGCAGATCTTGAACAGGAACTCTAGGAAAGAGGGTATTGCCTTTGAGAGGCAACTCAATGCTGATGGGACCTACTGGAAACCTGAGCAGTATACCAAAACCTAATGGGTTTCTTGTAAAGGACCTCCTGTAGATCCATGCACTTTATGGCTTTACTTGTGATTGTTCATATTCCTCTGATGAGTCATTTGACTCCAAGTATAAATTGTTCAAGAATCAGAATGGTGAAGTATTTGCTCGATATGTTGGAACTAACTGCAGGAACGGTCCCCCTATGAAGAAAATCTGGGTTCCCAAAAGGTACCTTGAAAATCTTCAGGTGAATGTCATCATGACACCACCTATGAAGAATAGGAACCCCAGATCAAATTCTTCATATGGACCAAATTCTTCACATGGATCGAAATCCTCATATGAACATCATTGTGCTAACACTTCTATTTCGCAGGGAAAGTCTAGAGGCCATGAATATGTGCATTATTCTTCAAACCATTATGTTCATAAGTCCTCGAAGAATTTCTCTACTTATTCATATGCTTATCCTAACCACTCTTTTGTGAAACGAAGTGCACTGGCTTCAATGCCATCTTTTCCTTATGGAGCTCGCAGAATGATGAATTCTTTGCTACCCCTCCAGATGTGGGTGGTGAAGAAAAAGAACTAATCTCTTATGTAGGGTAAGGTCTCCAAACGAACTTGATCGTCTGAAGAATTTGCTGTAGACCTGAATGTGCTTGAATGGACGCAAGCTAATCATGAAGAAATGAATTGCTCATTTCTCACATCCTCGTATTGCTATATCTATTACTGTTGATGAAATTGATATCATATTCTTCACCGATGAAGTATATGGGCTCGTAAGTTGCACTAATTCATCTACAGGATGAACAACCTAAAGCTACTGAGTGGGTCCTCGACAGTGGATGTACAAACCACATGACCGGTGACAGGAACTTGTTGATGGACACTGATTTGTCACCTTCTCATCTGAAGCATATCACCTACACTGACAAAGGCAAAAGCAAGGTATTGGGTCTAGATAAGGTTGCGATCTCAAAGGATAGACACATGGACAAAGTCATGCTTGTCGAGTCCTTGGGATTCAACCTCATGTCTGTCTCAATGCTTTGTGATCTTGATATGGTTGTCGTCTTTGGCAAATATCATTGCATTGTGCCGATGGAATCTGACGATTCCGAAGTCTTCGAAGGCTTTAGGAAAGGAGACTTGTATATTGTTGATTTCTCTGTAGGACCACAGCCTGCCACATGTCCACTTGCAAAAGCTTCAGAATGCTGGTTATGGCATTGACGACTTGGTCATGCTGGGATGAGGAACTTGCATACACTCGCGAAGAAGAAGCATGTCATTGGCATCGAGGGTGTCAAATTACTCAAAGATCATCTCTGTGGGGCTTGTGAGGCTAGAAAGATCACCAGAGCCCAGCATCCCTCGAAGACTATCATGAACACTTCTCGTCCCTTTGAATTACTTCATATGGATCTCTTTGGCCCTACTCATTATGCCACGTTCTCTAGTTCTGCATCATTATATGGCTTTGTCATAGTTGATGACTATTCCCGTTACACATGGGTGCATATCATCACTTACAAAAATGAAGTGCAGGAAGTCTTCAGACGATTTTCCTCAAGAGCTTCTACTAACTTCGGTGTGAAGATCAAGCATATCAGGAGTGATAATGGAACTGAGTTCAAGAACACTGGTCTCGATGAATATCTTGATATACTTGGTATTACTCACGAGTTATCTGCTCCTTATACTCCTCAGCAAAATGGCATTGTGGAGCACAAGAACAAAACTCTTGTTGAGATGGCTCGCACCATGCTTGATGAATACAAGACACCTCAGCGCTTTTGGCCTGAAGCCATTGATACGGCATGCCACATCATCAATAGGGTATATCTTCACAAATTCTTCAAAAAGACCTCATATGAACTCCTCACTGACAAGAAACCCAATGTAAGTTATTTCAAAGTCTTTGGTGCTAAATGCTGGATTAGAGATCCTCACCATCACTCTAAATTTGCACCGAAACCACATGAGGGTTTTATGCTTGGTTACGGAAAGGACTCGCACACCTACAGAGTCTTCAACATCAATCATCACAAGATTGTTGAAACTGTAGATGCGTGGTTCGATGAAACTAATGGCTCGCAAAGAGAGCACCTACCTCCTATGTTAGATGAATTGTCACCTGAGGAATCCATCAAGTTCAAAGCTACTAAGGATATCATCCCTACCGAAGAATCTGCTGAAGAAGTCATTCTGGATCGTGAAGAAAATCATACTGGTGCTGCTGAAGAAACTGGTCCTAAAGAAATTGCTGGGCCTAAGCAAAGTTGTCAACCCGCACATCCTCGTGTTGCAAACAAAGTGCAGATCAAAAAGATCATCGATGACATCAACGCACCAGGTCCTCTCACGCGCTCAAAAGCTTCACACTTATCTAACTTTTGTGGGCACTTTGCATTTGTCTCTATCACAGAGCCCACTAAAGTTGATGAAGCATTCATGGAATCTGAGTGGATTCAAGCCATGCAAGATGAATTGCATAAATTCGAGCTCAATAATGTGTGGGAGCTTGTCAAGCGACCAGACCCCTGCAAGCATAACATCATCGGTACAAAATGGATCTACCGCAACAAACAAGTTGAAAATGGCCTTGTGGTGAGGAATAAGGCTCGTCTTGTAGCTCAAGGCTACACACAGGTTGAAGGAATTGATTTCGGTGAAACTTTTGCACCTGTTGCTAGACTTGAGGCTATTCGCATATTGCTTGCTTATGCTAACCATCATAATATCATTTTACATCAAATGGATGTGAAAAGTGCATTCCTCAAAGGTAAGCTTGAGGAAGAAGTATATGTTGCTCAACCACCAGGTTTTGAGGATCCAAAATTTCTA
Source organism: Triticum timopheevii (assembly GCA_963921465.1). Lineage (NCBI taxonomy): Eukaryota > Viridiplantae > Streptophyta > Magnoliopsida > Poales > Poaceae > Triticum > Triticum timopheevii. Next base: position 166,279,130 of record OY997272.1, on the reverse strand, counting down.
GATCACATTTATAGACTCAACAAGGCCCTCTATGGCCTCAAGCAAGCACCTCGGGCATGGTATGGCACGCTGAAGGAGTTCCTCGTGAAGAAAGGCTTCAAACCCGGTTCACTTGACACAAATTTTTTCACCAAAGCATATGATGATGAATTATTCGTGTGCCAAATACATGTTGATGATATTATCTTTGGATGTACTAACCAATGTTATAGTGACAAATTTGCCTATATGATGAGTGAATAATATCAAATGTCTATGATGGGAGAATTAAAATTCTTCTTAGGTCTTCAAATTCGTCAACAATATAATGCATATTCATATCTCAGGAGAAATACCTCAAGGATGTGTTGGGAAAATTCGGCATGCAAGATGGCAAAGGTGTCAAAATCCCTATGCCCACAAATGGCCATCTATGCACTCATGAAAATGGTAATGACTTCGATCAAAAGGTATACTGCTCCATGATTGGCTCTTTATTGTACCTATGTGCATCTAGTCCGGATATTATGCTTAGTGTCTGCATGTGTGCCCAATTTCAAGCTACACCGAAGGAATCACACCATAAGGTTGTGAAGCATATTCTTTGATATCTAGCTCACACACCAACACTTGGATTATGGTATCCCAAGGGCTCTTCCTTTGATCTAATTGGATATTCCGACTCTGACTATGCTGGTGATCGGGTGGACCGGAAGTCAACGTCAGGCACATGTCATTTCCTCGGACGATCCTTGGTATGTTGGTCCTCGAAGAAGCAGAACTGTGTATCACTCTCTACTACTGAAGCTGAGTACATTGCTGCTGGATCTTGCTGTGCTCAATTACTATGGATGAAGCAAACCCTCAAGGACTATGGCTTCAATGTGAAGAATGTGCCACTCTACTGCGACAATGAGAGTGCCATCAAGATTGCTCACAACCCAGTTCAGCACTCGAAGACAAAGCACATCCAGATTTGTCATCATTCTCTTCATGACCATGTGTTGAAGGGCGGCATCTCCATCGACCATGCAAATACTGAAGACCAGTTGGCCGATATCTTCACAAAGCCCTTGGATGAGAAGAGATTTAGCAAGTTGCGGTGTGAGCTAAATATCTTAGAATCTTCGAATGTTCTTTGAAAAGGACACACATCCTAACACTTATGCAAACTTGATGACTTAGATGTGCAACACACGAAGTAACGTTTTTCTTCAATCAATGAAGACTAACCCTCTAAGTGTGAAGAAATTAATGAAGAATTTGATTCTCAGAACCCTACAACAATTGTACGCGGTGTCTGAAATCATCATTCTTATACGGTGGGTTATGCCACCAACCAAAGTTGAAAATCTTCAATTTGAGTTTTTTCTTCATTCTAGAAATTCCTCAGTTTCAAATTCTTCAACTTTGCATTGTCTTCACTCTTTCTGTCGTTGTTCTTCATTGTCTATATATATACTTGAGTTTTTATGTCTTCTACAGCATTCACTTATTGCTAATTCTTCAAGTTGATTTTTCTGCTAAGTGAATGTGATCGGACCCTTTTTCCTCCTTTATGCAAAACTCAACCCAGTCTATTCATAAATTCTTCATGTGCGTTCTATTTGAAACCCGTTCAAAATCTTCATTGTGTCCTTGTTAGCTGAAGAAATTACGAACGAAACTTTAAAATATTCTTATCTGAATTTTCGGCTTTTGCCGCTCAAACCGTTACACATCCCACGATAAGAGTTATCTATTCACCCACGATCTTACATGATCTCCACCACACTGTACGTGGGTGACACATGTCGCTAGGATGAGAAGGGTCAGGGGCACGTTCGTCCATTTTCCTCGGGCGAGCAGTTTTTCACTTCGGCTATAAATACCCCTCACCCTCCTAAGACTGCATTTACGCCGCTCGATCTCACTCCCCTCGCTCAAGCTCTCAAGCCCTAGCACCGCCGCTACCTTCATCATCGCCGGTGAGGAAGAGCTTCACTACCTCGACCTCGTCGTCGTCATACTCGCGCCGTCCGCGGACATCTTCTCTCCGCCGCCGCCGTAGTCATCTTCCTCTGCCAAGTTAGGGCGTGGAAGATCTGGACAGACGAACTTCTAAATCTACACTCCCAGTTCGTCGTGTTCTTCATCAAGGGTAATTAAAAGTTACTTTTACTACCTTTGTTACTACTGATGATTTTCATCAAATCTTCAAAAGGTGTTTATTCTTCAACTTCCACACTCTAAACACCTCGCACACTCATATGTTCTTGATTTGTTTCTCTAAGTGGCGTTTTCCCTCAAGATTCCTCAATTGTGTGAATCTCACAATCCACACAACTCTGGAACCTAAGTCAAAGAACACTTAGTGAAATTATTCAAGACATATCTAGTCAATTTCCTCAAACTTGTTCCATTTTGCAAAACTTCTGAGAACGCATATGACCTCTCCAAATTCTTCGCACCTATACTCTGTTCACAGGTACACATGTCTGCTGCGGAATCACTAGGTTCTCACCAACTTAACTCATTTGCAGCATTCCTCGAAGAAAAGCTGCATACTTCCTCAGAGAACTCAATAGTTCAAATTCCTCAGCTGAAGAAAATGGCAGATGGTAAAAGATCTCAGAAGGGAGGAAAGAAACTGGAAGTCAACACTGCTTTCGAGATCCCTGATGACAATTATGCAGGGTACTGCACGCCTGATGAGGCAACTCACGGGAAGGAAACCAAGAATGAGCGCAAGGTGCGCATACAGAGAATTGAACAAAGATGGGCACGGGAATGGAGGGAATACATATATGTAACTCCAAAGTGCATGAAGAAATTCGCTCTTCACCCTCCTTGCCCAAGACCTCCGTTGGCACCTGGCCAAAGAGCTGATCCCACAGGCCTCAAACGTGGTGAAGATTATGTTGCTGAATGGGCCAGGCGACAAGCCAAGTTGGCCAAGCAGGCCAAAGAAGCAGTGAAGAAATTCAATGAAGATCCTGCTGCTGCCGCTACTGAGGCTACCACAGGCAAGAAGGCTATGCCAAAGAAGCCTGCTCGAAAACCAACTTCCTCAGCAATGCCCTCACGACCAAGCTCATTAGTGCCATCTTGGCAAATTCCTCAAGCTGCTCCAGTTCCTCAAGCTGCTCCAGTTCCTCAAGCTGCACCAGTTCCTCGGGCTACAAAACCCTCAGCTCCTCCGGCAAAGTCCTCGGCACCTGTGCATCTTTCCACTTGCCAAAGGACCATAGGCATCTCAATTGCCTCGGGAGCTTCTGCAAGTTCTTTAGCTCCTCCTTCTTCAACCGGCCCCACTCTGCTGAAGACCAAGGCTACTGCTGGACGAGGCACTAGACCAAGTGCTCACAAGAAGCAGGTGGTCTTTCAAATTCCGTCCGATGATGACGAAGCTGATGATGAACAAGTGGCCATTATCATCAAAGACAGACAGCAGCGGGCCACTAGAGCCGAGGGAAGTGTTGGGCCCCTTCTATTGGTTCCGAAGAAGATCCTGGATTTCATTGACCTCTGGCACAATGACCCAAACACTCCTTTGCCGGAGCTGGACCTCACTCCTGGACAAAGTCACATGTTGACGGCGTTCATCACTGAAGAAAAATGGAAGTATTATCAAGCCAGGACGGCAAAGAAAGCCCAGTACAAGAAACAACACTTTTTGAAGGATAACATTCTGAGGTTATCACCTGAGCAACTCATCGCTATGCAATCTGAGATCAAAAAGCTCAGTGATGAATTTGACGCCTACAAGGCAGAATGGCTCGGAGCCATAGTCAGATTTGTCAAAATGGCGAAGAAAATCACTTCCAATGTTGCTGATCCTGCGCACATTGAAGTTCCTCCGGCTGAAGCATCTGCACAACCGACTGAAGAACATGCCAGCACCGCTGATGAAAATCGGGCTGCTGATGAATCTGCTAGCACCAGGGCTGATGAAGCAATTCCAGCCACTGAAGGAACTGCCAGGGCAACTACTAGTGTTGCGCCTGAAGAACAAGTCAGGGCAGCTGAAGCATCTGTCACTGCGCCTGTAGAAGCTGAACAAGACAGGACAACTGCATCAATTGTGCCTGAAGAAATTGATCCAATTTCCTCTGCTCCTCCTGCACCAACGTCAACACCAAGTCAAGTTCTTCCTTCAGATTTTGAAATGAAGAAAAGAAAGGCTGCAGAGCAAGCTGCTCTGAATAAAAGGAAAGCATTTGCTTCCTCAGAATCTTTTGCACTCAAGAAGGCAAAGATTTTGACAAGCTCACTTGAGAATCCTATTGATGTTGTTCCTCTCTCAAGCATTCCATCAAAGAAAATTATTCCTTTTGGTGAACACTATGAGATTCCAAGTGAATCTGCTGAAGAGAATCGCTCTGCTGCTTCAACAGAGCAGATGGATGAAGAAATTGAAGTGGACACTATCACTTCAACTCCCCTGGTATCATCGCCAATGCCTCAGTTCACAGCTGAAGAGGCAGGCATTGAAGAAATGGAAGAAGATGAAGATGTGGACATTGGGAGCACCACACCTGTGATGAACGATGACTTTTGGGACAGTAAGCACCCCAACTCTCCTCTGTTCACACTGCTTCAACAAATTCCTCAGTCCCCAGTACCTACTGAAGTTCAGATGGGCTCTTATGAAATTCATACTACCCCTTCCATTCCTAAAGAAATTCCAGCCACTAGTGCTGATGACAAAGCTGCTGAAGAAATGGAGGCCCAGGCTGCAACTGAAGCAGAGACTGAAATTCCTCAGCCTGCGGCTCCAGAGATTGAGATTCCTGAGGTTGTGCTGGAACTGACTGATACTCCTCAATGAAAGCCGAAGAATCCATTCTCGAAGACGCCAAACTTCAAGGCTGATGACTTCTTTCATGAGCATGTGTTCTTCACTGACTACAACCCTTATGACTCTGCTCGTCTGAGAAGGAAGCATTTCTGGACTGCCAGCCAAGCAAACTTTTATTCTTCACTGCTTTTCAATAAGGACAAAGTCTTTAATCATGCACATATTCCTCACGTGGACATGGAATCACTGCCGTGCTTCACTCGAGTCCTCAGTGTTCTTCATGATGCTGGATTGCTCAACTTCCGCACAGACATATGTGACTGGAATGAAGAACTCATTCTTCAGTTCTATGTGATGCTGCACATCACCGGCAATGCTGAAGATGTGAACTCTTGGGTGTTGGACTGGATGACAGAGAACACTCACTTCAAAGCACCGGCCTCTGAATTACTTCATGCCCTTCTTGTCAGTCCTCCCCTTGAAGGTGCGCGTCTAATCTATAATGAAATGGAACTGTCTGATCACTTCATGCAAGTTTTGATGAAGCCACTAAAGCCTGGTCAAGCCTCAAGGACAAAATTCCTTGTGAAGGAATTGTTGTATGTTCCTCGGACTGTCTATCACATTCTGACCAAGACACTGAGTCCTAATCAAAGGCCACGACTCGAATGATGAAGAAGTTGTTGGCATCATGAAGAATTTTCTATTCAACATAATGCATGGTATCCCAGTAAACTACCATGACTTCTTCATGAGGACTCTGGCAAATGTTGCACTGTCTCCCTTTGAATTGAAGCCTTACGCTCCCTGGATTATGAGATTACTTAGATCAAGGTCTTCAATCAACTACAAGACTGACACACTCAACCATGGCAACTACTTGCCCTTATTGAAGTCCTCAAGCGGACATTTTCCTCGGCTGATGAAAAGGGCAAGGCCACTGCAATTGTTGATGAGGGCATTCATCCATTGGATGGACAGTTCCGCAAAGCTTCCTCATACTCCACCAATGATGACTCTGCCACTCATGATTCTGCCGCCAATGCATCCAAGCAAAGTCCACAAGCCACAGCTCCAAGAGTGATGACTGATCATGAGCTTCTCCTCGGTCTTCATCAGAAGGTCGATCGCAATCATAAATGGGTCAAGCGTTAGTTTGGTTGATTCTTCACAACATGACTACTACACATAATTTAGTGAAGAAGAACCAATACAACCTCCATGAAGTTTTTGATCGCACCTGGACTGTTCTGACTCATATCTACGGTGATGAAGAACTCAAGAAGATGGGCTTCAAGCAGGACTTCCGCTGGTCTAAGCCTCCGGCGAAGAAATTCAAGAAGGTCGAAGTTCCTCCTCTGGTGCCCATCTCATATTCTTCATCGCGCGAGACCGATGAAAATGAAGATTTGGACGACACTGCGGCAGGCCCTACTCCAACAACCGACCCCAACAACGCTGGCGCTCCTCCATCAACTTCGTGATTATATTCTTCAAGGGCGTTAGTCCTCATTTTTCGTCCCTTTGGTCATTTGATGACAAAGGGGGAGAAGTTTGAGTTAGTCTTCAAGCGGGTCTATCTATATGGGCGTTTTTTAAGTTGCAACTCTCGCTCTTCTGAAGTGTTTGTTGGTTGAGTTGTAAAGTTAAGTCCGGTGGTGACCTGATACTTTTGCTTTGTTTTTCTGCATGTTATTTCCTCATATATGCTATGCACGCATGCTGAATTACATCAGTCACCATATTTCATCATGCATTTCAAATTCTTCATTCGATATGTTAAATGCGTGTATGAATTACAAGATATAGGGGGAGATCCCCATGATTCTACTCTTCAAATGTGCATTGCTTCAAAAGCAAATTCCTCACTATGCACATCTTCAGGGGGAGTTCTTCTATATCTTGCAATCAAATTCCTCAAAATTGAGCACTTTCATTTCATATGTTTATCCCCGTTAAAAACTTAACCTATATTGTCATCAATCACCAAAAAGGGGGAGATTGTAAGTGCATCTAGTGCCCCTTAGTGATTTTGGTGTATTGAAGACTTATAGGTTAGGGGACTAATATGTTTGTGAGTGTACACAGGCTCTATAAGTCGATGAGGAGTTTGATATTTAGAGTGAAAGTCGAACCCTAAAAATGAATGTCTTCGGCTGAAGACTTTGGCTCTCCTGAAGACTTTGAAAGTGATGAAATTGGTGTGACCTTGAAGACTTGGATATTCATGCGAGGATTATGAAGCATGAAGACTTTTGTTTTCGTAGTTTCATTCTCTCCTTCTTGAGTCATAGGAAACACCGTACTGTTAAAGGGGGTCGAGGTAATACTAAGGAAACTGATTTCCAAGTGATGGTCATCTCAAAATCCTACACCTACCCAATCCTTTCGAGTGAAGCCATTGGAAATATCATATCACTTCAGTCAATTTCTTCAGTGACAGAGACGAAGATCTTCTGGTCTCTGAGGAATTTGTCCTGACTAAGGAGTTAGGAATTCGCCAGTGCGGATTGCCTACACAGTGAGGAACATGATAGCCCTGAGGAATTCGAACCTCAAATCCGACCGTTGTTGTGCCACGTGCCAGCTGTCCAAAATATCCTACCACCTAACGGTCATATCCTTGAAGGGCATTTATGTCTTATCATGTCGGGCTACTCCCTAGGCTATAAATAGCCGCCCCTACAACCACTAGTTGGTTGGCTGCTCTGAGAGAAACTGACACTTGTCAAATGAGAGCATCCCATCCTCCGAGGACTTTGAGCGAAAATCATCAAGTGAGGAAAACCCAAATCCCAAACCCAAACCTACAAATCCAAAGTGATTGAGAATCACTGAAGAGATTGTTCCTATGTGGAACCGACGCTTGTTACCTTTGAGGACTGTGTATCCTCCAGACGGTTAGGCGTCATGGTCTGAGCATCCAAGAGGAATTGTGGATTGCCGAGTGACCGAGTCTGTGAAGGTTTGTAAGTCACCTGTGAAGACTTACCATGAGTGTTGGGTGAGGTATGTGTGATATTAGCTTAAGGAGAATATGGTGAGGACTCTGTGTCCTCGAGTTTAAATACTCAGCCGCTCCAACCAGATGTACAACTGTCACAACTGTTGGAACTGGTCTACCAAATCATTGTCTTCACCAAGCCTACTGGTTCTATTTCCTCAACTCTTTCATTTCCTCAATCCAATTTCTTCAGTCACATTGTATTCAACCTGCTTATCCTGTGTTTACGCTTTCTGTACTATGTGTTCGTCTTTCATTACATCATGATGATTATGTTGTTGCTCTGTTATGCTTGTACCTGAGTACTTATTTTGCTGCTTGTTGTTCGTGACTTAGGAATTTCCTCACCCTGAAATTCCTCAGTGACGAATTTGTAAAAATCACCTATTCACCCCCCCCCCCCCCCTCTAGTCAACGTCATGCACTTTCAGTGTTAGCAATCATAGAAGACTATATGATTTTTGAGTATGTGGACTTGCCAAAAGGCTCCAATACGTGACCTTTCCTGAAAAGATGATGAATTGTAGTTGCAAAGTTGACTGAGAACATAGTTTGTTGGTTTCCAATATAGTTTATGCTTTGTACTTCAATGATGTGATGAATTTTTACTTGTTCATGAGAAGTTATATGACAAAAGTTATGATAAAAGTCTTATGTTAAAGTTTGTTGCTGTTATAATAATATACATGATTCTTCTATGTCCGTATTTTGTTTTTATCGACACCTCTCTCTCTCTAAGCATGCGGACATGTTTTTCGATTTCGGTTTTTCGCTTGAGGACAAGCGAGGTCTAAGCTTGGGGGGGTTGATGCGTCCATTTTGCATCATGTTTTCTTACTGTTAGTTACGTTGTTTTATTGCATAATAATGCCTTTTGGAGTAATTCTAATGCCTTTTCTCTCATAATATGCAAGGTTTACAGAAAGAGGGAGAATTCTGGCAGCTGGAAATCTGGACTTGAAAAAGCTACGTTGGGCTACCTTTTCTGCACAACTCCAAATGAGCTGAAACTTCATGGAGAAATTTTATGGAATATATAATAAATACTGGAGCAAATAACTACTGGAGGGGGCCACCTGGTGAGCACAAGACACCAGGGCGCACCAGGCCCCCCCAGGCGTGCCCTGGTGGGTTGTGCTCTGCCCGGACCACCTCCAGTGCCCATCTTAGAGTATATAAGTCATTTTGACCTAGAAGAAAATAAGAGGAGGACTTTCGGGGCGAAGCCCCACTGTCTCTAGGCGGAACTTGGATAGCAGGACTTTTGCCCTCCGGTGGAGCGATTCCGCTAGGGGAACTTCCCTCCCGGAGGGGGGAATCATCGTCATCATCATCACCAAAAACTCTCCCATATTGGGTAGGGCAATCTTCATCAACTTCTTCAACAGCACCAACTCCTCTCAAACCCTAGTTCATCTCTTGTGTTCAATCTTTGTACCGGAACATCAGATTGGTACTTGTGGCTGACTAGTAGTGTTGATTACATCTTGTAGTTCATTACTATGTGGTTTATTTGGTGGAAGATCGTATGTTCATATCCAATATGCCATTTAATACCCCACTGATCTTGAGCATGATTATCATTTGTGAGTAGTTACTTTTGTTCTTGAGGTCACGGGAGAAATCATGTTGCAAGTAATCACGTGAACTTGATATGTGTTCGATATTTTGATAGCATGTATGTTGTGATTCCCTTAGTGGTGTCATGTGAATGTCGACTACATGACACTTCACCATATTTGGGCGTAAGGGAGTGCATTGTGGAGTAGTTATTAGATGATGTGTTGCGAGAGTGACAGAAGGTTAAATCCTAGTTTATGCATTATTCCGTAAGGGATCGATTGGATCCAAAAGTTTAATGCTATGGTTAGAATTTATTCTTAATACTTTTCTTGTAGTTGCAGATGCTTGCGAGGGGGTTAATTATAAGTAGGAGGCTTGTTCAAGTAAGAAACATCACCTAAGCATCGGTCCACCCACATATCAAATTATCAAAGTAGAGAACACAAATCAAACCAACATGATGAAAATGACTAGATGAAATTCCCATGCACCCTCAAGGACGTTTTGCTTGTTATAAGAGACGGTTTTGGCCTGTCCTTTGCCACAAAAGGATTGGGCTACCTTTCTGCACTTTTCTTACTATTATCGTTACTTGCTCATTACAAAATATCTTGCTATCAAACTACTTGCTACTTACAATTTTAGGACTTGCAGGCAATACCTTGTTGAAAACCGCTTACATTTCCTTCTTCTCCTCGTTGGGTTCGACACTCTTACTTATTGAAAAGACTGCAATTGATCCGATATTCTTGTGGGTCATCAGTGAGTGTTCAGTCTTTCCATGACATCAGCAGAGTTGAGGCTTTTGAAATCAGGACACTCTCGAATCATCAGAACAAGCATGTCAAATGAGTTGTCAAGAGATCGAAGCAGTTTTTTCACAACTTCATCGTCAGTGATGTCTTTGGCGCCGAGTCTTGAAGTTCATTTGCTATGTCACTGAGGCAGTCGAAGGTTTGCTGACAACTTTCATTTCCAATGCGCTTGAAACGATTGAACTTTGCCCGAAGAGTATCAATTTGAGCTTCTTTCTGAGTTAAAACTCCTTCATTTATCATTTTGAGGACATACCACAGCTCCTTTGCAGTTTCACACTAGCGATACCAAAGAAATTGTGCTCGAGAGAGATGGCCACCAATTTCATCTTTGGCTTGATCATCCAGTTGAATGAGCTTCTTTTCTTCATCGGTAGGAGCTTGAGGAATAACAAATGTGAACCCGATATGCACCACGTTCCACATATCATCGTCTATAGCTCGAAGACAGATCTTCATCTTCTCCTTCCAGAAGGGATAGTATGTCCCATCGAATATGGGAAACTTGAGATGCGACTTGTAGTTCACTGAAGATATACTTAAACTTCAAAGTCGTTAGACTAAAATGAGTAGAGTCAAGGAGTACCTTGCTCTGATACCAATTGTAGGAACGAAGTATGTCTACCAAAGGGGGGTGAATCGGAGTTTCAAATTTTCTTCGGAAAACTTAAATCTCTCATAACCCAGTAGTGGAATAAGTGAGAAATAGACTACGATGAACTAAAACAAGGTACCGAAAGGGAAACTAAGGCATGCATTAAAGAATCATACGAATGAAAACGCATCGAAGGTAAACATGAGTGACAGAGGTAACCAAAGATGCTAGATGGTGACAAGGTATTTGTTCGACCAGTTCGTCCTACTACAGAAGGACTACGCCTGGTTGGAGGGGTGTGACTTAACACGGAATATAAACTCTCTTTCACCCTATTCTCCTCGACAATTAGTTCACTAATCGATGTCGATCACGCGTGGTAGATACTTGAAGGCGATCTCTGAACCTTTACAGTCTTCTTCTTCGAGAACCACAATCACTCTTGGTCTCTGAAGAAATTGACACCTAACCATCTAGAGAGTTTGTAGCTCTCAAGAGTAATAGGCGGAGCGTACTAAACATAGATTCTAGTGATGCCGAACCACTATCTAAATCTTCGGCTCTAGGGTTTTTCTCTCGGTGGATTTTAAACTCAAATCGCTCAAAGAGTGGGTTGCTCAACAATCTTCTCATAATCAAATGGAGAAGCCGCCAGACAAAGTTGGCGCGGGGTGACTATTTATAGTCGTAGCCTTCCCAGATGGGAAATAACCATTTCACAATGGTCGGATTTTGGACCAATGGTAACATTACTTGAGGAACAAGTAATGCCAACTCCTCGGTCTGAGGCAAATCTCTCACAGCGAAGAAGATCACAGTCTCTTGCTGGCAAGTATTTGCTCGGAGCATAAAGAGATTTCTCTCACAGCTTTCATAGGATCTGGATTTAGCATCAGAGAATCAAAGCTTCGAACGCTACACCCACTCTTAATAGTACGATGGTTCTATGACTCAATGAAAAGAAGAAGAACAACAAAATAAATGCTACATCTTCACTTTGTCTTCATTCTTCCTCAAGCGCAGTCATTTGCTTCGAACATGCACTGAACCAATTGCTTAGACTTCAACAATTTTTAGGGGTCACTCTTGTTAGCTTTATCTTCGGTGAGAACCTTCGCTGCCACGCAGAGAGATTATCTTCATCGTTTGCAATGATGATAGTGTGGTTATCGTTGATGATCCCTCATCACAATCTTATTGCAATGCTCCATCTTTGGACTTTAACACTTCGAGCACCTTACATGTTTCACATGCTTGTGTTGATAGTCCATGCATATCATGTAGAAATTGCTTGACTAAATATCATGATGATATGCTTGCTACATCTTGTTGCCATGATAAAAATGCATGTATTTTCTCAAGTTATTATGCTAACAATGTAGAGGAAACCCAAAACTCCATGGAATGATGTGGTCTTGAATGGTGCTTCAAGGGATCTTACATCATCAACTATTGCTTCTCACTATAGCCTTATGGCTAAGGCTTTGAAGGTATCTCCTACTTCAAATCCCAATATATCTCATGATGATGATGATGATGTTGATGTTGATGTTGATAAGAATGAGGATGAGTATATTGATGAATAGAATGATAATGTTGCCTCCTTAAAAATTAAGTGGGAAATGATTATTAAAGCTCTTCATAAGAATAAAATTGCTCGTTCCAACTTCATGGAAATCATGTCTATTTCCATTGAGGGCAAGAAATACATTGAGGATTTGGAATCTCATCTGGAGGAGCATGATGTCACCATTGATAAAAAATGGAAGGTCATGAGTGTGATTACGCTAATGAGATCGCAGACCTTTCTCAAGCTCTTGAACTTGAACAAAGCACCAAGGAATCTCTTTTGGAGACTTTTGCTCTAGAATTATCTAGATTAAAGGAATCCCATGATAGAGCCCTTGAGGTGGCCAATGATTTCAAAACTAAAAATGCTAAGCTTGAAGTTGCTCATGCTAAATTCCTTGAGGACTTTGAGAACCTCGAAAATGGCTCAAGGGTCATTAAGAGTGAGCTCGTCAAACTCACCGAGTCTCATGCTCAACTTGAAGCTTCTTATTCAAAAGAGCTTGCCAAGTTTTCCTCTCCTCTTATTGTTAATGATGATGCTTGTGTTACTAACTCTATTTCTTGTGAAGCATCCCTTTTGAAGGAGAATGTTGAGCTAAGGGCTCAACTTGAGTTGCTATCTAGCAATTATGGGAAATTGGAAGTAAGTCATGTAAAGCTCACAAGCTCTCTTGAGGATCTTCTAGTATCACATGGCTATGATTACTAAGGTAACATCGAGTGAGCCTCATGTGGACACTAGCACTACTTCAAGTCAAAATGCTATATTGCCATGTGCTAGTTCTCGTAATTCATTTAATCACAATGTTGCTACATCTTGTGATGAATTGCTTTCCTTACCTTGTTGCTCTAATGATGAAGCTTATACTTCCTCTACTACTTGTGTTGATACTAACCATGTAGAGGACATCAAAGAGCTCAAGGCCCAAGTCACTTCTTTGAAGAAAGACTTGGAAAAGTGCCATGAAGGGAAGTCCACACTCAACAATATCTTGAGTGTTCAAAAATCCCCCAATGACAAAGGTGGACTTGGATTCAACTCTAATAAGAAGAAGAAGTCCAAGATCAATAAAAAGAAGGGCCAAGAACAAGTCAAGAATTCGGCCAAGATTGTTTGCTTCAAGTGAAAAATTGAAGGGCATCATGTTAGATCTTGCCCATTGAATAAGAAAGCCATTAGTGACACGCAACATGGGAAGAGGTCGCAAGTTCAATCTCATGCTCAACTACAAGTTAAAGAAAGGTCACTTCTCAAGAAGACTCAACGTAATGATCTTCAAGTTTAGAAGTCAAGTAAGAAGAAAGAAAAGAGTAGATGTTGCTACTTATGCCGTGAGAAGGGTCACCCTGCTTCTTCATGCATGAATGGTACCTTATCCAACCCAATTCTCATTGATGATATTTATTCTCTTCGGAAGGATAAGGTTGGCAATGTGTTTGCTAAGTTTGTTGTTACTTAAAGTGGTGTCAACCAAAGAACCGTTTGGGTATCCAAGCCTATTGTGACTAACCTCTTAGGACCTAACTTGGTTGGGGACCAACAAGCTCAAACTTGATCAATAAGTGTTGCTGGAGGGCATTGGAAACCTGGATACATTATGAAGAATTAAGGGGTCTTCACCATTCATATTGTTTCAAGCCAAGTCATTTGGATTATCAAGTTTTTATCTTATATCCAATGTGCCTCCTTGTGGTAACTTGTACTTAATTTGTTTACATTGAAAGTTACTTGCCCCTTTGCATGTTTTAGTTTTGCTCCTTGCATGTGTTTGTATATGTTGTGCTTCCAATTTGCTTATCTTGAGTAATCAAGTATGTGTATGTTGGTTTGCATATCATGTATGAGTGAGTGTTGTGTTGAGCCTTTTTTGCTTCTTGTTTATATCTTATTTGGCTTTCGTGAGATATTAATGGAACAACCCATTTTGGGGGAGTTATGTGCTTTGTGCACCTCACGATCCCACAAATGTGTGCACATGAGGAATACCACCTAGTTTTGATACTGCAAGATTATCTAGTCTCTATGTGGTATGTCTTCTCATGAGAAATTCAAATTCAAAATGGTCCATTAATTATCTCTTGTTTACTTTTTATTTGCCTCTTGTTAAGTTTTCATTGGTATCACATTATGGGGGGTGTAATATGCTATGTATATTACAAGCCTAGAAAATGTGTACATTTGAGATATTGCCACCTAGAGTTGATATTGGACATTATCTTGTTCCTAGGTGGCATGTTAGCTCTACAAGTTGCAAGATGCTTCTGTGTTTGGTGTGAAGATGATGTTGGATATCTTTACAATCTACCACCAGGAATTATTTCCAAATACTTCTTGCCTCTTGACAATTGGTACTTATGTATGTGGTAGAAATTGTTGGTCATCTTTACATTGGCTTTTGTTTTTTATTTTCCTTATCTCTTGCGAAGGATTGGGTCAACTCCCATTGTCTTTCACACCACTTGTGGATATTGTTATTTTCTTGATCTTGTCTAGTGTTTTTCTAGATATAGTGAAAGTGGTGATCCCATCCTGTGCATTTTGTATTCAAATGCAATTTCTCTATAATGCACAATTCTTGGGGGAGCTACCCTATTTTCTTTAGAACACTCATCTTGTGATTCTTAACGAGTGTGTGTTGGTGGAAGGTAAGCCGTTTCTTTTTGGTACTTTGTGCCATCTCGAAACTTTGTAGAGGGTTTGGTTTGTTTGGAACCTTCCTCTCTTTTGGGAGTTTGATATCGTTCAATTAGTATGTATCAATGGATATCTTATTCCTTGATATATATTTTTTATATCCTTCAAGCGATGATTTCTTCATTGGTATCTCATTTTCACTTCGTATCTTCTCGATTGGTATCTTATCAATCATGTGTTGGTTTGGTTCTTGAAAGTCTTGAGCATGCATATTTACTTTATGTACTTCCTTTGGCATGCTTTCTTTCTTTGACCCAATATATAGGTGAAGCTCCACCAAGTCTCTAATTGAGTAAGATGTGCATGAAATTCAATTTAATATCTATATGCACATATTTATGTGGAGTTTGTCCTATGTATTGTTGGTTCTCTAACTCTTTGGTTTCAATGAGTTTGGGTACCATTTTTTATGATGATTGTTCTAGGAACAACTGGAGATACATTGGATGCTCGGCTCACTCACAAGGAAGGTGGTGTCACCATGTGCTTATCCGAGTCAAGCTAGGATGATCAATGAACCATTATCTACTACATCATGCCAGTGCTATCTCGGTAACAAGTATCTACTTCATGCATACACTTCTTGCACTCAACCTTATGTAGGTTGCATCATGGCATGAATTTATTGATTCGTTCTTATGATACTTGTTTCCTTTATCAAAGCATCCCAACAATGATCTCTTTGTGCTAGTTGTGATGTATTTGATGGTTGTGTGTTTGGAGTTCATTTCTGTACAATAAGACAATATTAAGCCATGTGCTATGCTTTCAAGCAAAGATCTTATTGGTATATTTATGACTTCTATTTGGATATCTTGCTCTCTCTTGTTGTAAATATTTCCTGTGTACATCATTCGTTGTATAAATATACCATCATGATTTTCATCTACCTAGAATCTTATACACTTGAGAGAAGTTGCATATATAGTTGATATCATTTTCTTTCACGTCCATCTTTTCTTTCTTGGGTTATTTTGTTGATGGCTCCGTGAAAACTTTTGCTTTGAGTGTGGGTCTTATCTCGTTTCATCTTGATGCACTCATTTGTGTTGAAGATTATTTTCCTCATGCTTGTGTTGACGAGGCTTTTGTCATCTTAATTGGTATCCCTCGTCTTGATGAGGTCTTCATCTTCTGTCTTCACCATGGGTTTCCACAAGTTTTGGTTTTAATTTGCTTTTCAGTGAATTTGTGAACCCATTTCCTTGTTGGGTGTATGTGGGGAAGACATGTCTTGCACCTTGTATCTCATTTATTTAATACTATATTGATGCTTAATGCTCATCCTTATATTATTCTTATCTAGTGCATTGCCATGACTTACAGGCATCATTTTTGGTTGAGCCTATTCTTAAGTTGCCTCTTTTACTTGTTGCTCAACCATGTGTTTGTCGCAAGTGCTAGGCTTAGTTTTCTATATGCCCACTTACACTTGTTGTGAGGTTCTACTGATTTTGTGGGAGTGATGATCCTATTTTGTGCACGTTGTATACAAATACAAAACTAAATATTCCACAAATCATGAGGAGCTTCTCTATGTTCTTTAGAACACTCCTATGCTCATATCATAATATCTTTTATTCGTGTGGCTCGTAGGATCATTTGATGGCTTGTTTCAATTGGTATCTTTTGATTGCTTGCATCTCTCTTTGGTATGTCTTTGTGCCATATCATCCTTTTGCAATCTTTGGATCCTCATATAGTTTGTCTTCCTCCAACTAGCTATCATTGGATATGTGTATTTCATTGCGCTCATATTTTGAGAAATACACACTTCATGGAGGAACACATATTATATTGGCCTTTTATGTTTTTCATCCATTTTGGCAATCGATGCCAATGGGGGTGAGGGAGTCCTGGACTAGGGGGTGTCCGGATAGCCGAACTATCATCATCGGCCGGACTCCAAGACTATGAAGATACAAGATTGAAGACTTCGTCCCGTGTGCGGATGGGACTTTCCTTGGCGTGGAAGGCAAGCTTAGCGATACGGATATGTAGATCTCCTGCCATTGTAATCGACTCTGTGTAACCCTAGCCCTCTCCGGTGTCTATATAAACCGGAGGGTTTTAGTCCGTAGGACAGGACAACAATCATACCATAGGCTAGCTTCTAGGGTTTAGCCTCCTTGATCTTGTGGTAGATCCACTCTTGTACTACCCATATCATCAATATCAATCAAGCAGGAGTAGGGTTTTACCTCCATCGAGAGGGCCCGAACCTGGGTAAAAACATCGTGTCCCTTGTCTCCTGTTACCATCCGCCTAGACGCACAGTTTGGGACCCCCTACCCGAGATCCGCCGGTTTTGACACCGACATTGGTGCTTTCATTGAGAGTTCCTCTGTGTCTTCACTGATAGGCTGGATGGCTCCTTTGATCATCAACGACAATGACGCAGTCCAGGATGAGACTTTTCTCCCCGGGCAGATCTTCATATTCGGCGGCTTTGCACTGCGGGCCAATTCGCTTGGCCATCTGGAGCAGATCGAAAGCTACGCCCCTGGCCGTCAGGTCAGATTTGGAAGTCTGAACTTCACGACTGACATCCGCGGAGACTTGATCTTCAATGGATTCGAGCCACAGCCGAGCGCGCCGCACTGTCACAATGGGCATGATTTAGCTCTGCTGCCGGATAGTGCCCTGGAGGCCGCACATGAGTCCGCTCCGACCCCTAATTCGGAGCCGACTGCACAGATCGAGGATGGGTGGCTAGACACCGCCTCGGGGGCTGCTACCTCTACGGCGATGGAGCCGAATACCGACCTTGTCCCTTGTGAAGCTCGTGACTCTGAGGTGCCGGACTCCTCGCCGGACTCCGAACCCCTCGCCCCCTACCAATCGAATCCGGTTGGGCGCCGATCATGGAGTTCACCGCTGCGGACATCTTCCAACACTCACCTTTTGGTGACATCCTGAATTCGCTAAAGTATCTCTCGTTATCAGGAGAGCCTTGGCCGAACTGCGGTCAGGATGGTTGGGATGCCGACTACGAAGAAATTCAAATCCCACCCACCACCCACTTAGTAGCCACTGTCGACGATCTAACCGACATGCTAGACTTCGACTCCGAAGACATCGACGGTATGGACGACGATGCCGGAGACGACCAAGAACCAGCGCCTACTGGGCACTGGAAAGCCACCTCGTCATATGACATATACATGGTGGATATCCCAAAGGATGGGAATGGCGAGGGAACAGCGGAGGAAGACCCCTCCAAGAAACAGCCCAAGCGTCGGCGTCAGCGGCGCCGCTCTAAATCCCGCCATAACAAGAATGGAGATTCCAGCACCAGAGATAATAACACCCCAGACAGTGTCGAAGACAACCCCCTCCAGCAAGATTCAGCACAGGAGGACGGAGAAGCCAGCCCTCAAGAGAGAGCGGCAGACGAAGAGGTAGAGGATGATAACTACATGCCTCCCTCTGGAGACGAGGCAAGCCTCGACGACGACGAATTCATTGTGCCTGAGGATCCTATCAAACAAGAGCGTTTTAAATGCAGGCTTATGGCCACGGCAAGCAGCCTCAAGAAAAAGCAGCAACAGCTTAAAGCTGATCAAGATCTGCTAGCCGACAGATGGACTGAAGTCCTTGCGGCCGAAGAGCATGAACTCGAACGCCCCTCCAAAAGCTACTCCAAACGCAAGTTGCTCCCCCGATTAGAGGAGGAGGCATATAAACCTGCATCACCAGCGCACAATACGGCTGACCAACCACCTCGTGGCCGCGACAGAGAGGCCTCTAGGCCCTCCACTAGAACCGTACCCCGGCACCGCTCGAAAAGTATGAAGCCACGGGGGAATGCGCCGGACTTGCGAGACATATTGGAGGATAAGGCAAGACAATCAAGATTGATCTACGGATCGCGTGGGCGCCCCACGATGCGAGACGACGACCGTCGCACCGGATACAGCAACTCCGGCCGAGCCGAACACAGTAGACAAAGCTCGCTTGAGCTACATCGTGATATAGCCCAATATAGAGGCGCCGCACACCCACTATGCTTCACAGATGAAGTAATGGATCATCACATCCCCAAAGGGTTCAAACCCGTGAACATTGAATCCTACGATGGCACAACAGACCCCGCGATTTGGATCGAAGACTATCTCCTTCATATCCACATGGCCCGCGGTGACGATCTTCACGCCATCAAATATCTCCCACTCAAGCTTAAAGGACCAGCTCGGCATTGGCTTAACAGCTTGCCAGCAGAATTAATTGGGTGTTGGGAGGACCTGGAAGCCGCATTCCTTGACAACTTCCAGGGCACATGTGTGCGACCACCAGACGCCGATGACCTAAGCCACATAATTCAGCAGCCAGACGAATCGGCTAGACAATTCTGGACACGGTTCTTAACAAAGAAAAACCAAATCGTCGATTGTCCGGATGCAGAGGCCCTCGCAGCCTTCAAACATAACATCCGCGACGAGTGGCTTGCCCGGCACCTAGGACAGGAAAATCCGAAATCCATGGCAGCCCTCACATCACTCATGACCCGCTTCTGCGCGGGAGTGGACAGCTGGCTAGCCCGCAGTAACAACCTCAGCAAAAATTCTGGCAGTCTGGATACCAAGGACCACAATGGCAGGGCGCGTCGCAACAAGAACAAACGCCGCGTTAACGGCGATAACACTGAGGATACGGCAGTCAACGCCGGATTCAGAGGCTCCAAACCCGGTCAGCGGAAAAAGCCATTCAAAAGAACTACTCCGGGTCCATCCAATTTGGACCGAATACTCGACCGCTCGTGCAAGATACACGGCACCCCCGAAAAGCCAGCTAATCACACCAACAGGGACTGTTGGGTATTCAAGCAGGCAGGCAAGCTAATTGCCGAAAACAATGACAAGGGGCTGCACAGCGATGACGAGGAAGAGACCTGACCGCCGAACAATAGAGGACAGAAGGGTTTCCCCCACAAGTGCGGACGGTGAACATGATATATGCAACCCACATACCCAAGAGGGAGCGGAAGCGTGCACTCAGGGACGTATACGCGATGGAGCCAGTCGCCCCGAAGTTCAACCCATGGTCCTCCTGCCCGATCACTTTTGATTGAAGGGACCACCCCACCAGTATCCGCCACGACGGATTCGCCGCATTAGTTTTAGACCCAATCGTCAATGGATTTCACCTCACCAGAGTCTTGATGGATGGCGGCAGCAGCCTGAACCTGCTTTATCAGGATACAGTGCGCAAGATGGGCATAGACCCCTCAAGGATTAAACCCACAAAGACGACCTTCAAAGGCGTCATACCAGGTGTAGAGGCCAATTGTACAGGCTCAGTCACACTTGAAGTGGTCTTCGGATCCCCGGACAACTTCCGAAGCGAGGAGTTAATCTTCGACATAGTTCCGTTCCGCAGCGGCTATCATGCTCTGCTCGGACGGACCGCGTTTGCAAAGTTCAACGCGGTGCCACACTATGCATACCTCAAGATCAAGATGCCAGGCCCTCGAGGAGTCATCACGGTCAATGGAAACACTGAACGCTCCCTCCGAACGGAGGAACACACAGCGGCTCTCGCGGCAGAAGTACAAAGCAGCCTCTTAAGGCAATTCTCGAGTCCGGCCGTTAAGCGATCGGACATGGCTAAACGCGCCCGGAGTAACCTACAACAAGACCACATGGCACGTTCCGAGCACGCGTAGCAATGCAGCCCCAACCCCAGCACTTGCAAAATTGCAAGACTGGTCCTTCGCGTACATCATTACGCTCTGGAGATACCATGGGCATAGGGGGAGGGGCACAACCACGACAGGCCCAGAATGTGGCTTAACCACACCAGGGGCTCCCAAGTGTGTCATTCTTTTTCCTTTTTCTTTTTTCTTACCCACAGGACTCCGTTCACCGGAGGCCCTGTCCGGCAGTAGACCTGCTGAACTCACGATGCAACAGCCAGGGAAGGAGAAAGGCTACGACGAGTATCCAGGTGGTCTCCATTACGAGCATTAAATCTTTTTTATACACCATTCCGCAGCCTACCCCTGGAGGGGGACATGTTTAATAGTCCTGTCCCTTGCTTACCGCACTATTTGTATCGTTCTGCATTCATGGCAGTATTTCTTGAATAAACAATGCATCTCTTTTTGCTTAGAATTGCATTTCTTTCTTATACATATGTTCATTTATGACATGTTGCATCCGTATACTTTGGTACGGCTAAATACACCAGGGGCTTAAGTTCCCCACATTATGGTGTGATAAGTCCGAACACTTTCACAAGTGCGGCACCCCGAACTTATAGCATTATATGCATCAGCTCCGAATCATGTCTTGGGTCAATAGTTGGGTTTGCCCGGCTCCCATGTTTTGGTACCTTACGTTCCGTTGTATCGGCTAAGGTAGCACTGGGAGAACCACTGCGATTGTGCCCCAGTTGAGCTGGGAGAGCGCCTCAGTGGAGAAAGCTAAAACTGACTGTCATGATAAGGCGAGAGCTGGTCGCTGTTCGAGAGGTTTTTTCGAGTCCCTAAAGACTTATGCCGCTTAGAGCGAGGAACTGGCTTTGTCCGGCCCAGGCGTGGATAGCGCCCCGAACTCGGTCTTCCGAACATTAGGGGCTTCGCCGAAATTTAAAATTATAGAATTCTATGGCTAAGTGAGAGTGTTCAAGCATTATAAGTCTGGTTGCCTCGTTCGTTGTGTTGAGCGCCTCCCTAGATGGACCCAAAACTGGGAACAAGAGCGCTCAAGTTTATCCCGAACACCCCAGCACTCGTGGCATGGGGGCTGAAGCCGACGACTTGCCATCTCTCAGATTTGATAAACGGCCGCATAGAAGGTAATATTTTAAATTAACAAGCATTGCTTAGTGCATATGAACAAAGTTTTCAGCGCACAGGATAACAAAATGCGAGTCTACTCAAATATTACATCTTCGGAGCACTCACCCGCAATCATGCGGGCACCCTTCAGGACACTCTTATAATACATCTCGGGCGTGCGATACTCCTTGCCCGTTGGTGGCGCGTCCGTCACAAGCTTCTCAGCGTCCATCCTGCCCCAGTGCACCTTTGCACGGGCAAGGGCCCGACGGGCACCTTCAATGCAGGCAGAGTGCTTGACGACTTCAACCCAGGGACACGCATCCACCAGCCGCCACACCAGGCCGAAGTAGCTCCCAGGCATGGCCTCCTTGGGCCATAGCCAAACTATGAGGCCCTTCATGGCCTATTCGGCCACCTTGTGGAGCTCGACCAGCTGGTCGCTAAGGGGCACCGGATGTCCGGCCTCTGCATACTGAGACCAGAAAACTTTCTCCGTCGAGCTCCCCTCCTCGGCCCGGTAGAAAGCGGCAGCATCGGACACGCTGCGGGGCAGATCTGCGAACGCTCCTGGAGAGCTTCAAATTCGGGTAAGTAATAGGTAATTCACATTCACATGCTTGCTTTGCATGAAAAATGCCTTACCCGCCGCTATTTTCTTCAACGCCTCGATTTCCTGGAGGGCCTTGTGGGCTTCGGCCTTAGCAGCTTTGGCACTCTCAAGAGCCGATGCAAGCTCGGACTCTCGAGTCTTCGAGTCACGCTCCAAACTCTCGTGCTTTTCCACGAGAGCCTGGAGCTCTTGCTGTACCTCCGCCACCTGCGCCTCCTGCTTCTCTCGCTTGGCTCGTTCCGCGGCCGCATTACGTTCGGCCGCGGACACCGCCTCCTTCAGGGTTGCCACCTCATTCGTAGCCCTTGGAGTACCCACGTTATCCTCGTTATTTCTCTTGCAACCAAATCCTTTTCTGTAAGGTACAACTTTAATACGGTGTTACTCACCTTCCTTGTCCTCGAGCTGCTTCTTGGCACGGCTGAGCTCGCTCTCGGACCGCTCGAGGCTCTGCTTCAAGGTATTGACCTCTGCAGTCAGTGCGGAAGAGGTTAGCAGCAAAGCCTGCAATCCCATATTGACATATTTTTTCAGACTCCTGCGTATATCTTTTTAGATCCTCAGTCCGGCTTTTGTTTCCGACCACCGAACCGAGCATCAGGGGCTATTGTCTATGCGGTATTATATTACATATCTTAAAATTCTTACCTCAAATCCTGTTAGAAGGCTGCTGCAGGCTTCGGTCAGCCCGCTCTTGGCGAGCTAAACCTTCTGAATCACCGCACTCAGGACAGTGCGATGTTCTTCTTTGATGGAAACGCCGTTGAGCGCCTCCAGCAAGTTATCCGGCGCCTTCGGTTGGACGGAGGCCACCGGTGTCACAGTCTTGCCCTTCTTACGAAGGGGCCGCCCGCTGGACTCTGGAACCACTACAGGTTCTGGTGCGGAGTCCGGTGCAAAGTCTGGGAGGTTGCCCTGCGGCACCTCCGGGGCCTCCTCCTCCTGGTGGGTCCCTTCCCGGGATCCCACCTCCGCGTCGTCGACGTCACGGGGGGTGGAGGCGGTCGGAAGAGAATCCATATCTGACGTACCCAAGGACCCGCTCGACGAAGCGGGGAGATCGTCCTCGGGCGGACTACAGGGTTGTATGCGGCATTAGAAAGACACCATGCGACAAAAAGAAAAATTATAAATCATCTAGGAGTCCGGATACTTATGATCTCGCCAGGGGCTTGGCCCTTGAGGGACACTCCTCGTCGCCATCGCCAACATTGGCGGAACAGTCTGGGGGAAGGGTCCTTCCCTTCTTGGACCCTTCTGCCTCCCTCGTTGGGGAGGCCTTTCTCTTCTTCTCTCCCCCCCCCCCCCCGCTGGGGGAGAGGCCTCTTTCTTCTCCTCCTCGTCCTCGTGGGAGGAGTCCGCCTCGGAGTCATCGGACGATGAGTCCGATACCACCTGACGCCGGGAACTCCTTCGGGTTCACGTGGCCTTCTTCTTGGCCTTCTTCTCCGGCACCACGTAAAGTGCCGGGACCAGCAGCCCTGTCAAACGGGCATCCGCTGGGTCCTCTGGAAGGGGAGCCAGACAGTTAACCTGTCCGGATGTCGCCTGCCAGGCCTGTTAAAGTTATTGGGAGTTTTGATCCGGCATAAAGTCAAAACATGAAAAGCAAGTGTCCCATAAAGGATAACATGGCTTACCTCGCCAGCCGGACGCTGCGAGCTGAATCCGCGATCTTCGGTAGCGGATACGGGAGCTTCGGCGCCCTTGAACAGCACCCTCCAGGCAGCTTCGTACGTAGTGTCGAAGAGCCCGCTCAAGGTCCGGTGCTGTGCCGGATCAAACTCCCACAAATTGAAGTCCCGTTGCTGGCAGGGGAGAATCCGGCGGACGAGCATGACCTGGATAACGTTGACAAGCTTGAGCTTCTTGTTCACCAGGGTCTGGAGATAGGACTGGAGTCCGGTCAGCTCTTCCGAACTACCCCATAGCAAGCCCTTCTCTTTCCAGGAGGTGAGCTGCATGGAGATGCCAGATCTGAATTCGGGGGCCGCTGCCCATTTAGGGTCACGCGGCTCGGTGATGTAGAACCACCCCGATTGCCACCCTTTGATGGATTCCACGAAGGCACCCTCGATCCAAGTGACGTTGGGCATTTTGCCCACCATGGCGCCTCCGCACTCCGCTTGGCTGCCCTTCACAACCTTCGGCTTGACATTGAAGGTCTTTAGCCACAAGCTGAAGTGGGGCTGGATGCAGAGGAAGGCCTCGCACACAACGATAAACGCCGAGATACTGAGATGAAATTTGGGGCCAGATCATGGAAATCCAGGCCGTAGTAGAACATGAGCCCCCAGACAAAGGGGTGGAGTGGGAAACCCAGTCCGCGGAGGAAATGGGGAAGGAATACCACCCTCTCATGGGGCCTGGTGGTGGGGATGAGCCGCCCCTCATCGGGGAGCCGATGCGCGATGTCGCTGGACAGATATCCGGCGCTGCGCAGCTTCTCGATGTGTCCCTCCATAACGGAGGAGGCCATCCACCTGCCTCCCGCTCCGGACATGGCTGGAGAAGGTCGAGGTGAGATGTGCGGACTTGGGCACTGGAGCTCGAGTGCGCGGAGATGGATAAGCAAAGGAGGAAGAAGGCGTAGGTAAAAAGGTGGATCCTTATCCCCTTTTATATGGGCGGACGAAACTATGCGTCCCCACCGGCCTGGTAAAACTCGCTTATCTCCCAAGCGCCGCAATCAACGGCGTGGTTGGGTTTCCCACGTCCGTATTGATGGGAATCCCGCAATAAGGGGAACACGATCTCTGCTTCGACAAGACGTGCCAAGGAAACCGCTTCGCTAAACGTGCTGAGGTGGTATAATAAAAATGATTCGAGTAAAAGCTTGGTTGTGGTGTGACATCACGCCCCAAAATACGTCAGCAGATTGAACTTGTGTAAATATTATTCTCTCTACGGTGGTACGTGGAATTTATTTTATAGAGCCAGACACTATCCGGGTGTTCGCAATCTTCTATGAATTATTCGGAGGAGGAACCCGCCTTGCAATGCCGAAGACAATATGCGCGTCGGACTCGTCGTCATTGAAGCCTGGTTCAGGGGCTTCTGAGGGAGTCCTGGACTAGGGGGTGTCCGGATAGCCGAACTATCATCATTGGCCGGACTCCAAGACTATGAAGATACAAGATTGAAGACTTCGTCCCGTGTCCGGATGGGACTTTCCTTGGTGTGGAAGGCAATCTTGGCAATACGGATATGTAGATCTCCTACCATTGTAACCGACTATGTGTAACCCTAGCCCTCTCTGGTGTCTATATAAATCGGAGGGTCTTAGTCCGTAGGACAGGACAACAATCATACCATAGGCTAGCTTCTAGGATTTAGCCTCCTTGATCTCGTGGTAGATCCACTCTTGTACTACCCATATCATCAATATCAATCAAGCAGGAGTAGGGTTTTACCTCCATCGGGAGGGCCCGAACCTGGGTAAAAACATCGTGTCCCTTGTCTCCTGTTACCATCTGCCTAGACGCACAGTTCGGGACCCCCTACCCGAGATCCGCCGGTTTTGACACCGACAGGGGGAGAAGTTTCAAGAGTTTAGTTTGGAGAGCCTAGAGGGTTTTTGGTATCTTGCTTTGGTTTTGTTCCTAAGCATTTGCATCTCATGCTTAGTTGTTGCCTTGCATGGTGATGCTTAATTCCTTGTATAAACTCTCTTGAAAGTGATTGTCATCAATTATCAAAATGGGGGAGATTTAAAGAACATGTGGTGCCCCCATGTTTGGCTTTGGTAATTGATGACAATCTCTATGGACTAATGGTTGCCTTGAGTTATATTTGAAGGGTTTGTCCATAGGTATTGCTTGAAGACCATTTGTTGGTTTGAAGGTTGCTAGAAGAAGAATTTGTGTTGACCAAGCTGCTATTCAAGGATTTATCGAAAGACTGGTCACGTGAGAGTTGAGCCTATTGCAAGCATGTCTTGAAGAAGAAGGTTGTGTGAACATTCATGTTTACCTTCAAGACATCATCTTAATGAAGAGAGTTGGAAAGATTCAAGGTTGATCAAGACTAAGTACAAAGAGTGATTCAAGTTGATCAACACACAAGGCATAGAAGATGTACCAAGCGGGATCAAGTGATCTCATGGTATGGTAGATGGCCTGGCGGTGTCCGACGAGCGTGTCGGCATTGTTGAAGGAGCTGGTCAGGGGCGCAGGGAGCCAAGGTGGTGCTCACGCCGATGTTTGGAGGAAGCTGCAGTGGCCCGACGGTGGGGCGGCGACTTGGGATGGTAGCGTGCTGCGGGGGAGGTACATGGGTGCAGACTGCTGGCGAGGGCACCAGAACTGGGCGGCGATGGGGTGGGACGGCTGGGGGCTTCATGTTGATGGGATGAACAGAATGGCTTCCGTACCACCGACTAACGGGCCAGGGGGAGGAATAGGCGGGCGTCGCGCTCATCCGCCACGTGTGCGCGCCAACGCAAATTAGGCCCAAATATGGGCCAGGAATGGGTCGCATGGGGACGAAAAGCGAATGCGCGTTCGTTTGGGTTGGCGCGTTGGGCCGACTTTTGTGTTCATTTTATCTCAAACGGACACGCTCGAACGAAATGGGTCGGCGCGTTAGAGTTGCTCTTATAATTTATAATAGTGCCCAAAGGGGCAAATCCAATTAATCTTGACTATCAAACTATGACAATCCAACGTCCTAAATTGCTTCAATGGTGAGGACTCAAATGTTTATCATGCAATTAATGTCATGCCAAATATCAACATGTTAATTGATATCCTTCCTAGTAATATGAATGTACAATTAATTTCTACATAGGCGAGTAGAGTTAGAAATGGAGCACCAGGGAAAGGAAATTAATTGGTGCAATTGTGAGCTGTCCCATTTAATAAATACGATCGTTTTTTGTTTTTGTAGGGTACTCCATTACTACATAGGCGAGTAGGTTCTGGATTCTTGTACCCATCCAGTGCAAGCTCAGGAGAAATCCAACAGTGCAGAGTAGTAGCCAAGTTTGATTCATCTTGAGGCCAATTAAAATGAATTGAAGTAGAGCGTCAAAAAAAATGAATTG
The DNA here is from genome assembly GCA_963921465.1 of Triticum timopheevii. Classification (NCBI taxonomy): domain Eukaryota; kingdom Viridiplantae; phylum Streptophyta; class Magnoliopsida; order Poales; family Poaceae; genus Triticum; species Triticum timopheevii. The sequence continues at coordinate 166,251,689 of OY997272.1, read as the reverse complement.
AAGTAGTACTACTAGTATTTGTCTAGGTAATCTGTCCCAGGGCATTGTTAATTTTTGTGTTGATGCATAATGGACAGCTAACTGAACCTTCTGACATCAATACATTTTCGGGTTGATACAAAAAGAAAATAATCAAATATCTTTTTCGAGAAGATAAATGATAACTGGATTCTCACCTTAGTAGAGAAAAGAACTTTTAGATTAAGGATAGTTGGATGAGAATTATGCTTCGAACAATTTCGTCAGTTTAAAAGGAAGCACATACATATAGACACAAAATCAGCAAATGTGCTATATGAAGTTATGAACACCAACAAATATGTTATGATAATATTCAGACCAGCAAAGCCATATCTTGCAAAAATTAGGTGTGACATTCGGTAAAACATGTTCACAAAGTCAGCTGAATCTATTGGTTTGCTGTCAGTCACCTTAACAGCACATTTCTTTATTGGTCTGCTCTTTTCCTGATCCAGTATAGTAACCAGAGTTTGTGTGTCACAAATTGAATCACCCAACACTGCCAAAAAGAATCACCTAACTGCTTCTAGTTACTAACACAAGTGATGCGCAACATTACTATTGAGTTGCTTAAAAATCCAAACATTGGAGTTATGCAACTTAATTTCCTAAAATAGAAAATTTAGGCAACTTAAAATTGGTCGATAGACAGCTTAATTTGCAGGTTGCAGTAAACACCATCTAAGCTGGTTTGGAGCTCAACTTTATGAAACTTAACTGGAATCAGGAGGAACCATAAGCATTAGAGTTACGCATAGAAAAAGGTATTGTCATGTTCTAGAGCACTTATTTGACAGAAACAAACCTGTGACATACGAGGGCAGATGCCGAGTGGCCAACGGGAAGCAGCTTGAAGAGGGCGCTAGTCAAGGTCACTTGTACACATGAGTTGGCTGCTGGCAAATTTAAGTGCCCAAGAATGGTTAGAAACATAAAATGGAATGTCAATAAAAGCAGCATTAATAATCTTCAGGAACTATCTGTTAAGAGTACGTAGTCTTAGGGTTAATTAGAGATAAGGGTCGCTAGCTTAGGGGTCAAGTAAGCCTTGCTTGGGAGTCAAGTAAACCTCTCTATAAAAAGAGAGGAGATGTATCAATCTAATCAAGCAAGAATTAAGAAGGAAATCCCTTCCCTCTTGCCTGGCCGTGTCAGCGACCTTGGACGGGGACAGAGCAAGCGGGAGCGCGCGAGGCCAAGGATTCGACTCATGGGCCGGCTGCTCGGCCCACTCGCGACCGGCAACTCCCCCAGTGGCTTGCAGGCCCAAACTGGGCCCGATAAGGGTGTACGCTAGTATATTACCGTTGGTGCCCGATAAGGGTGTTGCTGAACTTTTTCTGGACAATATTTACAAGCTTCATGGTATGCCCCTCTATATAGTATCTGACAGAGATCCAGTTTTCACCAGCAAATTCTGGCAAGCTCTGGTGAAGAGGACAGAAGCTGTACTTAATATGAGCACAGCCTATCATCCTGAAACTGATGGGCAGACAGAGCATGTTAATCAGCAGGTGGAGTGTTTTTTGAGATGTTTCATCAGTGCTCATCCGAACAAGTGGGCAAAGTGGCTTTCGCTTTGTGAGTTTTGGTACAATACCAACTAGCATTCAGCTCTTAACAAATCTCCATTTGAGGTTCTTTATGGTCAGGGTCCTCGGCATTTTGGGATTTCAACTTCAGACTCGATTGACCCTGTTGATTTGCAGCAGTGGTTAGATGCTCGAGCAGTGGCTCTGCAGTCAGTGCGTCAGCATTTGTTACGTGTTCAGCGAAGGATGAAACATCAGGCTAGCAAGAAACGTACTGAAAGGATATTTGATGTGGGGGATCGAGTCTTTCTTAAACTTCAGCCGTATGTGCAATCGTCAGTGGTGCACAGAGCAAACCATAAACTTGCTTTCAAGTATTTCGGCCCGTTTCTGATTCTGGAGAAGATTGGCGAAGTGGCTTATCGTTTGCAGTTGCCAGCGGCTAGTCGTATCCACCCTGTATTCCATGTTTCTCAATTGAATCGCTGTGTGCATCCACAACACGAGGTATTCAAATCTCATCCTTCAGTTGATGCTCATCTTCAGTTCCTGTTAAGATACTGCAGGAGCGCCTTCGTCGCGCTGACAACCGATCGGTGGCACAAGTACTGGTTCAGTGGAGTGGAGGGGATGCTACGGCAACCTGGGAGGATAAGGATTCGCTTCGTCAGCTGTTTCCGCGTGCCCCGGCTTGGGGACAAGCCGGTTCTGAAGAAGGGGGGAATGTCAGCGACCTTGGCACGGGAACAGAGCAAGCGGGAGCGCGCGAGGCCAAGGATTCGACTCGTGGGCCGGCTGCTCGGCCCACTCGCGACCGGCAACTCCCCTAGTGGCTTGCAGGCCCAAACTGGGCCCGATAAGGGTGTACGCTAGTATATTACCATTGGTGCGGGTTGCGTGTGGATCTGGGACGGAACTGGTGGCTTCGGCCAGACTGTGCGTGTGTGTGTGAGCTTGTATCTGCCTCCCATGGCGAATACATCCCCAATTTAAATCTTATAAGCTGGTTGCTCACATCTGGTATCAGAGCCGTTCCATCCTGGAGTTGCCCCGCCACCCCCACCGCACCCGTTTCCGCGAATTTCGCCGGCAAGAGGCCATGGAAAAGCTGTCGGCGGAAGGCCGCAACATCCATGAATTCGTCAAGGTGGCCGTCACCGACGATCTCGAGTAGCGCCTCAAGGTACACAGCGACGACTTCCTCAAATCCATGACCAAGCTGCTCCAGGAATCGACCAAGACCTTGGACGGCCTTATCATAGCCTGCGTTGATGGTGTCCGTTCCGAGCTCCACCTCGACATCGAGCAGATCCGCTCCGATCTGGAGCGGGTTGACAAGGTCGACTATGAGGCCAGGCCCGAAAGCTCGTCTACGGGCAGAGAAGCGTGTATCCAGAACATCTACGTTCCACCCCCGGCTCGCGGAGCGCGTGATCAGTCGTCTCCCCGGGAGTTTCAGTCACCCCGCGAACTCGTTGCTCTGGATCAAGGTGAGCAGTTCAACTCTGGTCCACGAGTGGAATTGCCGCGGTTTGACGGGTCTAATCCACGATTATGCAAGCTAGATGCGAGGATTACTTCAAGTTATGGGGCACTCACCACAGCAGGTGGATATCTTATGCCACTGCCCAGTTTGAAGGTGCAGCTGCTCGATGGTTGGAGCCTGTGCAGAGGTGAACTATGGAACTGCATTGGACAGAGTTTTGCAACCTATTGCAGACGAGATTTGGGCGAAACCAGCACCAGAATCTCTTGTGGAAGATGTTCAAAATTAACCAAACTAGATCGGTGGAAGAGTATGTGGAATAATTTGCAGAACTATATGACCAACTGACTGCATATGAGTCCAGCCCTGACCCCCTGCACTACACCACCCGTTTTATCGATGGTCTGAAACCAGGTGTTCGAATGGCTATTGCCATGCAAAAACCACGCGATCTGGATACTGCTTATGAGTTGGCCCTGCTCCATGAGGAATTAGGAGAAATGCAGTACACTTCCACAACAAAAAGAAGCAGTAACTCGTCAGGAACTTCACCTTATAAGGCAAAGATTGTGGAAGAGAAGAAACCAACTGAAGGTTCTAGAACCCTGGCAGTAGAAGATAAATGGACTTCACTGAGGAATTTCAGGAGGGCCAAGGGATTGTGTTTCATTTGTGGTGAGAAATGGTCCAAGGACCACCAGTGCAAATCTATAGTCCAGTTACATGTGGTTCAAGAGCTCATTGACCAGTTGCAAAGCTCCACTCCTTCACAGGATGAGTCAAATAGTGATTCTGACAATCTGATGTTGTTGTCAGCAGCTGCTACAAGCAACAATGTATCTACACTGTCCCTGTCCTTGTTAGTTAATATCATAAATGCAGAGTTGAAGTTTTTGGTAGATTCAGGCAGTACTCATTCGTTTTTGGACAGCTCCTTGAATTCCCTGCTTCCAAAAATTACTGATATTAAAGAAGTTACAGTGAAGGTGGCAGGTGGAGGAAAATTGACTTGCTCACAACAAGTGAAACAATGTCAGTGGAGTTGTCAAGGCCAGGAATTTTGACATGATTTCGGACTATTGTCATTAGGGGGCTATGATGGCATTTTGGGTCTAGATTGGTTGGCCAAACACAGCCCCATGTACATCGATTGGGAGCAGAAGTGGCTTTCATTCCAGTACAAGGGTGTCACTGTCACCTTGCAAGGAGACCTGCCTGAGGAATGTGCTTTCACAGTGATGGCTATTTTCCAGAGTGCTGTAATTGAGCAAAAGGAACAGCTACCTGAAATTCAGGCCCTGTTGGACAAGTATGCAGTGGTCCTCTCTCCTCCTACACGTTTACCTCCTAGAAGACAGTATGATCACAGCATACCACTAATCCCTGGTGCTCAGCCAGTGTCCATCAGACCCTACAGGATTCCTCCTCATCTGAAAGTTGAAATGGAGAAGCAAGTGCAGGAAATGCTGCAAAGGGGAATAATTCAAGTGAGCAACAGTCCATTCTCATCTCCTGCTCTGATGGTCAAGAAAAAGGAAGAAGGAGACTGGAGGTTGGTCATTGATTTTAGACATGTTAATGCTCTCACAATTAAGAGCAAGTATCCAATTCCTGTTATAGATGAATTACTGGATCAACTTGCTGGAGCATGTTGGTTTTCAAAACTAGACCTGAGAGCTGGCTACCATCAGATCAGACTGGCACCTGGAGAAGAATTCAAGACTGCCTTCCAAACTCATACTGGTCATTATGAATTTACTGTGGTGGCTATGGGCCTGACAGGTGCACCCAATACATTCCAAGGAGCAATGAATACAGATCTAGCTCCAGCTTTGAGAGGAGAAGATCCTTGTGCAGTATGTTTCTTTGATGATATTCTCATCTTTAGTAAAACCTTGAAGGACCACTTTATACATTTGGAAAAGGTGCTGAGCATACTGTTGGAAAAACAATGGAGAGTAAAGTTGAGCAAGTGTGACTTTGCCAAGCAGGAAATTGCTTATCTGGGCCATGTCATTAGCAGTGAAGGGGTTTCAACAGATGCTAGCAAAATTGCAACTGTTAAAAATTGGCCAGTTCCTACTGATGTAAAGCAAGTCAGAGGATTTTTGGGCTTAACTGGGTACTATAGGAAGTTCATCAGGAATTATGGGATGATCAGTAGACCACTAACTGATCTGTTAAAAAAGGGGGTGTAACGCCCGGATAATTAGGCTATAGTAAAACTCTTCTAATGATGCCATGTCATCTGTGTTACTGTTGCTAATCAAGTGGTAGTTCGAAATCATTGCAAATTCAAAATATGAATTAGTGACAAACACCCTAAGTTTTCAAAAGTCAAAGCGAAAATGTTCGGGGGTTGCCAAATATTGCACTGGTAATTATGGTGAAGCAAACACCTTTTTATAAAATGCCTAAATGCCCTAAAACTAAATAAAACAGAAAGGGAAAATAAATAAAAGAAAGAAATTACAAAAAAACAAAAAAAGGGGGGAAGCCCCCTGGACCAGGCAGCCCAACCCACCCGCACGGCCACCGCCCAACCCCAGCCGGCCCAGCTCCCGCACCGCGTCCCCTTCCCCTGTTCCCCCGACCCGGGTCGGAACAGGGCGCGTCCCAGCCGAACCCCCCTCGCCGGCGACGAGACGAGGGGATAAGGTCGCCACGCCGCGCCCCCTTGGTCTCCCCTCCCCACTCGCCCCCACTCTCACCTCGGCTCCTGCGCCACTCCCTCTCCCCTCTAGATCCACCTCGCTCTCCCCCTTGCTCCCCACCACGTCCGAGCGCTGCCATGGACCCGCCGCCGTGAATCGCGCGGCCACAGCCATCGCCTCGCCGCGCCTGTGAGTCCGTCGATGCCTCCATCATCTTCCTCGTCCACCGAAGGCCTCAGCTGGAGCGGGGGAGCCCCGAATCACCGGATCCCCTTCGCCCTCATCTCCGGCGGCCGCGTTCTTCACCAACTCCGGCGACACCCCCCTGCTGCTACTAAACTACCACGAGCCATCTTGCGTGCCGCACGGTGAGCTCCCCATCTCCCGCCCAACTCCGTTAGCTCCCTCACACGCCCTAGCTAGCTACCGCCACTCACCCGAGCGCCCCGCCGCGGATCTCATCGTCGACGCGTTCCCGGTGACCAAATGGTCACGGGGCCGAGCCCTTTGTGCTCAGCGCGTCGCGCAGCTCTGCCCTAGCCTCCCCGTTAGCCTCGGAGCGCTCTGCCTCGCCGTCTTCGCCTCACGCCCGAACCACCTCGCCGCCGTCGAGCCCGTGGCGCTCGACTCCGGCCACCACAGCCTCCGCAGCCACCACCATTCGCTCCGCCGTCGTCTTGCGGTTCGAATGCGACCGGTCCCGCCCATTTTGGTGGCCTGCAAACGAAACCGCCACTCACCCGAGCCCCGACGTCCGCCTCTCTGCTCGCCGGCGACAGCTCCGGCGACCTCGGGACGAACCACCACCACCACTAGATGCGCCTCTGCGTGCTCGTTCGAACGAGCCCAGGCGCGCACGGATCCGTGCCCTATGTGCAGTTTCCGGCGAACTCCGGCGGGCCTGCGCTGTGCTTTTGGTCGCCGGCGGCGGGAACCGCCCCTGCTGACCTGGCACCGCGGGTCCCGCCACCTGGGCCATTGACTGGTGGGCCCAGGGCCCCCTGTTGACTGGGTCAACGTGCTGACTGGGCAGCCCAGTGGCACTGACATGCGGGTCCCATGCCATTAAAGAATAAAAACAAATAGATAAACTGCTAATTAATTAAATTAGTTAATTAAAACATTAGTCTCTCACTGACTGCTAGGACCCACACACTAATTACCCATTTAGTTAGTTTTAGAATTCTGTTAATGTCCCTGACAATGACATGTGGGTCCCACTAGACCCACCTGTCTGGTTTGATTGGTCAACTGACCAGTTGACCAGCTGACATCACTCTGATGTCATGCTGACGTCATCATCCACTGTTTTGAATAATGTTGGAATTAAATAACTAATTAAAATCAGAAAATGATTTAAATTTTTAGAAAATCATATCTTTTAATCCGTAACTCGGATGAAAATACTTTCTACATGAAAGTTACTCAGAACGACGAGACGAATCCGGTTACGCAGCCCGTTCGTCCGCCACACACCCCTAGCATACCGAACACGCAACTTTCCCCCTCCCGTTCACCGGTCCGAAAATGCGGAACACCGGGAATACTTTCCCGGATGTTTTCCCCCTTCGTCGGTATCACCTACTACCGCGATCGGGTACACCTAGCATCGTTACTTGTCTTGTCATGCATCGATATGCATCTGTTTGCATGGTATTCATTGTTTCTTCCCCCTCTTCTCTCCGATAGACTACGAGACCGACGTTGCTGCTGCCCAGTTCGACTACGGAGTTGACGACCCCTCTCTCTTGCCAGAGCAACCAGGCAAGCCCCCCCCCCCTTGATCACCAGATATCGCCTATTCTCCTCTATACTGCTTGCATTAGAGTAGTGTAGCATGTTACTGCTTTCCGTTGATCCTATTCTGATGCATGGCCTGACATTGTTGCTACAGTCATTGATACCTTACCCGCAATCCTAAATGCTTAGTATAGGATGCTAGTTTATCATCATTGGCCCTACATTCTTGTCAGTCTGCCTTGCTATACTATTGGGCCGTTGAGGGAGTCCTGGACTAGGGGGTGTCCGGACAGCCGGACTATCATCGTCCGCCGGACTCCAAGACTACGAAGATACAAGATTGAAGACTTCGTCCCGTGTCCGGATGGGACTTTCCTTGGCGTGGAAGGCAAGCTTGGCGACACGGATATGTAGATCTCCTACCATTGTAACCGACTCTGTGTAACCCTAGCCTCCTCCGGTGTCTATATAAACCAGAGGGCTTTAGTCCGTAGGACAACATACATTACAACAATCATACCATAGGCTAGCTTCTAGGGTTTAGCCTCCTTGATCTCGTGGTAGATCCACTCTTGTACTACCCATATCATCAATATTAATCAAGGAGGACGTAGGGTTTTACCTCCATCGAGAGGGCCCGAACCTGGGTAAAACATCGTGTCCCTCGTCTCCTGTTACCATCCGCCTAGACGCACAGTTCGGGACCCCCTACCCGAGATCCGCCGGTTTTGACACCGACATTGGTGGTTTCATTGAGAGTTCCTCTGTGTCGTCACCGATAGGAAGGATGCCTCCACCCGTCTTCAAAGACGGTGTTTTCACCGAAGGGGCCTTGGCCGCTGGCCAAACTCTCCGGCTAGGTGGTTTTCTTATGACTGCCTGTCCGGCCGCCGCTTCGACAATGACTTCTCAAGTCGTCAGAAGCAATCTTCGCGTCAGCCCTAAAGCTGCCGAACAGTTGGATCCAATAGAGCTCTCGTCTGTTAACGAGCTCTTGGATCGCATCGCCGCCCTGGGAGTCGCTACGGACTACAACCAGATTGGGCTTAAAACCGATCTGAGAGAGATTAACTCTCCCCAGGCCACCCACCACGTCGCAGTGGTAGAGGAGCAATACGGCAACTCTTCGCCTGTATTGAAAACTATTCAGGTCTGGATTCCCGAACCCTCCACGCCGGATTTCCACAGAGGAATGGACTTCGATCGAGCATTGAACTTAAAATCATGCGTCGCTCTGGACTTGCTGGATTGTGTCCAGCAAACCAAGCTTCCAAATTCGGAAGCTCTTCGGCCTTTAAGCCCAAAGATGGGCAGGGATCCGGATTTTAGTCCACCCACCCGCCCAGACATATGCGATCTATCTCTAATACGGCAAGAGCCCGCTGAAACAGTACATCACTACTGGGCCAGATTCCTCCTGGTTATGGACAGGATAAAGGACTGCCGAGAGGAAAACACAATCTCAATCTTCTGCAATAACTGCACGGACAAGGGAATACTAAACGCCATTGATCGTCGCAAAATTACGCGCTTCACCGATCTAGAATCCATAGTATGAAAGTACTGTGCGATGGAGAGTTTCCGGAAAACCGAAAACCAATTTTGGGATAATCCGGCCCCAAACCCAGTCTGCAGCAAAAGGGCGCCTTACACTCAGGCCCCAGATGCAAAAAAGAAAAAGCAAAAACCCAATAAAGGGCACGGAATCGTACTGGAGGGATGGCTCAATGGACCCTGCAAGCTTAATAGTACAGAGGGAGCCGCCCCAACTCATAGCCTTCGAGCATGTTGGATATTACGGCAGGTGGCCAAAAGTGGCGAGGAGCTTCTAGCCCCGCAAAACAACTCCAACAATACCGGTAAGGTATCAACAGTCTTCGAGACTTTCGCGTCAAACAATATGCGAAAGTGAACAATCCGCGGACTCGCCGAAGTCTACCAAATGGCGACAGTAAATCCATGGAGTGACACAGCTATCACCTTCGGTGCCAGCGACGAACCTAAATTCCAAACAGCCAGAGCACCAGCCGCACTGGTGCTTAGTCCCATAGTGGACGGCTTTCGACTGACAAAAGTCCTCATGGATGGCGGCAGCGGACTAAACCTCATCTACGAGGAAACTCTGCGGAAAATGGAAATCGATTGGAGCCGTATTGAGCGAAGCAGCACAACCTTCAGAGGTATAATCCCTAGCCGGGAGGCACGCTGCACCGGACAAATCACACTCGATGTGGTGTTCGGCTCGCCGGACAATTACAGATCCGAAGAAGTCACGTTCCAAGTGGCCCCGTTCAACAGCGGATATCACGCTATATTAGGACGAGAGGCATTCACAATTTTTCAAGCGGTACCTCATTACGGGTACATGAAGCTCAAAATGCCTCGGCCCGGCGAAATAATCACCCTCGCTAGTGATCCGGACATAGCACTCCGCGCCGAAAATAAGACAGCCGCACTAGCCTTGGAGGCACTATCCGAAGCCTTAGCAGCAGAGGAACTCACTGCGCTGCGCTCTACGGTGAACAGGGACGATGTGATACTCGATAAAAGATCCAAGTCCACCTCCTTCAAACCAGCAGATGAAATAATAAAATTCTAGGTCCATCCAACGGACCCAACAAACACGGCCTCCATTGGGGCACAATTGAACCCCGAAGTAGACGCCGCACTGCGTGAATTCCTTCGGGAAAATTGGGATATCTTCGACTGGCATCCTTCGGATATGCCCGGAATCCCACGCAGGTTGGCAGAACATAGCCTAAACATCCTAAAAGGATTTAAGCCAGTCAAACAGGCTCTTCGACGATTTTCCGAACCCAAAAGACAGGCAATGGGGGAAGAGCTAGCCAAACTATTGGAAGCCGGATTCATTAGAGATATCAAACATCCGGACTGGCTAGCAAATCTGGTGATGGTACCAAAGAAGGATAAATCCTGGCGCCTCTGTGTCGATTTTAAAGACCTCAATAAGGCTTGCCCAAAGGATCCCTTCCCTCTCCCCTGCATCGACCAAATTATCGATGCTACCACAGGGCACGATTCGTTGTGCTTCCTGGACGCATACTCTGGCTATCATCAAATCAAGATGGCGGAAGCATACCAAGCCGCAACGGCATTCATCACTCCATACGGACCATTCTGCTTCAACGCGATGCCCTTCGGACTTAAAAATGCCGGCGCAACATATCAGCGCATGATTCAAACATGTCTGGCCACCCAGATCGGCAAAACAGTCGAGGCATACGTAGACGACATAGTCATCAAAACAAAACACGTCGAAACTCTAGTAGACGATTTGAGGCTCACATTCGACAACCTCATAGCATATGACATCAAGCTGAATCCGGAAAAATGCGTTTTCGGCGTGCCAGCCGGAAAGCTGCTAGGCTTCATTGTATCCGGTAGAGGAATCGAAGCAAACCCGGCTAAAATCCGAGCTCTGTCACAGTTGGATATTCCAGAAAACCTCAAACAAATACAAAAATTAACAGGATGCGTGGCAGCCTTAAGCCGCTTTATCTCCCGTCTAGGAGAAAAGGCGTTGCCCCTCTATCGCCTCCTCAGGCGCACCGAACACTTTGAGTGGACGGATGCTGCCACTGCCGGACTCGAAGAAATAAAGGCCATATTGGCAACAAATCCGGTCCTGGCTGCGCCCACTCTGGGCGAACCAATGTTGTTATACATCGCAGCAACGCATCAAGTTGTAAGTGCGGTCCTCGTCGTCGAACGAGCGACAGAAGGGCATAAATTCCCTCTTCAAAAACCAGCGTATTATGTATCCACTGTGTTAACCCCCTGCAAATCCCGTTACCCGCACTATCAGAAGATAGCGTACACGGTGTTCATGGCGTCCCGGAAGCTCCAACACTACTTTCAGGAGTGTTCGATAACAGTGGCCTCTGAAGTACCACTCAATGACATTATAAATAACCGCGACGCAACGGGCAGGATCGCAAAATGGGCCATTGAGCTCTTACCATTCGATATAACTTACAAACCTCGGCAAGCTATAAAGTCACAAGTTTTGGCTGACTTCGTCGCCGAATGGACCGAAGCCAAACTCCCTAAAGAGTACGGCGCATACTCCAATTGGGTTATGCATTTCGACGGCTCTAAAATGTTGGTCGGACTGGGGGCTGGCGTCGTATTGACGTCCCCAACCGGGGATACAGTCCAGTACGTACTTCAAATAATGTACACGGACTCCAACAATGCAGCCGAATACGAGGCCCTATTACATGGTCTCCGGATGGCAGTCTCCATGGGTATTCAACGCCTAGAGGTGCGCGGGGACTCAAACCTTGCAATATCCCAAATAAATGGAGACTTTGACGCCAAGGATCCGAAAATGGCAGCATATTGCAACGCCGTTCTAAAAATGTCAGCTCGGTTTAAAGGACTCGAATTCCATCACATAGCCCGAGATAATAACCAAGTGGCCGACGTACTGGCATGCATCAGCGCGAAACGTGATGCTGTCCCTCCAAATATCTTCCTGGAACGGCTCTTCAAGCCATCCGTACTATGGGAAGAGGAGTCCAGAAGTGACAAACCGGATAAAACCGAGCCAATCGGCGATTCAGCCGACGACATAACACCGTCAGCCCACGACATAATGGCAGTAATCGCCCCGTGGACAGAACCATTCCTAGCCTACTTGCTTAGGCAGGAACTCCCCGAAGACCAAAACGAGGCCCGCTGCATAGTCCGACGATCGAAAGCCTACAAGGTCCATGAGGGAGAACTTTATAAGAAAAGCACAACCGGAGTCCTTCAAAGGTGTATCTCCGAAGAGGAAGGGCGAAACCTCCTGGCTGAAATTCATGCCGGACTAGGCGGACACCACGCAGCAGCCCGGGCCCTTGTAGGAAAGGCATTCCGTACAGGATTTTATTGGCCGACGGCCCGGGCAGATGCCCAGGACTTAGTCCAGAGATGCGTTGGTTGTCAGCTCTTTGCTAATCAGAGCCATATGCCGCCTACCGCCCTCAAAACTATACCCATTACCTGGCCGTTCGTGGTCTGGGGGCTTGATATGGTTGGACCCCTTAAAGGGGGAACCCACAAGCAAAGGTACCTATTGGTCATGGTGGATAAATTCACCAAATGGATAGAGGCCAAGCCGGTCAAAATGGCAGAGTCCGGACCAGTGATAGACTTTATATCCGGGGTAGTACACCGTTACGGAGTCCCCCACAGCATCATCACTGACAACGGCACGAACTTCACAGCCGACGAGGTTAAGTCATGGTGCAAGAATATGGGCATCAAGCTCGACTACGCTTCAGGCTATCACCCTCAAACCAACGGTCAAGTGGAACAAGCAAATGGTATAATAATGAGCGACATTAAGCCCAGACTAGTGCGGTCACTTACTAAATCGGACACGCACTGGGTCGAGGAGCTCGACTCTGTACTCTGGGGGCTGCGGACAACGCCTAACCGTACTACCGGATTCACACCATTTTTTATGGTATACGGCGCAGAGGCAGTCCTGCCCTGCGACATTATTCATGACTCACCTCGAGTGCGCATGTACGAGGAAAGAGAGGCCGAGCTGGATCGGCAGGACAGCCTGGACACATTGGAGGAAGAACGCGACGTCGCCAAAGCTCGTTCCGCATTCTATCAGCAGCAGGCTCGAAGATATCAAAGCAGAGAAGTACGGGCCAAGACTTACAACGTTGGCGAACTAGTTCTACGCCTGCCGGACAAGAAAAAGGACAAGCTCAAGCCCAAATGGGAGGGCCCCTTCATTATCGATCAAGTCCTGACCGGCGGAGCATACTGTCTACGAAATGCATCGGATAACCGACTCGAGCCGAACCCATGGAACGCAGCCCGCCTCCGAAGATTCTATGCCTAGCGCCGGAGTAAGAGTTCGTCCCCTCCCTCCGTCCAAATTTTTATACCTTGGCTGCCTTTCGTTTCTCTTTCCATAACCTTTTTATTAATAAGCCCCTAAGGGCTTACTTTTGCATTTCTTCGCATACACTTGATGTGCCATCCGCACTCATTATACCTGGGGGCTTCTTTTATAGAAGCTCAATTATAAGGGTTTTATGCCCAACACATGTGTCACGCTTCCACATGTACCTTTTACTCACCATTATATGCATCGATATGACTTAAGTTTTGGCCAAGCTAGGTTGCCTGGCTCCTGTGCTTACCCCTACGTTCCCGATTGTTCGGCTAGGAGGTAAAGGGAGCACCTCTGCGATTGTTACTGCCGGGTCAGCCGGATGTGTACCTCAGACTGGGTGAAGCCGAAAGCTAGCGTTCTTAAGGAAATATTCGGTCGGTGACTTAAAAGATGACTTTTTACTTATTTATCTATCTGCCCCCAGATGTTTTACTACTTTCTTTGCAGTCCGGACATGCACTTTAGGGCATGCCTCCCAGCGAAAGGAACCCTTAACGGAACTATTCTCCCTGGAAGATGTTTCTTACTAACCATGTAATATAACATAACTAGTTGGGCACTTGTCTGAGAAAGCACTAATGACCCCTACGCCTGGTCTCCATGCATACCACGGTTGTTTCTTAACCAAAAAGGTATTCGGACACACTCCGGACTCTAGGGTCCCGAGGTTGAAGCGAAAAGGTCGGCAAAGACAAACGATCTACAATCCGGCTAGAAGGCATTTCACATGTCACTTCAAAAGAACACATACATTGTCAAATTTATTGATTGTATTCCTCCTCAATCCCGTCTAACAGGCTGTCTAACTTACAGTCCCGTTGGGAAAACTTAGCAGCCAACTCTACTTGGCTGTATACTAAACTCACAGGGATCTCCTTCCCATCGGGCCCCACCGGTCCAACTTCGGCCATATGGTTGGGATCCGCCTTCTTATACCGCGTCTTCACCATGGCCCAAGCCTCCCTGGCACCTTGATGGCAAGCCGAAATCTTCCACAAACGGAAGCGCTGCCGCACTCCCTGAAGCTTCTCCGCAAGCTCCCCAAGGCCCTCGGGTAGGGAGAAGGCTGGCCATAAAGCCCGGACGACGCCGGTCATTGCCTGTCGAACTCGTTCGAGCAGTTGCAACAGTTCGGGAAGCTGATCACTCGTTGATATGGGCATCTCCTCTGCAGGACGACCTGTGAGTATACCTACAAGACATATCATGTCAAAATACTTCCTCGCCGAACTCTTCTTTTCAAAGGAGTCCCTCAAGCACTTACTATAAATGCCGCGACGAAGCCGCTGATTCTCCTTAACGGAGCCGGACAGCTCGGCTCGAGCGCCTTTCAACTCTTCTCCGAGTTTGGCGTTGGCATCCTGGAGCTTGTTCCTTTCTTGCTGAACCCTATTCAGCACACTCTCGCCGGCCTTTAGCTGGTGCAGCAATGCTTGCCTGTCCGGATCTTGTCCGGCGGCACCTGCAATGTCATTATTAGACTCACGCGCACGCCGCACAGCGCTTATATTTATTAATAAAAATGTGTTACCAGGAGGGGTCTCTGCATCTCCTCCTGCGGCAGCAAGTGCGGCCTCAAGTTGGGCCTTGCTATCTTGCAGCTCCCGAGACAGCTGGGCATTCTTCTCGGTAAGAGCCTGCGTTTTCAAATGATCCTTAAATCAGTTAACATAACTACTTTAAGTCTCGGGGGCTACTGGTATATACAACCATTAAAATTCCCTTACCCGTATGTCTTTCACATACTGCTCCGTGGCTCTGGTAAAACCATCTTGAGAAGCACGGAGATGCGCGTCCCCTGCATTAAAGGCATCCAATGCCTCAGGGGAAAAGCACGCTTCACGAAATACTGTCCAGTGGCGCCTATGGTTCATGGTGCTCTCCACCTCAGACTTGGTGGCGGACAGTCTGTCGGTGTCCTCCGTTGGGGAAGGATCCGGCCCGCGTCTTGCGCTTGCCTCCCCCTCCAGGCCGGGCGCTGGAGCTTGGCCGGTGTAGGTTGGATCGGCAACTTCTGCGCCCGCAGTTCGGTGAGCGCTTTTTCTCCTGCAAAGATCATGAGCACTCAGGCGTTTCCTAGGAACGTCGCTCTGAAAATTCAAATACGAGCTATACCTTTGCGGCGACGTTTCCGTCCGCACCGCGCTCCTTTTCCGCCAGCTGGTCCGAACTGACCTCTGTTGGTCAGCCGCCGCGGGCTCGGCTTCCTGCCGTAAAGGCGCTTCCTGCAAAATACCATAGTTCGCGAAGGTTAGAAATGGGCAGGGAAGAGATGATGGTGTCCGGACTTCGGTCGCGGTCACCTGGGAAGCCGGACACAGTCCGGGGTAATCCGCTGTAATGGCAACCAAAGCATTATCTATGCTGAGCTGGTGAAACACTCCGTAGATCAGCTCCACCTCGATGTCCGGGTCCTCTTCGGAGGCCGGATCCAAGGATCTTTCTGGATCCTCGGGTTGCAGACCAGGACTCACCATGTCCTCCACAGTCCGGCGTAGATCCTGCGCCGAAGACATAATGTAAGAAGCTTAAACTTCGAAAGCATGGGTTGAGCCCTTAAAGGTGTTCGCTTACCCATCCTCTAGGGTTGATCATGGAAAACCCATTCAAAGGGTTCGTTGGAAGGAAGTCCTCCTTCTCCCCCTTGTACAGGCTGGACAGGATATCCACCAGATCCTCGGTCGAATCCGGCCCTTTGCGGCCATGACGGGTGGCATCGTCTTCCCCATTGAAATCCTACATGGGGTGGCCTCTGTATTGCAATGGATGTACCCCCCGCATGATGCATGTCGCCATGACTCCGATCATGGTCAAGCCAGAATGGGCCATTAATCTTATTCGGCCCATCAAGTAATGGACGCTCTTGTCTTCCTCCAATCGGGGGCTCCGTGGGCGCCAGCTGAGGCGTTTCTTCAAAGGAGCAGCACTGAACTCCGGGAGGCCGATCCGGACTGGGTCCGGCAGCAGAGCGTCTCCTATATAAAACCACTCTGAAGGCCAGTCTTCGGACGCCTTCTTGGGAGTGCCGGATGGGTATCCGGTCCCGGCAATGCGCCATATTTCGGCGCCGCCCACTTGATATATGGACCCCTTGTGAGAACGGGGTACGAGGAAGAACAGCCTCTTCCACAATGCAAAATGGGGCTCAATGCCCAGGAATATCTCACAAAGAGCTACGTAGCCCGCGATATGCAGGACAGAGGCGGGCGTGAGGTGGTGGAGCTGGAGTCCGTAGAACTCCAGGAGCCCGTGGAGGAACGGATGTATTGGGAATCCGAGTCCCCTTACCAGATAGGGGACGAAGCATACTCGCTCCCCCTTATTGGGGCTTGGGGTAGCCTCCGCTTGCCTCCCACCTTGATAAGTAACCAGTCCGGCCCGGACTGGGACCATGAAGGCCGGAGGGAGAAATCCCCCCGTTTGGAGCTTCACTAGCTCGTTGTGCGAAACAAAGCACCTCCTCCAATTCCCCGGCGGTGGGCTGGGAGTGCGTGAAGAAGAGCCGCGTCGACAGTCCATGATGGAATGGATTTTTAGGTCAAAGGCGCTCCGATGAAGTATTCGCGGGAGGAGGATGGTGTGGTTTGGATCTGGATTTTTGCCTCTTTTGTAGGCGGATGACTCGCACGACTAGGGGGTGAAATGTAAAAGACACCCTGGCTTTTCGCATTCGTGCGACGCATGGAAAAATACCATTATTGGGCGCAGAAGCCGAGAAACACAGTATTTATGGTGAAGCCGGGCACTGTTTGGCAGGTACATGGAACTTGAAGGGAGAACCCGCCTTGCAACGCCGAAGACTGTATACGCGCTGGACTAATCGTCATTGAAGCCTGGTTCGGGGGCTACTGAGGGAGTCCTGGACTAGGGGGTGTCCGGACAGCCGGACTATCATTGTCCGCCGGACTCCAAGACTACGAAGATACGAGATTGAAGACTCCGTCCCGTGTCCGGATGGGACTTTCCTTGGCATGGAAGGCAAGCTTGGCGATACGGATATGTAGATCTCCTACCATTGTAACCGACTCTGTGTAACCCTAGCCTCCTCCGGTGTCTATATAAACCGGAGGGCTTTAGTCCGTAGGACAACATACATTACAACAATCATACCATAGGCTAGCTTCTAGGGTTTAGCCTCCTTGATCTCGTGGTAGATCCACTCTTGTACTACCCATATCATCAATATTAATCAAGCAGGACGTAGGGTTTTACCTCCATCGAGAGGGCCCGAACCTGGGTAAAACATCGTGTCCCTCGTCTCCTATTACCATCCGCCTAGACGCACAGTTCGGGACCCCCTACCCGAGATCCGCCGGTTTTGACACCGACAGCCGTGATCACTCGGGAGGTGATCACGGGTATATCTATACATACATACATACTACAGATGGTGACTAAAGTCGGGTCCGCTCGAAGAGTACCCGCGAGTGATTCACGGATTGGCGGCTGAAAGGACCTTTGTCCCGACGGCCCTCTGTGTGGATCTTTGTGGCGGAGCGACAGGGCAGGTTGAGACCACCTAGGCGAGAGGTGGGCCTGGCCCCTGGTCGGCGTCCGCGGTTGCTTCATAATAACACGCTTAACGAGATCTTGGTATTTGATCTGAGTCTAGCCATTTGGTCTATACGCACTAACCATCTACACGGGAGTAGTTATGGGTATCCCGGCGTCGTGGTATCAGCCGAAGCCTTCTTGACGTCAGCGACGGAGCGGCGCGCGCCGGATTGGACTGGAACGCCTACTCTTGTATAAGGGAGGCTAGGTCTGCTTCCGGCCGCCCTCGCAACGTGCAGGTGTGCAATGGGCGATGGGCCCGGACCCCTGCGTGCATAGGATTTAGACCGGCGTGTTGACCTCTCTGTTGTGCCTAGGTGGGGCTGCGACGTGTTGATCTTCCGAGGCCGGGCATGACCCAGGAAAGTGTGTCCAGCCAAATGGGATCGAGCGTGTTGGGTTATGTGGTGCACCCCTGCAGGGAAGTTTATCTATTCGAATAGCCGTGTCCCTCGGTAAAAGGACGACCCGGAGTTGTACCTTGACCTTATGATAACTAGAACCGGATACTTAATAAAACACACCCTTCCAAGTGCCAGATACAACCCGGTGATCGCTCTCTAACAGGGCGACGAGGAGAGGATCACCGGGTAGGATTATGCTATGCGATGCTACTGGAGATGCTACTTGGAGATGCTACTTGGAGGACTTCAATCTACTCTCTTCTACATGCTGCAAGACGGAGGCTGCCAGAAGCGTAGTCTTCGACAGGATTAGCTATCCCCCTCTTATTCTGGCATTCTGCAGTTCAGTCCACTGATATGGCCCTTTACACATATACCCATGCATATGTAGTGTAGCTCCTTGCTTGCGAGTACTTTGGATGAGTACTCATGGTTGCGTTCTCCCCCCTTTTCCCCCTTTCTTTTCTTTCTGGTTGTCGCAACCAGATGCTGGAGCCCAGGAGCCAGACGCCACCGTCGACGACGACTACTACACTGGAGGTGCCTACTAGTACGTGCAGGCCGCTGACGACGACCAGGAGTAGTTTAGGAGGATCCCAGGCAGGAGGCCTGCGCCTCTTTCGATCTGTATCCCAGTTTGTGCTAGCCTTCTTAAGGCAAACTTGTTTAACTTATGTCTGTACTCAGATATTGTTGCTTCCGCTGACTCGTCTATGATCGAGCACTTGTATTCGAGCCCTCGAGGCCCCTGGCTTGTATTATGATGCTTGTATGACTTATTTATGTTTTAGAGTTGTGTTGTGATATCTTCCCGTGAGTCCCTAATCTTGATCGTACACATTTGCGTGCATGATTAGTGTACGATTGAATCGGGGGCGTCACAAGTTGGTATCAGAGCTGACTGCCTGTAGGAATCCCCTTCCACACTCCTTGGCCGAAGTCGAGTCTAGTCACTACAAAACTTTTACTAACTTGGATGTGTGCCTTATGGGCCCACGTCGCCATTGGGTGGTATTAGGAACTTTTACTCCTCGACCTTTACTCTGGGGCTCTGAACTCTCTCCTACTTGGGTTAAACGAATTTACTAACTCTAACATTAGGATCCCGTTACCACGTTCACCCCAAAGTTGGATAAGCCATAGTTATTCTGTAGGATAGTATTTTGAATAGTACCCACATTGTCATTTGACTCCATTGAAACATATTTGTTTTCAGATGGAACCCACGAGGCAGGTCGTGCACCACACGGCGGCCATTGGTGCCTCGGGATCACCTGCTGTGCTAGCTGAGATGATGACCTATCTGGGTTATCACTGGCACCCTGAGTACACCGTCTATGAGGAGTACCAGGACTTTAACCAGGAGCAGTACCGTGCCATCGTCCACCTCTACTCTCGGGAGTATGACTCCACTACTGTGCTACACACCGCTTATGGTGTTGGAGTGACCATCGAGATGGCAGTTCATGATGCTGCCTATGCTGCTCTGACGCGTCTTCGTGGAGAGTATCAGGCGTTGGACACTTCACCTTTCAGGCACATTGCTATCGCATCTGATGTTGGTGCGGAGGGATACTACACTGCTGCCTACTCCACCGTCACTCGAGAGCCCTTCCACCATCAGAGCCTGGTTCTGCATGCTGATGGGTTGGACCGAGCTAACCGAGCTCTTCGCCACGAGTTGTACACCACTCGTCGGCACCTTTACAGGGCTCTGACGCTGTTGCACCCCTTTGTTCTATCTAGACAGCTACCGCGTTCTGCGATCTACCCAGCCAGGACCGTGATGGCCGATGGTGTCGGTTGGACAGAGGTGGGAGGCTGCTCTCCCGCACTTGGTCCTCTTCTGCCACCTAAGCGTCAGTCTCTACACCAGAGTATCCACGGCCCCCAGGCCGCTGACGTGGACTATCCGTTGCCTCACTACCAGTTGTCAGGCTACGACTACCTCCACAGTACCTCCTGGGACTGATGTAGTCTTGCTTATTAGTATTAGATGCATTCGCGAGCCTGCGTGCTGCCTTTGATGACTTAGTCTATGTACTGAACTCTGTGTACTGAACTCTATGTCCGACCCCTTTTGTAAGTTGTGCCGACTACTATGTGGTATCTGTCGTGCCCTTTCATTATGCATGTTTCATCATAAATGATTCTTGTCTATGCAAATTTCTCAATGCTGAACTACCCCTGTTATATATTAGCAGGATGGTTAGACCAACTGGTCGTGGTCGTGGCGACAACGCCCCACCACCGCTGAGTACATGGCTGGTATGGTCCAACAACTCGAGATGAATCGCCAGTTCATGGAGAATGTGATGGCTCAGTTTCCTCGCCCCAATATGAACGAGCAGCCAGCCCAAGTGACTCTGCAGGATTTCATGCGCCTCAACCCAACCGTGTACCGCAGCTCAACTTAGCCGCTGGATGCTGATGACTGCCTCCGTGACATCACCTATGAGATGGAGTCTGCTGAAGTAGCCCCTGCCCGCTATGTCACCTTTGCTTCCTTCTTTCTGAAGGGATCCGCAGCTCAATGGTGGGACAGCCACAGGCGTACTCTGCCCGTTGGGACAATCATCACCTGGCTAGACTTTCAAGCTGCCTTTCGTGCCCGCTTCATTCCTCAGGGGATCATGGACAGGAAGAAGCGTGAGTTCCGCAACCTCACCCAGGGCAACAAAACCGTGGAAGCTTATCAGCGGGAGTTTCTGGACTTGTCCCGCTATGCTGAAGAAGACATTGCAACAGATGCACGTAGACAGGAGAAGTTTCGTGACGGCCTTCAAGCTGACATCAAGCTCGCACTTCTAGTGCATGACTTTGCCGATTTCGCCACCTTGGTGAACAAGGCCATCAATGTCGAGACTGGTCTGCAGGAACACCAGAGCTCTCAGAGGCGCAACCGTGACACGGGCTCATCTTCGGGCCCGCCCTCGCAGAAGCGTAAGATATGGATCCCGAACAGCATGTACCGTCCAAATGCACCTGCCCCAAGGCAGACCTATGCTGCACCTCGTCTGCCTCCTCCACCATCTAGGCAGCCAAGGCTTCCAGCTCCACCACCCCGAGCTCCTGCTCCCACTCCCAATAATGGTCTGTGCTTCAGGTGTGGTCAGCCAGGACACCGTGCTAGGGAATGCAACCAGAACCAGAATCAACTGGCCCTTCCAGCAGCTGGCCGTGGAAACAACCAGGCCCGCAACAACAATGCCAAGTCCTATGGTCGTGTTCATGCCAACCACGTTGATCTGAATGAAGCTCAAGACCAGCCTGCTACTATGATGGGTACACTCCTCGTAAATTCAGTACCAGCATCCATTTTATTTGATACAGGAGCATCGCATTCATTCATGTCAAAAGATTTTGCATTCATGCATGGCATTAAAAGCGAAGACATGAACGCTTCGCTATTAGTACACACCCCCGCGGGCCAATGTAGGACCGCCATGATTTGCAACAACGTCCCCGTTGAAATCGAAGGACTAGAATTCCTTGTCTCTCCCATCGTACTGAAGTCCTGTAGCATTGATCTCATTCTGGGAATGAATTGGTTAAAGGCGCATACTGCTTCTATAGTTTGCGCCACTAAGACCGTCCATCTGCTGCACCCTTCTGATGAAATAATAAGCTACAATGCTCGTCTGGTCCAGAATTCCGAGGCAAGGCTCTATGCACTAAATGCATTGAACGCTGCACCACTCGAGGGCATTGAAAACATTCCCGTCGTGCGTGAATTCCTAGACGTCTTTCCTGAAGAACTCCCAGGGATCCCCCCTGCTAGAGCTGTCGAATTCGTCATCAACTTGAAACCAGGCACCACTCCTATAGCCAAGCGACCCTACAAGATGCCGCCGCATGAACTCCTCGAGCTTAAGGAGGAAATTGATAAATCTCTTTGAAGTGGTTTCATTCGCCCAAGTTGCTCTCCTTGGGGAGCACCTTCTCTCTTTGTCAAGAAGAAGGATGGGACAAACCGATTGGTCCAAGACTATCGCCCTATCAACCAAGCTACCATTCAGAACAAATATCCTCTTCCTCGGATCAATGATCTATATGATCAACTGGCTGGATCGTCAGTGTTCTCCAAACTCGACTTGAGGTTGGGTTACCACCAGATCCGTGTTCGTGAAGAAGATATCCCGAAGACCGCATTTGTGACTCGCTATGGATCATACGAGTACACCGTCATGTCTTTTGGATTAACCAATGCTCCAGCCACCTTCTCTCATCTGATGAACTATATCTTTATGGAATACCTCGACAAATTTGTCGTGGTTTATCTAGATGATATCCTTGTATATTCCAAGAATGAAGAAGAACATGCTGAACATCTTCGTCTTGTTCTGGAAAAGCTTAGAGAGCATCAACTCTATGCCAAGTTCTCCAAGTGTGAATTCTGGCTTCCCGAAGTAACCTATCTTGGACATGTCATCTCTAAGGTTGGTATTGCCATTAACCCTGAACGAGTTCAGGCTATTCTCGATTGGACTCCTCCGAAGAATGTCAAGCAAGTCAGAAGTTTTCTCGGTCTCGCCAGCTATTGTCGTCGATTCGTCGAGAACTTCTCCAAGATTGCCAGGCCCCTGACTAACCTGTTGCATAAGGGCGTCAAGTTCCAATGGATAGATAAATGTCAGGAAAGTTTCCAGGCACTCAAAGACAAGTTGACTTCTGCCCCAGTACTAGCTCCTCCTGATACTAAGAAGGACTTCGTCATTTACTGCGACGCTTCCCGTCAAGGATTAGGCTGTGTCCTAATGCAAGACCGCAAAGTTATTGCTTATGCCTCTCGGCAATTGAGCCCTCACGAAGAGAACTACCCAGTTCACGACCTCGAGCTTGCTGCTGTCATTCATGCACTGAAGCAGTGGCGACATTACCTTCTCGGTAATCGTTGCGAGATCTTCACTGACCACCAAAGTCTGAAGTATCTGTTTACTCAGCCAGACCTGAACCTCCTTCAGCAGAGATGGATGGAGATTGTTGCAGACTTTGACGTGGGTATTTCCTATACACCAGGCAAGGCTAATGTAATGGCTGATGCCTTGAGCCGCAAGTCTTACTGCAACCACCTCCAGATTCACAAGGTTCAGCCCTCACTTGTTGAAGAATTTCGAAAGCTGAACCTCCATATTGTTCCTCCAGGTGCACTCGCTCCCCCTCCTGAGGAGTTTCGCAAGATGAATCTCCATGTTGTTCCCAGGGGTTCTCTCAATACCCTGGTTGCGAAACCAGAACTTGTGGACACCATCAAATGGATACAGAAATGTGACGATGAAGTCCACAAGATTAAGCGCGACCTCAAAGAAGGAAAGCCCTCATTCTTCACTGTTGCTGATGATGGCACCTTATTCTTCAAAGGTCGCCTAGTAGTTCCGAGTAAGAGGGAAAACCTGGATATGACTCAGAAGGTTATGAAAGAAGCTCATGATACGCCTCTATGTATCCATCCTGGTAGTACAAAGATGTACCAAGACATCCGTCAGAGATTCTGGTGGTCTAATATGAAGCAAGACATTGCTTGCTATGTTGCTGAGTGTGACGTTTGCCGTCGTATCAAAGCAGAGCATCAAAGGCCTGCTAGAACTCTGCAACCTATCTCTATTCCTGAATGGAAATGGGACCATGTTGAAATGTACTTCGTCACTGGATTTCCCAAATCGCAAAAAGGTAATGATGCTATTCTTGTCGTCATTGACCGGCTTTCTAAAGTTGCACATTTTCTGGCTGTCAAGGAAACGATCACTGCTAGTCAGCTGGCAAACCTCTACATGTCCAGAATTGTCTCGCTTCACGGTATTCCATTAGTAATCAGTTCAGACCGTGGCAGCTTATTCACTTCAAGATTCTGGGCAAGTTTCCAAGAAGCTATGGGGACTCACTTATCTTTTAGTACTGCGTTTCATCCGCAGTCACAAGGGCAAGTTGAACGTGTCAACCAAGTTCTCGAAGACATGCTTCGAGCTTGTGTTGTTTCCTTCGGCAAGAAATGGGAGGAATCTCTCCCGTATGCTGAGTTCTCTTATAACAATAGCTATCAAGCTAGTCTGAAGATGGCCCCCTTCGAAGTGTTATATGGACGAAAGTGCCGAACCCCTCTAAACTGGTCAGAAACTGGGGAACGTCCACTCTTTGGTCCGGATATTATCCAACATGCCGAAGAGCAAGTCCGCATTATTCGCGAGAATCTCAAGACTGCTCAGTCACGCCAAAAGAGTAATTATGACCGTCATCATAAAGACATGGTCTATCAACCTGGCGAAAAGGCCTATCTTCGAGTTACACCAATGAAGGGTGCTCACCGCTTCGGGATCAAGGGCAAGCTAGCTCCTCGCTATATTGGCCCATTCACTATTCTCGAGAGGCGTGGAAAAGTGGCATATCAACTGGAGCTTCCGCCGAACCTTTCTCAGGTTCACGATGTGTTCCATGTATCACAGCTCCGCCGTTGCTTCAAGGACCCGATCCGAGGAGTGGATCATGAAGTGCTTGAATTGCAACAGGATCTCTCCTATAAAGAGCATCCAGTCCGCATTCTCGACCAAGCTGAACGCCGCACACGCCAGAAGGCGATCAAGTTCCTCAAAGTCCAGTGGTCGCACCATTCTGAAGATGAAGCCATTGGGAATGTGAGGATCGCCTGCGTGATGAATACCCCGCACTGTTTCCTTCTACCTCCTAAATCTCGGGACGAGATTTCTTGTAGTGGAGGAGATTTGTAACGCCCGGATAATTAGGCTACAGTAAAACTCTTATAATGATGCCATGTCATCTGTGTTACTGTTGCTAATCAAGTAGTAGTTCAAAATATTGCAAATTCAAAATATGAATTAGTGACAAACACCCTAAGTTTTCAAAAGTCAAAGCAAAAATGTTCGGGGGTTGCCAAATATTGCACTGGTAATTATGGTGAAGCAAACACCTTTTTATAAAATGCCTAAATGCCCTAAAACTAAATAAAACAGAAAGGGAAAATAAATAAAAGAAAGAAATTACAAAAAAACAAAAAAAGGGGGGAAGCCCCCTGGACCAGGCAGCCCAACCCACCCGCACGGCCACCGCCCAACCCCCCTGGCCCGCAGCCAGCCTGGCCGGCCCAGCCGGCCCAGCTCCCGCACCGCGTCCCCTTCCCCTGTTCCCCCGACCCGGGTCGGAACAGGGCGCGTCCCAGCCGAACCCTCCTCGCCGGCGACGAGACGAGGGGATAAGGTCACCACGCCGCGCCCCCTCGCTCTCCCCTCCCCACTCGCCCCCACTCTCGCCTCGGCTCCTGTGCCACTCCCTCTCCCCTCCGGATCCACCTCGCTCTCCTCCTTGCTCCCCACCACGTCCGAGCGCTGCCATGGACCCGCCGCCGTGAATCGCGCAGCCACAGCCATCGCCTCGCCGCGCCTGCGAGTCCGTCGACGCCTCCATCGTCTTCCTCGTCCACCGGAGGCCTCAGCTGGAGCGGGGGAGCCCCGAATCACCGGATCCCCTTCGCCCTCATCTCCGGCGGCCGCGTTCTTCACCAACTCCGGCGACACCCCCCTGCTGCTACTAAACTACCACGGGCCATCTTGTGTGCCACACGGTGAGCTCCCCATCTCCCGCCCATCTCCGTTAGCTCCCTCGCACGCCCTAGCTAGCTACCGCCACTCACCCGAGCGCCCCGCCGCGGATCTCGTCGCCGATTGATTGAACCCTCGACATCGTGGTTCATCCGATGAGATCATCAT
The DNA here is from genome assembly GCA_963921465.1 of Triticum timopheevii. NCBI lineage: Eukaryota > Viridiplantae > Streptophyta > Magnoliopsida > Poales > Poaceae > Triticum > Triticum timopheevii. Next base: position 166,225,654 of record OY997272.1, on the reverse strand, counting down.
GGAACATGTGGGAGCCAACATGGGTATCCAGATCCCGTTGTTTGTTATTGGCCGGAGAGTTGTCTCGGTCATGTCTACATGTCTCCCGAACCCGTAGGGTCTACACACTTAAGGTTCGATGACGCTAGGGTTATAGGGAATAGATGTACGTGGTTACCGAATGTTGTTCGGAGTCCCGGATGAGATCCTGGACGTCACGAGGAGTTCCGGAATGGTCCGGAGTAAAGATTTATATATGGGAAGTCCTGTTTTGGTCACCGGAAAAGTTTCTGGTGCTATCAGTAACGTACCGGGACCACCAGGAGGGTCCTGGGGGTCCACCAGGTGGGACCACCGGCCCCAGAGGGCTGCATGGGCCAAGTGTGGGAGGAGACCAGCCCCAGGTGGGCTGGTGCGCCCCCCACCAGGGCCCAAGGCGCCTAGGGTTTGGGGACGGGCGCCTCCACCTTGCTTGGGGGGCAAGTTTCCCCCTCTCCCCCCTTTGGCCGCACCCTAGATGGGTTTTGGGGCTGCCGCCACCCCTAGGGAGGGAACCCTAGATGGGGGCGCAGCCCCTCCCCTTCCCCTATATATACTTGAGGTATTGGGGGCTGCAAATACACGAGTTAATCCTCTCCCTGGCGCAGCCCTACCTCTCTCCCTCCTCCTCTCCCGCGGTGCTTGGCGAAGCCCTGCAGGATTGCCACGCTCCTCCACCACCACCACGCCGTCGTGCTGCTGCTGGACGGAGTCTTCCCCAACCTCTCCCTCTCTCCTTGCTGGATCAAGGCTTGGGAGATGTCGGGGGTTGGGTGCGACATATGCCAATGGATGGCTTATCATGGTGGGAGCGAGTAGAACGTTGCTGGTGCCTAGAAGCGGGATAAGGCGTAGACATGAATGCCGGCGTACTTTACCCAGATTTGGGGCTCTTCTAGGAGATAACACCCCTAGTCCTACTCTGCGGGGTCTCCTCGAGCTGTATGCTAGAGGCAGGAGGAGGCAAGGCTCAGCTCTCTTCCTGCTCTAAGGGGTGGCTAGTTCTAATGGGGTCGAACCCTTTGCATGGGCGGCCTGGGGGGTTTATATAGGCCTACCCCCAGGGGTACAATGGTAATCTGGCCGGCTGCTGGGCCCGGCTGTCAGTGTCTCCAGCCTCCGGCTTCTCCGCCGACCGCTGGGGCCCGCCGCCTGGTGGGCCCCGCCGACTAGTTGGTGGCTGCTTACTGTAGCCGTGTCGTTGGTGACAGGGGCTTGGTCATCTTAGCGTGGCTATAGTCCCGCCGCCTGGTGGGAGGACACTGTAGCCATACCTCGTCTTATCAGCTTAATGGCGTGCTCGCCTCGGGACAAGGGACTACTGCCTGCTGGAGGCCGGCCCCTCTTAAATCCGCCTGGTCGAGCTTCCGTCGTCTTCCTTGGGGTCACTGCCCGATAGGGCCCGCCTCTAGCAGGCCGTACCGATAGGCCGTCGTGGGGAACAGGGTTCCGCCTGCCCGGAGCGACGTCAGGGGATACATGGCACAGTGCCCCGCCGTGCGGAGATCTCCGTCTATACGGAGCACTGTAGCCACGCCCGTCCTGAACGTGGGAGGCGACGCGCCCTACTGTAGCCATGCTCTGTCTTGTACTCTCGTTGGGGGACTCGGCCGTGCCGTAATTGTGAGGTGGCTGCCTTCCCGTCGCCGCCCTCTCAGGAGGGCGGCTGCTAGGAGTCGGCCACCCGGAGCGCCGTAGTCTTGGCGTGGCCGCCCTCTGGCAGCCGGCCGCTGAGCCAGCTGGCCCCAGAGGTCGGAGCTTCAGCTTGGGGTCCAGCCAGGCGGAGCTGGCCCAAAGTCTTGGTAAATCTTGGAACTCGGGTGAGCCTACCCGTGGCCCATTACTCCGACAATAGTCCCCGAAGCCGGTGACGCGTCGTGGTCGAGGGGCCGCGAGGTCTCAGCGGCTTCTCCCGTCCCCGAGCTCTGAAGAAATGTCGATGCGTCTGGTGGCCGGCCGACCGCTCAAGCCGGCCTCTTCCAAGCGGAGCTATATGGTTGATTTTGAACTTCCAGGCGGGAAACAGGTGGCGTACCTGTTAAGCTTCCCAGCCAGCCGCCCGCCACGGACGCGCCACGCGGCGTGCGTCAGCCTGGCAAGCCTGCCATCCCACACCCTGGATGGGACGTGACACCGGTCTGGGCCCGCCACTACCATGCCTCGGCAACCAGGCGGATTTACTGCGCCAGAGGGGGCGTTTCTATCCCCACGACTGTTCACGACGGGGTAAATGCGCGCGGGAGACGGGGGGTCGTGGGGACGTGGGCGCAGTAAATCCCACGACCCCACGTCCCGCCCCCTCGGCTTCATAGCCCGGGCACTATAAGTAGGGAGGGGGGAGGTGCGGCAAAGTTCCTGCGCCCCCTCCCACTCTTCTTCTCCCCTCAGCTTCTGTCGCTGCTGCCGTGGCGCTGCCGTCGTTGCTTGTCGTTGCTCGTCGCCGACGTGTCTCTCCCCTCCGCGCCGCCAACCGGGGCCATGGGCGACTGGGATGGGTCGACCGTGATCGAGGACCACATCGCCTTCCTTCGCGATACGCGCCGGATGCTCAGCGCGGCCTACGTCAAGGCGCGGGTACCGCCGGAGATGGAGATCTCGTCGGCGCCGCAGGAAGGCGAGCGGGTCGTCTTCCGCTCGCATTTCCTGTAGGGCTTCGGCCTCCCGGCGAGCAACTTCTTCCGCGCCTTCCTCAACTTCTACAACCTTCAACCCCACCATCTCACGCCCAACGCCGTGACCGTGCTCTCTGTCTTCATCACGGCGTGCGAGGGCTACCTTGGCATCCTCCCCACCATCGAGCTGTGGGGAGCATTCTTCTATGGAAAGCTCGGCACCTCCGCCAAGGAGACGGCGGCCGAGTGCGGGGGCTTCGTCGCCGTGCGCCGACCGGCGAAGCGAAACGCCTTCCCCGTCATCAAGTTGGGGCAATCGGTCAAGATGTGGCAGCAGTCCTATTTCTACGTCGAGAATGTGGACCCTGCTGCCGACTTCCTCAACCTGCCGCCCTACGAGGCCGCCCCCCCCTCACCGGAGCCCGCGTCTCCTGGAAGTACAAGCCGAAGCCGGTGTCGGCGGACGCGGCAGCCGCTATTGGCCGACTCTGAGTGCTCTAGGAGTCAGAGGGCCTCGTGGCCTCCGACCTCCTCGTCACCTTCGTGGAGCGCCGGGTCCTCCCGCTCTAGAGCCGCCCTCATCCAATCTTCCGGATGGGCGGACACCGCGATCCGTGCCGGCTGTGCACGAAGGGAATGCCGCCTGCCGAAGTGTCACGGATGGTGAACGAGATCTCCGACCTCAAGATGTCGTAGAAGGAGTGGCGGTAGGGGAAGCGGCCGTACTCTCGCCACAACCCGCCCCCTACTGTAAGTTTCTTGTCTTCGTCCTTTGAACTGCTTCTTTGTTTCTCTTTATGGCGCCGCCCTTAAAGACTTGATTCCTTCTTGGTTGTAGATTTATATGTCCGAGGCAACGGCCGCCCTCCTGGGGCCGGGTGATAACCTCCAGGCGGACAGGGCGGAGAGTGACATGGACGACCCCGACTTGGGGGCGGCCGCCCTGTCGACGATGTGACAGCCGGCGGAGGCAGAGCGGACGACGGAAGCGGAGCAGGCGGCTCCGAGGGAGGTGGCGGCGTGGAGGCTTGGCCTGACGACGATGAAGACGACGACGAGCCGCGCCCCGCCCGGAGCTCCGCCACCATCGTCGCCGGCCCCTCTTCGGGGCCGCCCGCCCCAGGCAGCAAGCACAAACGGAAACAGGGCTCGACCCTGTTCGGCAGCGCTCCCAAGAAACCCAAGAATCTGGCCGCGGCGACCAGGCGGAGAGAGACCGCGGCCAAGGCGGCCCAGTACGAGAGGCAGCTGAAGGTGCCTGTCATGGTGTCAGCGTAAGCATCATTCCCTTACTTCTTGTTTTTTCATCAATCTGTCATGAAAGTCTCCTGACTTGTCTTCTTATTTCAGGGCCCCGCTGACCCTTGAGAAGTCGGGCGCTGGCTCGGTCCTCAGGTCGGCAGCGACCTCTTCGACCAGCCGGCGCATCAACCCGGCCGTCGACCTCCGGGAGGCGACAGAGCGGAACGCGCGAGAGGCGCGCGAGGAGGCGGAGGCCGACCGCCTTGCCCAGGAGTAGGCGGCTTTGTCTGCTGCGTCCACCGAGAGGGCGCTGGCGCAGGCAGAAGCCCTGGACGCAGAGAAGGAACGGCTAGCGGAGGCCGCCCGCCGCCAAGAGACACTACTTGTGGCCATTCTGAATACTGCGCCGCCTCCGCCTGATTTCGAGGCAACGGACAGAGGAGCCGGCGGCGACTACCCAATCCGAGAGCAGGGAGGCGGTGACGTTGCCATGCCAGAAGTCTTTGTGTCGCCGCCCCCGCCGCCGCCTCCGCCAGCCAGCGAGCCGCGGGACGAACAGCCAGTGGCGCCGCCGGTGCCACCGGTCGGGACTCCGGTGGCAACGGTCCTGGTTCCCGCGGTCCGTATTCCCACGCGCCGCTACCTAGAGAAGGTGGCCTCGGCGCCGCGGCCGCAGGAGATCGGCGCCTCGAGCTCGTCGGCCCTTGATACCGAGGCGACCAGTGCCGCGCCCGTGGGCTGGGTACACGGGGGCGGAACTGGCGCCCTGAATGAGGCGTCTCTTGACGTCCAGGCCAAGCTCCGGGCGGAGGCAGTGGCACTCAAGCGCTGCAACGAGGCCTATTTGGAGTCGTGCACCGCCATCCGGGTAAGCCGTCCTCTGGTTTCTTCTTCGAGTATTCTTCTTTGCTTCTTTCATGGGGGCGCGCAAATTCCGGGCCGGCTGCTGAGCAGGCGGGTCAGAACTTTAACTTGTGATTGCCGATTGCTGACTTTATTTCGATGTTTCTTCTGCAGGATTACCACAACCTTCGTGCGCCCGCCTATAACTCCAAGGTTCGGGAGCTAGAGGCGCAGACGGCCCATCTCGCCGAAAGCCGGCGTGAGTCTCTTTCTTCTTTCTTCGCGGGGGCGCGCTGGCGCACCCGCGGGCTGTAGTCCCCGGGGTTCGGGCCGACTACTGAAAAATTGGGCCGAATCTCTTCAGTTGCTCTTTTTCCTTTGTCGGCTATTTCTTTTCCGCGGGGGCGCGTTGGCGCGCCCGCGGGCTGTAGTCCCCGAGGTTCGGGCTGACTGCTGAGCAGTCGGGCCGAATCTCCTATATCTTTTCTTTCCTTTGTCTTTTATACTTGACTGATGCCTTCTTCTCTTCTTTCTTTCTTCAGAGGCTAATGCCGCCCTGCAGTAGCAGCTGGGCGAGGCCCAAACCGCCCTTCGTGGCAAGAAGGTGGAGTGCGGCAAGCTGGCGGAGGAGCGGGACCGCCTGGTCGCCCAACTTGCCGAACAGGCGGAAACCCTCAAGGCGGCCCAGCAGAAGGCGAAGACGGCGGAGTCTAGCCTCCTTGCCGAGTTTGAGATCGAACGCTCTGCTTGGGCCGACAAGGAGGCCCAGGTGGCAGCCTGCTTCAGCAGTATCGAACACTTGGTCGACGGTAAGCCCTGCTCCCCTGATTTCTTGCTTTTGAGCAGCCGACCCCTGCTTATGGTCCTGTATTTTTTCTTTTCCTTCTTCTGCTTGTACAGACTTCTTCCCAGGCCATTCTATAGCCGCGATCCAAATGATCGAGGCCCAGCGCGAGGAGCGAAGAGCGGGAGGTGCGCAGATTGCCGCAGACGCGCCGCGGACTCTTGGCGAACAGGTCCTCAGTATCCAGGCCCGGCTTCGGCCTGCCCATCGACTGCTGGGCCGTCTCCAGCGCGCCGGAGCCCAGGCGGTCTTCGCCCTCTGGCCGGGCCTGCCGGTTTCGCGTACCCCAAGTCGGACTACCGACTGGCTGGGGGTGGCGGCCGGCCGCTTGAAGGCCTGGAAGGGCTCAGCAGCCCGGGCAGGAGCGCGCCGGGCCTTGGAATTCATCAAGGCATGGCACCCTAGGCTAGATCTAGCCCAGTTAGCCACGTTCTGGCTGGAGGCGCGGGAGGAGCTTGCGGTGGTGGAAACCGAGCTCGTCATCAGGGCGGCGGCGATCGCCGACTTCACCAACACCAATGTCTTTGTACCGGAGGTGGTCGAGGAAGGCGGCGAAGCTCCGCATGAGTGGCTCGGGCTGAACCCGGCGGACAGCAAGGATTCTGCTGAAGCCATCAACTCTAGCGATGAGGGGGAGGACGGGGAGGAGGAAGAGGAGAAGGAGGAGGAGGAAGATGAGAGCGACATCGACATGCCGGAGGTCGGGGCGGACGGTCAGCCCCAACCTGACCGGGCCTCGAGCAACGAGCCACGCACCGAGGCGCCGCCTGCTACTGGAGGCGTTCAGGTGGGGGCGGACCCGCCGCCCGTTCCTCCGACGGATGCCACCGACTCCGTTCCCCAGCACTCCAACGCCCCGCCTGCAGCCGGCGACCCCTCTGCTCAGATGGAGCCGCCTGCCGCGCCAGGTGGCGCAGCCGACTCCATCGTCCAACCGGAGCCTTTGGTCACGCCATCCAGCACCGTCCAGCCGGATCCTTCTGCCGCGCCAACCGGCACCACCCAGCCGGAGTCCTCTGCTACGCCAACCGACACCGCCCAGCCGGAGCCTTCTGCTGCTCCTTAGGATTTTATCTACTTTCTGTTTGCTGCTCTGAACATTTTGTTAAATTCGCGCAATTCCACCCGCGGGGTGTATATCAAACTCTGTTTGAATGCTGGCCAGAGGCCTTTATCTATGTAAAATATTTTATCATTCCTTATGCTTGCTGTGCCAACCTCCAACCTTTTTTCCTTTTTCTCCTTGGTGTTTTTTCCTTTGTTGTCGACCCTTTGGCTTTGCTTTCACTAGCCCGACGGCCGCTCTGCGGACCGTGGCCGGCTTGGGCATTCTAGGCATTTGTGAAGGGGGCTAGGACTTAGCCATTCGGAGCTTTGGGTAGTAAGGTGGAGGCCGGTCGTCTGGCTGCCAAGCAGCCAGACGGCAAGGTGCGAGGCCGCCAGCCACCATATGTGTTTTCCTCCTTAGTCGTTTTTTCGTGCGGGGCACCTCTTTGCAACCTTTGCCTGCCATGCAGTCGCTCTGTGAGCTGTGGCTTCTGACAAAGGAAGCTTTGATGCCGGCACACTACTTGTCCGGCTGCAGGAGGCGGCATATTGTGGAAGGCGGCGAAGCTCCAGGCCGACTGGTCGAACCCGGGCCAGGCGGAAGAAAATAGACCATACATTCTCATGGGCATGACGCTTATCATATAGATAAAAAGAGGGCAGTCCCCGAGCTTTCCTCGGGGGACCCGGAGTCTTTATACATAGTACAAAAGGTAGCGTGATACATACTGCTTTCAACTGTAAAACCTTCGGAGGAGGTTTGCATTCCATGGCCTCTCCGTTTCTTTGCCTGAATCATCTCTCTTGCGCGCCCTGGGCTTCTGTGCATCGATCAGATAGTAGGCATCGTTGCCTAACACCTTACTGATGATGAAAGGGCCTTCCCAAGGTGCCGAGAGCTTGTCTTGTCCGGCTGTTCACTGGATCAGCCGGAGCACAAGGTCTCCCTCCAGGAAGGACCTTGGCTTCACCTTGCGGTTGTAGTATCGGCGTAGACTCTGCTGGTAGATGGCCGACCGGCTGAGCGCCAACAGCCGGCCTTCCTCCAGCAAGTCGACACCGTCTTATCGTGCTTCCTTGGCGTCCGCCTCGGTGTACATAGTGACTCTTGGGGAGTCAAATTCGATATCCATCGGGATGACGGCTTTGGCACAGTAGACGAGGAAGAAAGGCGTGAAGCCCGTTGATTTGTTTGGAGTTGTGCGCAGGCTCCAGAGGACGGCCGACAGCTCATCGAGCCAACAGCTGGCCGAGCGCTCCAGAGGCTCGACCAGTCGGGGCTTGAGGCCGGACAAAATGAAGCCATTTGCGCGTTCCACCTGGGCGTTTGACTGTGGGTGGGCAACGGACGCTAGGTCCAGGCGGATGCCCTGTGTCGCATAGAAACGAGCCAAGGCTCCCTTGGCGAAGTTGGTGCCGTTGTCAGTGATGATGCTGTGTGGGATGCCGTACCGCATGGTGATGTCGGCGATGAAAGTCAGGGCAGTCGGCCCATTCAGCTTCTTGATTGGTTTCGCCTCTATCCACTTGGTGAACTTGTCCACCACAACCAGCAAGTGAGTCATGCCACCGCGGGCCGTCTTGAATGGTCCCACCATATCCAATCCCCATACGGCGAAGGGCCAGGCTATGGGAATGGTCTTGAGTGCAGAAGCCGGCTAGTGTGGCTTGGAACAGAATCGCTGGCACCCTTGACACTTCCTGACCAGCTCTTTGGCCTCTTTCGGGGCGGTCGGCTAGAAGAAACCGTGGCGGAAGGCTTTGGCCACCAGTGCTCTTGAAGCCGCATGGTGGCCGCACTCGCCCTGATGGATATCTCTGAGTATTGCTTGGCCTTGGTCCGACTCCACGCATCGCTGGTAGACTCCTGTGACGCTTCGTCGTACCAGCTCTTTGTTGACTATGGTGTAAGCTGCAGCTCGCCTCTGTACTTGTCGGGCTAAGATTTCATCGGTTGGCAGCTCTTTATTCACCAGGAACTTGAGGATCGGCTGAGCCCATGAGGGCGCCGCAATTTCTTCAACTGCAACCTCTGCGACTTGCACGAGGGCGGTCGGGCCGGAAGGCGGTGGGTTGGCAGCACCTTCCGCCTGCTGTGCTGAAGAAGTCCCTGGGCCGACTGGTGAAGTCCACGGGCCGGGCTCCGAAGTCCCCGGGCCGGGTTCTGAAGTCCCCAGGCCGGGTCCTGAAGTCCCCAGGTCGGTCACGGCCGTGGCAGTCCCCGGGCCGCCTGTCAGAACCCCCGTGCCGGCCCCTGGAGTCACCAAGTCGGATCCGACTGCTTCTGGGGGGGCCGGCACAAAGATGGAGTCTGAATTAGGAGACGGCTTGACAGACGGCTTCAGAAGGCGGCGTAGGGCGACATCGGCCGGTATTGCTTGTCGGGTGGAGCCGATCCGTGCCAAGGCATCTGCTTGCTCATTGTCATTCCTTGGCACATGAAAGAACTCGCACCCGTCAAAGTATCCACTGAGTTGCTGCACCAGAAAACGGTAGCTCGCCATGTTTGCATCCTTGGCATCCCAGTCGCCTGAAGACTGCTGGACCACCAAGTCGGAGTCACCATAACACAGGATCCGGTGAACGCTGAGCTCCTTGGCAAGCCGGAGCCCGTGTATGAGTGCCTCATACTCTGCTACATTGTTGGAGGCAGCGAAGTGGACTTGCAACACATACTTAAGCTTGTCGCTTTTGGGAGAGGTGAGGACGACGCCAGCTCCCAGACCAGTGTGCATTTTTGAACCATCGAAATGCATCCGCCAGTGAGTGGAGTCTGGTGCAGGCGGTAAATATTGGGTTTCGGCCCAATCGACGAGGAAGTAGGCCAACACTTGTGACTTGATGGTGGTGCGAGGCTGGTAATAGATGGTGTAAGGGGCCAGATCAATAGCCCATTTGGCCACTCGGCCTGAGGCATCCCGGCTTCCAATGATCTTAGCAAGCGGGGCTGTGCAGACGACAATTATGGGGTGCTCTTGGAAGTAAGGCTTCAGCTTCTTGGCGGCGAAATGCACGCCGTAACACATCTTCTAGTAGTGGGGGTAGTTTTGCTTGGAGGCGGACAATACTTCGCTCAAGTAATACACCGGTCTCTAGACCGACAATGCTTTGTCCTTCTCCTTGCACTCTACTACCATGACTATGCTGACAACCCGACTGGTGGCTGCAATGTAGAGGAGCATGGGCTCCTTCTCAGTCGGAGCCGCCAGGACGGGCGGGGTTGCCAACATCTTCTTGAGTTGGAGAAATGCTTCGTCCGCCTTGTCGTTCCACTCAAAAAAAGTGGTCTTCTTCATGAGTTGGTACAGGGGAAGGGCCTTCTCGCCCAGCCGGCTGATGAAACGGCTGACTGACGCCAGGCAGCCGTTGAATTTCTGCACGTCCAGCAGTCGGGTGGGTACCTTCATCATCTCAATTGCCTTGATCTTCAAAGGATTGCACTCTATGCCACGCTCTGAGACCAGGAAACCAAGAAGCTGGCCGGCCGGTACTCCAAAGACATATTTCTTCGGGTTGAGCTTAATCTGGAATCGGTGCAGGTTCTCAAAGGTCTCCTTGAGGTCCTCCAGCAGAGTGCCGCGCTTCTCCGTCTTCACCACCACATCGTCCACATATACATGGGCATTTCTGCCGAGTTGCTTGAGGAGGCACTTCTGCATGCAATGCTGAAACGTGGCGCCGGCATTTCTCAAGCCGAACGTCATGGTCAGGTAGCAGAAGGCTCCAAATGGCGTGATGAAGGCAGTCTTCAGCCTGTCGGCCGGGTTCAGCTTTATCTGGTGATACCCCGAGTATGCATCCAAGAAACTCAACAGCTCGCATCCGGCTGTGGAGTCGATCACTTGATCAATCCTCGGCAGAGCAAAGGGATCTTTGGGGCAGGCCTTGTTGAGGCTGGTGTAGTCAATGCACATGCGCCACTACTTGTTCTTCTTCAACACTAGGACTGAGTTGGCCAGCCATTCTGGAAAAAATACTTCCATGATGAATCCGGCTGCTAGGAGCCGGGCTATCTCTTCTCCAACAACTCTTCTCTTCTCTTCTGACAGGCGGCGCAAGGGCTGCCTGACCGGCTTGGCGTTAGGTCGGACATGTAGCTTGTGCTCGGCGAAATCCGTTGGAACACCCGACATGTCCTTGGGGGACTATGCGAAGATGTCCCGATTCTCACGGAGGAAATCGACGAGCTCGCCTTCCTATTTGCTGTCAAGGCCTGTGCCTATGACAGCGTGCCTCTCCGGGTGCTCTGGGTCCAAGGGTATTTTCTTTGTTTCCTTGGCCGGCTTGAACGAGCCCTCAGCCTCCGACTCCTGGGGTGCGGGTGACATTTCCAGCTTCTTGCCTGCCAACGCCACCACCCGGTTAAGGAGCCGCTTCTTGGCTGCAATCACGAGGGACTCTGCCAGCTGGCTGCTATCTGCGGTGCAAGCGGCCGACATCTTGTAGTCTCCGACTACTGTCAAGATCCCCTCGGTACTCGGCATCTTCATCTTAAGGTAGGCGTAGTGGGGGACTGCCATGAATTTGGCTAGAGCAGGCCGGCCTAGCAATGCATGGTAGGGGCTCTGAAGGTCCACCACTTCAAACCAAACTGGCTCTCGGCGAAAGTGATTCTTGTCTCCGAAGAGGACATCGATCTGGGTCTTGCCAATTGGTGAGCAGGAAAGGCCAGGGACTATGCCATGGAATACAGTCCGACTGGGGACGAGCTGCTTCTGCTTGATTCCCAGCCTCTCCATCGTATCATGATACAGGATGTTGATGCTGCTGCCGCCATCTATCAAGACTCTGGAGAAACGGGCTGCTCGTCTCTCCGTTGCAAGGGTCGCTTCCAGGACCAGGGCGTACGAACCAGGGGAAGGCATCACTTCCGGGTGGTCGGCCCTGCTCCAACTGATGGGCTTCTCAGACCTATGCATGAACTCTGGGGTGCTGGAGGCCACTGCTTGCACTTCTTGTTGTTGTTGCCGTTTGCTGCGTTTGTCATCGGCCACGCTGGTGAACACAACATAAGCTCCGTGTTCCTCCAGGTACTCATCTTGGATGGTGCCGACTGGTCGGGCCGCCGGCTGCTGGGGCTGAGGAGGCGGCGGTCCAGCAAGTGGAGGAGGCAGGAGTCCATCTCCCTTGGCAATTCTGGTGAGCTAGTGACACTTCCGAGTGGTGTGGTTGGAGGGCTTCGCTCCGCTATGGAACTTGCAGAGTGCATCTAAAGTTTGCTCGTAAGAGAAGGCGGGCAACCAGTTGGACTTGCCGCCCTTCTGCTGCTTGGGGGCTGGCTACCCTTCTGGCTGCTGATCCTCGACCGTCGCCACCTGCCGGCTAGTGGAAGCCGGCTGAGTGGCCTTTCGCTTGTTATCTCCTGGCTGCTGTCGCCGACTGGTGTCGCCAGCCGGAGTCCGAGGTGCCTGGGGTGCCACCTTTCCAGACGCGTCAACCAGGATTTCTGCCTTCATGGAGGAGTCGGCCGTGGCGTGCTTGGCAGCGATGACCAGCAACTCATCAAGGGTCTCGGGCTCGTCACACAGGAGGCGATGCTTGAGGAGGGTGCCCTCTCGGCACCCGACAGTAAAGTACTCGATTGCCTGCACCTCGTGCATGCCCTCGCAGGAATTGCGCAGCTCGGTCCAGCGCGTGAGGTAGTCGCGAGTGGACTCGGTGGGCCCTTGGACGCATAGAGAGAGCTGCCGGGGCTTGGGGGCCTGCTTGTAAGTGCTGGTGAAGTTGCGGATGAAGACCTTGGTGAAATCAGCCTAGTTGTTGATGCTGCGGGGCTTCAGGCTGTTGATCCACGTCTGAGCAGTGCCTTGAAGCATGAGCGGGACGTACTTCAGCGCAACGCGCTTGTTGCCGTTTGCTATGCTGACGGCTGTGGAGTAGTCGACCAGCCAATCCTCCGGCTTCACGGAGCCGGTGTATTTGGGCGTGTCTCGTGGGAGGGTGAACCCTTTGGGGAAGGGCTCATCGCGGATTCGGGGGCCGAAGCAGGGCGGGCCCAGTGCATCTTCTTCTTCAAGCGCCAGGGATCGGTTGAGGCGATCGATCCGGTGGCGAGCATCATTCTCTCCGACTCCCTCTCGGCGGCTAAGGCGGTCGCCGAGTGTCGGGTGCGTGACAGGAGGCGGAGTGGGGTATCTCGCTCCACGAGGCTGGGGAGGTGGCAGGTCGCCTCGCCGCTCTACTGCATGAGGGCGGCCTTCCTTGTCCCGCTCGATGGAGATGCGTGTCCGACTGCGGCTAGCAGCCGGCTCATTGCCTTGTCCTCTGCGGGCGCCACCAGTCGGTGTCTGGGAGGTCGCCCCATGGTCTCGGCATGGGGGCGGCTCGTTGTCTCGTCCGGCTGGGTCCTCAGCGCGGCAGGCGGCCTCGTGCTGCGCGGCAGCCGCGTCTAGGAGCTGTTGGACTCACTTTGTCATGTGGCGGAGTTCATCGCCGTCGTACTTGTTCAACTCATCCGTCACCGCCTGGGTGGCCCGGATGTTCTCTGCAGGCGTGGTGTAGACGGGGCGCTCTACCCCGGACATGGTGGCGACGGCCGCGCCATGCTGCCGAACCGTGCTGAGGCGGCTAGGCCCCCCAGGAGCCGGTGTGCCGCCTACGGCCCGGTCCATCTCGCGTCGATAGGCGTCCGACAGCCGGCGCATGCTAGCCAGGCGGCCGGCACTCTCGATAAGCTGGAGGCGGCGTGCCTCCAGCACCTCAGCATCCGTGCCTCGGGAATGGACGCCGAGAGGTCGCACAGGGTGGCCTCAAGGAGGTCTTGAGCACGCCCGTCCGAGTGCTCCTCGCTGTTAATGACGAGCACCTCTGTGACGGTGCTCCCGCCACTGTACTCGCGAGGAGGCGGCTCATCGTAGACCACTACATTGGTGGGAAACGCGTCGAGCGATGCCGTGTCGGAGTCGATGATCACCGGATCGGTCGAGCCGACGGACTCCAGGTCCACAGCGGGCTCGCTGGTGACATGGAGCTGGTCGAGGAGGCTGACGAGGCGGCTCTCGGGGCAGCTTGTGCCTGCATTGGAGGCCGGCTCGTCGGAGAGGTCAATCTCGCTGACGAGGTCAGCGAGGCAACTCGCCGCACAAGAAACCTCCGCGCCATGCAGCGCGTCGAGGCTGACGCCGTCGGGCGTGCTGGGCTGGCTTCGCTCGCCAGGAAGGAACAGGGTTCCCGTCCAGAGCAGATCTCCGGGAGATGGTGCACCTCGCCCTACGGTGGGCGCCAAATGTCAGGGGTGGGGTGCGACATTTGCCAATGGATGGCTTATCATGGTGGAAGCGAGTAGAACCTCGCCGATGCCTGGAAGCGGGATAAGGCGTAGACACGAATGCCGACGTACTTTACCCAGGTTCGGGGCTCTCCTAGGAGATAACACCCCTAGTCCTGCTCTGAGGGGTCTCCGCATGATCACTAAGGCACAGGTGATACAAAGGTGCTCCTCGAGCTGTATGCTAGAGGCAGGAGGAGGCAAGGCTCAGCTCTCTTCCTGCTCTAAGGGGTGGCTAGTTCTAATGGGGTCGAACCCTTTGCATGGGTGGCCTAGGGGGTTTATATAGGCCTACCCCCAGGGGTACAATGGTAATCTGGCCGGCTGCTGGGCCCGGCTATCAGTGTCTCCAGCCTCCGGCTTCTCCGCCGACCGCTGGGGCCCGCCGCCTGGTGGGCCCCGCCGACTGGTTGGTGGCTGCTTACTGTAGCCATGTCGTTGGTGACAAGGGCTTGGTCATCTTAGCGTGGCTACAGTCCCACCGCCTGGTGGGAGGACACTGTAGCCACACCTGGTCTTATCAGCTTAATGGCATGCTCGCTTCAGGACAAGGGACGGCCTCCTGCTTGAGGCCGGCCCCTCTTGAATGCGCCTGGTCGAGCTTCCACCGTCTTCCTTGGGGTCACTGCCCGATAGGGCCTGCCTCTGGCAGGCCGTACCGACAGGCCGTCGTGGGGAACAGGGGTCCGCCTGCCCAGAGCGACGTCAGGGGAGACATGGCACAGTGCCCCGCCGTGCGGAGATCTCCGTCTGTACGGAGCACTGTAGCCACACCCGTCCTGAACGTGGGAGGCGATGCGCCCTACTGTAGCCATGCTCTGTCTTGTACTCTCGTTGGGGGACTCGGCCGTGCCGTAATTGTGAGGTGGCTGCCTGCCCGTCGCTGCCCTCTCAGGAGAGCGGCTGCCAGGAGCCGGCCACCCGGAGCGCCGTAGTCTTGGCGTGGCCGCCCTCTGGCAGCTGGCCGCTGAGCGAGCTGGCCCCAGAGGGCGGAGCTTCAGCTTGGGGTCCAGCCAGGCGGAGCTGGCCCAAAGTCTTGGTAAATCTTGGGACTCGGGTGAGCCTACCCGTGGCCCATTACTCCGACAGGAGACGTCACCGGGCTGCATGTGTGTTGAACGCGGAGGTGCCGTTCGTTCGGCACTAGGATCATCGGTGATTTGGTTCACGACGAGTACGACTCCATCAACCCCGTTCAATTGAACGCTTCCGCTTAGCGATCTACAAGGGTATGTAGATGCACTCCTCTTTCCCTCGTTGCTAGATTACTCCATAGATTGATCTTCGTGTTACGTAGAAGATTTTGAATTTCTGCTACGTTCTCCAATAGTGGCATCATGAGCTAGGTCTATGCGTAGTTTCTATGCACGAGTAGAACACAAGTTGTTGTGGGCGTTGATTTTGTTCAATATGCTTACCGTTACTAGTCCAATCTTGTTTCGACGGTATTGTGGGATGAAGCGGCCCGGACCGACCTTACACGTACACTTACGTGAGACAGGTTCCACCAACTGACATGCACTAGTTGCATAAGGTGGCTAGCGGGTGCCAGTCTCTCCCACTTTAGTCGGATCAGATTCGATGAAAAGGGTCCTTATGAAGGGTAAATAGAAATTGACATATCACGTTGTGGTTTTTGCGTAGGTAAGAAACATTCTTGCTAGAAACCCATAGCAGCCACGTAAAACATGCAAACAACAATTAGTGGACTTCTAACTTGTTTTTGCAGGGTATGCTTTGTGATGTGATATGGCCAAAAAGAATGTGATGAATGATATGTGATGTATGAGATTGATCATGTTCTTGTAATAGGAATCACGACTTGCATGTCGATGAGTATGACAACCGGCAGGAGCCATAGGAGTTGTCTTAATTTATTGTATGACCTGCGTGTCATTGAACAACGCCATGTAATTACTTTACTTTATTGCTAAACCGTTAGCCATAGTAGTAGAAGTAATAGTTGGCGAGACAACTTCATGGAGACACGATGATGGAGATCATGATGATGGAGATCATCGTGTCATGCCGGTAACGATGATGATCATGGAGCCCCGAAGATGGAGATCAAAAGGAGCAAAATGATATTGGCCATATCATGTCACTTTTGATTGCATGTGATGTTTATCATGTTTATGCATCTTATTTGCTTAGAACAACGGTAGTAAATAAGATGATCCCTCATTAAAATTTCAAGAAAGTCTTCCCCCTAACTGTGCACCGTTGCGAAAGTTCGTTGTTTCGAAGCACCACGTGATGATCGGGTGTGATAGATTCTAATGTTCACATACAACGGGTGTAAGCTAGATTTACACAGGCGAAACACTTAGGTTGACTTGACGAGCCTAGCATGTACAGACATGGCCTCGGAACACAAGAGACCGAAAGGTCGAGCATGAGTCATATGGTAGATACGATCAACATGAAGATGTTCACCGATGATGACTAGTCCGTCTCACGTGATGATCGGACACGGCCTAGTTGACTCGGATCATGTAATCCCTTAGATGACTAGAGGGATGTCTATCTGAGTGGGAGTTCATAAGATGAACTTAATTATCCTGAACATAGTCAAAAGATCTTTGCAAATTATGTCGTAAGCTTGCGCTTTAGTTCTACTGTTTAGATATGTTCCTAGAGAAAATTCAGTTGAAAGTTGATAGTAGCGATTATGCGGACTAGGTCCATAAACCGAGGATTGTCCTCGTTGCTTCGAAGAAGGCTTATGTCCTTAATGGACCACTCAGTGTGCTGAACCTCGAACGTCGTCTGTGGATGTTGCGAACATCGGACACACACACTTTGATAACTACGTGATAGTTCAGTAATGTTAAACGGTTTAGAGTTGAGGCACCGAAGACGATTTCGAAACGTCGTGAAACATATGAGATGTTTTGAGGGCTGAAATTGGGATTTCAGGCTCGTGCCCACGTCAAAAGGTATAAGACCTCCGACGATTTTCTTAGCCTGCAAACTAAGGGAGAAAAGCTCAATCGTTGAGCTTGTGCTCAGATTGTCTGAGTACAACAATCACTTGAATCGAGTGGGAGTTGATCTTCCAAATAAGATAGTGATGTTTCTCCAAAGTCATTGGCACCAAGCTGCTAGAGCTTCGTGATGAACTATAACATATCAGGGATAGATATGATGATCCTTGAGATATTCGCGATGTTTGACACCGCGAAAGTAGAAATCAAGAAGGAGCATCAATTGTTGATGGTTGGTGAAACCACTAGTTTCAAGAAGGGCAAGGGCAAGAAGGGATACTTCATGAAACGGCAAATCAGCTGCTGCTCTAGTGAAGAAACCCAAGGTTGAACCCAAACCCGAGACTAAGTGCTTCTGTAATAAGGGGAACAGCCACTGGAGCAGAATTACCCTAGATACTTGGTAGATGAGAAGGCTGGCAAGGTCGATAGAAGTACATTGGATATACATTATGTTAATGTGTACTTTACTAGTACTCCTAGTAGCACCAGGGTATTAGATACCGGTTCGGTTGCTAAGTGTTAGTAACTCAAAATACAAGGTTGCGGAGTAAACGGAGACTAGCTAAAGGTGAGCTGGCGATATGTGTTGGAAGTTTTTCCAAGCTTGATGTGATCAAGCATCGCACGCTCCCTCTACCATCGAGATTGGTGTTAAACCTAAATAATTGTTATTTGGTGTTTGCGTTGAGCATAGACATGATTGGATTATGTCTATCGCAATACAGTTATTCATTTAAAGAGAATAATGGTTACTTTGTTTATTTGAATAATACCTTCAATGGTCTTGCACCTAAAATGAATGGTTTATTGAATCTCGATCGTAGTGATACACATGTTCATGCCAAAAGATATAAGATAGTAATGATAGTACCACCTACTTGTGGCACTGCCATTATCACGCCCAATATGCGACCCTATCCAAATGGAACTCGAAGGTCCCACCAAGGGTAGACCCGCATATTGAAACGCTTTTGCAAGGTGGATATCATTACATCAACATTACATAATAGATGGGGATACATCCAATACATACAATGTCACATGAATACAACATCACATCATACATAAGATCAACATCCGACTACGGAGGAAAACACAAACAGAAACTCAAACGACATCCAGCTGCTAGCCCAGGCTGCCGACCTGGAACCTATCCCCTGATCGAAGAAGAAGCAGAAGAAGAACTCCAAACAGGTAAACATCGCTCTCGCGTCATGATCATCGCATAACCTGTACCTGCAACTGTTGTTGTAGTAATCTGTGAGCCACGAGGACTCAGCATTCCCATTACCATGGGTATCAAGACTAGCAAAGCTTAATGGGAAAGGAATGGGTAAAGTGGTGAGGTTGCAGCAGCGACTAAGCATATATGGTGGCTAACATACGCAAATAAGAGCGAGAAGAGAGCAAACGGAACGGTCGTGAAGCTAGCAATGATCAAGAGGTGATCCTGAACTCCTACTTACGTCAAACATAACACAGAAACCGTGTTCACTTCCCGGACTCCGCCGAGAAGAGACCATCATGGCTACACACGCGGTTGATGTGTTTTAATTCGGATCAGGTGTCAAGTTATCTACAACCGGACATTAACAAATTCCCATCTGCCACATAACCGCGGGCACGGCTCTCGAAAGTTTAAACCCTGCAGGGGTGTCCCAACTTAGCCCATGACAAGCTCTCGCGATCAACGAAGGAATAGACCTTCTCCCAGGAAGACCCGATCAGTCTCGGAATCCCGGTTTACAAGACATTTCGACAATGGTAAAACAAGACCAGCAAGACCGCCCGATGCGCCGACATCCCGATAGGAGCTGCACATATCTCGTTCTCAGGGCAACACCGGATGAGCACTCCGTACAACTAAAACCAGACCTCAAGTTTCCCTGAGGGGGCGCTGCAAAGGACTCTAGTTCGGACCAGCACTTAGACAAGCACTGGCCCGGGGGGGCTAAAATAAAGATGACCCCTGGGTTGGCCGACCCAAGGGAAGGGTATAGGTGGTGGTGAGGCAAATGGTAAAACCAAGGTTGGGCCTTGTTGGACAAGTTTTATTCAAAGCGAACTGTTAGGGGGGTCCCATAAATCACCCGACCGTGTAAGGAACGCAAAATCCGGGAACATAACACCGGTATGACGGAAACTAGGGCGGCAAGAGTGGAACAAAACACCAGGCATAAGGCCGAGCCTTCCACCCTTTACCAAATATATAGATGCATTAATAATATAAGAGATATTGTGATATCCCAACATAACCCTGTCCACCATGGAGCAATCTTCAACTTCACCTGCAGCTAGCAATGCTATAAGAGGGGCTGAGCAAAAGCGGTAACATAGCCAAGCAACGGTTTGCTAGGAATGGTGTCAAAAGGTTAGAGGTCCATGGCAATTTGGGAGGCTTGATGAGCAAAAGATAGGTAACGCAGCATAGCGATAGAACGAAGCAACTAGCATAGCAATGATAGTAGTGAGATCCAGGGTAGCGGTCATCTTGCCTGAAATCCCGCAAGGAAGAAGAACGAGTCCATGAAGAAGACGAACGGATGAAGCCGAACCAACCGTAGACGAACGAATCCTCACGATCGCAACGAAACAGAAACTAACAAGAAGAAGCACACAACATGGTAAACACACCACACATGAACAAGGCATGATGCACAACAAGCTTGATGCATGACAAAGCTACATGAAGCTACTCATGGCAAGAGATGATGCAAACAAGAACAACACATCAAGGCAAGTTTAAATGAGGCCGAAAACAACATAAAACAATTCCGGTAAGTCCTCGTATGCATATTTCGAAATTGGTCCAGATCTGAACAAACCTTATGTTCAAGTTGTTAAACAGCAAGTTAAAGAGCACCAAGAGGATCTACACGAAATTCTAGTCAAGTTACATATAAAGTTGCAATGTTTAGAGGTATCAAACAACAAGCTACAGGAACTTATCATGGCAAACAAAGGCATGGCATGAATCTACTAAAAGCATGGATCAAAAGTCCCTTACTGACCATGAGCCAAAAGGGCACAGAAAATATGATGGCACCCATGTAAACATGGCAAGTTATATTACAGATTCAAACATGGCAGGAACAACAATAAGTAGGCATGTTGGTGAGCTTGAACCACTCACCACAGAGCAATACATGGCATGGCAAGGCAACCAAAAGTAATAAGACATGTTTGTGAAGTTAAGCATGGCAAGAGCAAGGTCATAGGGTGCATTGCACACTAGCAAAACACATGGGAACTAGTGAACTTAATGTTAACAGGCTGATAGCAACATTATCAAGCAACTTTGGAGCAAGATTACAACAAGCTACAGTAGTCTATAAATGCAATCATGGGCATGAATGGATAGAGCATAACATGTAGATCAAAACATGTTTATAGAACATCTCCAGATTATGCATAGAATGATTAGTAGCCACATGTTAACATAGCAACAAAATATAACAGAATCTGCCTAGCAAAACAGCAACAGCAAGTGCCCTACTTAACAAGCTCGATGCACTCAGCACACAACTCACAAAAATACATGGTTGGCACCCCTGGAAAGATGGCATAGCATAGATCAAAACACATGTAGACATCAACCCCATAGGATGCACACATCAATCATGGCAAAAATGACAAATGAGCAAGTTATAACAGTTTCAGCAGATTAACATCAACATGCACTCTTCCAACAGCATTTCGGGCATCAAGATGAGCTCAAATGAAAATGACGCAATGGAATGAGATGAAGTACTCGTCGATACGAACAATTTGACATATTACATGCACGAAACGGACCTACGGATGCAGAGATACAACAGGTCAAACATGGCATGATTATGTCAGGGATTCGGGGACTTGGTGGATTATCACCTCCGTGAAAAGTCAACGCGGGACGGATTCGACCCGGGACGGAGGGATCCGGGCGTTTGGTTGGTCGTGGTGGTGGATCTCATCCACCCTGCTGTTCCGGGCCGGATCTCGCCGGATCCGGCCGAAGTTTCGCCGGAGACGGTCGGAGAAGACGCCGGCGAGGACGGGGAAGGCCGGAGGGAGCGCGGGACGACGGGGAGGCGACGGGGGCGGCGTGGAGCACGACGAGGGGCGCCGGCGAGGCTCCCGAGCGGCGGTCACGGGATCCGGCCACCGGGCGGTGCGACCACCGGCGACGGGTGGTGCGGCCACCGGGCGGCGTGGCGGCGCTCGGCCGACGGGGTGGCGCGATGGGCGGCAGGGAAGGTGCGACGGCGGCGGGGTCGGTCACGGCGGGGCCGGCGGCGACGGGCGATGTCGCGGGAGACGCGAAGGTGGCGGCAGGCGCTGGCGAGCTCCGGCGAGCTCGCCGGCCGGAGGCGGGGCCGAAGGGCGGCGCGGGGCGGCGCGCGCTCAGGTTGAGCGGCGGCGGGGCACGCGGGCCGGGAGGGCCGGCCGCGGGCCAGGCGGGCCGACGGCATGGGCGACGGCGGCATGACACGTGGCGGACGCCGGTTGGATGCGGGCCGGGCGGACATGTCCGGCTGTCGGTGGGGGAATTGTCCGGCGGCGCGAGGGGAAGAAGACTAGGGTTTGCACCGGGATTTCGGGGACGAAGACATATTTATAGATAGAGGGAGCTAGGAGAGTCCAAATGAGGAGCGGTTTTCGGCCACGCGATCGTGATCGAACGACCGAGAGCATGGAGGTGACTTAGATGGGTTTTGGACACTTTGGAAGGGGTGTTGAGCTTCACACGAAAGAGGCTTTTGCGGTTACCCGGTTAACCGTTGGAGTATCAAACAACCTCCAAATGGCACGAAACTTGACAGGCG
Source organism: Triticum timopheevii (assembly GCA_963921465.1). Lineage (NCBI taxonomy): Eukaryota > Viridiplantae > Streptophyta > Magnoliopsida > Poales > Poaceae > Triticum > Triticum timopheevii. Next base: position 166,203,986 of record OY997272.1, on the reverse strand, counting down.
GTCTACCGGTGCTATACCAAGGCCGCTTGGCAAACCTCGGGCCATTCCGAGAAAGTTTAACACCCACTCACAACAGGAGACAAAAGGAGAACGCCGGATGACATAGGAGCGCCGGATTGCAAAATGGACAACGGGGAAAATGCTCGGATGCATGAGACGAACACGTATGCAAATGCGATGCACATGATGACATGATATGAAATGCAGATGATGATATGGCAAAGTGCAACACGCAAGCAAAAGACATGGCAACGACGACGAATAACTGGCAGACACCTGGCGCATCGGATCCGGGGCGTTACAGCCATGTAAGTCATATTGGTATAAAACGCATGAAGAAGCTCCATGTTGATGGATCTTTTGACTCACTCGTTTTTGAAAAGTTTGAGACATGCAAACCATGTCTATTGGTGTATATGCATGAAGAAACTCCATGCAAATGGACCGTTTGGACTCACTTGATTTTGAATCACTTGAGACATGCAAATCATACCACATGGGCAAGATGACTGAAAGCCTCGTTTTCAGTAAAATGGAACAAGAAAGCAACTTGTTGGAAGTAATACATTTTGATGTGTGCAGTCCAATGAGTGCTGAGGCACGCAATGGATATCATTATGTTCTTACTTCACGGATGATTTGAGTAGATACTGAGTATATTTACTTGATGAAACACAAGTCTGAATTATTGAATGGTTCTAGTAATTTCAGAGTGAAGTTGAAGATCATCGTGACAAGAGGATAAAATGTCTATGATATGATCATAGAGATGAGTATCTGAGTTACGAGCTTTGGCACGCAATTAAGACATTGTGGAAATTGTTTCACAATTAATACCGCCTGGAACACCATAGTGTGATGGTGTGTCCGAACATCATAGTTGCACCCTATTGGATATGGTGCGTACCATGATGTCTCTTATCGAATTACCACTATCATTCATGGCTTAGGCATTAGAGACAACCGCACTCACTTTAATAGGGCACCACGTAATTCCGTTGAGACGACACCGTTTGAACTATGGTTTGGAGAAACCTAAGTTGCCATTTCTTAAAAGTTTGGGGCTGCGACGCTTATGTGAAAAAGTTTCAGGTTGATAAGCTCGAACCCAAAGCGGATAAAATGCATCTTCATAGGACACCCAAAACAGTTGGGTATACCTCCTAATTCAGATCCAAAAGCAATAGGGATTGTTTCTTGAATCGGGTCCTTTCTCGAGGAAAAGTTTGTCTCGAAAAGTTGAGTGGGAGGATGGTGGAGACTTGATATGGTTATTGAACCATCACTACAACTAGTGTGTAGCAGGGCACGGGAAGTTGTTCCTGTGGCACCTACACCAATTGAAGTGGAAGCTGATGATAGTGATCATGAAGCCTTGGATCAAGTCACTACCAAACCTCGTAGGATGACAGGACGCATACTGCTTCAGAGTTGTACGGTAATCCTATCATGGAGGTCATGTTGCTATACAACAATGAACCTACGAGCTTTGGAGAAGTGATGGTGGGCCCGGATTCCGACAAATGGCTCGAGGCAATAAAATCCGAGAGAGGATCCATGTATGAAAACAAAGTGTAGACTTTGGCAGAACTACCCGATGGTCGTAAGGCTGTTGAGTACAGATGGAGTTTAGAAGGAAGACAGACAATGATGGTAACTGCCACCATTAAGAAAGCTCGACTTGTCGTTAAGATATTTTTCAACAAGTTTAAGGAGTTGACTATGATGAGACTTTCTCACTCGTAGCGATGCTGAGAGTCTGTTGGAATTATGTTAGCAGTTAATGCATTATTTGTGAAATCTTGCAGATAGGATGTCAAAACATTGTTTCCTTGACGATTTTCTTGAGGAAAGGTTGTATGTGATACAACCAGAAGGTTTTGACAATCCTGAAAGACGCTAACAAGTATGCAAAGCTCCAACAATCCTTCTACGGACTGGAGTAAGCATCTCGGAGTTGGAATGTGCGCTTTGATGAGATGATCAAAGATTTTGGGTTTATACAAAGTTTATGAGAAACTTTTATTTCCAAAGAAGTGAGTGGGAGCACTATAGAATTTCTGATGAGTATATGTTGCTAACATATTGTTGATCAGAAATGCTGTAGAGTTTCTGGAAAGCATAAAGGGTTGAATGAAAGGAGTTTTTCAAGGGAAAACCTGGATTAAAGTTACTTGAACATTGAGCATCAAGATCTATGAGGATAGATCAAAAACGCTTAATGGTACTTTCAAATGAGCACATACCTTGACATGATCTTGAAGGTGTTCAAGATGGATCAGTCAAAGAAGGAGTTCTTGCCTGAGTTGTAAGGTATGATGTTAAGACTTAAAGCTCGACCACGGCAGAAGAGAGAGAAAGGACGAAGGTCATCCCCTATTCTTTAGACGTAGGCTCTACATATGCTATGCTGAGTACCACACCTGATGTGTGCCTTGCCACGTGTCTGGCAAGGGGGTACAAGAGTGATCCAGGAATGGATGATTGGACAGTGGTCAAAATTGTCCTTGGAGTAATAAGGACATGTTTCTCGATTATGGAGGTGATAAAGAGTTCGGTGTAAAGGGTTACGTTGATGCAAGCTTTAACACCTATCCGAATGACTCTGAGTAGCAAACCGGATACGTATAGTGGAGCAACCATTTGGAATAGCTCCAAGTGGAGCATGGAAGCAGCATTTACAATATGACCTAGAGATTTGCGAAGTACATACGGATCTGAATGTTGCAGACCTGTTGACTAAAACCTCTCTCACAAGCAAAACATGATCAAACACCAGAACTCATTGAGTCTTAATCACATGATGATGTGAACTAGTTTAGTGACACTAGTAAACTCTTTGGATGTTGGTCACATGGCGATGTGACCTGTGAGTGTTAATCACATGGTGATGTGAACTAGATTATTGACTCTAGTGCAAGTGGGAGACTGTTGGAAATATGCCCTAGAGGCAATAATAAATTAGTTATTATTATTATATTTTCTTGTTCATGATAATCGTTTATTATCCATGCTATAATTGTATTGATAGGAAACTCAGATACATGTGTGGATACATAGACAACACCATGTCCCTAGTAAGCCTCTAGTTGACTAGTTCGTTGATCAATAGATGGTTACAGTTTCCTGACCATGGACATTGGATGTCGTTGATAACGGGATCACATCATTAGGAGAATGATGTGATGGACAAGACCCAATCCTAAGCCTAGCACAAAGATCGTGTAGTTCGTATGCTAAAGCTTTTCTAATGTCAAGTATCATTTCCTTAGACCATGAGATTGTGCAACTCCCGGATACCGTAGGAATGCTTTGGGTGTACCAAACGTCACAACGTAACTGGGTGGCTATAAAGGTGCACTACGGGTATCTCCAAAAGTGTCTGTTGGGTTGGCACGAATGGAGACTGGGATTTGTCACTCCATGTGACAGAGAGGTATCTCTGGGCCCACTCGGTAGGACATCATCATAATGTGCACAATGTGACCAAGGAGTTGATCACGGGATGATGTGTTACGGAACGAGTAAAGAGACTTGCCGGTAACGAGATTGAACAAGGTATCGGGATACCGATGATCGAATCTCGGGCAAGTACTATACCGCTAGACAAAGGGAATTGAATACGGGATTGATTGAATCCTCGACATCGTGGTTCATCCGACGAGATCATCGTGGAACATGTGGGAGCCAACATGGGTATCCAGATCCAGCTGTTGGTTATTGGCCGGAGAGTTGTCTCGGTCATGTCTACGTGTCTCCCGAACCCGTAGGGTCTACACACTTAAGGTTCGATGACGCTAGGTTTATAGGGAATAGATGTTCATGGTTACCGAATGTTGTTCGGAGTCCCGGATGAGATCCTGAACGTCACGAGGAGTTCCAGAATGGTCCGATAAAGATTTATATATGGGAAGTCCTGTTTTGGTCACCGGAAAAGTTTCGGGTGCTATTGGTAACGTACCGGGACCACCAGGAGGGTCCCGGGGGTCCACCAGGTGGGACCACCGGCCCCAGAGGGCTGCATGGGCCATGTGTAGAAGGAGACCAGCCCCAAGTGGGCTGGTGCGCCCCCCACCAGGGCCCAAGGTGCCTAGGGTTTGGGGAGGGGCGCCTCCACCTTGCTTGGGGGGCAAGTTTCCCCCTCTCCCCCCTTTGGCCACACCCTAGATGGGTTGTGGGGCTGCCGCCATCCCTAGGGAGGGAACCCTAGATGGGGGCGCAGCCCCTCCCCTTCCCCTATATATACTTGAGGTATTGGGGGCTGCAAATACATGAGTTAATCCTCTCCCTGGCGCAGCCCTACCTCTCTCCCTCCTCCTCTCCCGCGGTGCTTGGCGAAGCCCTGCAAGATTGCCACGCTCCTCCACCACCACCACACCGTCGTGCTGCTGCTGGACGGGTTCTTCCCCAACCTCTCCCTCTCTCCTTGCTGGATCAAGGCATGGGAGACGTCACCGGGCTGCATGTGTGTTGAACGCGGAGGTGCCGTCCGTTCGGCACTAGGATCATCGGTGATTTGGATCACGACGAGTACGACTCCATCAACCCCGTTCACTTGAACGCTTCCGCTTAGCAATCTACAAGGGTATGTAGATGCACTCCCCTTTCCCTCATTGCTAGATTACTCCATAGATTGATCTTGGTGTTGTGTAGAAGATTTTGAATTTCTGCTACGTTCTCCAACACATACCAGGCACAAGATAGAACAGTCTGCCTAGTGAAACAGATCCAGTGATGAGAAACTTAGAGCAAGAATTCAAAGGGAAAGGAAAACTGCCAGTCACCAACATAGCTGGGCTCTCAACTGGATTACCTGGTACACAACAAGAGGCACCAGTGTTGGGTCAGTTCAGAATAGCTCCAACAAATGTCAGTGCCACAGTACAGGCTCATACTCTGGGATTTTCAGGAAATAGTGGGTACTTTGCTCCTGTAAGTGCTCCACTTTTCTCCCCATCTCACACATATAATCCCATCACTGGCCAGTACATAAACACTACAACAACAGCTCGAGGAATATCCCCTGTATATCAAGCAGTAGGAAATCTATATGATATGCAGAGAAATCAACATTCTACCCAATTAGGAGGTCCATCATATTTTACAGAAGCAGTTTTAAAAGGGCCAAGGTTGGAAATATCCCTTTCAATGGAGATGATCCTATTGGATGGCTAATAGCATGTGAAAAGTTTTTTGACATGTCTAGAACTCCATATGAGCAATGGGTGAACTTAGCTACTGGTCACTTACAAGGCAGAGCTTCTAACTAGCTGAAAATTATTTGTGTGCCATGGCAAATAGTGACTTGGCAACAGTTCTGTCAGATGATAGCTAACAGATTTTCAGAAGCAAGTGTTCATGAAGCTGTGGAATTATTGAAGAACATTCAGCAAACTAACACAGTAGCACAATACATTGACAATTTTGAACAATGTGTAGCTCTAGTCAAAAGAGATCATCCTTGTCTCCAAGAATTTTTTTTGTTGAGTTGTTTCATTGGAGGCTTAAGAAGTGACATTAAACATGAAGTCTGTGGACAAAAACCTACTGGCATAATTGAAGCATATTGGTATGCCAAGGTGTATGAGAAAGCTGCAGCTGCTAGAAAATTACAGAACACCCCCGCTTACAAATCTAAGAGCTACCAACCTGCATATAGAAATTCTACAACACCACTGCAAGTACAAGTTCCACCACAGGAGAAGTATAATGTGCCTTTTCCTAAAGATGCTAGGGCTTGTTGGTACTGCAGAGAACCATGGTCAAGACAACACAAATGCAAGATTGGTAAAACAATTCACATTCTACAGAAAGTAGACGAGGAGGAGGACAGTGATAATACAGAAGAATTCTTGGGGCAGGAACAGATCCATCATACATCTCCTAACACTCCTGATAAAGAGAAAATCAGTGATAACACTGTAGAAAAACCCGCACAAGCCATGCACATTTCAGTTAATGCAGTGGATGGCACTCCAGGAGAAAACACCTTTTCACTTATCATAGAAATTGTAGGCAAGAAAGCTACAACTTTGTTTGACAATGGATCATCAGACACCTTTATTAGCACTGATTTTCCTATCAAAAGCAATTGCAGTCAACAACCAATGCAACCAAGGAAAGTAACAGTTGCTGGAGGAGGAAAACTGATATCCACATCCAAAGTTGCACCTATGAATTTCAAAATCCAAGGAAATACCTTCTGTAGCAGCTTCAAAGTGTTGGATTTGCAGGCTTATGATATCACCCTAGGAGCTGACTGGATATATCAATATAGTCCTATCTGTCTAGATCTAGTGGAAAGAATTCTGTTTGTGACAAAGCATGGACAACTAGTTACTCTGTTTGATCATACAATTACCAAAAAGAAATGCATCTTGTGTGCAGCTAAAATGGAGAAATTACTATCAAAAGGAGTGATGGGATATATCTTACAAATTCAAGAAATGGAGTCTGAAAATAGCAAAGAACAGTCAGACCCACCAGCAGCTCTAAAGCCCCTGTTACAGAAATATGCAACAATATTTCAGGAATCAGAGAAATTACCTCCAAAAAGGGCATGTGATCACAAGATTGTGTTACAGGAAGGAGCCAAACCTCCTAACTTAAGGCCTTACAGAGTACCTCATTACCAAACAGTTGCAATGGAGGAAATAATCAAACAGTTGATTAAAAAAGGAGAAATGCAGGAGAGTTTCAGCCCTTTTTCCTCACCTGCAATTATGGTCAGAAAGAAAGATGGAGGGTGGAGGTTGTGTGTGGATTACAGAGAGCTGAATGCAATAACTATAAAGAACAAATTTCACATGCCAATTATTGAAGATCTTTTGGATGAATTAAATGGAGCAAAAGTATTTTCCAAACTGGATCTAAGATCTGGATATCACCAAATTAGAATGGCCCCAGAGGACATTCCAAAAATAGCCTTCAGGACACACATGGGACACTATGAATATAAAGTGGTGCCTTTTGGATTATCATTTGGCCCAGGTACTTTCCAAGGACTAACGAACACTGTGTGTGAAGAGATCAATGAACCAGAGAAGGAAAAATTCATTCTGGTATTCTTTGATGATATGTTAGTGTTCAGCAAATCTATGGAGCAACACTACACAAATCTAGAAAGAACTTTTGCTACCTTGCAAAAACATGAGTTATATGTGAAACTGTCAAAGTGCACTTTTGCAACTGATCAGGTATCTTATCTGGGACACATTGTTTTAGAGAGAGGTGTAGCTACTGATCCAAGTAAGATTAAAGCAGTCAGAGACTAGCCTATACCTGAATATGTAAAGCAACTAAGAGGATTTCTGGGACTGAGTGCCTATTACAGAAGATTTGTGAAGCAATATGGACAAATCTGCAGGCCTCTCCATGATATGCTAAAGAATGATGCATTTCAGTGGGGACCTGAACAGAGCAAAGCATTTCAAACTCTGAAAACCACAATGACCAGATGCCCTGTGTTAACCCTTCCAAACTTTGCTCTGCCTTTCACAATAGAAGCTGATGCATGTGCAAAAGGAATTGGAGTTGTACTTATGCAGCAAGGTAGACCTATAGCTTTTCTCAGCAAAAGCTTAGGGCCAAAATCAGCTGCTCAATCCATATATGAAAAAGAGGCAATGGCCATCCTGGAAGCACTCAAGAAGTGGAGACACTATCTATGGGGAAACAAGTTGATCATAAAAACAGACCAACAATCTTTGAAGTATATGACTACTCAAATATTAACTGAAGGAGTACAACACAAATTACTCCTCAAACTCCTGGAATATGATTACACAATTGAGTACAAGAAAGGGAGAGAAAATACAGTAGCAGATGCCCTGTCCAGAAGGGATATTGTGCAACATATTGAGTGCAACAATGTGATTGTAGTAATTCCAGCCTGGACTGAAGATGTAATGAAGAGTTATCAAGGAGATTAGGACACTGACAAAATCTTAAAGAAAGTAGCTGCAGATAATGAGGAAACCCCAAAGTTTACCACACATCAAGGCCTATTGAAATACAAAAAACAGAATATATGTTGGAGCTACCTCTGATTTCAGACAACAACTATTGCAGACTTTTCATTCTTTTACAATAGGAGGTCACTCTAGAATTAAAGCTACTTATTTCAGGATCAAGGAAGTATTCTGCTGGCCCAACATGAAGAAGGACATTGAAACTTTTGTCAGTCAGTGTCCAGTCTGTCAGCTCAATAAGGTGGACCACATATATCCTACTGGCCTATTGCAACCTCTTCCTGTGCCTGATATGGATTGGGCTCATATCACCATGGATTTCATCACAGCCCTGCCTAACTCACAAGGGAAGGAGGTCATTCTTGTGGTGGTAGACAGATTTACCAGATATGTACATTTTTTACCATTAGCCCATCCATATTCAGTACAGGCAGTGTTTGACACACAGATGGATAATGTGATTAAGCTACATGGGGTGCCTGTCTGCATTGTATCTGATAGAGACCCAATTTTCACAAGTGATTTATATCAAGAATTATTTAAAGTCTTTGGAGTTAAAATCATATTCAGCACTGCTTCACATCCTCAAACAGATGGTCAGTCAGAAAGGGTAAATCAATGTCTGGAAGCTTACTTGAGAGGCATGGTATTTTAAGAACCAAAAAAGTGGATGAAGTGGTTACCATTGGCAGAGTTATGGTATAATGCAAGCTATCATTCATCCTTGAAATGCACTCCCTTCCAGGCCCTGTATGGTTACAAACCACCACAAATTGGAGAATTTGCTGCAGAACAGTCCCTTTCTCCAGAAGCAACTCTGATAGTATCTCAGAGAGAACACATGGTTCAAAGACTAAAGGCCAATCTAGAACATGCTTAGGGCAGGATCAAGCATTTTGCAGATCAGAAACGCATAAACAGACAATTGGAAGTTGGAGATCTAGTGTTTCTGAAGATACATCCATACACACAAAATGCATTTGGTCTACATGGATCACTCAAACTTAGATCGAAGTTCTATGGGCCATATAAAATTCTGGAAAAAGTAGGTGCAGTTGCTTACAAACTACAATTACCAGAAGGAACAAATATCCAGAAGGAACAAAAAACCATTCCAGTGGCAGTACTTGATCGTAGAGTCATTCAGAGAAACAAGACACCAGTGGGACAGTGCCTAGTTCAATGGGAAAGTCTTGCTCCAGATGATGCCACGTGGGAGGATGCGGCGTTTCTCAACAAAACGTTCCCAGTGCATAAGCTTTTTCGCCTTGAGGACAAGGCGGTCGTCATGGCGGCGACACTGTCAGGATCTAATCCACGCGACTACTGAATAAGGATAAGGAGGCAAGGCAAGTTCGTTAAGCAATGGCGTAGATGCGAGGATACCATTTCGGGCCAGATCAACAGCTCGGATGCAACCTCACCATTTACCCCTTTGTTTAAACTGATCACTATATTGTAACCATTAAACACTGTTAGTTACCACGGTGACCTGGACAAGGACTTATAAGCTGGGCTCCGAGGTGAGATCGGGCAAGCCTGTAATTCGAGAACTAAGCGTAGGTAGATAAGAACCCTAGTTCGTTCGGAAGGCGGGGTATCTGGCCTCACGATCCACCCCTTGTATCCACTTGTTCATGAAATTCCAGTGAATTCGAGTTGAGTTTCCTCCAATCTATTGAATCATCGCATTCCAGGTCTTACACGTTCCCTCTACGACGGGAGAACTGGTGGTGTACCGCCACCATGGCGATGCTGAAACCGACGAAATCCTGTATTTATCCACAAGCACTCGCGGCTGCCGTCCCTGCCGTGACCCAGATTCCCACTAGTACGCCGGCCACCTAGAGGTTCCCCTCGCCCCCCCCCCCCCGACGGTTGGATCATCACATCGACTCTGCCCACCATGACATCACTACTGAATTTGGGGGTAAAGTTCAGATTGAATTTATGAATCAGTTTGGGAATCTGCCCCTCTTAGATCCAACGATTTCGTTGTGCTTATATTATTCCAGTCACAAATTTGGAGGTGGTGTTCAACATAGTTCTGGTCAACTGATTCAGGAAATATTGAGGTTGGGTCTCATATTTTGGTTCGGGAATTTTTCAATCTCCAACGGCTGCGAGTTAGGTAATTTGTTCCCGTGATCTTTCATGCCTCGTATCTTCACGTTTTCAAATTATTCTTACTGACTAATAACCTAATTACAGACTGTTTCAATTTCCGCTCAACAGGTTAGGATTGTAATTGCTAGCTCCTCAACCCAGGATATGGTGTGTTCATTCTAAAATTATACAAGTTTCAATCTTTGAGTAAATTCTTATACATTAGCATTCTTGTGTGTAGTCAGAACTTTGGGTAATTTGTGAGGAAAGAAACAAGATTAGTTTCTTCAAAAACTAACACTCTGTGCATGAACCTGAGCCCTTGAGGACAGAAGAAAGAACACCCATGTTACAGACATCTCATCGTTTCAATACAACCAAATTGTTATCCTCTCAAGTCTCCATAATTCCCTCTTTTTCCCCCTAACCGCTTCCATGTACTTATCTGAGTAAAAATCAAATACTATTTTTAGTTTTGAAAACCCGCTTTTGCCATTTGATATCACCCACATCTATTCTTTTCACCTTGCATGAATTTAAGATCTTACGATCGCCAATTCTGTAATTTATTTAGGTAGTTTTACTATGTTTAGTATTATTTCACAACTATCAAGTCCTACAGCGACATGGTAATGCGACTTTCCATGATTACTGAATTCAGTGAAGCAGAACAGTTTAAATAGCAGTTAGCAAGTTGTGCAATCACCCTGATCCTTCAACAGTTTCATTGGCAATTTACCAGTGAACTTGGTTAGCTTATCGTTCCTCCATTCTTTAAGAGATTCAAAGACCTTGAAGGAGGAGCAAAGTGTGGGAGCTCGATACGTCTCCGTCGTATTTACTTTTCCAGACACTTTTGCCCTTGTTTTGGACTCAAATTTGCATGGTTTGAATGGAACTAACCCGGACTGACGCTGTTTTTAGCAGAACTGCCATGGTGTTATTTTTGTGTAGAAATAAAAGTTATCGGAACGACCTGAAAATCCATGGAGCAACTTTTTAGAATTAAAAAAAAATACTGGCGAAAGAATCAGCATCAGGGGGCCCACACCCTGTCCACGAGGGTGGGGGGCGCGCCCCCTGCCTCGTGGGCCCCCTGGACATCCACCGACCTCAACTCCAACTCCATATATTTGATTTCACAGAGAAAAAATCAGAGAGAAAGTTTCATCATGTTTTACGATACGGAGCCGCCGCCAAACCCTAATCTCTCTCGGGAGGGCTGATCTGGAGTCCATTCGGGGCTCCGGAGAGGGGGATTCATCGCTGTCATCATCATAACCCATCCTCCATCATCAATTTCATGATCCTCACCGTCGTGCGTGAGTAATTCCATCATAGGCTTGCTGGACGGTGACGGGTTGGATGAGATTTACCATGCAATCAAGTTAGTTTTGTTAGGGTTTGATCCCTAGTATCCACTATGTTCTGAGATTGATGTTGCTATGACTTTGCTATGCTTAATGCCTGTCACTAGGGCCTGAGTGCCATGATTTTAGATATGAACCTATTATGTTTTCATGAATATATGTGAGTTCTTGATCCTATCTTGCAAGTCTATAGTCACCTATTATGTGTTATGATCCGACAACTCCGAAGTGACAATAATCGGGATACTTCTCGGTGATGACCGCAGTTTGAGGAGTTCATGTATTCACTCTGTGTTAATGCTTTGGTCTGGTACTCTATTAAAAGGAGGCCTTAATATCCCTTAGTTTCCATTAGGACCCCGCTGCCACGGGAGGGTAGGACAAAAGATGTCATGCAAGTTCTTTTCCATAAGCACGTATGACTATATTCGGAATACATGCCTACAGTACATTGATGAACTGGAGCTAGTTCTGTGTCACCCTATGTTATAACTATTACATGAGGAATCGCATCCGACATAATTATCCATCACTGGTCCAATGCCTACGAGCTTTTCACATATTGTGCTTTGCTTATTTACTTTACCGTTGCCACTATTACAATTACTACAAAACTGCTACTGTTACTTTTTCCACTGTTACTGTTACTTCCATACTACTTTGCTACTAAATACTTTGCTGCAGATACTAAGTTATCCAGGTGTGGTTGAATTGATAACTCAACTGCTAATACTTGAGAATATTCTTTGGCTCCCCTTGTGTCGAATCAATAAATTTGGGTTGAATACTCTACCCTCGAAAACTGTTGCGATCCCCTATACTTGTGGGTTATCAAGACTATTTTCTAGCGCCATTGCCGGGGAGCATAGCTCTATTCTTTGAGTCACTTGGGATTTATATCTGCTGGTCACTATGAGGAACTTGAAAGACGAAAGAACTAAGATTTATCCCTCAACTACGAGGGGAGATAAGGAACTGCCATCTAGCTCTGCACTAGATTCTCCTTCTATTATGAGTAAGCTTGCAACACCTAAACCTGCTTCTGCTATTAATTCTGATATGTCGCATTTTATTGATGATGCCACTTCTGCTATGCATGATACTTATGATGAAACTACTTCTATGCTTGATACTACTATGCCATTGGGTGAATATGTTGATGGACAACTTGCTAGGGTTAGAGAGAATGAAATTATTGAAAATGAAATCATTGAAGATAGTGATGATGAAGGTTCTCCCCCTAAATATGAATTGCGTGTTGTTCCTGAGGGTTATGTTATGGATGAAGAAACTGCTAGAGATTTTCTCTCTTGCAATGATAGATCTGATCTTAAGAAGTTATTAACTAAACTAAAGAAGAAAACTCGAAATGCTAGAATGAAATATGACCCTGCTTTTGCTACTTCACCTATCTTTGTTACTGATAAGGATTATGATTTCTCTGTTGATCCTGAGATAATTACTTTGGTTGAATATGATCCTTTTTATGGCTATGAATCTGAAACTGTTATGGCACATCTTACTAAATTAAATGATATAGCCACCCTGTTCACTAATGATGAGAAATCTTGCTACTATTATATCCTTAAGATATTTCCGTTCTCATTAAAGGGTGATGCTAACACTTGGTTTAATTCTTTTGATCCTGATTGTGTGCATAGTCCCTAGGATATGATTTATTACTTCTCTACTAAATATTTCCCTGCTCATAAGAAACAAGCTGCCTTGAGGGAAATATATAATTTTGTGCAAATTGAAGAAGAGAGTTTCCCACAAGCTTGGGAGAGGCTTCTCCGGTTACTTAATGCTTTGCCTGATCATCCTCTTAAGATAAATGAAATACTTGACATCTTTTATAATGGACTAACCGATGCTTCCAAGGACCACTTGGATAGTTGTGTTGGTTGTGTTTTCAGAGAAAGAACAGTCGACCAAGCTGAATTGCTATTAAATAATATGTTGAATAATGAAAACAATTCGACACTTCCTGAACCAACTCCTGAGCCAATTCCTGAGCCGACCCCTAAACCAACTCCGAAGAATAGGGGAGTTCTATTTCTCAGTCCTGAAGATATGCAAGAGGCAAAGAAATCTATGAAAGAAAAAGGTATTAAAGCTGAAGATGTTAAGAATTTACCTCCTGTTGAATAAATACATGGTCTTAATATACAACCTATTGAAGGAACACATGGTCTTGATAACCCGACACAGGTAGTAAAGGTAAATTCTTTCTATAGATATGATAAAGTTGAAATCCCGTCTACTAAGTTTGCTAGCCAATGCTTGGATGAATTTGATGACTTTATGGCTAGATAAGAAAACTTTAATGCTTATGTTGGTAGAAAATTAAAGAGTAATGCTTACATGATTGGACGCTTGAGTGATTATATGGCTAGAGTTAGAGGTGAACTTAAACTCATTAGTGAATATGCTTCCATGGTTACCACTCAAGCAGAACAAGTACTTAAAGCTCAAAGTGATTTGCTCGATGAATTAAATAATAAACATGACTTTGCTGTTAGAGTGGCTACTAGAAATGGTAAAATGACTCAGGAACCTTTGTATCCTGAAGGCCACCCTAAGATAATTGAGCAAGATTCCCAGAGAAATAACGTAGATGCACCTAGTCCTTCTAAAAAGAAGAATAAGAAAAATGATAGGACTTTGCATGCTTCTAGTGAACCTGTTGTAGACACAACTAAGAATCCTAATGATATTTTTATTTCTGATGCTAAAACACAATCTGGTGATGAACATGAACCTAGTGATAATGTTAATGATAATGTTCATGTTGATGCTCAACCTAGCAATAATAATGATGTAGAGATTGAACCTGTTGTTGATCTTGATAACCCACAATCAAAGAATCAACGTTATAATAAGAGACTTTGTTACTAGGAAACACGGTAAAGAAAGAGAACCATGGGTTCAGAAACCCATGCCTTTTCCTCCTAAGCCATCCAAGAAAAAGGATGATGAGGATTTTGAGTGCTTTGCTGAAATGATTAGACCTATCTTTTTGCGTATGCGTTTAACTGATATGCTTAAAGTAAATCCTTATGCTAAATACATGAAGGATATTATCACAAATAAAAGAAAGATATGAGAAGCTAAAATTTCCACCATGCTTGCTAATTACACTTTTAAAGGTGGAATACCAAAGAAACTTGGAGATCTAGGAGTACCAAGTATACCATGCTCAATTAAAAGAAACTATGTTAAAACTGCTTTATGTGATCTTGGAGCTGGTGTTAGTGTTTTGCCTCTCTCTTTATATCGTAGACTTGAATTGAATAAGTTGACACCTACTGAAATATCTTTGCAAATGGCTGATAAATCAACTGCCATACCCGTCGATATTTGTGAGGATTTGCCTGTTGTGGTTGCAAACGTTACTATTTTAACGGACTTTGTTATTCTTGATATTCCCGAGGACGATAGTATGTCGATTATACTTGGTAGACCCTTTTTGAATACTGCAGGGGCTGTTATTGATTGCAACAAAGGCAATGTCACTTTTCATATTAATGGTAATGAGCATATGGTACACTTTCCGAGGAAACAACCTCAAGTTCACAGTATTAATTCTATTGGAAAAATTCCAACTGTCATTATTGGAGGTTTTGAATTTTCTCTTCCTATTGTCAAGAAGAAATATGATATTCTTATTATTGGGGATGTGCATATCCCCATTGAGGAAACTTAGTGTTATTCTAAATTTCTCCGGTTCCATGTTATTCGGAATGAGTTTGTTAACAAGACTTGATCAACCTTGTTAGTGGATTCCTTTTGATGAGCATGAGATGGATGAAGTTAGAAGGCACAACCTTCTGTACCCTCCTTTTACTTTCTGTTATTTAGTTTAAATAAAGTAAAAATTAGTATTTTCTGTCTGTTTTCTGAATTATCCATGCAATAAAAAAATACCCCGAAAATAAAAGTTCTCCAAATGCCCTGCAAATTTAGTAGGATGTTTTCTAAAATATTTGAGAATATATGGCACTGAGAACACAGGAGGGGGAGCTAGCACCTAGCCACGAGGGTCCAGGGCGCGCCCACCCCTATAGGGCGCGCCCCCTACCTCGTGGCCCCATGGTGGCCCCCTCCACTTATTCCTGCACCCACACACTTCTTCTTCCTCCCAAAAAATCACTATCCAGCTCAAGCACGAGTTCTAGCTCATTTTGCTGCCATTTTCGATCTCCTTGCTCAAAGCTCCATTCACAAAACTGCTTTGGGAGACTGTTCTTTAGTATGTGACTCCTCCAATGGTCCAATTAGTTTTTGTTCTAGTGCTTTATTCATTGCAAATTTTTGCTGCCTAGGTGACCCTGTTCTTGAGCTTGCATGTCAAATTTATATGGTCCCAAGTAATTCTAATGCATGATATAGTCTCTAGGCACTTGTGGGAGTAGTTGCTATCAATTATATTGAGTTTGGTTCACATTTATTTTGAGTTACTAAAAATTTTAGAAAAGATGAAGAGATTTTTCTTGAGGGGCTCTTCTAGCCAAGGCTCTAAGGATAAACAAGCTAAGGAGAATGAAAAGCCCAATTGTAATCTTCCTCGTGTGGCGGAAGTACGGCCGTGTGAATGGCCTTGTGATGATTTCTTGAGAGCAGTCGGGATTCATGATGATTTTTATTCGTTGGTTGATAATGCGGGCCTCACCGACTTCCTCCACGACCTGATCGAACAGTATCTCTTACTCACCAATAGTTTCGTGCAAAATTTCTACTTTTATCCTAAGAAATCACCTCCTTCAGTAGAGTTTCATTTATATGATGTGGCTAGGGAGATGTCACT
Organism: Triticum timopheevii; assembly: GCA_963921465.1. Lineage (NCBI taxonomy): Eukaryota > Viridiplantae > Streptophyta > Magnoliopsida > Poales > Poaceae > Triticum > Triticum timopheevii. The sequence continues at coordinate 166,187,733 of OY997272.1, read as the reverse complement.
ATATGAATTTTGCACGGTTTGCAAGATACCCGGGCAGCTTAGAGGAACCACATCATAAAGACGTGGATGGACTTATTGATACTATTACTGTAGGGGAAATGAGGAAGGTTTCCGATGCAAGAATTACTAGCATACATTTTCCTATTTTACGCTACTTTGCAATATTTGCTAGTCGATGCTTAATTGGTCGCGAAAACTGTGGAAACCTTAGTGTTCCTGATATTATTATTTTGTTCCATGCTTTATTTCGTGATAACTCTGTTAGTATGGGATCTATTATTGCTAAATGATTAAGCCTGATCCGTACAAAGGGTCCCATCTTTGGAGGTATCTATGTTGCACACCTTGCTAAACATTTCAGGATACCTATTAGGCATTTTGAGAAAGAGGAAAAATTGCTGCCCCCTACTTTTCTAGATTATAAGAGCATGGTAGCATATGAGTTTATTGTTAAAAATGATGATAATTTGCTCTTGTATAATTTGAAACTTTATAAGAAACATAGTGAGACTATTATCTTGCATGCACCCTCTTTGTTTGATTTAACAGAAGGGCGTTACCTCGTCTTGCCGGAGGCCGTCTATGCGCTTCGTGGCCAGACATCAGCTCTAGAGCCCGAGACGGAACCACCACTTGACCCTTATCGTCCATCATCTTATCAGTGGGATCCAGAGGAGATCGCCAGCCGGTGGCAGTATGATGACACTCCTCAGTACACCGGAGAGAGTAGCCGTGATCCATGGGCATAGACCAACTTAGGCCAAAAGCCTAAGCTTGGGGGAGTAAGTATTTCTCACCGACATTACATTCATGTTCACACACTCATTCTAGTTGTCGGTGCTCATACTTTTTCATTGTACTATCCATGCTAGTTTAATTTCTTTTTCTAGTTTTCTTCTTGTGTGTTTGATAAACCTTAAGGAAAACCCCAAAAAATTAGTTAGTTTACTTTCCATGCTTGTAGTAATAATTAAAAGAAAACCCAAAAAGATTTCTCGTTCTTCTTTTGCTTGTTGGGAGCTTTCCCGTGTAAATAGTTTTATTTCTTTTCTCTCCTTTGGGGGTCGAGAGGAGAAGACCATAATGAAAATGTTTAGTGGCTCTAATATGCATGATTGTTGATTTAACCAAGAGCCCATATTACCTTGTCTTCTCCCTTGAATTGAATGCTTGTAGATTCTAGCTTAGTCCAATGCACGTGCACTATTATTATTATCCACACCGTTCGGTCGTGCAAGTGAAAGGCAATAATGACAATATATGACGGACTGATTGAGAAGAGAGAAGCTGGTATGAACTCGACCTCTCTTGTTTTTGTAAATATGATTAGTTCATCATTCCTGATTCAGCCTATTACGAATAAACATGTTTGCAATGACAATTAGAGATTATAGTTGCTTATGCCATGCTTAATTAGCTAGGATCTTATAATGGTTTACCTTGCGTGCCAACATGCTATTAAAATGGTTGTGATGTGGTAGGATATGGTGGTATCCTCCTTTGAATGATTCGAGTGACTTGACTTGGCACATGTTCACGCATGTAGTTGAAACAAAATCAACATAGCCTTCACGATATTTATGTTCATGGTGGATTATATCCTACTCATGCTTGCACTCGGTGTTGATTAATTTTAATGCATGTTCATGACTGTTGTCGCTCTCTCAGTTGGTCGCTTCCCAGTCTCTTGCTAGCATTCACCTGTACTAAGCGGGAATACTGCTTGTGCATCCAAACACCATAAACCCCAAAGTTATTCCATATGAGTCCATCATACCTTCCTATATGTGGTATCTACGTGTCGTTCCAAGTAAATTTGTATGTGCCAAACTCCAAACCTTCAAATGAAATTCTGTTTTGTATGCTTGAACATCTCATGTATCAACCAGGGCTGTCTGTATCTTCCATGTTAGGCAGGTTATTCTCAAGAGGAGTGGACTCCGCTCCTCATTCACGAGAAAATGGCTGGTCACCGGGATGCCCAGTCCCATGCTCAAATCAAATCTAAATAATTGCAAACAAAACTCCCCCAGGATTGTTGCTAGTTGGAGGCACCCATTGTTTCAGGCAAGCCATGGATTGATGCTTGTTGGTGGTGGGGGAGTATAAACTTTACCATTCTGTTTGGGAGCCTCCTATAATGTGTGTAGCAGGAAGATATCGAGATCTCTTAGTTGTTATGTTGACAGTAAAAGTATACCGCTCAAAATGTTATTTATCTCTATTTTAAAATTGAGCTCTGGCACCTCTACAAATCCCTGCTTCCCTCTGCGAAGGGCCTATCTATTTACTTTTATGTTGAGTCATCACCCTCTTATTAAAAAGCACCCGCCGGAGAGCACCGCTGTCATTTGCATGCATTACTATTAGTTTATATTAGCTATGACAATGACTGGATCTCTTTTACGATGAATTATAATGTTTAGTCAGTCCTTGATCTTTAAAGGTGCTCTACATTTATGTTTTGCGGTCTCAGAAAGGGCTAGTGAGATACCATCTTGTTATATCATATTATGATTGTTTTGAGAAAGTGTTGTCATCCGAGATTTATTATTATTGCTCGCTAGTTGACTATGCCATTGATATGAGTAAACATGAGACCTAAGTGTTATTGTGAATATGGTTAGTTCATAATCTTTGCTGAAAACTTGAATGCTGGCTTTACATATTTGCAACAAGAAGAGCAAATAGAGTTTGTAAAAGTTTTTCTTTATCAGTTTGTCAACTAAATTGCTTGAGGACAAGCAAAGGTTTAAGCTTGGGGGAGTTAATACGTCTTCGTCGTATCTACTTTTCCAAACCCTTTTGCCCTTTTTTTGGACTCTAATTTGCATGTTTGAATGGAACTAACCCGGACTGACGCTGTTTTCAGCAGAACTGTCATGGTGTTATTTTTGTGTAGAAATAAAAGTTCTCGGAATGACCTGAAAATCCACGGAGCAACTTTTCAGAATTAATAAAAAATACTGGCAAAAGAATCAGCGTCAGGGGGCCCACACCCTGTCCACGAGGGTGGGGGCGCGCCCCCTGCCTCGTGGGCCCCCTGGAAGTCCATCGATCTCAACTCCAACTCCATATATTTGCTTTTGCGGAGAAAAAAAATCAAAGAGAAAGTTTCATTGCGTTTTATGATACGAAGCCGCCGCCAAGCCCTAATCTCTCTCGGGAGGGCTGATCTGGAGTCTGTTTGGGGCTCCGGAGAGGGGGATTCGTCATCGTCGTCATTGAGGGAGTCCTGGATTAAGGGGTCCTCGGATAGCCAAACTATATACTTTCGCCGGACTGTTGGACTATGAAGAAACAAGATTGAAGACTTTGTCCCGTGTCCGAATGGGACTCTCCTTTGCGTGGAAGGCAAGCTTGGCAATTCGGATATATAGATCTCCTTCTCTGTAGCTGACTCTGTGTAACCCTAGCCCCCTCCGGTGTCTATATAAACTGGAGGGTTTAGTCTGTAGGACAAGAACATCATAATCATAGGCTAGCTTCCAGGGTTTAGCCTCTACGATCTCGTGGTAGATCACCTCTTGTAATACTCATATCCTCAAGATCAATCAAGCAAGAAGTAGGGTATTACCTCCGTCGAGAGGGCCCGAACCTGGGTAAACATCGTGTCCCCGCCTCCTGTTACCATTAGCCTTAGACACACAGTTCAGGACCCCCTACCCGAGATTTGCCGGTTTTGACACCGACATTGGTGCTTTCATTGAGAGTTCCACTGTGCCATCACGATAAGGCTTGATGGCTCGCCTTGTTGTCAAGGACAACATTACCTCTGGGGGAGCACTGGCTGTAGGCCAGACTCTCCGGCTGGGCGGCTTCGTCATGACCGCCCCGTTCGGCCGCCACGCCGACGATGACTTCTCAGGTCATCAAGAACAGCCTCCACATCAGCTCGGAATTCACCGAGAAGATGGATCCAATGGAGCTCTCCTCCCTGAACAAGCTCTTGGATCGCATCGCCGCCAGTCACTATGGACTATGATCGGATCGGGCTTAAACCCGACCAAAGGGAGATTAACTCTCCGCCGACCACCCATCAGATAGCGGTGGTGGAGGAACAAAGCAGTGATTCTTCCTCTATTTTGAGGACGAACTATGTCCGGATTCCCGAGCTCTCCGAGACGGATACCCATTTACGGGAGGACATGGACCAGGCTCTGAAATTAGAATCGGGCAGCCGGCCACAAATACTGGGCAACATCCCGAAGTCCAAGCTGCCAAGCTCGGGAGCTCCTTTGCCCCTGGGTCTCAGATCAGGTCAGGATTTGGACTTAAATCTACCCACCCACCCAGCACAAGTGATCTTTCCCACATTAGAAAAGAGCCCCAAGAGGCAGTACATCACTTCTGGGCCAGATTCCTCCTTGTAATGAGCAAGATTAAGGATTGTCGCGAGGAAGACGCAATCTCATTCTTTTGCAAAAATTGCATGGACAAGGGAATTCTCAATGCCATAAGTCGCCATGACATAGCACACTTCACCGACATGGCGGCCATAGTACAGAAGTACTGTGCGATGAAAAGCGCCTGGAAAACCCAAAGAAAATTCTGGGATCCTCCGGCTCTCACTAAACCCCTCGTCCGAACTAAAAGGGTGTGCTCTCGCAAGTCACCCAATCCAATTACAAAGAAGCCAAATCCCTCTATAGAGCGTGGAACCATATTGGAGGGATGGCTCAACAGGCCATGCAAAATTCACAGCACACCGGACATCATATCAACACACAGCCTTAGAGCATGTTGGATACTCTGGCAGGTGGCCAAGAGCGGCGAGGGTCTCCTCATTAACAATACCACAGAGCACCATCCCGCGGAGAATAACAATACAGTACTGACAGTCTTCGAGACTTTTGCCTCAAACAATAGGCGTAAGTGAGCACTCCGCAGCCTCGCCGAAGTCTGCCACGTTGCAGCAATAAATCCGTGGAATGACACGGCCATAACCTTAAATGCCAATGACGAACCTCAATTCCGAATAGTCCGAGCACCAGCCGCTTTGGTCCTTAGTCCAATTGTGGACGGCTTCCGGCTTACTAAAGTTCTCATGGATAGTGGCAGCGGATTAAACCTCATCTACGAGGAAACTCTTAACAAAATGGAAATAGACAAGAGCCGCATTGAGCAAAGCAGCACGACCTTCAGAGGTATCATCCCTAGTCGGGAGGCACGATGTGCGGGAAAAATCACACTGGATGTGGTATTTGGCACACCGGAGAATTATAGGTCCGAAGAAATTACATTCCAAGTGGCCCCGTTCGGTAGCGGATACCACACCCTTTTAGGGCGGGATGCATTCACGAGCTTCCAAGCTATACCCCATTACGGGTACACGAAGCTCAAGACGCCTGGGCCCAATGGAATCATCACTCTAGCTAGTGATCCGGACATAGCACTCCGCGCCAAAAATAAAACCGCCGCACTAGCCATGGAGGAATTATCCGAAGCTCTCGCAGCCGAAGAATTAACTGCGCTGCGCTCCAAAGTGGACAGGGACGACGTGATACTCGACAAACGACCCAAGTCCACCTCTTTTAAACCAGCAGACAAAATAGTCAAATTCCAGGTCCACCCAACGGACCCTACAAAAACATCATCAATTGGGGTACAATTGAACCCCACAATAGACGCCGCACTACAAGAGTTCTTGCACGAGAATTGGGACATCTTCGTCTGGCATCCTTCAGACATGCCAGGTATCCCACGCAGGCTGGCCGAGCATAGTCTAAACATACTAAAGGGATACAAGCCAGTCAAGCAGACTCTTCGGCGCTTTTCAGAACCTAAGCGACAAGCCATGGGAGAAGAGCTAGCCAAGCTACTCGAGGCCGGATTCATCAGAGAAATAAAACATCTGGACTGGCTAGCAAACCTGGTGATGGTACCAAAGAAGGAAAAATCCTGGCGCCTATGCGTCGATTTCAAGGACCTCAATAAGGCTCGCCCTAAGGATCCCTTTCCCCTCCCCCGCATCGATCAAATCATCGACGCTACCGCAGGACATGACTCATTGTGTTTCCTCGACGCATACTTCGGATACCATCAAATCAAGATGGCGGAGTCCGATCAAGCTGCAACGGCATTCATCACTCCATACGGCCCCTTCTGTTTTAACACCATGCCTTTCGGGCTCAAAAACGCCGGTGCAACCTATCAACGCATGATTCAGACATGTCTGGAAACACAAATCGACAAAACAGTGGAGGCATACGTAGATGATGTGGTCATCAAAACCAGACACGTCGAATCTTTAATAGACGACTTGAGGCTTACGTTCGACAATCTCCGAACATATGACATCAAGCTCAATCCAGAAAAATGCGTTTTCGGTGTACCTGCTGGAAAGCTCTTGGGCTTTATCATTTCCAATAGAGGAATTGAAGCAAATCCGGCTAAAATCCGAGCTTTGTCACAGTTGGCTACCCCAACAGACCTCAAGCAAATCCAGAAATTAACTGGATGCGTGGCTGCTTTAAGCCGCTTTATCTCCCGATTAGGAGAAAAGGCACTACCTCTCTATCGCCTTCTTTGACGCACCAAACAGTTCGAGTGGACGGACGCGGCTACGGCCGGACTGGAGGAAATAAAGGCCCTCTTGGCCACCAATCCAATCCTGGCCGTGCCAAATATCGGTGAACCTATGCTGTTATATATAGCTGCAACACACCATGTTGTAAGCGCAGTGCTCGTCGTCGAACGAGAGACAGACGGACATAAGTTCCCGCTTCAAAAACTGGTATACTAAGTATCCACTGTCCTCACTCCATGCAAGTCACGGTACCCACATTATCAAAAGATAGCATACACGGTCTTCATGGCATCCCAAAAACTTCAACACTACTTTCAAGAGTGTTCAATCACGATGGCCTCCGAAGTACCACTCAATGACATAATAAATAACCGCGATGCCACGGGCCGGATTGCTAAATGGGCTATCGAGCTCCTCCCGTTCGACATAACAGACAAACCACGGCGAGCCATTAAGTTGCAAGTACTAGCTGACTTTGTCGTCGAATGGACAGAAGCCGAACTCCCTAAAGAGTACGTCACGTACTCCAATTGGATCATGCGCTTTGACGGCTCTAAGATGCTGGCTGGTCTAGGGGCAGGCGTTGTCCTGACATCCCCCACCGGAGATATAGTCCAATACGTACTCCAAATACTATACACAAATTCCAACAATGCAGCCGAATATGAGGCTCTGTTGCATGGTCTTCGGATGGCAGTCTCCATGGGCATTCAACACCTAGAAGTGCGTGGGGATTCAAACCTTGCAATATCTCAAATAAATGGAGACTTTGACGCAAAGGACCCAAAAATGGCGGCCTACCGCAGTGCCGTACTCAAAATGTTAGCTCGGTTCGAGGGGATCGAATTCCACCATGTGGTCCGAGAAAACAATCAAGCGGCAGATATCCTCGCCCGCATCAGCGCTAAGCGCGACCCCGTCCCACCTAATATCTTTTTGGAAAGGCTGTTCAAGCCATCCGTGGTGTGGGAAGGGGAGACCGGCAATACCAGTCCGGATCCGAACACAACCCCAGATCCCGAACACTCTGACGTAATCGGAGGCCCCGCCACTGAAATAACACCTTCGGCCCACGTGATTATGACTGTCATCGCCCCGTGGACAGAACCCTTCTTAGCCTACCTAAATAGGCAAGAACTTCCTGAGGACCAAAATGAGGCACGTTGCATTGTGTGGCGCTCTAAAGCCTACAAGGTCCACGAGGGAGAGCTTTATAAGAAAAGCGCGACTGGAGTGCTCCAAAGGTGCATCTCCGAAGAGGAAGGGCGGCAGCTCTTGGCCAAAATTCATGCTGGACTCAGAGGCCACCACGCCGTAGCTCGGGCACTCATAAGCAAGGCCTTCCGTATAGGTTTGTACTAGCCAACAGCCCGGGCAGACGCACAGGACCTTGTCCAACATTGCGTCGGTTGCCAGCCTTTTGCAAATCAAAGCCATATGCCACCTACCGCTCTCCAAACAATCCCCGTAACTTGGCCCTTTGCGGTGTAGGGGCTCGATATGGTTGGACCCCTTAAAGGAGGAAGCCATAAGAAGAAATACTTGTTGGTCATGGTGGATAAATTCACCAAATGGATAGAAGCCAAACCAGTTAAAACGGCCGAGTCCGGACTAGTGATAGACTTCATATCCGGGGTCATACACCGTTACTGTGTCCCCCATAGCATCATCACCGATAACGGCTCAAACTTCAAAGCTGACGAGGTGAAAACTTGGTGCGGCAAAATGGGCATAAAGCTCGATTATGCCTCCGTATTGGATCATGCGCTTTGACGGCTCTAAGATGCTGGCTGGTCTAGGGGCAGGCGTTGTCCTGACATCCCCCACCGGAGATATAGTCCAATACGTACTCCAAATACTATACACAAATTCCAACAATGTAGCCGAATATGAGGCTCTGTTGCATGGTCTTCGGATGGCAGTCTCCATGGGCATTCAACACCTAGAAGTGCGTGGGGATTCAAACCTTGCAATATCTCAAATAAATGGAGACTTTGACGCAAAGGACCCAAAAATGGCGGCCTACCGTAGTGCCGTACTCAAAATGTTAGCTCGGTTCGAGGGGATCGAATTCCACCATGTGGTCCGAGAAAACAATCAAGCGGCAGATATCCTCGCCCGCATCAGCGCTAAGCGCGACCCCGTCCCACCTAATATCTTTTTGGAAAGGCTGTTCAAGCCATCCGTGGTGTGGGAAGGGGAGACTGGCAATACCAGTCCGGATCCGAACACAACCCCAGATCCCGAACACTCTGACGTAATCGGAGGCCCCGCCACTGAAATAACACCTTCGGCCCACGTGATTATGACTGTCATCGCCCCGTGGACAGAACCCTTCTTAGCCTACCTAAATAGGCAAGAACTTCCTGAGGACCAAAATGAGGCACGTTGCATTGTGTGGCGCTCTAAAGCCTACAAGGTCCACGAGGGAGAGCTTTATAAGAAAAGCGCGACTGGAGTGCTCCAAAGGTGCATCTCCGAAGAGGAAGGGCGGCAGCTCTTGGCCAAAATTCATGCCGGACTCAGAGGCCACCACGCCGTAGCTCGGGCACTCATAAGCAAGGCCTTCCGTATAGGTTTGTACTAGCCAACAGCCCGGGCAGACGCACAGGACCTTGTCCAACATTGCGTCGGTTGCCAGCCTTTTGCAAATCAAAGCCATATGCCACCTACCGCTCTCCAAACAATCCCCGTAACTTGGCCCTTTGCGGTGTAGGGGCTCGATATGGTTGGACCCCTTAAAGGAGGAAGCCATAAGAAGAAATACTTGTTGGTCATGGTGGATAAATTCACCAAATGGATAGAAGCCAAACCAGTTAAAACGGCCGAGTCCGGACTAGTGATAGACTTCATATCCGGGGTCATACACCATTACTGTGTCCCCCATAGCATCATCACCGATAACGGCTCAAACTTCACAGCTGACGAGGTGAAAACTTGGTGCGGCAAAATGGGCATAAAGCTCGATTATGCCTCCGTCTATCACCCCCAAACAAACGGTCAAGTCGAACGAGCAAATGTTCTTATTATGAGCGGCATCAAACCCAGACTAGCGCGATCCTTGAAAGAATCAGATATGCACTGGGTCGAGGAGCTCGACTCCGTACTATGGGGGCTGCGGACCATGCCAAATCGCACAACCGGGTACACACCATTTTTTATGGTGTACGGCGCAGAGGCAGTGCTACCCTGCGATATCATCCATGACTCACCTCGAGTGCGCATGTATGAAGAGAGAGAAGCCGAGCTGGATCGGCAGGACAACTTAGATGCCCTGGAGGAGGAGCGCGACGTCGCAAAGGCCTGTTCCGCATTCTATCAACAGCAGGCTCGAAGGTTTCAAACCAGAGAAGTACGGGCCAAAACTTATAACATTGGCGAACTCGTTCTACGCCTACCAGAGAAGAAAAAGGACAAGCTCAAGCCCAAGTGGGAGGGTCCCTTCATCATTGATAAAGTTCTCACCTGAGGAGCGTACCATCTGCGTGATGCATCAGATAATCAACTCGAGCCGAACCCATGGAACGCGGCCAGACTCCGAAGATTCTATGCCTAGTGCCGAACTCTGTGTTTGTCTCCTTACCTTCGTCTTCCTTTTTAAGTTATATCCTCTCTCTCTTTCTTTTCTTATATATAGCCTTAAAAGCTTCAAGTATGCTTTGACCGCACACTCCTGCCGCGCTACGCGCGCTCAATATACCTGGGGGCTTCTTATATAGAAGCTTAATATAATTATCTTCTGGGCTTTATGCCCACCACATATGCGTCATTCCTCCATATGTACCTTTTTTCACCACTATATGCATCGATATGACTTAAGTTTTGGCCAAGCTGGGTTGCCTGGCTCTTGTGTTTATGCCCTACGTTCTCGTTAATTCGGCTAGGGCATAAGGGGAGCACCTCTGCGATTGTTACTGCCGGGTCAGCCGGATGTGTACCTCAGACTGGGTGAAGCCGAAAGCTAGCATTCTTAAGGGAATATTCAATCGGTGAACAAAAGGTGTCTTTTACTTATTGCAAAACATGCCCCCCAAATGCTTATATCCTGCGTCGTTTTTCACAGTTCGGACATGCACATCAATGCATGCGTACCCAGGGAAAGGAACCCTTAACGGAACTATTCTCCCTAGAAGATGTTTCTTACTATCCATGTAATATAACATAGCTAGTTGGGTACTTGTCTATTCAAGCACTTATGACCCCTACGCCTGGTTTCCACGCGTGCACCGGTTTTTACATAACTGAGCGGGTATTCGGATACACTCCGGACTGTCGGGTCCAGAGGTTGAAGCGAAAAGGTCCGCCAAGACAAATGATTTACAATCTGGCTAGGGACAAAATATGTCCTTTGAAGTACAAAGTCACTTAGACTGACTAAACTCTTCTTCTATACCATCCAACAGGCTGTCTAGCCTACAATCCTGTTGGGAATACTTTGCGGCTAATGCTACCTGGTCATATACCAGACTAACGAGGATCTCTTTCCCATCTGACCCTACAGGTCCGACCTCGGCCATGTGGTTTGGGTCAGTTTTGGTGTATCGTGTCTTCACCATGGCCTAGGCCTCCCTTGCACCTTGTCGGCAGGCTGATATCTTCCATAATCGGAAGCGCCGCCGCACTACCTTGAGCATCTCCATGAGCTCTCCCATGCCTATGGGTAGGGATGCGGACGGCCACAAGGCCTCGGCAATACCCTGCATCACCTGCCGAATTTGTTTGTGCAGTTGTGAGACTCTTGTAGAAGATCGCCTGCACATTCGGGCATCTCCTCTTCGGGACGACCTGTCAGCATACCTATAGACATAATTATGTTAGCCTGCTTCTTCGCCGAACTTTATAAAAGTTCGTTCGAGCACTTACTAAAAATGCTGCGTCGAAGCCTCTTATTCTCCTTCACGGAGTCAGCAAGTTGGGCACAAACATCTTTTAATTCAACGTCCAGCTGGGTCTTTGCGTCCTGGAGATCATTCTTCTCCCGTATAACCTTTGTAAGCACGCGCTCGCCAGCCTTTAGCTGTCGTTGAGCATGTTGTTCATCCTCCGAATACGATCTCCGGATTACCTCCGGGATTGTCTGCAGAATCTATTGTTAGATTTGCATGCATGCCGAATACAAACTGGTATATGCCAGTATATTCTTTTCGATCAAGACAAGTATTACCAGACGAGGCCTTCTTGGACTCCTCCATTCCGGCGACTGCGGCCCGTAGCTGGGCTTTGCACTGCTCCAGCACTTTAGATAGCTGGGTATTCTTCTCTGTAAGAACCTATGCATATAATTGTCCTTAAATCAGTTGTGCCAACTGTTTCAAGTCTTAGGGGCTACTGATATACATACTTATCAAATTTTCTTACCCGTATATCCTTTACATACTGGTCCGTGGCTCTGGCGAGGCCATCTTGAGCAGCTCGGATGTACGTGTCCCCTGAGTTGAAGGCATTGAATGCCTCTTCAGAGAAATTAGGGTCACGTAGTGTGGCCCACCGGCGCCTATGATTCGTGGCGCTTTCCACTTCAGAGTTCGTAGCAGAGAATCTATCCACATCCTCTATAGGAGGATCGTCCGGTGTTGTCCCCACGTTGACCTCCGCCCTTGAGTCCGGCTGGTGGAGGCGTGACCGGCAGACTCTACGGATATAGTCCGGCGAGCGCTTTTTCTGCCAGGAAATCGTGGACATTGTTATATTTTAACAATGATAATTACGTAGCAGGCTTTTAATCATACCTTTGCAACGGCGTCTGGGTCCTGACCGCCTTCCTTTTAAGCCTATTCGGCTTCGGTGCCCCTTGTTGACGAGTCACCGCGGGTTCGGCGTGGCGTCCCGATGGCCTTCGCTGTAAAATGCAATACATGTGCGGTGGGTAAGGCGCAAAGAGGGAATCCTTCTTGGAAGTTGGGACTCCGGTTTTACTTACATGTGATACAGGGAGTAGGCCAAGATAATCAGATATGATGGCCACCAAGGCACCATCGCAGCTTAACTGATAAAATATCCTGTCGACGAGCTCCCCAAATATGTCTGGATCTTCTTTAAGTCCGGGGTCGAGGGCCCGGTCGGGGTCCTCTGGCTGTGGAGACGGGCTGTGAACCTCCCTCATAGCTTTTCGCACTTCCTGCTATGAATTGACAAGGTAAATATTTGTGCTAAAGAACACGGGAAAGACTAGAATAAAAAAAGATAGCAGCTCACCCAGCTTGGGGGGTTGTACATGGAGAATCCATCCCGTGGCTTAATACGGATGAACTCCTCTTCTTCTCCTTTGTACAAATCGGACAGTATTTTCACCAGAGCGGCGGTGGAGTCTGGACCTTTATGGCGGCAGCGGGTGGCATCGTCTTCTCTGAAGTGCCACATGGGTTTCCCCCGATATTGAAGTGGCTGCACTCCCCACATTATACATATTGACATAACCTCAATTATTGTCAGTCTTGATTTGGCCAGTGTCTTTATCCTGTCCATCAGGAAAAGGATCTCTCTGTTGTCTTCCTCCTGGGGGCTCCAGGGGCGCCAGCTATGGTGTTTCTTCAACGGGGCATTTGCAAACTCAGGAAGGCCCAACCGAATAGGGTCCGGAAGGGGGACTTCTGTTGGGGAACGTAGTAATTTCAAAAAAATTCCTATGTACACGCAAGATCATGGTGATGGCATAGCAACGAGAGGGGAGAGTGTTGTCCACGTACCCTCGTAGACCGTAAGCGGAAGCGTTATGACAACGCGGTTGATGTAGTCGTACGTCTTCATGATCCGACCGATCCAAGTACCGACCGTACGGCACCTCCGAGTTCAGCACACGTACAGCTCGATGACGATCCCCGGACTTCGATCCAGCAAAGTGTCGGGGATGAGTTCCGTCAGCACGACGGTGTGGTGACGATGATGATGCTCTTTCGGCGCAGGGCTTCGCCTAAACTCCGCGACGATATGACCGAGGTGGAATATGGTGGAGGGGGGCACCGCACACGGCTAAGGAACGATCCGTAGATCAACTTGTGTGTTCTAGGTTGCCCCCCTGCCCCCGTATATAAAGGAGCAAGGGAGGGGGTGGTCGGCCTAGGAGGAGGCGCACCAAGGAGGAGTCCTACTCCCACCGGGAGTAGGATTCCCCCCTTCCAAGTAGTAGGAGTAGGAGTCAAGGAAAGGGGGAAGAGAAGAGAAGGAAGGAGGGGGCGGAGCCCCTCCCCCTAGTCCAATTCGGACTAGGCCTTGGGGGGGGGGGGCGCCCAACCTCTCCTCTCTCTTTCCCCTAAAGCCCAATAAGGCCCATATACTCCCTGGCGAATTCCCGTAACTCTCCGGTACTCCGAAAAATACCCGAATCACTCGGAACCTTTCCGAACTCCGAATATAGTCGTCCAATATATCGATCTTTACGTCTTGACCATTTCGAGACTCCTCGTCATGTCCACGAGCTCATCCAGGACTCCGAACTCCTTCGGTACATCAAAACTCATAAACTCATAATATAACCGTCATCGAAACCTTAAGCGTGCGGACCCTACGGGTTCGAGAACTATGTAGACATGACCTAGAACTATTCTCGGTCAATAACCAATAGCGGAACCTGGATGCCCATATTGGCTCCTACATATTCTACGAAGATCTTTATCAGTCAAACCGCATAAGAACATACGTTGTTCCCTTTGTCATCGGTATGTTACTTGCCCGAGATTCGATCGTCGGTATCCAATACCTAGTTCAATCTCGTTACCGGCAAGTCTCTTTACTCGTTATGTAATGCATCATTCCGTAACTAACTCATTAGCTACATTGCCTGCAAGGCTTATAGTGATGTACATTACCGAGAGGGCCCAGAGATACCTCTCCGACAATTGGAGTGACAAAACCTAATCTTGAAATACGCCAACCCAACATGTACCTTTGGAGACACCTGTCGTACTCCTTTATAATCACCCAGTTACGTTGTGACGTTTGGTAGCACCCAAGTGTTCCTCCGGTAAACGGGAGTTGCATAATCTCATAGTTACAGGAACATGTATAAGTCATGAAGAAAGCAATAGCAATATACTAAACGATCAAGTGCTCGGAATGGGTCATGTCAATCACATCATTCTCCTAATGATGTGATCCCGTTAATCAAATGACAACTCTTTTGTCCATGGCTAGGAAACATAACCATCTTTGATAAACGAGCTAGTCAAGTAGAGGCATACTAGTGACACTATGTTTGTCTATGTATTCACACATGTATTATGTTTCCGGTTAATACAATTCTAGCATGAATAATAAACATTTATCATGATATAAGGAAATAAATAATAACTTTATTATTGCCTCTAGGGCATATTTCCTTCAGTCTCCCACTTGCACTAGAGTCAATAATCTAGTTCACATCGCCATGTGATTTAACACCAATATTCACATCTATATGCGATTAATACCCATAGTTCACATCATCATGTGATCAACACCCAAAGGGTTTGTTCACATCGCTGTGTGATTAACACCCAAAGAGTACTTAGGTATGATCATGTTTTGCTTGTGAGAAAAGTTTAGTCAACGGGCCTGTCATATTCAGAGCCGTATGTATTTTGCAAATATTCTATGTCTACAATGCTCTGCATGGAGCTACTCTAGCTAATTGCTCCCACTTTCAATATGTATCCAGATTGAGACTTAGAGTCATCTGGATCAGTGTAAAAGCTTACACCGATGTAACTCTTTACGACGGGCTCTTTCATCACCTCCATAATCGAGAAATATTTCCTTAGTCCTTACTAAGGATATTCTTGACCAATGTCTAGGGATCTACTCCTAGATCACTATTGTACTCCCTTGCCAAATTCAGTGCGAGGTATACAATAGGTCTGGTACATAGCATAGCATACTTTATAGAACCTATGACTGAGGCATAGGGAATGACTTTCATTCTCTTTTCTATTTTCTGCCGTGGTCGGGATTTCAGTCTTACTCAATTTCACACCTTTGCAACACAGGCAAGAACTCTTTCTTTGACTGTTCCATTTTGAACTATTTCAAAATCTTGACAATGTATGTACTCATTGAAAATCTTATCAAGCGTCTTGATCTATCCCAATAGATCTTGATGCTCAATATGTAAGTAGCTTTACTGAGGTCTTTCTTTTGAAGAACTCCTATTCAAGTATCCTTTCATGCTATCCAGAATTTCTATATCATTTCCAATCAACAATATGTCATCCACATATAATATTAGAAATGCTACAGAGCTCCCACTCACTTTCTTGTAAATACAGGCTTCTCAAAAAGTCTGCATAAAACCATATCCTTTGATCAACTTATCAAAGCGTATATTCCAACTCCGGGAGGCTTGCACCAGTCCATAAATGGATCGCTGGAGCTTGCACACTTTGTTAGCACCTTTAGGATTGACAAAACCTTCTGGTTGCATCATATACAACTCTTCTTTAATAAATCCATTAAGGAATGCAGTTTCGATATCCTTTTGCCAGATTTCATAAAATGTGGCAATTGCTAACATGATTCGGACAGACTTAAGCATCGCTACAGTTGAGAAAATCTCATTGTAGTCAACACTTTGAACTTGTCGAAAACCTTTTTGCGACAAGTCGAGCTTTGTAGATAGTAACACTACTATCAGTATCTGTCTTCCTCTTGAAGATCCATTTATACAATATGGCTTGCCGATCATCGGGCAAAGCCACCAAAGTCCACACTTTGTTCTCATACATGGATCTCATCTCATATTTCATGGCCTCAAGCCATTTCGCGGAACCTGGGCTCATCATCGCTTCCTCATAGTTCGTAGGTTTATCATGGTCTGGTAACATGACTTTCAGAACAGGATTACCGTACCACTCTAGTGCGGACCGTACTCTGGAAGACCTATGATGTTCTGTAGTAACTTGATCAGAAGTTTCATGATCATCATCATTAGCTTCCTCACTAATTGGTGTAGGAATCACTGGAACATATTTCAGTGATGAACTATTTTCCAATTCAGGATAAGGTACAGTTACCTCATCAAGTTCTACTTTCCTCCCACTCACTTCTTTCGAGAGAAACTCCTTCTCTAGAAAGGATCCATTTTGAGCAACGAATATCTTGCCTTCGGATCTGTGATAGAAGGTGTACCCAACAGTTTCCTTTGGGTATTCTATGAAGATGCACTTCTCCAATTTGGGTTTGAGCTTATCAGGATGAAACTTTTTCACACAAGCATCGCAGCCCCAAACTTTAAGAAACGACAACTTGGATTTCTTGCTAAACCACAGTTCATATGCTGTCGTTTCAATGGATTTAGATGGTGCCCTTTTAACGTGAATGCAGCTGTCTCTAATGCATAACCCCAAAACAATAGTGGTAAATCAGTAAGAGACATCATAGATCGCACCATATCCAATAAAGTGCGGTTACGATGTTTGGACACACCATAACGTTGTGGTGTTCCAGGTGGCGTGAGCTGTCAAACTATTCCACATTGTTTTAATTGAAGACCAAACTCGTAACTCAAATATTCGTCTCCGCGATCAGATCGCAAAAACTTTATTTTCTTGTTATGATGATTTTTCCACTTCACTCTGAAATTCTATGAACCTTTCAACTATTTCAGACTTATGTTTCATCAAGTAGATAAACCCGTATCTGCTCAAATCATCTTGTGAAGGTCAGAAAATAACGATACTTTCCACGAGCATCAACACTCATTGGATCTTATACATCGGTATGTATTATTTCCAATAAGTCAGTAGCTTGTTCCATTGTTCCGGAGAATGGAGTTTTAGTCATCTTGCCCAAAAGGCATGGTTCGCAAGCATCAAATGATTCATAACCAAGTGATTCTGAAGATCCATCTTTATGGAGTTTCTTTATGTGCTTTACACCGATATGACCCAAACGGCAGTGCCACAAATAAGTTGCACTATCATTATTAACTTTGGATCTTTTGGCATCAATATTATGAATATGTGTATCACTACGATCGAGATCCAACAAACTATTTTCATTGGGTGTATGACCATTTAAAGGTTTTATTCATTTAAACAGAACAACATTTATTCTCTGACTTTAAATGAATAACCGTATTGCAATAAACATGATCAAATCATATTCATGCTCAACGCAAACGCCAAATAACATTTATTTAGGTTTAACACTAATCCCGAAAGTATAGGGAGTGTGCGATGATGATCATATCAATCTTGGAACTACTTCCAACACTCATCGTCACTTCCCCTTCAACTAGTCTCTGTTTATTCTGTAACTCCTGTTTCGAGTTACTAATCTTAGCAACCGAACAAGTATCAAATACTCAGGGGCTACTATAAACACTAGTAAGGCACACATCAATAACATGTATATCAAATATACCCTTGTTCACTTTGCCATCCTTCTTATCCACAAAATATTCAGGGCATTCCTGCTTCCAGTGACCATTTCCTTTGCAGTGTAAGCACTCAGTTTCAGTCTTTGGTCCAGCTTTGGTCTTCTTCACGGGTGAGGGAGTCCTGGACTAGGGGGTGTCCGGATAGCCGGACTATCATCATCAGCCGGACTCCAAGACTATGAAGATACAAGATTGAAGACTTCGTCCCGTGTCCGAATGGGACTTTCCTTGGAGTGGAAGGCAAGCTTGGCGATACAGATATGTAGATCGCCTACCATTGTAACCGACTCTGTGTAACCCTAGCCCTCTCCGGTGTCTATATAAACCGGAGGGTTTTCGTCCGTAGGACACACAACCATTACAACAATCATACGATAGGCTAGCTTTTAGGGCTTAGCCTCCTTGATCTCGTGGTAGATCCACTCTTGTACTACCCATATCATCAATATCAATCAAGCAGGAGTAGGGTTTTACCTCCATCGAGAGGGCCTGAACCTGGGTAAAAACATCGTGTCCCTTGTCTCCTGTTACCATCCGCCTAGACGCACAGTTCGGGACCCCCTACCCGAGATGCGTCGGTTTTGACACCGACATTGGTGCTTTCATTGAGAGTTCCTCTGTGTCGTCACCGGTAGGCTTGATGGCTTCTTCAATCGACAACAACGCCGTCTAGGGTGAGACCTTTCTCCCCGGACAGATCTTCGTGTTCGGCGGCTTTGCACTGCGGGCCAATTCACTTGGCCATCTGGAGCAGATTGAAAGCTACGCCCCTGGCCATCAGGTCAGATTTGGAAGCCTAAACTTCACGGCCGACATTCACGGAGAATTGATCTTCGACGGATTTGAGCCACAGCCGAGCATGCTGCACTGTCACGATGGGCATGATCTAGCTCTGCCGCCGGACAGTACCTTGGAGGCTGCACACGAATCCGCTCCGACCCATAGCTCGGAGCCGACCACGCAGATCGAGGACCGGTGGCTGGACACTGCCTCGGGAGCTGCAACCTCTACGGCGATGGAGCCGAATACTGACCTTGTCCCTTATAAAGCTCGTGACTCCGAGGTGCCGAACTCCTTGCCGGACTCCGAACCTCCTACGCCCCTACCGATCGAATCCGATTGGGAGCCGATCATGGAGTTCACCGCTGCGGACATCTTTCAGCACTCGCCCTTTGACGACATCCTGAACTCGCTAAAGCATCTCTCGTTATCGGGAGAGCCCTGGCCGGACTGCGGTCAGGATGGTTGGGATGCGGACGATGAAGAAATTCAAAGCCCACCCACCACCCACTTTGTAGCCACTGTCGACGATCTAACCGACATGCTAGACTACGACTCTGAAGACATCGACGGCATGGACGACGATGCCGGAGACGACCAAGAACCAGCGCCCACGGGGCACTTGAAGACCACCTCGTCATACGACATATACATGGTGGACACCCTAAAGGATGGGGACGGCGAAGAAGCAGCGGAGGCAGATTCCTCTAAGAAACAGTCCAAGCGCCGACGTCAGCGGCGCCGCTCTAAATCCCGCCACAGCAAGAATGGAGACTCCGGCACTGGAGATAATAACACCCTAGAGAGTGCCGAAGACAACCCCCTCCAGCAAGATTCAGCACAGGAGGACGGAGAAGCCAGCCCTCAAGAGAGAGCGGCAGACGAGGAGATAGAGGATGACAATTACATGCCTCCCTCCGGAGACGAGGCAAGCCTCAACGACGACGAATTTGTCGTGCCCGAGGATCCCGTTGAACAAGAGCATTTTAAACGCAGGCTGATGGCCACGACGAACATCCTAAAGAAAAAGCAGCAACAGCTTCGAGCTGACCAAGACCTGCTGGCCGACAGATGGACCGAGGTCCTCACGGCTGAAGAGTATGAACTCGAACGCCCCTCCAAAAGTTACCCAAAACGCAAGTTGCTCCCCCGACTAGAGGAGGAGGCATACAAACCTTTATCACCAGCGCACAATACGGCAGACCGACCACCTCGTGGCCGCGACAGAGAGGCATCTAGGCCCTCCGCCAGAACCGTACCCCAGCACCGCTTGAAAAGCGCGAAGCCACGGGGAAATGCACCGGACTTGCGGGACATATTGGAGGACAAGGCAAGACAATCCAGATCCATCTACGGATCACGTGCGCGCCCCACGACCCACGACGACTACCGTCGCGCCGGATACAGCAACTCCGGCCGGGCCGAACACAGCAGACAACGCTCTCTTGAGCTACGTCGTGATATTGCTCAATATAGAGGCGCCGCACACCCACTATGCTTCACAGACGAAGTAATGGATCATCAAATCCCTGAAGGGTTCAAACTCGTGAACATTGAATCCTACGATGGCACAACAGACCCCGCGGTTTGGATCGAAGATTATCTCCTTCATATCCATATGGCCCGCGGTGACGACCTCCACGCTATCAAGTATCTCCCACTCAAGCTTAAAGGACCAGCTCGGCATTGGCTTAACAGCTTGCCCGCAGAGTCAAATGGATGTTGGGAGGACCTGGAAGCCGCATTCCTTGACAACTTCCAGGGAACATATGTGCAACCACCAGACGCCGATGACCTAAGCCAAATAATTCAGCAGCCAGACGAATCGGCCAGATAGTTCTGGACACGGTTCCTAACAAAGAAAGATCAAATCGTCGATTGTCCGGATGCAGAGGCCCACGCAGCCTTCAAACATAACATCCGCAACGAGTGGCTGGCCCGGCACCTAGACAGGAAAAGCTGAAATCCATGGCAGCCCTCACATCACTCATGACCTGCTTCTGTGCGGGAGAGGACAGCTGGCTAGCTCGCAGTAACAACCTCAGCAAAAATTCTGGCAGTCCGGACAACAAGGACCACAATGGCAGGTCCCGTCGCAACAAAAACAAACGCCGCGTTAACGGCGACAACACTGAGGATACGGCAGTCAACGCTGGATTCATAGGCTCTAAACCCGGTCAATGGAAGAAGCATTCAAAAGAACCACTCCGGGTCCGCCCAATTTGGACCGAATACTCGACCGCTCTTGCCAGATACATGGCTCCCCCGAAAAGCCAGCCAACCACACCAACAGGGATTGTTGGGTATTCAAGCAGGCAGGCAAGTTAATTGCCGAAAACAATGACAAGGGGCTGCACAGCGACGACGAGGAAGAGACTCAGCCGCCGAACAGTAGAGGCCAGAAGGGTTTTCCCCCACAAGTGCGGACGCTAAACATGATATACGCAACCCACATACCCAAGTGGGAGCGGAAGCGGGAACTTAGGGACGTGTATGCGATGGAGCCAGTCGTCCCGAAGTTCAATCCATGGTCCTCTTGCCCGATCACTTTCGATCGAAGGGACCACCCCACCAGTATCCGCCATGGCGGATTCGCCACATTGGTTTTAGACCCAATCATCGATGGATTTCACCTCACTAGGGTCCTGATGGACGGCGGCAGCAGCCTGAACCTGCTTTATCAGGATACAGTGCGCAAGATGGGCATAGACCCCTCAAGGATTAAACCTACAAAGACGACCTTCAAAGGCGTCATACTAGGTGTTGAGGCCAATTGTACAGGCTCAGTCACACTGGAAGTGGTCTTCGGATCCCCGGATAATTTCCGAAGCGAGGAGTTAATCTTCGACATAGTCCCGTTCCGCAGTGGCAATCACGCCCTGCTCGGATGAACCGCGTTTGCAAAGTTCAACGCGGTGCCACATTATACATACCTCAAGCTCAAGATGTCAGGCCCTCGTGGAGTCATCACGGTCAACGGAAACACTGAACGCTCCCTCCGAACGGAGGAACACACAGCGGCTCTCGTGGCAGAAGTACAGAGCAGCCTTTTAAGGCAATTTTCGAGTCCGGCCGTTAAACGACCGGACATGGCCAAACGCGCCCGGAGTAACATCAATCAAGACCACCTGGCACGTTCCGAGCACGCGTAGCAATGCAGCCCCAACCCCAGCACTTGCATGATTGCAAGACTAGCTCGTCGCGTACATCATTACGCCCTGGAGATACCATGGGCATAGGGGGAGGGGCACGACCACGACAGGCCCAGAGTGCGGATTAACCACACCAGGGGCTCCCAAGTGTGTCACTCTTTTTTCTTCTTTTTTACAGGACTCCGTTCACCAGAGGCCCTGTCCGGCGGTAAACCTGCCGAACTCACGATGCAACAGCCAGGGAGGGACAATGGCTACGACGAACACCCAGGTGGTCTCCATTATGAGCATTACATCTGTTTAATACACTATTCCGCAGCCTACCCCTGGAGGGAGACACTTTTAATAATCCAACCCTTGCTTACCACACTATTTGTATCGCTCTGCCCTCATAACAGAATTCCTTGAAAAAACAATGCATCATCTTTTTTCTATATAATTGCATTTCTTTCTTACATATATGTTCATTAATGACATCTTGCACCCGTACATTTTGGTACGGCCGAATACACTAGGGGCTTATGTTCCCCGCATTATGGTGTGATAAGTCCGAACACTTTCACAAGTGCGGCACCCCGAACTTATAGCATTATATGCATCGGCTCCGAATCATGTCTTGGGTCAATAGTTGGGTTTGCCCGGCTCCCATGTTTTGGTACCTTACATTCCATTCCGTCGGCTAAGGTAGCACTGGGAGAACCACTGTGATTGCGCCCCGGTTGAGCTGGGCAAGCGCCTCAGTGGAGAAAGCTAAAACTGACTGTCATGATAAGGTGAGAGCTGGTCGCTGTTCGAGAGGTCTTTTCGAATCCTTAAAGACTTATGCCGCTTAGAGCGAGTGTCGGTGTACTAAAGTAGGGGTACCTTAGTACCCCGAACTTGGGCACGGGCAGTTGCAGCGTCCCGCGGCAAGGCTTACCGGGCGTCCACCAAGATCCCCCGCTATTCACATCACTGCCATTCAAGAACAAAGTGTTAACTGAGAGGACAAGGACCCGGCAAGAGGAGCTTGCCGGGAAGGACGAGACCCCGGCAAGAGGAGCTTGCCGGGAAGGACGAGACCCCGGCAAGAGGAGCTTGCCGGGAAGGACAAAGACCCCGGCAAGAGGAGCTTGCCGGGAAGGCAATCCAAGGCACTTCAGAGAAACTTGCCGCGACGCCCCGCGCGTCCCGGCAAGGCCCGGCGAGCAGCAAGCTTGCTGGTGCGACAAGATAAGGGCCACGGCAAAGCACTTGCCGCGGCAAGACTGTCACTATGCACCCAAGCTCCAGCGCATCCAAAGACGTGTCACCCCAGGACTATCCCAGGGGCACGTGGCGAGGCGCTGTGCATCATGGCGGTGCGAGCTGGCAAGCGAAGCTGACAAGGAGGCCATCGTGGCGATCAGTGGCGCCCCTAACGGTCGTTTCCTTGCACTGTTGGGGCGACCGGACGGGCATTAAATGCCCTTGTCCCCTGCCGTCAGAGTTAGGTAGGGGACACTGTTGGTAGCAGTTGTACCAACCCACGTTTTTACCTTCTACCCCTGTTTCTACGATGCCACCTGTCGGTGACCCCTTTAGACTATAAAAGGGAGGCCCATGCGCACGTAGAAGGGGTTCGGTTCGGTGGGGTTCGGTTCGGAGTTTTCCCGCAGTTGGGTTCGACTCCTTCGCAAACACAGAACGCTCACGCTCTCGAGCAAGAACAGAATACAAACACAAAGCAGCAGTAGGAGTTTTATCTCTCCGGAGAGCTCCGAAGCTGGGTAAAAAACCCCCGCGTGCTCTCGCCTCGATCCGCTCTGCGCGCGCCCTCCGCTCCCTTGCCGGACAAGAAGGGGCCCCCTGCCCCATAGGTGCTCGTGCTCGATTCCCCACGACAGCGAGGAACCGGCTTCGTCCCGCCCAGGCGTGGATAGCGCCCCGAACTCGGTCTTCCGAATACTAGGGGCTTCGCCGAAATTTAAATTTATAGAATTCTATGGCTAAGTGAGAGTGTTCAAGCATTATAAGTCCGGTTGCCTTGTTCGTTGTGTTGAGCGCCTCCCTAGATGGACCCAAAAATGGGAACAAGAGTGCTCAAGTTTATCCCGAACACCCCAGCACTCGTGGCATGGGGGCTGAAGCCGACGACTTGCCATCTCTCAGATTTAATAAACGGCCACACAGAAGGTAATATTTTAAATCAATAAGCGTTGCTTAGCGCATATGAACAAAGTCTTTAGCACACAGGATAACACATTGCGAGTTTACTCAATAATTACATCTTTGGGGCACTCATCCACAATCTTGCGGGCACCCTTCAGGACACTCTTATAGTACATTTCAGGCGTACGATACTCCTTGCCCGCCGGCGGCGCGTCCGTGATAAGCCTCTCCGCATCCAGCCTGTCCCAGTGCACCTTTGCGCGGGCAAGGGCCCGACGGGCACCTTCAATGCAGGCGGAGCGCTTGATGACTTCCACCCAGGGGCATGCATCCACCAGCCGCCGCACGAGGCCAAAGTAGCTCCCAGGCATGGCCTCTCCAGGCCATAGCCGGGCTATGAGGCCCTTCATGGCCTGCTTGGCTACCTTGTGGAGCTCGACCAGCTGCTTCAGCTGGTCGCTAGGGGGCACCGGATGTCCGGCCTCAGCGTACTGAGACCAGAAGACCTTCTCCATTGAGCTCCCCTCCTTGGCCCGGTAGAATGTGGCAGCATCGGACACGCTATGAGGCAGATCTGCAAACGCCCCTGGAAAGCTCCAAATTCGGGTAAGTAACAGGTAATTTACATTCACATGCTTGCTTTGCATGAAAAATGCCTTACCCGCCGCTATTTTCTTCACCGCCTCAATCTCCTGGAGGGTCTTATGGGCCTCAGCCTTAGCGGCTTTGGCACTTTCAAGAGCTGAGGCAAGCTCGGACTCTCGAGTCTTCGAGTCACGCTCCAAACTCTCATGCTTTTCGATGAGAGCCTGGAGCTCTTGCCGCACCTCCGCCACCTGTGCCTCCTGCTTCTCCCGCTCTGCTCATTCCGCGGCCGCATTGCGTTCGGCCGCGGACACGGCCTCCTTCAGGGTCGCCACCTCATTCGTGGCCACTGCAGTACCCACGTTATCCTTGTTATTTCTATCGCAACCAAAATCCTTTTCTGTAAGGTACACATTTAATGCGATGTTACTCACCTTCTTTGTCCTCGAGCTGCTTCTTGGCAAGGCCGAGCTCGTTCTCGGACCGCTCGAGGTTCTGCTTCAAAACACCGACCTCCGCAGTCAGTGTGGCAGAGGTCAGCAGCACAGCCTGCAAACCCATATTGACATAATTTTTAGCACTCCTGCGTATATCTTTTTTAGATCCTTAGTCTAGTTTTTCTTTCCGAACACCAAACCGAACATCAGGGGCTACTGTCTATGCGGTATTACATTACATATTTTAAAACTTCTTACCTCAAAGCCTGTTAGAAGGCTGCTGCAGGCTTCGGTCAGCCCGCTCTTGGCGAGCTGAACCTTCTGAATCACCGCACTCATGATAGTGCGGTGTTCTTCCTCGATGGAAGCGCCGTTGAGCGCCTCCAACAAGTTGTCCGGCGCCTCCGGTTGGACGAAGGCTGCCGGTGTCATGGTCTTGCCCTTCTTACGAAGGGGCCGCCTGCCGGACTCCGGAACCACTGCAAGTTTCGGCATGGAGTCCAGCGCAAAGTCCGGGAGGCTGCCTTGTGGCACCTCCGGAGCCTCCTCCTGGTGGGTCCCCTCCTAGGATCCCACCTCGGCGTCTTCGGTGTCGCGAGGGGTGGAGGCAGTCGGAATGGAATCTACATCCGACGGAGTCAGGGACCCGCTTGATGAAGCAGGAAGATCATCCTCGGCCGGACTACAGGTAGTGTGCGGCATTACAAGGACACTACGTGACACAAAAGAGAAATTATAAATCATTCAGGAATTCGGATACTTACGATCTTTCTGGAGGCTTGGCCCTTGAGGGCCACCCTTCGTCGCCAACGATGGCGTTGGCAGAGCTGTCCGGAGGAAGGGTCCTTCCCCTCTTGGACCCTTCGGCCTCCCCTGTTGGGGAAGCCTTCCTCTTCCTCTCTCCCCCTCCCGGGGAGAGTCCTCTTTCTCCTCCTCGTCTTCGGGGGAGGAGTCCGCCTCGGAGCCATCAGACGATGAGTCCGATATCACCTGGCGCCGGGAAATCCTTCGGGTTCCCGTGGCCTTCTTCTTGGCCTTCTTTTCCGGCACCACGTAAAGGGCCGGAACCAGCAGCCCCGTCAAACGGGTGTCCGCTGGGTCTTCGGGAAGGGGAGCCGGACAGTCTACCTGTCCGGACGTCCTCTGCCAGTCCTGTCAAAGGCATTGGGAGTTTTAGATCCCACATAGAATTAAACTATGAAAGAAAATAAGTGTCCCATAGAGGATAACAAAGCTTACCTCGTCGGCCGGGCACTTGGTGCTGAATCCGCGGTCTTCCGTCACGGATGCGGGGGCTTCTCCGCCCTTAAACAGCACCCTCCAGGCAGCTTCGTACGTCGTGTCGAAGAGGCCGCTCAGGGTCCGGTGCTATGCCGGATCGAACTCCCACAAATTGAAGGCCCGCTGTTGGCAGGGGAGAATCCGGCGGACGAGCATGACCTGGATCACATTGACAAGCCTAAGCTTCTTGTTCACCAAGGTCTGGAGACAGGACTGGAGTCCTGTCAGCTCCTCTGAACTGCCCCATAGCAAGCCCTTCTCTTTCCAGGAGGTGAGCTGCATAGGGATACCAGATCTGAACTCGGGGGCCGCTGCCCATTTAGGGTCACGCGGCTCAGTGATGTAGAACCACCCTGATTGCCACCCCTTGACGGACTCCATGAAGGCCCCCTCGAGCCAGGTAACGTTGGGCATTTTGCCCACCATGGTGCCCCCGCACTCCGCTTGGACGCCCTTCACAACCTTCGGCTTGACATTGAAGGTCTTTAGCCACAAGACAAAGTGGGGCCGGATGCAGAGGAAGTCTCGCACACGACAATAAACGCCGAGATGTTGAGGATGAAGTTTGGCGCCAGATCGTGGAAGTCCAGGCCATAGTAGTACATGAGCTCTCGGACGAAGGGATGCAACGGGAAGCCCAGTCCACGGAGGAAGTGGGGAAGGAATACGACCCTCTCATGGGGCCTGGGGGTGGGGATGAGCTGCCCCTCGTCGGGCAGCCGGTGCGCGATGTCGCTGGAAAGGTATCCGGCGCCGCACAGCTTTTCGATGTGCCCCTCCGTAACGGAGGAGGCCAACCACTTGCCTCCTGCTCTGGACATGACTAGAGAAGGTCGAGACGAGAGGTGCGTACTTGGGCGTTGGAGCTCGAGTGCGCGGAGATGGATAAGCAAAGGAGGAAGAAGGCGTAGGTAAAAAGGTGGATCCTTATCCCCTTATATATGGGCGGACGAAGACTATGCGTCCCCACCGGCCTGGTAAAACTTGCTTATCTCCCAAGCGCCACCATCAATGGCGCGGTATGGTTACCCACGTCCGTATTGATGGGAATCCCGGAATAAGGGGAACACGATCTCTGCTTCAACAAGACGTGCCAAGGAAACCGCTTCGCTAAACGCGCTAAGGTGGTATGATAAAAACGATTCAATTAAAGGCTTGGTGGTGGTATGACGTCATGCCACAAAATACGTCAACAGATTGAACTTGTGTACATATTATTCTCTCTATGGTAGAATGTGGAATTTATTTTACAGAGCCAAACACTATCCTGTTGTTCACAATCTTCTATGATTAATTCGGAGGAGGAACCCGCCTTGCAATGCCGAACAATATGCGCGCCGGACTCATCGTCATTGAAGCCTGGTTCAGGGGCTACTGAGGGAGTCCTGGACTAGGGGGTGTCCGGATAGCCGGACTATCATCGTCAGCCGGACTCCAAGACTATGAAGATACAAGATTGAAGACTTCGTCCCGTGTCCGGATGGGACTTTCCTTGGCGTGGAAGGCAAGCTTGGCAATACGGATATGTAGATCTCCTACCATTGTAACCGACTCTGTGTAACCCTAGCCCTCTCCGGTGTCTATGTAAACCGGAGGGTTTTAGTCCGTAGGACACACAACCATTACAACAATCATACCATAGGCTAGCTTTTAGGGCTTAGCCTCCTTGATCTCGTGGTAGATCCACTCTTGTACTACCCACATCATCAATATCAATCAAGAAGGAGTAGGGTTTTACCTCCATCGAGAGGGCCCGAACCTGGGTAAAAACATCGTGTCCCTTGTCTCCTGTTACCATCCGCCTAGACGCACAGTTCGGGACCCCCTACCCGAGATCCGCCGGTTTTGACACCGACAACGGGAGTGACAACTTGTTTGCCATTCTACTTGAAGTTTCCCTTTCTTTCGCTTTGCCCTTTTCTTGAAACTAGTGGTCTTGTCAATCATCAACACTTGATGCTCTTTCTTGATTTCTACCTTCGTCGATTTCAACATCACGAAGAGCTCAGGAATCGTTTTCTTCATCCCTTGCATACTACAGTTCATCATGAAGTTCTAGTAACTTAGTGATGGTGACTAGAGAATTCTATCAATCACTATCTTATCTGGAAGATTAACTCCCACTTGATTCAAGCAATTGAAGTACCCAGACAATCTGAGCACATGCTCACTAGTTGAGCAATTCTCCTCCATCTTTTAGCTACAGAACTTGTTGGAGACTTCATATCTCTCAACTCGGGTATTTGCTTGAAATATTAACTTCAATTCCTGGAACATCTCATATGGTCCATGACGTTCAAAACGTCTTTGAAGTCCCGATTCTAAGCCGTTAAGAATGGTGCACTAAACTATCAAGTAGTCATCATATTGAGCTAGGCAAACGTTCATAATGTCTGCATCTGCTCCTGCAATAGGTCTGTCACCTAGCGGTGCATTAAGGACATAATTCTTCTGTGCAACAATGAGGATAAACCTCAGATCACGGATCCAATCTGCATCACTGCTACTAACATCTTTCAACACAGTTTTCTCTAGGAACATATCAAAATAAACATATGAAAGCAACAACGCGAGCTATTGATCTACAACATAATTTGCAAAATACTACCAGGACTAAGTTCATGATAAATTAAAGTTCAATTAATCATATTACTAAAGAACTCCCACTTAGATAGACATCCCTCTAATCTTCTAAGTGATTACGTGATCCATATCAACTACACCATGTCCGATCGTCACGTGAGATGGAGTAGTTTCAACGGTGAACATCAATATGTTGATCATATCTACTATATGATTCACGCTCGACCTTTCGGTCTCCGTGTTCCGAGGCCATATCTGTTATATGCTAGGCTCGTCAAGTTTAACCTGAGTATTCCGCGTCTGCAACTGTTTTGCACCCATTGTATTTGAACGTAGAGCCTATCACAACCGATCATCACGTGGTGTCTCAGCACGAAGAACTTTCGCAACGGTGCATACTCAGGGAGAACACTTCTTGCTAATTTTTAGTGAGAGATCATCTTAAAATGCTACAGTCAATCAAAGCAAGATAAGATGCATAAAGGATAAACATCACATGCAATCAATATAAGTGATATGATATGGCCATCATCATCATCTTGTGCTTGTGATCTCCATCTCCGAAGCACCGTCGTGATCACCATCGTCACCGGCGTGACACCTTGATCTCCATCATAGCATCGTTGTCATTACGCCATCTATTGCTTCTACGCTACTGCATAGTGACAAAGTAAAGCAATTACAGGGCGTTTGTATTTCATACAATAAAGCGACAACCATATGGCTCCTGCCAGTTGCCGATAACTTTGGTTACAAAACATGATCATCTCATACAATAAAATATAGCATCACGTCTTGACCATATCACATCACAACATGCCCTGCAAAAACAAGTTAGACGTCCTCTACTTTGTTGTTGCAAATTTTACGTGGCTGCTATGGGCTTAGCAAGAACCGTTCTTACCTACGCATCAAAAC
The DNA here is from genome assembly GCA_963921465.1 of Triticum timopheevii. Taxonomy (NCBI): domain Eukaryota; kingdom Viridiplantae; phylum Streptophyta; class Magnoliopsida; order Poales; family Poaceae; genus Triticum; species Triticum timopheevii. The sequence continues at coordinate 166,157,988 of OY997272.1, read as the reverse complement.
CACAATGATAGTTCGTCAAGTTAGTGCTGTTTCAACCTTCGCAAGGACCGGGTGTAGCCACACTCGATTCAGCTAAAGTGAGAGAGACAGACACCCGCCAGCCACCTTTAAGCACGAGTGCTCGTAACGGTGAAACCAGTCTCGCGTAAGCGTACGCGTAATGTCGGTCTAGGCCGCTTCATCTCACAATACCGCCGAACCATAGTATGACATGCTGGTAAGCAGTATGACTTGTATAAAAGAGCTTACTGGCGGCAGACTCCGGCCGCTACGACAAACGCTAGTTCGCTTCCTTTCTTCCAGGAGAAGAAAGAAAGGCGATCTCGCCTCCGCCGTCAGGGCGCCTTACTCCGCCGCCGTCCTCCGGCGGATCCCCTCCACCGACGACCTCGGTCGTCGGTGGTGAGGGGGGTCGCCGGATCCACGCGTGTGGTTTGTTTTAGGCATTAGTTTCTTAGGGTTTTGGGTTGTTCATCGTCATGGCTTCGGCGATGGTGATGACGGCGCCGACTAATAAATCTTCAGATCCTTCCTCAATGAGGCGATCCGCTTTTGGGGTGGATTTGGAAACCAGACTGTTCAAGCAAGGATGGCGTGGCGGCGGCGGCATCCTTGTGGTGGACCTTTGTCCTCGGGCTCCACCGTTGCAACGGCGTTTGCTCCAGCGCCGACGCGGAGTCTGGGAGGTAGTCCAGGAGCGGATGCAGATTGTGGTCTGCATCGACGACATCTGGAAGATGGTGGATCTGGGTTCGTGGTTTGTGGTAGGCAGGTATGGTTTTCTCCTCCAACGTCTTAGTTGGGCAGGGGTGCCAGATCTGGAGTTCGATGGCGTGTCGGGGGTGTTGCCCCGGTCTGATTCGTTCAACGGCAATGGCTTCGCCTTTATTGGCGAGCCACCTTGGAGGTCCGCAAAGCTGCATATCAGCGATCGAGCCGCGTCGAGCTCGGGTGTGAAGGTGATCCGTCATTTTCTCCTTTGGTGGCTGTTATGGTGGTGCCAGAGGCAGGTGACGGACGTTGGTGCCAAGCTCAGAGGATTCTTCAATCTTGTTTGTAATTTTACTTCTTGGCTGGTGCTCCTATGTGCAAAGGCTAGTGTTCTACTGTCTTTTCAGTATTGTCAGGTCGGTATGTACGTGGCTTGTACTATGATCCTTATGATATAAATGAGACACGTATTACCATGCAAAAAAAGTAGTATGACTTGTATTGCCCACAACTCACTTGTGTTCTACTCGTGCATATGACATCTACGCATAAAACCTGGCTCGGATGCCACTATTGGGGAGCGTAGTAATTTCAAAAATTTCCTACGTACACGCAAGATTATGGTGATGGCATAGCAACGAGAGGGAAGAGTGTTGTCCATGTATCCTCATAGACCGTAAGCGGAAGCGTTATGACAACGCGGTTGATGTAGTCGTACGTCTTCACGATCCGACCGATCCAAGTACCGAACGTACGGCACCTCCGAGTTCAGCACACGTTCAGCTCGATGACGATCCCCGGACTCCGATCCAGCAAAGTGTCGTGGATGAGTTCCGTCAGCACGACGGCGTGGTGATGATGATGATGCTCTACCGGCGCAGGGCTTCGCCTAAACTCCGCGACGATATAACCGAGGTGGAATATGGTGGAGGGGGGCACCACACACGGCTAAGGAACGATCCGTAGATCAACTTGTGTGTTCTAGGGTGCCCCCTGCCCCTGTATATAAAGGAGAAAGGGAGGGGGTGGCCGGCCTAGGAGGAGGCGCACCAAGGAGGAGTCCTACTCCCACCGGGAGTAGGATTCCCCCCTTTCCAAGTAGTAGGAGTAGGAGTCAAGGAAAGGGGGAAGAGAAGAGAAGGAAGGAGGGGGCGCAGCCCCACCCCCTAGTCCAATTCGGACTAGGCCTTGGGGGGGCGCCCAACCTCTCCTCTCTCTTTCCCCTAAAGCCCAATAAGGCCCATATACTCCCCGGCGAATTCCCGTAACTCTCCGGTACTCCGAAAAATACCCGAATCACTCAGAACCTTTCCGAACTCCGAATATAGTCGTCCAATATATCGATCTTTACGTCTCGACCATTTCGAGACTCCTCGTCATGTCCACGATCTCATCAGGGACACCGAACTCCTTCGGTACATCAAAACTCATAAACTCATAATATAACTGTCATCGAAACCTTAAGCGTGCGGACCCTACGGGTTCGAGAACTATGTAGACATGACCTAGAACTATTCTCGGTCAATAACCAATAGCGGAATCTGGATGCCCATATTGGCTCCTACATATTCTACGAAGATCTTTATCGGTCAAACCGCATAACAACATACGTTGTTCCCTTTGTCATCGGTATGTTACTTGCCCGAGATTCGATCGTCGGTATCCAATGCCTAGTTCAATCTCGTTACCGGCAAGTCTCTTTACTCGTTATGTAATGCATCATTCTGTAACTAACTCATTACTTACATTGCTTGCAAGGCTTATAGTGATGTGCATTACCGAGAGGGCCCAGAGATACCTCTCTGACAATTGGAGTGACAAAACCTAATCTCGAAATACGCCAACCCAATATGTACCTTTGGAGACACCTGTAGTACTCCTTTATAATCACCCAGTTACGTTGTGACGTTTGGTAGCACCCAAAGTGTTCCTCCGGTAAACGGGAGTTGCATAATCTCATAGTTACAGGAACATGTATAAGTCATGAAGAAAGCAATAGCAATATACTAAACGATCAAGTGCTAGGCTAACGGAATGGGTCATGTCAATCACATCATTCTCCTAATGATGTGATCCCGTTAATCAAATGACAACTCTTTTGTCCATGGCTAGGAAACATAACCATCTTTGATAAATGAGCTAGTCAAGTAGAGGCATACTAGTGACACTATGTTTGTCTATGTATTCACACTTGTATTATGTTTCCGGTTAATACAATTCTAGCATGAATAATAAACATTTATCATGATATAAGGAAATAAATAATAACTTTATTATTGCCTCTAGGGCATATTTCCTTCAACTTCCTCCATATAAAACCACTCTGAAGGCCAGTCTTCGGACGTCTTCTTCGGAGTACCTGACAGGTATCCGGTCCCGACGATGCACCATATTTTGGCTCCACAGACTTGATATATCGAACCCTCCTGAGTGCGGGGTACAATGCAGAATGGCCTCTTCCATAGCTCGAAATGAGTTTCGCAGCCCAGAAATAGCTCGCAGAAGGCGACATAGCCCACGATATGCAGTATGGAGGCTGGAGTAAAGTTATGCAGCTGGAGACTGCAGAACTCCAGGAGCCCGTGGAAGAATGGATGGATTGGTAATCCAAGTCCCCTCAGCAAATAGGGGACAAAGCATACCTTGGATGGGTTGGGAGAAATCTCCGCTTGCTCCCCGCCATTATAAGTGGCTAGTCCGGCTCGGACGGGGACGATGTATGTAGGCGGGAGAAACCCCTGGGTCTGCAACTCTACCAATCGGCTATGGGGAATAGAATACTTCTCCCAATCACCTGGCTTAGTGCTATGGGAGCTAGGGGAGGAGCCACGATGGTCGGCCATGATGGGATGGATTTTTCTGGACGCGCTCTGATGGATACTCGCTGGGAGGAGATGGTGTGATTTGGATCTGAGGATCCCCGACTCTTTAAATAGACGATTTACTTACATGGTCAGGGTGGCAAATGAAAAAATGCCCCGACTTCTCGCATTCGCTCGACACGTGGAGATAGCCATTATTAAAGCATAGAAGCCAAGGAGTGCAACATTAATGGGAAGCCGGACACTGCTCGTTACAACAGGTACTCTGGAGAATTTGGAGAAGAACCCGCCTTGTAATGCCGAAGACAATCTGCGCCGGACTCATCATCATTGAAGCCTGGTTCAGGGGCTACTGAGGGAGTTCTGGATTAAGGGGTCCTCGGACAGCCGGACTATATACTTTGGCCGGCCTGTTGGACTATGAAGAAACAAGATTGAAGACTTTGTCCCATGTCTGGATGGGACTCTCCTTTGCATGGAAGGCATACTTGGCAATTTGGATATATAGATCTCCTTCTCTATAACCGACTTTACGTAACCCTAGCCCCCTCCGGTGTCTATATAAACCGGAGGGTTTAGTCCGTAGGACAAGAACAATCATAATCATAGGCTAGCTTCTAGGGTTTAGCCTCTATGATCTCGTGGTAGATCAACTCTTGTAATACTCATATCATCAAGATCAATCAAGCAGGAAGTAGGGTATTTCCTCCGTCGAGAGGGCCCGAACCTGGGTAAACATTATGTCCCCCGCCTCCTGTTACCATTAGCCTTAGACGCACAGTTCGGGACCCCCTACCCAAGATCCGCCGGTTTTGACACCGACAGTCATCATCAACCATCCTCCATCACCAAATTTCATGATGCTCACCGCCGTGAGTGAGTAATTCCATCATAGGCTTGCTGGACGGTGATGGATTGGATGAGATTTACCATGTAATCAAGTTAGTTTTGTTAGGGTTTGATCCCTAGTATCCACTATGTTCTGAGATTGATGTTGCTATGACTTTGCTATGCTTAATGCTTGTCACTAGGGCCCGAGTGCCATGATTTCAGATCTGAACCTATTATGTTTTCATGAATATATCTGAGTTCTTAATCCTATCTTGCAACTCTATAGTCACCTATTATGTGTTATGATCCGACAACCCCGAAGTGACAATAATCGGGATACTTCTCGGTGATGACCGTAGTTTGAGGAGTTCATGTATTCACTATGTGTTAATGCTTTGGTTCGGTACTCTACTAAAAGGAGGCCTTAATATCCCTTAGTTTCCATTAGGACCCCACTGCCACGGAGGGTAGGACAAAAGATGTCATGCAAGTTCTTTTCCATAAGCACGTATGACTATATTCGAAATACATGCCTACATTACGTTGATGAACAGGAGCTAGTTCTGTGTCACCCTATGTTATAACTATTACATGAGGAATCGCATCCGACATAATTATCCATCACTGATCCAATGCCTACGAGCTTTTCACATATTGTGCTTTGCTTATTTACTTTACCGTTGCCACTATTACAATTACTACAAAACTGCTACTATTACTTTTTCCACTGTTACAGTTACTTCCATACTACTTTGCTACTAAATACTTTGCTGCAGATACTAAGTTATCCAGGTGTGGTTGAATTGACAACTCAACTGCTAATACTTGAGAATATTCTTTGGCTCCCCTTGTGTCGAATCAATAAATTTGGGTTGAATACTCTACCCTCGAAAACTGTTGTGATCCCCTATACTTGTGGGTTATCAGAGGTTGACACTTTAAATAGCTATTTGAAAGTCTGAAGGAGTAACTTCATTGGGTGGGATGTTGTTGTCATATGCCCAAAAGTGTAATCTACCAAAATGTTAAAAAGGTATGCTTCGGTATGCTATAAACTTCAAATCTCAACCTGTTTCAGTCGACAAAAAATCTTCTTGACTTCAGGACAAAAGTTAACCTGAATGGAATATCTCATAACAACTGCAATGGGTGTTGTTAAGAAAGCTCTTGACAATGGAGTTCTACTAGCAGAGGTAAGTTATTTTGTTCTTGAGAATGTTGTATGCAGATAACCTCTCTAACCAGAGATGTTCACAACATAGTTTGAACAATGGTGTATCTCGTTTCAAAGGCCTGTGTTGATACAATTGGAGATCCTGAAAAGTACAACACCAAACTTAGTGGAAAGTTTCTGGGCATCAAATTTGTGGTTGCCAAGAAAGCTGACAGTCTCTACCCTGCTGTTATGGGAACAAGTATATTTGTAAAGTGATTTCCTTTCAATCTCTTATTCATGTTGAGTTCTTTCATGTCTTCTGTTCAGAAGAACTCTGATGCATTCAGAATGCTTAATAGGTTAACTATATATCTTCTCTGTTGAAACCAAGGCCGTACATATGCAGAAGCTATATTGTTTTGTTGAATAAACTAAAGGGGGTATCGAGAAGAAGGTGAAATTCCTTTAGAAGGGGTATTCAGAATGTTGTGTTGAATAACAATCTTCAAGAACGCAATAAAAGGATAGTGGTCAAGGGTTGCATGTTCGAGTGCCTGCGGAGAAGAAGGTGAAGTTCCTTTAGATGGCCTGACTTCAAAAGAAAGCTGTAGTTGTTGGTGTGAATTTCGAAGTACGTCATTCATCTAAAAGGCAATGTGGTAGTTGAAATATCTAACACAACACCCTTTAAGAGTTGGCAACTTTAACTATTTCCCACTTGGATTAGGAATCTCTTATGAGAATCGAAATTTTAATTGGTGTACAGGTAGTGTAGATTTCATAGGAAAATCTGATGGGGTTGCATCAATTTCTGGCATACTTGCTTTTATTATTTCCAGAAAGGTTATTTTGCATTAATGAAACTTTTGTTGTCTTTGTAACTTTGACTTGTTATCCCCATCTACAAATAATGCATGATGCATGAGTTTAGGTTCATATGCAAAGATGAATTATTTATTGAGGAACTGGTGTTGTACAACTTTATATTATCATCTGCTCATGTTTATATAGTATCAAGTGGAGTCCAAGCATCTTAAAGAAGCTTGGTCTTATTATCTTCCCAAGCTGTGCTCGCATGGTCAAGGTATGGTGCATGTTTCTTTTCTCTGTCTATTTTATATGTTTGTATGTTTACATCCCGCTCTAACTGCTCTCTTGTTCCAAGGCATTCTACTCCAGATGAGTTTGCAACGGCCATCCTGGTCCAGGGCGGCCATCACTCGCAGGGGGGCAGAAGCACATGGTAGAAGTTGTGAAGGATATAGTTGAGGTTTAGGCATACAAGGTATACAACAAGCTCTGTATTTAGAGGATGAACCGGCACCAGTTGGGAGATAGAATGAAGAAGGCTACTGTCGGTGTCAAAACCGGCGGATCTCGAGTAGGGGGTCCCGAACTGTGCGTCTAGGCGGATGGTAACAGGAGACAAGGGACACGATGTTTTACCCAGGTTCGGGCCCTCTTGATGGAGGTAAAACCCTACGTCCTGCTTGATTAATATTGATGATATGGGTAGTACAAGAGTGGATCTACCACGAGATCAAGGAGGCTAAACCCTAAAGCTAGCCTATGGTATGATTGTTGTAATGTATGTTGTGTCCTACGGACTAAAGCCCTCCAGTTTATATAGACACCGGAGGAGGCTAGGGTTACACAGAGTCGGTTACAATGGTAGGAGATCTACATATCCGTATCGCCAAGCTTGCCTTCCACGCCAAGGAAAGTCCCATTCGGACATGGGACGGAGTCTTCAATCTTGTATCTTCGTAGTCTTGGAGTCCGGCGGACGATGATAGTCCGGCTGTCCGGACACCCCCTAGTCCAGGACTCCCTCAGTAGCCCCTGAACCAGGCTTCAATGACGATAAGTCCGGCGCGCATAATGTTCGGCATTGCAAGGTGGGTTCCTCCCTTGAATAATACAGAGAAGATCATGAACACCAGGATAGTGTCCGGCTCTGCAAAATAAATTCCACATTCCACCGTAGAGAGAATAATGCACATAAATCCAATCTGCTGACGTTTTATGCGGCATGACATCACACCGCTTCCAAGCCTTTATTTGAATCATTTTCTATTATACCACCTCAGCACATTTAGCGAAGCGGTTTCCTTGGCACGTCCTGTCGAAGCAGAGATCGTGTTCCCCTTATTCCGGGATTCTCGTCAATACGTGCGTGGGTAACCCAACCGTGCCCGTCGTCACGCCTCCTCTATCGAAGGTGAATCCCGAACAGTCACGGGGATGACTCTTGGTATTTTCCCCCTTTATAAGGGGACCAAGGCTCGTTTCTTTTCTTCAATCTCGCATCGAATCTCCTCTTTGCTCCCAGTTCCAACACCCAGAGTCCCAGATTCGAGCGCTTCGGATTCTCATCCATGTCCGGCTCCGACCTCCAGGGTCGGTGGATGCCCTCCTCCGTCACGGAGGAGGACGTGCTAAAGCTTCGTGAGGCCAAGTACCTGTCCTACGAGATTTCACATAGGTTGCCTGCCCAAGGGCAGGCCGTGCCCGCCCCCGAGCCCGGTGAGTATGTTGTCTTCGTATCCCACCTCTGTCGGGGTTTAGGCTTCCCGACGGACCCCTTCGTGAGAGGGCTCATGTTCTACTACGGGCTGGATTTTCACGACTTGGCTCCGGAGTCCATCCTCCATATCTCCGCATTCATTACCGTCTGCAAAGCCTTCCTCCGCATCACTCCCCACTTCGGCCTATGGATGAAGACCTTTAATGTGGGGCCGAAGATGATCAGGGGGCGTCAAGCGGAGTGCGACGGGGTGGCCATAAGCAGAAGGGCCGATGCCCCGTGGCCCGAGGGTTCCTTCCAAGAGGAACTCGGATTGTGGCAGCAGGAGTGGTTCTATATCACCGCTGCGAAGGGCAGCAAGCAAAAGCCGCCGCCTTCATTCCGCCCGGGACCTCCACGCCGACTGGTGTCGTGGGTCAACCAGGGGCTCAATTGGGGACCGTCCGAAGACGTGCCCTCATTGCAGGGCCGGATTCGAGACCTCCAGGCAAGGGAGATCAATCTGGTCGTGGTGATGCAGGTTATGCTAATCAGGCGTCTTCTGCCCTACAAACGCCGTCCTCTCCGTCTATGGGAGTTTAATCCGGAGGGACCTCGGATTCTCCAACACTTCATGGGTGCGACATCCATGGAGATGTACAAGTTGTTCTTCGGACCGCATGTAGCGTGTCCGGAATTAACCGAGGACGCAGGCCTAAGCTGCAATTGCCCGGATACTCAGGTAAATAGCTTAGAGTCCGAACGTTATGTTTATCTGCTTTTCTAGAGTTCGCCTCCTGACCCATTACTCTTCAACAGGAGTGGGTAGCGCGATCGAAGCTGATAAGGTGTCCGTCTCCCCTCCCAGAGACCGCACTGGAGCCCGTGCTGGTCAGAATGTTGGAGGTTGCGCCCGTAGAAGGGAGCGATGGGGAAAACAGAGGAGCTATTATTTCGCCCAAAGGGGCGTCTGAAGAGAGGGGAATCAAAAACCCCTCCTTCCAGGGGGAAAAGAGGAGCGCCTCCGAAGATCCGGAGGCCAAAGCCCCTAAACGAGGGAAGAAATCTCCACCGGGGGGTCCGGCGTTCGGGGAGAACCCGGATGTATAGTTGTCTCCAAAGGATCATCCCTCCAGCGAGCCGTGAGTAGGAAAAGGGGAGTTCATTAGTAAGAAAATACCTCCATTTGTGTTTCTGTAGATAACCGAAATTTTTATCTTGCAGTTCGGATTTGCAGCCTTCTCAGATGAGTTCATCTTCGGGGGATCTTCTTCCGGAGATGATGGAGAGCGAAACGCCTCCGTCTGCTGCGCCGTCAGATAGGGCAGACGAGCCTGAAGTATCGTCACAGAGGGTATCCCAGAGTCCGGAGGGGCCGGAGAGTTCGGCGCCTACTAGTATCCGGCTGGGAGAACTAAAGAATCTGCTTCAGAGGGCGTCCATCTCAGAAGATCACCGTGCTTTGATGCGTATGGTGATTGGAAGGATTTCGTCCACTGAGAGCGGATTGCGTAATGCCGCTAAGAGTTTGCTAGCGGGATTTGAGGTACGCAAGAATGACACACCTTTTTTTTGATAGTTTTGCACATAAAAGTGCGCCCTGTATAGATAGTAGCCCCTGAGACTCGGTAGATTGTCGAAAACGACAGCGTGCCGAGGATCAAAATCGCAAGTAATGAATGTCGCCGTTTCTATGCAGGTGGTGGATAGTCCGAGGGCTAGCCGGACTATTGGAGTTGCCGAGTTAATGCGGCAACTTGACGTGGTGGATGCGGACATCGCACTTGTCAACCGGCGACTTGACAAGTCGCAAGGTAAATGAGTTCTCCACAGTCGCTTTATTTAAGGGGGTCAAAGCCCTTCCTCTGATAAATTATATGCTGTGATACAGACGGTGCTGCTGCTGTGGAGAGCCTTCGGGCCGAACTTGCTCAAGCTAAGGAGCAAGCCCGAAGGAGTGATGCGGCTGCCTCGAGGGCGGCCGAGGAGTTGAAAGCCGAAAAGGCTGCCCACTGCCTAAGCAGGGAGAAGGTGGCCGAATTGGCCGTGAAATTAAGAGATGCTGCCGACCGCAATGAGGCTCTTGAAAAGGAGCATTTATCGGAGCGGGAAGACCTGGGGAAGGCCACCGCTGAGGCCAAGGATGCCCGGACTGCAATGCGGGCTATGAAGGAGGAGCTGCGCCAGGCCGGAGATATTGTGGCTGGCAAGCCTTTTCTGTTGCATCGCCGGTTTACAGATCAAAATTATGCTCAACTTGGCCAGCTGCGGGGTCCGGAGGATCCGTATAAGGACTTAGAGGCAAGTGCGGCTGATGCCGTTGAGCACTTCCGGAGCCAGAAGGATCACAAGACGGAAGAGCTATTTTGGTCTCAATTCCATAGTACGGATCGTTCACTTCCGTTGACCAATCGGTTGGCCGAATGGGCCGAGCTAAATAGATTGTCCGGACTTGCCATGACTGATATCGTGGCTCATGTCTGGCCAGAGAGGCCCAAGGCGATGAGCTATTTCGGCTTATTGCAGCAGTTTCTTGGAGCGGTGCCGCATATCAAGGAGATGAAGCGGTCGGCCTGCATCGAAGGCGCGCGGATGGCTCTTGCCCGTGTGAAGACACATTGGACAGACATGGATGCCACCGCTATTTCCGCCCAGGGTTCGGACGAAAGCCGGTTACCTGCCGAGCACTATTTTGGGGAAGTTATGCGTGGCGCTCGTGTAATAGAGTCGCAGTGCTCAAAAAATGTTATGTTCAAATGAACGTTTTTAGCTTGTAAAACAATGATTATGCTATAACTGCTTTTTATACTTGTGCGTCCCAAGTAGTAAAATATCTCCTATGCAGCCGTTTACGTATACATTTGTATAACCTGAAAGATTGCAGTCTTCGGCTTCAGCCCCCACGCACAAGGTGCGGGGGTGTTCGCAAAAATAGCGCGTTTTCACACTTAATCCGACGTCTCGGTCCTGTTAAGGAGGTGGTAGCGTAGCAAACGAGGCAATCCGGACTATAATGCTTTATCACTTTCACTTAGCCAGTGGAGTTCGAGGGTGGGGCTACGATATAGCCCCTTGGGGCACCGCGCTTCTCCAAGTTCAGGGCGCGTGTGTGCCTGACCGGGAAACGGTCCTTCGTCAAAGCGGGGAATTCTAAACATTCCGGTAGTCGATCGAGTGGTTGACCAGTCTCTCGCTATATCATGACAGTCAGTTTTCGGCTTTCTCTACTGAGGTGCTCGCCCAGCCGAACTGGGGCACAATCGCAGTAGTTCTCCTGGTGCCGCGTTAGCCGATGATATGGAACGTAAGGCAGCAAAACACAGGAGCCGGGCAAACCCAACATTTGACCAAAGACATGATTCGGAGCTGATGCATATAATGCCTAACTCGAGACGCCGAACACTCCCTAAGGTGTTCGGTCTTTATAATAATGGGCAGAACAATGCCCTAAGCCCCTACTGTCTAGGTATGGGCATGGTCCTCTGACGCGGCCGATGCCAAGGCGTCAGGCTCCACTTTGGTTATAGGAAGAAACCAAGGAAGAACAACAAGAGACAGTAAAAAAGGTTTACGCAGGGTCTTAATCTGAAAAGAATCCTCGCAACGGGTCCCTACTGCACGTCTGCGCCTGTGTCTCCGTTGTGCCGTTATCCTGGACGGGTGTGCATGCTGTTCATCTATAAAAAGAGAGGAACTTAGTTTGAAAACAACTCGTGCGAAAAAGGCATATGTGAAAGAAAAAATACAAATGAGAAAGGCGGGGCCTGTATGAACTCGTAGTTGTTTGTGCGCGCAGCCCCTTGTGGAGGGGTGTGCAGCTAGGGAGCCCCTAGCCTACTTATGCCGGACTCGTCTATCCATGTCCGGGGTCTTTAAGTGACCCTCGCACTGAAATGATGCCGCGTGGACCGCGCATTTTGAGTGTAAGAGACGCGTAATGTGGTATGGCGTTGAAACGGACAAAAGCCTCTCGTCCCAAGAGTGCTTGATATCCACTTTTAAATGGGGCGATATGAAAAATTAGTTTTTCGCGTCGAAAGTTGTTCGGTGATCCGAACACAACTTCTAGTAGTAGGGAGCCTGTGCATTTGGCGTAAGGACCTGGCATCACTCCTTTGAAGGAAGTGTGGCTGTGTCGAATGTTAGTAAGGTCTATCCCCAACTTGCGGATTGTGTTTGGGTACAGCAGGTTTAAGTCACTGCCTCCATCCATCAGGAGTTGTGTAAATTTCAGTCCGTCGGTTATAGGATCCAATATCAGGGCAGTCCATCCTGCATTTCGAACACTTCTGGAATAATCCAGGTGGTCGAAAGTGATTGGTTTTGATGTCCAATCTCTATATTCCGCTGGGTTGGACCGTGCGAGACCCATTTTAACGGGTTCCACACTATTTTTCCTTATTATCACATGAAGTGAGTTTACTGCTTTGACCTCTTGTGGGAAAGTCTTTTTCTTTCCGGAGCTCTGCTGGTGGGGTTTATCGTCTTTGCTTGACGCGTCGAGCCCCTTGTGTTCGGCGTTTAATCGGCCGGACTATTTGAAAACCCAACAATCTCGATGGGTGTGGTTTGCAGGCCTTCCGGGGTACTGTGGATTTGACATGTCCGACCCAAAATCTTGTTTAAGTTGGACAGTTCATCGCTGTCATCCTTAAGAGGCAGTGTTTTGTTGTTTGGCCGCGAGCTTTTGAATCTGGTGTTGACTGCCGTGCTCTTTGGGCTTTTCTCTTTATTCCGGCGCTGCTCTTTTCTGCGCCGTGATTTTCCGTTTCCATCTCTTATCTCGGATGTACTTGGGTCGCTGGTGCTGCATCTTGCTAAGCAGCTATCCTCTCCTGCACAGAAGCGGGTCATGAGGCTTGTTAACGCGGACATTGTCCTCGGTTTCTCTTGGCCGAGGTGTCTGGCAAGCCATTCGTCTCGGACGTTATGTTTAAAAGCTGCTAAGGCTTCGGCGTCCGGACATTCGACTATTTGGTTCTTTTTGGTAAGGAACCTGTTCCAGAATTTGCCTGCTGACTCTCCGGGCTGTTGAGTTATATGACTTAGATCGTCTGCATCCGGAGGGCGGACATAAGTCCCTTGAAATTTTTCTCTAAACGCGTCCTCGAGCTCTTCCCAACTTCCAACAGTATTTTCTGGGAGGCTTTTAAGCTAATTACGGGTTGGCCCTTTGAGCTTGAGGGGTAGGTATTTTATGGCGTGGAGATCATCTCCTCTGGCCATGTGTATGTGTAGTATATAATCTTCTATCCAGACTCCAGGGTCTGTTGTTCCATCGTAGGCCTCTATGTTTATGGGTTTAAATCCCGCTGGGAATTCATGGTCCAGCACCTCATTGGTGAAACATAGTGGGTGGGTGGCGCCCCTGTATTTGGGTGTGCCACTATCTTCGGGCACTTGACGTGTTGCCTTGCTTCCTGGGGCCTTCTTCTTTGGCCCGTAAATGGACCTGGCTGGGCCATCTGTCTTTCCAGGTTCAATAGTCGGCTTATGTGCGGCGCCGCTTTCAGAATTTGGTCTATCGTCTGGCCGTCTATCCAGCCTGGCGGCCTTTTCATGTTTTGACTGTGGGGGCTCTATGGCCTCCTCGTCAAATTCCGGTAACATCTTGCGCTTCGGGTAGCTCTTGGATTGGTGGCTATTGCCGTATTTATCCGCGGTTTTGAGCACTTTGCTCCACCTCATCCTGAGTGTGTCTTCCGCTGTTTTGAGCTTCCGTTTTTCCTTCTTCAAGCTTCTTGCGGTGTTGACGAGTCTTTTCCGAAGGTTTTTACTGTCCGGCGGCATGTCCGGCTTGAGATCGTCCAGACTGTCGTTTTCGCCGGGCCTGGACTGATTATCTGACTCGTTTTGTTCGGACGGTTTCTTATCTGCACGTTCGTCGTCCACTTGTGTGCCCTGCTGTATTGCAGGGTCCTTAGGAGCATTGTTGTTGTCGAGGCGGGACTTAGGGCGGCGTCTGCGCTACCGTTTAGGTTGTTTGTCGGCTGGGTTATCTTCTGCCGCGGCCCGTTGGTCCTCGTTATCGCTCTCTTTTGGGGTATCCACCATATATACGTCATATGACGAGGTGGTCCTCCCGTGCCCTGTAGGCGTTGGTTCTTGTTCATCTCCGGCGTCGTCGTATATACCGTCGATGTCTTCGGAGTCATAGTCTAGCATGTCGGTTAGATCGTCGACAGTGGCTACGAAGTGGGTGGTGGGTGGGCGCTCAATTTCTTCGTCGTCCGTATCCCAACCATCCTGGCCATAGTTCGGCCAGGATTCTCCCGATAACGAGAGATGTTTTAGCGAATTTAGGATGTCGCCAAAGGGCGAGTATTGGAAGATGTCCGCAGCGGTGAATTCCATAAACTGCGCCCAATCCGATTCGATTGGTAGGGGCGTGGGAGGTCCGGAGTCCGGCAAGGAGTCCGGCACCTCAGAATCACGAGTTTCGCGAGGGACAAGATTAGCGTTCGGCTCCATCGCCGTGGAAGTTGAAGCCCCCGAGGTGGTGTCCATCCACCGATCCTCGATCTGGGCGATCGGCTCCGGACTAAAGGCCGAAGAAGATTCGTGTGCGGCCACCCAGGCACTGTTCGGCGGTAGAGCTAAATCATGCCCATCGCAACAGTGCGGCGCGCTTGGCTTTGGCTCGAGCCCGTCGAAGATCAAGTCCCCGCGGATGTCGGCCGTGAAGTTTAGGCTTCCGAATCTGACCTGATGGCCAGGGGCATAGCTCTCGATCTCCTCCAGATGGCCAAGGGAATTAGCCCGCAGTGTGAAGCTGCCGAATACGAAGATCTGTCCGGGGAGAAAAGTCTCAACCTGGACAGCGTTGTTGACTGAAGATACCATCGAGCCTATCGGTGACGACACAGAGGAACTCTCAATGAAAGCACCAATGTCGGTGTCAAAACCGGCAGATCTCGGGTAGGGGGTCCCGAACTGTGTGTCTAGGCGGATGGTAATAGGAGATAAGGGACACGATGTTTTACCCAGGTTCGGGCCCTCTTGATGGAGGTAAAACCCTACGTCCTGCTTGATTAATATTGATGATATGGGTAGTACAAGAGTGGATCTACCACGAGATCAAGGAGGCTAAACCCTAAAGCTAGCCTATGGTATGATTGTTGTAATGTATGTTGTGTCCTACGGACTAAAGCCCTCCGGTTTATATAGACATCGGAGGAGGCTAGGGTTACACAGAGTCGGTTACAATGGTAGGAGATCTACATATCCGTATCGCCAAGCTTGCCTTCCACGCCAAGGAAAGTCCCATCCAGACACGGGACGGAGTCTTCAATCTTGTATCTTCGTAGTCTTGGAGTCCGGCGGACGATGATAGTCCGGCTGTCCGGACACCCCCTAGTCCAGGACTCCCTCAGCTACCTATGTGGAGAAAGAGGAGAAATGATGGGATGTTTATGGCAGTTAATGGATGTTGTTATCTTAGTTTATGAGTGTTTGTTTTCCTCTCACTGTTCCAATTTTCCCTTCATTTATTTGCAAATGACCAGACAATGTAGTTCAAATAATTAAGTTGTTATCCCAGGAATATTTTCGAAAATGATGTTTAGCCTTAAAAAATGTCTTATATTTTGAGACTGGGGTAGTGTCATCTCACATAATCTTCATTCATTATATAGATTACATTCATTTATTTATGTCGTAGAAAAGTACAGGTCGAGTGTCAGTCCAAGCGTATGTTGCATGTGCAAGCTTACTAGCACTACTGCAGGATGCTGCTAACGCAACACTATGATCAGAGACCCTTTGAAAAAACTGTGTGCGATGCATTAATCACAAATGGTTATGTAAAAAAACTATCAAAAATATGCAAAACATTTGCGATGGCGAAGCCATCAAACAAGGTTCCGATTTTAGCTGTTTGTGCGATGCAGGGCACACGGTTCAGATCAATTAACTGTTTGCGATGAGGAAGAAAAACAAAGATGAGCAACCAGATGAAGGTGTGTGCAATATACGACGTACAGTTCAGTCGAATTAACTGTTTGTGATGAGGTGGAACAACAGAAATGGGCAGCTAAATAAAGGTGTGTGCGATTGAGGGCATAGGCTTCAAAAGGATTAACTGTTTGCGATTAGGCAACAAATAGAAATGGTCAGCCAGATCAAAGTGTCTGCGATTGACGACATACACTTCACACGGATGAACTATTTGCAATTAGCCACAACAAATAGAAATGGTTAGATAGATCAACATGTGTGCGCTAGACGAGCACACATTCTAATTAAAAGAAGCGTGCGCGATGGTAATAACGAGCGCTTATGGTTTTTCGACCAAGACGTGTGCTGACATTGCCTATTACGGTGCACCCTATGGTGCAAACGCCACGTACGCGGTCGAGAAAGCG
Organism: Triticum timopheevii; assembly: GCA_963921465.1. NCBI lineage: Eukaryota > Viridiplantae > Streptophyta > Magnoliopsida > Poales > Poaceae > Triticum > Triticum timopheevii. The sequence continues at coordinate 166,141,599 of OY997272.1, read as the reverse complement.
TGCCCACATTACGCCGTCCAAGAATAGTGTTGCACTTAGAAATTATAGAACCATCAATAAATTTTGAGCCTGCGTCCTGTCACATTCCAAATTACTAGTACCATGCTATATTTAAGTGCAAACATGTTCACACCGATCAAAACGTAAACGGTTTCCCACTTTGGAGCATATTAGTACTCGGTTATAAATACTACTACTCCAAGATGACTGCACATTCCTCCTCGACTCCTCATCCACAAAAACAAACAAGGCATTCATCATCTTTCCCTTGTGTCTGCCATGGCCAACGTGAGTTTTGGGTCGAGGGATTACCACCAGGGAGAGGCGAGCATGGAAGTGGAAGCACGGGAGATGTCCCGCCTCTCCGCGAAAGCAGCCGACGTGTCCCGCCACGTGGTTGTAGCAGCAAAGAGGTCCAGCCGCGCCGTTGAAGCAGCATGGAGGTCCCACCATGCCATCGATGCAGCAGACTGGTCCAGTAGCGCCGCAGAAGCAGAAGAGGACTCTTACAGGCGCATGAATGCGATCGTCCATAGCCAGATGGATCAGATCTCCAGCTGGGCGAGGTTGTAGGACGACATTAAAGCCTCATTTGAACAGGCTACCAGTGTCATCCTGCAACTAAGTGAGGGAAATGCGAAGCTCCGGGCCAAGCGCGACCTGCTGAGGGCGAAGATCGTCGGAAGTGTGGAGCAGCAGGAGGAGACCACTGCCTTGTTGAAGAGGAGCGGCATCATCGTTGAGAAACTTATGAACCATAATTCTATGCTCCGCATCAAGCACAAAAGGTTGCTGGAGGAATACGTGGGGATGCTCTCAAGCAGCGTGTTGAGGACATGAAAGAGCCCATCGCCGCTCGCCGCAGAGACTACTCCCCGCAGCCTGCAGCAACGCATCAAGAAAGTAGAGATCAACGAGCCAGATCATTGTCTTCCTTCTTCTTTTGCCCTTGTGTATTTCGGGTGTTGCTGCATGTGGCTTTTTTAATTATCTTCCTAAATATGTAAGACAATTATTATCCACTATCTCCTTATATTTTTTAGTCTTGCTATAAGTCATAGTCGATGTTATATAGGTCTGTCGGATCTTACATCAAGATCCGTGCAAAACTTTCTTTTAAGATTTTCCTTTTTCTCTCTTAAATCTCAGTCGAATGAAACATAGCCACGCCCTGAAATAGGGGCTTGGGCGCCATTAATGGAGACGTTGGGTGGGAGGTGGGCGGCGGATTGAGGTCAAAGGGCTCTCCTCCCGATGAGCACGTGCAGGGGTCTGATCGCACGACTCCCGTACTCAAATAGCTATCCCGCACGTGAAAGGATCGATATGGTTGACTAGAGGGGGGGGGGTTGAAAAGGCAACTACCAATTTTTAGCTTTTCTTCACAAGTTAGGTTTTAGCAACAAATAAGTTGTCTAGATGTGCAACTAGGAGAACAACCTACATGATGCAAACAATCACAACAACAAGTGCAAGCAAATGATACAACACAATAAAAGCTTGCACAGAGTAAAGGGATGAGATAACCACAAGTGGAGCCGATGGCGACGAGGATGTGTTATCGAAGTCCCTTCCCTTTGGGGGGAAGTACGTCTCTGTTGGAGCGGTGTGGAGGCACGATGCTTCCCAAGAAGCCACTAGGGCCACCGTATTCTCCTCACACCCTCACACAATGCGAGATGCCGTGATTCCACTAGTGGTGCCCTTGAAGGCGGCGACCGAACCTTTACAAACAAGGTTGGGGCAATCTCCACTACTTGACTGGAGGCTCCCAACGATACCATGGAGCTTCACCACAATGGAATGTGGCTCCGAGGTGACCTCAATCGTCTAGGGTGCTCAAACACCCAAGAGTAACAAGATCCGCAAGGAATTAGTGGGGGTAATCAAATTTCTCTTGGTGGAAGTGTAGATCTGAGCCTTCTCAACCAATCCCTAAAGAATCAACAAGTTTGATTGGCTAGGGAGACAGATTGGCAAAAATGAGCTTTGGAGCAACAATGGAGCTTGGGGAAAAAGAGGTAGGTCAACTTGGAGAAGAAGACTGATGTCTACTACGCAACTTTATTCTTGTAGACTCATGTTGGGTCTTCAAGTGCAGAGTTTTGTAGGACAGTAGCAAATTTCCCTCAAGTGGATGGCCTAAGGTTTATCAATCCGTGGGAGGTGTAGGATGAAGATGGTCTCTCTCAGATAACCCTACAAACAAATAATAAAAATTCTCTTGTGTCCCCAACACACCAAATACAATGGTAAATTATATAGGTGCACTAGTTCAACGAAGAGATGGTGATACAAGTGTAATACGGATAGTAGATATTGATTTTTGCAGTAGTAACAATAAAAAACAGCAAGGTAGCAAGTAATAAAAGTGAGCACAAACGGTATTGCAATACTTGAAAATGAGACCTAAGGTCCGTACTTTCGCTAGTGCAATATCTCAACAATGCTACTATAATTGGATCATATAACCACCCCTCAACGTGCGATGAAGAATCACTCCAAAGTTCCTATCTAGTGGAGAACATAAGAAGATATTGTTTGTAGGGTATGAAACCACCTCGAAGCTATTCTTTCTGATTGATCTATCCAAGAGTTCGTACTAAAATAACACCAAATAATTTCAGATTCATAATACTCAATCCAACACAAACAACTTCAAAGAGTGCCCCAAGATTTCTACGGGAGACACAAAGACAAGAACGTGCATGAACTCCTATGCATAGATTACCCCAATGTCACCTCAGCAATCCGCGTGTTGAGTGCCAAAACATATATCAAGTGAATCAATACGATACCCCATTGTCATCATGAGTATTCATATGCAACACATATATCAAGTGCTCTCAAATCCATAAAAGTATTCAATCTGATAAAACGAAATCTCAAAGTAGAGAGGGGAAAACGCCATATGATCCGACTATATTAACAAAGCCCGCGATACATCAAGATCGTGATATATCAAGAACACGAGAGAGAGAGAGAGAGAGAGAGAGATTAAGCACATAGCTACTAGTACAAACCCTCAGCCTCGAGGATGGACTACTCCCTCCTCATCGTGGTGGCCGTCGGGATGATGAAGATGGCCATCGGTGATGATTCCCCCCTTCGGCAGGGTGCCGGAATGGGGTCTAGATTGGTTTCTTATGGCTACAGAGCCTTGCGGTGGCGGAACTTCTGATCTAGGTTAACCCCGAGGGTTTTTGGAATATTTGAGAATTTATAGGGCAAAGAGGGGGTGTGGGAAGCCACCGAGGTGGGCACAACCCACCTGGGTGCGCCTGGGCCGCCAGGCGCGCCCTGGTGGGTTGTGCCCCCCTCAGGGCACCCCCAGGTGCTTCTTTGGCCCACCGGATGTCTTCTGGTCCATAAAAAATCCACAAAAAGTTTCGCGGTGTTTGGACTCCATTTGATATTGATTTCCTGCGATGTTAAAAACAAGCAAAAAACAGCAACTAGCATTGGGCACCGGGTCAATAGTATATCTTTATATCACAAAAACTATTGGAAGGAATCAAACATATCATATTCCGTGATCCATAAGTTTTATGTAGGATTTTATGACTAACCATGCAATTGACCAATTCCTGTTGACTCTCTAAATAGATATAAGTGAAGCAAGAGAGTAAATGACAAACTACTCCGAAAAGATATAAGTGAAGATCAAATGAGTAGTTAAGTAAATAGGTAGCTCTGTGAGGACTCTCTTTTATTTAAAAACTTTCAAATCTAAGTATTTAATTAAAATATTAAGCAAAAATCAAAACAAAATGAAATGAAATTCTAAGAATAGCACATCTCATGTGAAGAAGCAAAAACTTAGGCTCAATCGATACTAACCGGTAATTGTTGATGAAGAAAGGTGGGATGCCTATCGGGGCATTACCAAGCTTAGATGCTTGAGACTTCTTGAAATATTACCTTGGGATGCCTTGGGCATCCCCAAGCTTGAGCTTTTCTGTCTCCTTAATTCCTTTTACATCACGGTTTCCCTAAATCTTAAAAACTTCATCCACACAAAACTCAACAAGAACTCGTGAGATACGTTAGTATAAACCAATGCAAAAATATTATCATTCTCTACTATAGCAAGTCACTAAAATTATTATTCAACATTGCATACTAGATGCCTCTACATATTTAATACTCCTATTCTCAAATAGAATCATTAAACAAGCAAACATATGCAAACAATGCAATCATAACAGCATTCTGCCAAAATAGTACAGTATGTAAAGAATGCGGTATCAATACATATTCAACTCAAAAAATTCTGAAAATTTAACACACTGTAGAAAATTTATCAGAGCTTATTTTTCAAAAAGTTTCAATATTTTTATCACATCCTGACTTTTCTAGGGAATTTTTATAACAGCAACAAACTTTCTGTTTTGAAACAGCAACTCATATACTTGCAAAATAAGCATGGCAAAGGCTACCCTTGCCACTTTTTTTGAATTAAAAGATGCAAAACATTATCCTAAATAACAGCAATCAAATCCTAACAAAATAAAATGATGCTCCAAGTAAAATTCATATCATGTGACGAATAAAAATGTAGCTCCAAGTGGGGTTACCGATAATGTTGGAGATGAAAGAGGGGATGCCTTCCGGGGCATTCCCAAGCTTAGTTGCTTGGATCTTCCTTGAATATTTCCTTGGGGGTGCCTTCGGCATCCCCAGGCTTAGGGTCTTGTCACTCCTTATTCTCCTCATATCGATATCTCACCCAAAACTTGAAAACTTCAATCACACAAAACTTAACGGAACTTTGTGAGATGGGTTAGTATGATAAAGAGCAAGCCATTCACTTTGGTACTGTCAAGACAAGATTCATAATTGTTCTCACACAATGCCTACTGTACCCTATCATTTCCACAATTTATATTGAGCAATATAAGCCATAGAAACTAGAAACAAGCAAACTATGCATTGAAAATAGAATCTGTCAAAAATAGAACATTCTGTAGTAATCTGTACTCCAACCATACTTCTGCAACTCTAAAAATTCTTAAACATTAGGACAACGTAGATAATTTGTATATCTATCACCTGTATAAAATTTAAATGAAAAGCACGTTCCAGTGAATTTACAAAATTCCAGGAACGAGCACAAAAGTTTTTGTTTTTGCACAGAATCAAGTCAACTATCATCCACACTACCCCAAAGGCTTCACTTGGCACTTTATTGAAACAAAAGCTATAAAACATGATTACTATAGTAGCTTAATCATGTGAACACACAAAAACAGTAGGTAAAAGTGTTGGGTTGTCTCCCAACAAGTGCTCTTCTTTAATGCCTTTTAGCTAGGCATGACGATTTGAATGATGCTCGCATAAAAGTAAAGAAATGAAACATAATAGAGCTTCAAGAATAACAAGTTCTTCTCGAATAATAATTTTCAGTAGCATCATGAATGCATTCATCAATATAACTACCACACAAAGCATTCCTTTCATGATCTATAAGCATAGTATTTTTATTACTCTCCACATAAGCAGTTTTATTCTCATTCACAATAGTGGGAATATCATAGGAAACTTGAATACTATAAATTGTTTCCACATTAAAATGGTAATGCTCAGTAAAAGGATATTCAAAATTATGAATATAATTATCACTAATTTTTATGACACAAGTATCATCACAATAATCATCATACGTAGCAACTTTGTTTTCATCATAGATAGGAGGCATGCAATCATCATAGCAAATTTGATCATTCAAAGTAGGGGGGATAAAAAGATCATCTTCATTAAGCATAGCATCCCCAATCTTGGGACACGCATTAATAGCAGCAAATAAATTCTCAAACATGTCATTCTCATCAAACATAGCATCCGCAAGCTTGTGGCTTGGTATATCTTAAGCATAATCCCTCTCATGATTAATAGTATGAATAGCACCAATGGTATAACAATTGCTACCATCATAATTTCCCAAGTTGGTGCCAAAAAGATTTCCAAGATTATAATAAGTATCATTATCTTCCCAACCATAATCATCACAACAAGCAATAGGCATAACAAAATCATCATCAATAGTGCTCTCGGACATTGTGCCATAAGACATAGAAGCAATATCATCATCAAGTGCATCATCTTCCACAATTATTTCTGATTCATTTTCATGAGGCACAACAATAATAGAAGCAACATTATTTGGGAGAGATACCTTTTTACCTCTATTCTTTCTTCTTTTCTTCTTCTTCACCACATCGCGTATGGGTTTAATCAATTTTGTCGAGCTTCTTGTTAAAGAGATTGATTGGATAGGAAGCTCCTCCTCATTACCTGATTCATCATAATAAACACTAGGAGGGTATTGAGAAATATTTTCCCTTTCATTAGTACTCTCTTCATATTCTATTTGTTTTCTTGTCTTTAGATAGTTGGCAATATAAGGATTCTCAATGCAATTTACCGACAAAACATATAAATTTCCTCTAGATCAAAATGAAGAAATCTCTTGATATTAAATTTTGGAATATCCTTAGTTAAACGTTTCATTTCTTCATACCCCAAAAGAATACTAAGCTCTTTATGATGCTCAAGGGTAATCAAGTTATCACATTTTTTGGACACGATTTGATCATGAAACAATTTGCATTGGAGATTTAAATAACCACGTTCATTGCAAAGTTCTCAAGGATGGCGAAAAAAATTAAATCTTTTAGCACAATCATCTATCCTCTCTTGCAACCATTTTGTTTCTAAATATTTATGCTTCTTACAAAATCTATCTTCTCTATAAGGCACGTCTTCACAAAGTCTTTCCACTCCACAAAAATTGACATGCTTATAAGAAATATTTTTCTCATGACTAGTGCAATAATCATTAGTATTTTGGATATTCAAAGAATTCATACTAACAACATCGCAATCATGCTCATTATTCAAATATTTTGTGCCAAACATTTTATTGACTTATTCTTCTAACAACTGAGCATAATTTTCTGATCCATCATTTTCAAGAAAGATATTATAAAGATGGTCAATAATATGATGCAACCTCAATTCCATTTTTATGTAGTTTTCTTTTATAAACCAAACTAGTGATAAAACAAAAAACTAAAAGATTCGATTGCAAGATCTAAAGATATACCTTCAAGCACTCACCTCCCCGGCAACGGCGCTAGAAAAGAGCTTGATGTCTACTATGAAACTTTATTCTTGTAGACTCGTGTTGGGCCTCCAAGCGCAGACTTTTGTAGGACAGTAGCAATTTTTCCTCAAGTGGATGACCTAAGGTTTATCAATCCGTGGGAGGTGTAGGATGAAGATGGTCTGTCTCAAAGAACCCTGCAACCAAATAATAAAAAGTCTCTTGTGTCCCCAACACACCAAATACAATGGTAAATTGTATAGGTGCACTAGTTCAGCGAAGAGATGGTGATACAAGTGTAATAAAGATAGTAGATATTAATTTTTATAGTAGTAACAATAAAAAACAGCAAGGTAGCAAATAATAAAAGTGAGCACAAACGGTATTGCAATGCTTGAAAATGAGGCCTAGGGTTCATACTTTCGCTAGTGCAATCTCTCAACAATGCTAATATAATTGGATCATATAACCACCCCTCAACGTGCGATGAAGAATCACTCCAAAGTTCCTATCTAGCGGAGAACATAAGAAGAAATCATTTGTAGGGTACAAAACCACCTCGAAGCTATTCTTTTACGATTGATCTATCCAAGAGTTCGTACTAAAATAACACCAAATAATTTCAGATTCATAATACTCAATCCAACACAAATAAATTCAAATAGTGCCCCAAGATTTCTACTAGAGAAACAAAGACATGAACATGCATCAACCCCTATGCGTAGATTACCCCAATGTCATCTCGGGAATCCGCGAGTTGAGTGCCAAAACATATATCAAGTGAATCAATACGATACCCCATTGTCACCACGAGTATTAATATGCAAGACATATATCAAGTGCTCTCAAATCCATAAAAGTATTCAATCCGATAAAATGAAATCTCAGAGGGAAAACTCAATTCACAACAAGATAGAGAGGGTAAAACACCATATGATCCGACTATATTAACAAAGCCCGCGATACATCAAGATCATGACATCTCAAGAGCACGAGAGAGAGAGGGAGAGAGAGAGATTAAACACATAGCTACTGGTACAAACCCTCAGCATCGAGGATGGACTACTCCCTCCACATCGTGGTGGCTGCTGGGATGATGAAGATGGCCACCGGTGATGATTCCCCCCTTCGGCAGGGTGGTGAAATGGGGTCTAGATTGGTTTCTCATGGTTATAGAGCCTTGCCGCGGTGGAACTTCTGATCTAGGTTAACCCCGAGGGCTTTTGGAATATTTGAGAATTTGTAGGGCAAAGAGGGGGTGCGGGAGGCCACCGAGGTGGGCACAATTCACCTGGGCGCGCCTTGGCCCCCAGGCGTGCCCTGGTGGGTTGTGCCCCCCTCAGGGAACCCCCCAAGTGCTTCTTTGGCCCACTGGATGTCTTCTGTTTCATAAAAAATCCAGAAAAAGTTTCGCGGTGTTTGGACTCCATTTGATATTTATTTCCTGCGATGTAAAAAACAAGCAAAAAACAGCAACTAGCACTGGGCATTGGGTCAATAGGTTAGTCCCAAAATGATATAAAGTTGCTATAAAATGATTGTAAAACATCCAAGAGTGATAATATAATGGATGAATACTTCATAAATTATAGATACGTTGGAGACATATCAAAGACCTCCTATTATAGTGGGGGCACCAATCCACCATTACCCCCCCTGTTCAGCCCGCACAGAGCGGTACTACCGCTCAGGGGAGCGGTACTACCGCTGGTAGCAGCGGTACTACCGCGACCCCCAGTGGTACTACCGCAGAGATTGAGAGTAGAGGCGTCAGAGGGGGAACAGAAGAGATAGAGAGGGTTTGGGCAGTACTAGTAGCGGTGGTAGCCGTGGTACTACCGCTCATGAGCGATACTACCGCTGCAACTGCCACACAACCTGACATGAAGAGTGACGCCCTCGCATCGAGGCGGTGGTGGTGCCGAACCAGAACGGTACTATCGCCGATGCACCCGAGCGGTACTACTGCTGTATGACAGCAGTACTGCCGCTTGAGTACCATAGGCGGTACTACCGCTCTGGCGGCGGTACTGCCGCTACCATCTCACAACCTCCACTTCCGTTGAAACGGTAAACTCCAAGAGAGAGAAGGAGCTGGGGTGCAAAGATGAAGTGTTCGTGATAATTCCACCATAGTCTTTCAAATGCAAACCCCCTCCTGATAGTATAGTGTCTCCTACGACTCAAGTCCACCAAAACCGAAATGAAAGAGACTGCACCGTCTTCACTTTAAGCTTAGAGGGGAATGCATCATCTTGTGCCAATGAATGAATCTCTGAAATACTCAATGCACACGATTAGTCCGCAAAAGCATTGTCATCAATCACCAAAACTACTTAGAGAGGGACATGCCCTAACATTCTCCCCCTTTTCGGTGGATTGATGACAACATGAGATTTGCACAAAGGAATGACAAGAGAATAAGCGAATCCCAGAGACTACAAAATATAGGCGGGCTCTCCCTAGATGTGTGCACTTAATTACAGGTGCCTTTGGAATGAAAAGTACAAACATTAGGATCAACACTCCCCCTATATTTTATAGCATGACAACACTAGCATCTAAAATATGAGACACATGAGCTTAGGAGCAATAGAGTAGTACGAGAGGAAAGAGTAAATATGAGATAAGCACGAACTCGCGTACTACTAAAGTACTCGACATACTTAGATAATAATAAGATATGGTAGCATATGTCTCACACCATATGATAGGGTACCAGGTCTCACGAGCTCAAACCAAACCAAAGCAAATGACGATAAAAGAGTTTGCGAGAGAGAAAGACAAGGCAAACAAGACACACACTCGCAAGTCGACAAATCCACACTCGCAACTCGACAAATCCCTAAACTCTCTCCCCCTTTGGCGCCGAGACACCAGAAGGGAAAAGAGTGCTGCTACGGCCATAGGTGATAGCATAACTAACGATCTCCATCATCACATCCCCGCGTGATCGTCCACTCCTCCATCATCGGCAGGGGGCTGCTCAGTGTCTGAGTCCATCCAAGGGCAATGCTGCTGAACCCACTCCTCCTCATCGGTGATCTTGCCCTCAGGTCCATTGTCAACTGTAACACCAAACTGGTGCATGAGCTCCTTGTGGCGGCTCCTGGCCTTCTTCTCAGACACATGAGCCATATACTGTCCATGAGACTCCATGCAGAAAAGTTTCTTCATCTTGCACTTGAGCTTCTTTGCCCATGAGGGCTCTACTCCAGAGGGCACATAGTCCTCATCATCATCAGCATTAGCCTCTGGCTCAACCTTGTCAGCACCTGATGGAATCCCAGACTTTGGAACCGAAGTGCCCCAGTTCTCCTTCTTCCTCATGCACTTAATCTCGTGAGAGATCAACTCGCCAGTCTCCAGCACAATACCAGGATATGTGTGCTCCCAAGCCTTCTCAATCAACAACATGAGAAAAGGAGCATAGATGGGGCACTTGCGCTTAGAGATGGAAGACACGAGCTCAGACCACATGACATGAGAAATATCTAGGGATTCTCCAGTGTTTTCTTCCTTCTCATGCTGGCAGAAAAGTAGCATGTCCACGAGGAAAGAGTGAACCATATCCAAGTTCCCAATGCTAGGAAAAATAGTCTCCCTGAAGATGCGATGAAGGATGTCTAGAAAGGAAGGCAGCTCCTAAGTCTCCTTCTGTGTCTCGGGGTTAATCTTCAAAGTGCAGTAAGGCCAGAGAGATTACTTGTGAGTAGAAGGTTCATTGCGGTGAGGAGGAAAGCCAACCGGATTCTCAAGCCCTTGATCTTCAATCCCAAGTAATTCCATAAATGCCTTCCACTTGACGGAGAGAAGTTTGCCATTTGTCACCAAGTCAAGGATCTTTCTGCATCCTTGCCAAGATGGACCATGGCATAAAACCGAGCCACCAAGTCCGCATCAAAATCCTTGTTAAACTGCATGATGATGAGAATATTCAACTAAGAACACATCTGCAGAGCTTCTCCAAATTATTCAGGATCCTTCTCCATATAAGCAATGTCGATGGAGCAGACATCCACAAAGAGATTCTTCTTGGCCTTGATCACATCAAAATAGATTGCCCACTGAAAACGGTTCCAGAAAGGACGATTGACAAGATTAGGCTCTTGGTCTTGCTCATAGGGATTGCACCGATGCCTCTCCTAGAACTCCTTGGCAATCATCTCAGTCACTGGCTTGGGCTTCGGCTTCTACTTCTTTGCAACACTCTTGGTAGGCAGTTGTGACTGAGTTGGCGGAACACTTGAAGAAGGAACACTTGACGAAGCAGCTGCCGCCTCAGAGGTACGATAGCGCTTTGAACCAGAACGCCCGGGGTTGAAATGACGGACAGGATGCTCCGAAGGACCATCACCTAGAACCAAACACACGAACACAAGAAACAACACGAGAGAACGAGCATAAGCCACCTGAAAAAGAAACAACAAGGATCAACAGTTAGTACGAATATGTTGGAAGTTGGCATCTAGCGGTAGTACCGTCCAAGCGGTAGTACCGCTCCAGTGGAGCTGTAGTACTGCTCCAGGCGAGGGACGGCAGTTTTCCTACTGCCGCGGCCAAATACAGTACCACCGGGATGCCAAATTCAAAAATAAACCTACCAAACATCAATCCAAACGGTTTAGTAGCCTTCACCATCCTACTCAAGCCTCGATTTGGCCAAAAATCGATGAATGCAAAGCCTATTGCCCCTGAAGCCTAGATTTGAAAAAAAGAATCAAAGAGAATGAGAGTGGGGGCAATACCAGCATCCCCTGCCGCAACATAACCCCCAGTCCAGCCCCGCAGCGGTAGTATCGCTCGGGCGGGCGGTAGTACCGCTTGATGTTAATAAGCGGTAGTACCACGCGCCCCGAGCGGTAGTATGATGTCTACTACGCAACATTCTTCTTGTAGACGTTGTTGGGCCTCCAAGTGCAGAGGTTTGTAGGACAGTTACAAATTTCCCTCAAGTGAATGACCTAAGGTTTATCAATTCGTGGGAGGTGTAGGATGAAGATGGTCTCTCTCAAACAACCCTGCAACCAAATAACAAAGAGTCTCTTGTGTCCCCAACACACCCAATACAATGGTAAATTGTATAGGTGCACTAGTTCGGTGAAGAGATGGTGATACAAGTGCAATATGGATGGTAGATATAGGTTATTGTAATCTGAAATTATAGAAATAGCAAGGTAACAAGTAACAAAAGTGAGAGAAAATGGTATTGCAATGCTAGGAAACAAGGCATAGGGTTCATACTTTCACTAGTGCAACTTCTCTCAACAATAATAACATAATCGGATCATATAACTATCCCTCAACATGCAACAAAGCAACACTACAAAGTCACTAATAGCAAAGAACAAACGAAGAGATTATTGTAGGGTACGAAACCACCTCAAAGTTATTCTTTCCGATCAATCCATTGGGCTATTCATAAATAGCCCTAGAGTTCGTAGTAAAATAACACCTTCAGACACAAATCAAACAAAACCCTAATGTCACCTAGATACTCCAATGTCACCGCAAGTATCCGCGGGTATGATTATACGATATGCATCACACAATCTCAGATTCATCTATTCAACAAACACAAAGAACTTCAAAGAGTGCCCCAAAGTTTCTACCAGAGAGTCAAGGCGAAAACGTGTGCCAACCCCTATGCATAGATTCCCAAGGCCACGGAACCCGCAAGTTGATCACCAAAACATACATCAAGTGAATCAATAGAATACCCCATTATCATCATGGGTATCCCACGCAAGACGTACATCAAGTGTTCTCAAATCCTTAAAGACTCAATCCTATAAGATAACTTCAAAGGGAAAACTCAATCCATTACAAGAGATAGAGGGGGAGAAACATCATAAGATCCAACTATAATAGCAAAGGTCGCGGTACATCAAGATCGTGCCAAATCAAGAACACGAGAGAGAGAGAGAGAGAGAGAGAGAGAGAGATCAAACACATAGCTACTGGTACATACCCTCAGCCCTGAGGTTGAACTACTCCCTCCTCGTCATGGAGAGCACTGGGATGATGAAGATGGCCACCAGTGATGGATCCCCCCTCCGGCAGGGTGTCGGAACAGGGTCCCAATTGGTTTTTGGTGGCTACAGAGGCTTGCGACGCGGAACTCCTGATCTAGGTTATTTTCTAGAGGTTTGTGTATTTATAGGAGGGTTTGGCGTCGAGAACAAGTCAGGGGTGTCGGTGTCAAAACCGGCGGATCTCGGGTAGGGGGTCCCGATCTGTGCGTCTTAGGCTGACGGTAATAGGAAGCAAGGGACACAATGTTTACCCAGGCTCGGGCCCTCTCGATGGAGGTAAAACCCTACTTCCTGCTTGATTAATATTGATGATATGAGTAGTACAAGAGTAGATCTACCACGAGATCACAGAGGCTAAACCCTAGAAGCTAGCCTATGATGATTATGACTGTAATTGCGATCGGCCTTCTAAGGACCAACCTCTCCGGTTTATATAGACACCGGAGAGGGCTAGGGTTTACATGGAGTCGGTTACAAGGAAGGAAATACAATATCCGGATCGCCAAGCTTGTCTTCCACGCTGAGGAGAGTCCTATCCGGACACGGGACGGAGTCTTGAGTCTTGTATCTTCACGCTTCAATAATCTGGACAATGTATATAGTCCGGCTATCCGGATACCCTCTAATCCAGGACTCCCTCAGTAGCCCCTGAACCAGGCTTCAATGACGATGAGTCCGACGCGCAGTCTTGTCTTCGGCATTGCAAGGCGGGTTCCATCTCCGAATACTCCAAAGTACCTGTTATGACAAATAGTGTCCGGCTTCCCATCAAGGTTGTACTCCTCGGCTTCAGTGCCTCAATAATTACCATCTCCACGTGTCGAGCGAATGCGAGGAGCCGAGGCATTTTTACATTTGCCACCCTCAATCCTTCGGGCTGACCGTCTATTTAAAGGGACGAGGATTCTCAGATCCAAACCTCACTCTTCCTCGAGCAAGCATCCAACAGAGCGCTCCGGAAAAACCATTCCAACATGGTCGGCCGTCGCAGCTCTTCTGCTCGCTCCAAGTCGGGGGACTGGGAAGAGTGTTTAGTCCCTCATAGCCGTTTGATAGAGTTACAAACCCAAGGGTTTCTCCCACCGGCATTCATGGTCCCCGTCCGAGCCGGAATAGCCACTTATAACGGAGGGGAACAAGCAGAGGGATTTCCTAATCCATCTCCAGAGGAGCGAATATGCCTCATCCCGCATCTGCTAAGGGGCGTCGGGTTTCGCATCCACCCGTTCCTTCGCAGGCTCCTGGAGTTCTACGGTCTCCAGTTGCACAACCTTACCCCTGCCTCCGTACTACACATAGCAGGGTACGTTGCCCTTTGTGAGCTATTTTTAGGCTGCGAGCCTCACTTCGGATTATGGAAGAAGCTGTTCTGCCTTGTCCCTCGTAACCAGGGAGAAACCCTATGTCAAGTGGGCGGGGCCGAAGTATGGTGCATTGCCGAGACCGGATACCTATCCGGCACTCCCAAAAAGGCACCAGAGAACTGGCCTTCGGAGTGGTTTTACATTGATGACGTTCCCCTTCCCGATCCAGTCCGGACAGGTCTCCCCAAGTTTAGTGACGCCCCACCGAGGGCACGTCTAAGCTGGCGCACCCGAGGCCCTCAAGAGGAGGATACCAGAGAAATACACTTCTTGATGAGCAGGATAAAGTTACTGGCCAAGTTCGGACTGACGATAGTCGAGGTTATGGCAATATGCATAATACGGGGGGTGCAACCGCTTCAATATCGTGGGAAACCCATGTGGCACTTCAACGGGGAAGATGATGCCACCCACTGTGGCCGTAAGGGTCCGAACTCCGCCACTGCTCTGGCAAGGATATTGTACGATTTATACAAAGGAGAAGAGGAAGGATTTCTTCACATTAAACCGCGGGATGGATTCTCCATGTACAACCCCCAAACTGGGTAAGTTGTTATTCCTTTCCATGCTTCACCCAATGCGGCGTTCTTTGCTAAGATTATCTGCTTTAATATTTCCGAGCAGGAACTGAGGAGGGTTGTAGAAGGAATCTCCAGCCCCTCCCCACAGCCAAAGGACCCCGTGAGGGCCCTAGATCCAGGACTCGAAGAAGATCCGGATATTACCGTGGAGCTTGTCAACGGGATATTTTATCAAGCGAGCTTTGATGGAGCCTCAGTGGCCATTATTGCCAACTATCCCGGACTACTACCTACGTCGCGTGTAAGCCAAGCTGAAAAACCCTATCCTCCAAAGAGGACTCCCTTCAGATGTCATGCCTTACCCTTGAAGTGTCGTGTTTTTGCAGAGACGACGGCCGGAGCACGGGGCCGAGCCCCTAGGGACTCGTCGACCACGGGCATCCGGATCGAACAGGCTCAAGAGGAAGGCGGTAAGGGTCGACACGCCGCTGCAGAGGTAAGGCAAAAACCTGTCCTGCGATTATGGTATTTGAACAGCGCCCTTTGTGTCCTGGCAGGAAGAGGAGTAGCCGGACTATATCCGGGGATCCCGCCAATCACGCCTCCACCAGTCGAATTCCAGAACCGGCTTGGAGAGCGGAGGCGAACGTGGGGCCGATGCCACATAGTTCTCCGACAGAGGATGCGGATATGCTCTCGGCCACGAACTCCGAAGTAGAGAGCGCCATGAATCACCGGCGCCGACGGGCCGTGCTTCGGAACAACATCTTTTCCGAAGAGGCATTTAATGCCTTCAATTCGGGAGACGCATACATCCGAGCTACTCAAGGCGGGCTTGCCCGAGCGACGAATCAGTATACCAAAGATATACGGGTAAGAAATTTTGATAAGCATGTATAGCAGTAGCCCCTGAGACTTGAAATGGTTGGAACAACTGTTTTAAGGATCAATTTATGCACATGTCCTTGTAGATAAGAATGAACAATTGGCTCGGGAGCTGGAGGAATGCAAGGCCCAACTGAGGGACACTATTGCCAAGTTAGAGGAATCCCAGAAGGCCTCATCTGGTAACATTTGTCTCAATTGTACAAAGATGCACCAGTTAGTAAATGATTGGTATAACAAGTTTAACAGAGAATTTTGCAGACAATCCCGGGGTGAATCCGGAGGGCGTAAGAGATGAAGACTCGCATCTCAAAAGGCTGCTAAAGGCTAGTGAGCGCATTATTACGCAAGTTAGGCAGGAGAAGAACAATCTTCAAGATGCCAATGTCCGGCTGGACATTGAATTAAAAGACGTCCGCGCCCAGCTGGCGGACTTCGTGAAGGAGAAAAAAAGGCTTCGATGCGGCATTTATGTTGAGTGCCTAGACGAACTGTATGATAGTTCGGCGAGGAATTATATTGAAAGAATTTTGCTTGCAGAAATGTTAACGGGTCGCCCTGAGGAGGAGATGCCCTCATCTGCAAGTGATGTACTGCAAGACCTCTCACAACTGCGCGAGCGAGCTCGGCAAGTGATGCAGGGTGTTGCTCAGGCCTTGTGGCCATCAAGCTTACTGCCAAATGGCATGGGGGGGCTTGTGGATATTCTTCAAGGAGCACGGCGGCGCTTCCGATTGAGGAAGATGTCAGCTTGCCGGCAAGGTGCAAGAGAAGCCTGGGCTATGGTGAAGACGCGCTACACCAAGCTGGACCCGAACCATATGGCCGAAGTAGGACCGGCGAGGCCCGATGGGCAAGAAATTCCCATGAGTCTGTGTCACGCCCAAGATGCGACCCTATCCTAAAGGAACTCAAAGGTCCCACCAAGGATAGAAGCGCATCTTGAAGACGCTTTTGCAAGGTGGATATCATTACATCAACATTACATAATAGATGGGGATACATACAAAAGGCATACAATGCCACACAAATACAACAATACATTATACATAAGATCAACATCCGACTACGGATGAAACACAAACAGAAGCTCAAACGACATCCACCCTACTAGCCCAGGCTGCCGACCTGGAACCTATCCCCTGATCGAAGAAGAAGCAGAAGAAGAACTCCAAAACAAGCAAGCATCGCTCTCGCGTCATGAACATCGTATAACCTGTACCTGCAACTGTTGTTGTAGTAATCTGTGAGCCACGAGGACTCAACAATCTCATTACCATGGGTATCAAGACTAGCAGGGGTAAAGTGGTGAGGTTGTAGCAGCGACTAAGCATGATATGGTGGCAAACATATGCAAATGAGAGCGAGAAGAGAAACAATGGAACGGTCGTGAAGCTAGCAATGATCAAGAGGTGATCCTGAACTCCTACTTACGTCAATCATAACCCAAAACCGTGTTCACTTCCCGGACTCCGCTGAGAAGGGACCATCACGTCTACACACACGGTTGATGCGTTTTAATTCGGATCTGGTGTCAAGTTATCTACAACCGGACATTAACAAATTCCCATCTGCCACATAACCACGGGCACGACTCTCGAAAGTTTATATCCTGCAGGGGTGTCCCAACTTAGCCCATGATAAGCTCTCGCGATCAACGAAGGATATTCCTTCTCCCAGGAAGACCCGATCAGTCTCGGAATCCCGGTTTACAAGATATTTCGACAATTGTAAAACAAGACCAGCAAAGCCGCCCGATGCGCCGACAATCCTGATAGGAGCTGCACATATCTTGTTCTCAGGGCAACACCGGATAAGCGAAGCGTACAGGTACCGACGTAACCCAAGTTGCCAGGATGGTCCCGCATGATGCTCTAGTTTGGACCAACACTTAGACAAGCATTGACCCGGGGGGGCTAAAATAAAGATGACCCTTGGGTTAATTACTCCCAAGGGAAAAGTAGGTGGTGGTGAGGCAAATGGAAAAACCAAGGTTGGGCCTTGCTGGAGGAGTTTTATTCAAAGCGAACTGTCAAGGGTGTCCCATAAATCACCCAACCGTATTAGGGACGCAAAATCCGGGAACATAATACCGATATGGCGGAAACTAGGGCGGCAAGAGTGGAACAAAACACCAGGCATAAGGCCGAGCCTTCCACCCTTTACCAAGTATATAGATGCATTAATTAAATAAGAGATATTGTGATATACCAACATAATCCTGTCCACCATGGAGCAATCTTCAACTTCACTTGCAACTAACAACACTATAAGAGGGGCTGAGCAATGCGGTAACATAGCCAAACAATGGTTTGCTAGGAAGGGTGAAAAGGATAGAGGCTGACATGGCAATTTGGGAGGATTGAAGAGCAAGCGATAGGTAGCGCAGCATAGCGCTAGAACGAAGCAACTAGCATAGCAATGATAGTAATGAGATCCAAGGTGACGGTCATCTTGCCTGAAATCCCGCAAGGAAGAAGAACGAGTCCATGAAGAAGATGAAGCCACGAAGACGAACCAAGCGTAGACGAACGAATCCTCACGACCGCAACGAAATGGGAACTATCGAGAAGAAGCACACAACATGGTAAACACACCACACATATACATGACATGATGCACAACCAAGCATGATGTATGACAAAGCTAGATGAGCTACTCATGGCAAGAGATGATGCAAACAAGAACAACACATCGAAACAAGTTTAAATGAGGCCGGAAACAACATATAACAAATCCGGTAAGTCCTCATATGCAAATTTAGAAATTGGTCCAGAACTGAATAAACCTTATGTTCAAGTTGTTAAACAGCAAGTTAAGATGCACCAAGATGATCTACACGAGATTCTAGTCAAGTTACATATAAAGTTCATTTAATTCGGAGCTACGGCCTAGAAGATATGAGCAAAACAAGTTAAACATGGCATTGATGCTAAATGCATCCAAACATCAAGCAAACACCTCAAAACAAGGATTCAAGATGATAATATGAAACTACATGCAAAATCAAGCAAGTTTCATATAGAGCATGCTCAAAACGGAGCAACGGTGCAACACATACACTCTATACAAGTTTAAAGGATAAACTGTCCAAAACAACAACTAGGCATCTAGCAAGCATCAAAACAATATGCTACAGCATCTCAACGTAAGAACAAAAGGCATGGGCATGAAGTGCAGGTAAGGAATGACAAAACATAAACACTGAGCTATCTGCAGAAACAACTAGAACATGCTCAAAAAAACATGGCAAGATTGCAAATTATAACAGTTTCAGACTTGGCAGAAATAACATCAGGCTGCAATATTTAGGTCTATCAAACAACACGTCACAGGAACTTAACATGGCAAACAAAAGCATGGCATGAATCTACTAATATCATATAAGAAAAGCCCCTTACTGACCATGAGCCAAAAGGGCACAGAAAATATGATGGCACCCATGTAAACATGGCAAATGATGTGACAGATTCATACAAGGCAGGAACAACAATAAGTAGGCATGTTGGTGAGCTTGAACCACTCACCATAGAGCAATAAATGGAATGGCAAGGCAACCAACAGTAAGAATACATGTTTATGAAGCTAAGCATGGCAATAGCAAGTTCATATGGTACATGGATGACTAGCAAAGCACATGGCAAAACTGAACTTAATGTTAATCAGGCTGACAACAACATTATTTAGCAAGTTTGAAGCAAAATAACAACATGTTACAGCAGGCTATAAATGCAACCAGGGGCATGTGTGGATAGAGCATGACATGTATAACAAAACATCCTTAGTTAACATCTCCAGATTATGCACGGAATGACTTGGAGGATGCAGAGTTATGATGCGATGAACATGGGTACAAAATGTCAAGAATATCAGGGACTTGGAGGAAATTATACCTCCGCAAAACTGGATCTAGGGTTTCGGGGCACATAGATCGAGGTGGCGGCACGAGCTCACCCGAAAACCAGCCGGAGCAGCGAAGAAGGCGGCGGCCGGGCTCGGGGTCGCCGGATCCGGTCCGGCCCGACCGGATCCGCGATGGGCGGCGGCGGAGGCAACCCGCGGCGCGTCAGCGGAGGCGTTGCTGCGGCGGAGGCACTCCGGCGACGACGGGGCTGACGCAAGGCGGCGGGCGGCGGCGGAGCCGAGCTCGGACGGTGGCGCAAGGCGCCTCGGGGCGCGGGCGAGCGGGGGGTGGGGGCGAGGAGCGGCGGCACGGGGCGGATCGGGCCTCGGGGGCCCGCTGCGGGCCGCGGCGAGGCGGCGGCGCGGGCCACGTGGCGACGGAGGGAGGAGAGAGAGGGCCGCCAAGGGCGACGTGGCGAGGTGGGATTGGCTGGGGGCGACGGGCGGACATGTTCGGCACCGGGCGGACGTGTCCGGCGCGCGGAGGAAGAAGGGGGCTAGGGTTTGGACCGGGATTTTCGGGGGAGGTGGCCTATTTATAGATTCTGGGAGCTAGGAGAGTCCAAATGGGGAGCAGTTTTCGGCCACGCGGTCGTGATCGAACGGCGGAGAGCATGGAGGGGGTTTGGATGGGTTTTGGGCCACTTTGAAGGGTTGTTGGGCTGCACACAAAAGAGGCCTTTGCGGCTACCCGGTTAACCGTTGGAGTATCAAACGGACTCCAAATGACACGAAACTTGACAGGCGGTCTACCGGTGGTGTACCAAGGCCGCTTGGCAAACCTCGGTCCATTCCGAGAACGTTTAACACCCGCACAAGAGAAGAGGCAAAAAGGGGACGCCGGATGACATAGGAGTGCCGGATTGCAAAACGGACAACGGGGAAAATGCTCGGATGCATGACACGAACACGTATGAAAATGCGATGCACATGACGGCATGATATGAAATGCATATGATGACATGGCAAAGTGCAACACGCAAGCAAATGACATGGCAATGATGGCGAATAACTGGCGAACACCTGGCGCATCAGATCCGGGGCGTTACAACACTCCTCCACTAACAAGAGATCTCGTCCCGAGATCTTAGGACCGAGACGAAAGGGAAAATGGATGAGGTGAAACAAAAAAAACTCAAGAGAAGAAGCAAAGAATCGAGAGCATTCAAGGAGAAGAGGGGAACGACGAGAATGATGAGAATCGAAAGCTCACGGAATCAGATAGACTATGAAACTACTCCGGTTAGAACGAGATAAGAAACGAATAAGATTAAAAGGATTTAGGCAGAACTCTGACTGAACATGGAAAGAATAGAACATGAACTTGAGAGGATGGAATGATACTTGATGAAGACATGACACAAAATGTCCGGAAAGAATTGAAAGAGTTGAATGAAAAGAACAGAGAAGAAAATGACAACTTGTGCCACGAATGAAATTGAAAGCATCTTTCGAAAGAAGGTTTAAACGGAGTTGTTGAGAAAATCAACAACGAAAGAATAAGCTTGTTGTGGTCTTATAGGTAACATCTCAACATCATAAGGTGATAACCGGCCACAAACGGAAATGATTGGATAGCTGATAGGAACGAAGAAATACAAAACTCCACTTCAAAAGAATACGGAGAATTAATTACACTTCAAGATGCGAGAAGAAAAGATACTTGAATTCCACCCCCAAGAATCTTGATGAACTCTTGAAGAATGAATTAAATCATGAGGAACCACCATGAAGAACTCCGGTGACAAAAGGATGATGAGATAGAAATGAAGGATGAAAGAATAAAGATTCAAGCCTTGCGATGATTCAGATGGAGGTTCCGATGAGATGGCCGAGTAAATTTGAACTCCGGAAAAGAAGACATGAAAACACCTGGAACTAGAATTTATTCATCAAGAACAAACTCCGAAGGAAGGGATTAATCACTTCGAGGAAATAAGAATAAGATTTATTGTATGCTTATCCTTCATCAAATTAAATTGATGACAAGCAATGGATTTTGCATACTACTTATTCTTCTTGAAAAGGATTAAGGGGAACATAGCACAAAATTTGAGAAAGTCTTCATGAACCACCGATAGGATTGGAAAGAACGAATGAATAAATATGATAATCAAGGAAAAAGAATCTTGAACGAACCACCGTAAAAATTTAAAAATGACTGATGAAAGAGTATGAATCACCGGGAAGAATTAGAGGAACCAATATGCTAGAGGGGATTTAGATACAAAAGAATAAAGAGATCATGAGCTGATTAAAGAACACTTGAACGAAGCACCGGGATAATTGGACAAAGGTAGCTGAAATGTGAGGACAAAGAATTCTTCTGGAACGATGGCCTCCGGTGAAAAGAAACAGAAATCACCTCCTGAAATACTCCGGATGGGTAAGAAAAGAATATCTGACAAATGGAATAATTCGAGAGGATGACATGAAGCTAGAACCACGAAACTTCGCGAGAACGGACAACATTTAGAGGAAAAACTCTTCTTCGGTCTTCAAATGACGACGAGAAACACCACCAGAATTACTGAGATACTCCGGTAGAATGAAAAGAGAGAGGTTGAGCCAACAATGAAAAAGAATTTGAACGAGATCTTGGAGAAGGCATGTGACTGGTGGGATCCATTCTTACGTCACACTTAAAAGGAATTTGAGAATAACTCCGGGAAATTAGAAGAGTCAGGTAAGATCCTGGGAAAAACCCTGTGGGTTAGGGCCCACTAAAAGAAACACCATTGAGAAAGGATTGTTGAAGAGATAGGTGATGCACCGGAACAATTTAAATATTTGAATGAGGTGACAACCTCGAATTAATTCAAACAAATACGAATCTCTTGAGATGTCTTGAGCACTCCGAAAAGATAAACTGGCGAGAGGCGAACGAGCAAGGGGAAAACATTTGAGCCAAGGAAAAGAATATGATCAACACCGAAAACTTGAATTGAATCCAGCAGAAAAGAAAAGAGATGAAGAATAACGAACGAGACGAGAATTCACCGGTTCAAATAATTGAGGGAAGACTAAAGAGGCTCCACACGAATGAAACTGATGCTCGAAACAGTCTCAAACTCCGGGAACAAAAAGGGTGGGAGGGCGGGAAAACAAAGGCAACTTCGAAGGGGGAACCAACAAATAACTTCAAGAGAAAACACCGGTTGAAATCATTGAGGAAAGAAACCAAAGACTTCACACGAGTAGGATGGATACTCGATTATGGACTCCGGCATCAAGGAGAAAAAGGGGTGGGTGGGTATGAAAAGAAGACAACTGTGGATTGCACTTGCAAATACGGAGAGGGTCGAATCACCTTGACGAGAAATGCACCGCATGCAAAGAGCTGAGGAACAATGATCGAGAAACCAACTACGTGAACCTAAAGAAAAATTTGAAGGGGAAGAGGAGTAATTCAAAACACCTACGTCAAGATTCCTCACCAGAGCGACGAAGGGGCTGAGGAGTAAAAAGAATTCGTACTCTCCGATATAACTAGACTCCGAAAACGGTTTTCTTCTAGACTCTACAACGGCCAAACTACACGATCAATCAAGGGGGGCTCCTAAGGTCGGTCGAGGCTCTGATACCAACTTGTCACGCCCAAGATGCGACCCTATCCTAAAGGAACTCGAAGGTCCCACCAAGGATAGAAGCGCATCTTGAAGACGCTTTTGCAAGGTGGATATCATTACATCAACATTACATAATAGATGGGGATACATACAAAAGGCATACAATGCCACACAAATACAACAATACATCATACATAAGATCAACATCCGACTATGGATGAAGCACAAACAGAAGCTCAAACGACATCCACCCTGCTAGCCCAGGCTGCCGACCTGGAACCTATCCCCTGATTGAAGAAGAAGCAGAAGAAGAACTCCAAAACAAGCAAGCATCGCTCTCGCGTCATGATCATCGTATAACCAGTACCTGCAACTGTTGTTGTAGTAATCTATGAGCCACGAGGACTCAGCAATCCCATTACCATGGGTATCAAGACTAGCAAAGCTTAATGGGAAAGGAAGGGGTAAAGTGGTGAGGTTGCAGCAGCGACTAAGCATGATATGGTGGCTAACATACGCAAATGAGAGCGAGAAGAGAAATAATGGAACAGTCGTGAAGCTAGCAATGATCAAGAGGTGATCCTGAACTCCTACTTACGTCAATCATAACCCAAAACCGTGTTCACTTCCCGGACTCCGCCGAGAAGAGACCATCCCGGCTACACACACGGTTGATGCATTTTAATTCGGATCTTGTGTCAAGTTATCTACAACCGGACATTAACAAATTCCCATCTGCCACATAACCACGGGCACGGCTCTCAAAAGTTTATATCCTGCAGGGGTGTCCCAACTTAGCCCATGATAAGCTCTCGCGATCAACGAAGGATATTCCTTCTCCCAGGAAGACCCGATCAGTCTCGGAATCCTGATTTACAAGACATTTCGACAATGGTAAAACAAGACCAGCAAAGCCGCCCGATGCGCCGACAATCCCGATAGGAGCTGCACATATCTCGTTCTTAGGGCAACACCGGATAAGCGAAGCGTACAGGTACAGACGTAACCCAAGTTGCCAAGGGATGGTGCCGCACGGTGCTCTAGTTTGGACCAACACTTTGACAAGCATTGGCCCGGGGGGACTAAAATAAAGATGACCCTTGGGTTAATTACTCCCAAGGGAAAAGTAGGTGGTAGTGAGGCAAATGGTAAAACCAAGGTTGGGCCTTGCTGGAGGAGTTTTATTCAAAGCGAACTGTCAAGGGGGTCCCATAAATCACCCAACCGCGTTAGGGACGCAAAATCCAGGAACATAATACCGATATGACGGAAACTAGGGCGGCAAGAGTGGAACAAAACACCAGGCATAAGGCCGAGCCTTCCACCCTTTACCAAGTATATAGATGTATTAATTAAATAAGAGATATTGTGATATCCCAACATAATCCTGTCCACCATGGAGCAATCTTCGACTTCACCTGCAACTAACAACGCTATAAGAGGGGCTGAGCAAAGCGGTAACATAGCCAAACAATGGTTTGCTAGGAAGGGTGAAAAGGTTAGAGGCTGACACAATTTGGGAGGATTGAAGAGCAAGCGATAGGTAGCGCAACATAGCGATAGAACGAAGCAACTAGCATAGCAATGATAGTAATGAGATCCAAGGTGATAGTCATCTTGCCTGAAATCCCGCAAGGAAGAAGAACGAGTCCATGAAGAAGAAGAAGCCACAAAGACGAACCAAGCGTAGACGAACGAATCCTCACGATCGCAACGAAACGGGAACTATCGAGAAGAAGCACACAACATGGTAAACACACCACACATATACATGACATGATGCACAACCAAGCATGATATATGACAAAGCTAGATGAGCTACTCATGGCAAGAGATGATGCAAACAAGAACAACACATCGAAACAAGTATAAATGAGGCCGGAAACAACATATAACAAATCCGGTAAGTCCTCATATGCAAATTTAGAAATTGGTCCAGAACTGAATAAACCTTATGTTCAAGTTGTTAAACAGCAAGTTAAGGTGCACCAAGATGATCTACACGAGATTCTAGTCAAGTTACATATAAAGTTCATTTAATTCGGAGCTACGGCCTAGAAGATATGAGCAAAACAAGTTAAACATGGCATTGATGCTAAATGCATCCAAACATCAAGCAAACACCTCAAAACAAGGATTCAACATGATAATATGAAACTACATGCAAAATCAAGCAAGTTTCATATAGAGCATGCTCAAAACGGAGCAACGGTGCAACACATACACTCCATACAAGTTTAAAGGATAAATTGTCCAAAACAGCAACTAGGCATCTAGCAAGCATCAAAACAATATGCTACAGCATCTCAACATAAGAACAAAAGGCATGGGCATGAAGTACAGGTAAGGAATGACAAAACATGAACATTGAGCTATCTCCAGAAACAACTAGAACATGCTCAAAAGGACATGGCAAGATTGCAAATTATAACAGTTTCAGACTTGGCAGAAATAACATCAGGTTGCAATATTTAGGGCTATCAAACAACACGTCACAGGAACTTAACATGGCAAACAAAAGCATGGCATGAATCTACTAATCTCATATAACAAAAGTCCCTTACTGACTGTTGGGGATATTACCACTAGGCGTAAACCGGCCTACTTGGGCCGGGCTAACGTCATTAGTGGTATGAACAGATGAAGGCCCAAGGCCTGTAGTCGGTTAGAACATGTAGCCGTAAACCGGCCTAATGTATGACTTGTATTGTATGTTAGGAATAGAGAGATACCAACCGGAGTACGAGTATGAACCGGTTAGGACTCTATAGACCGACGGGCATCACCCGTGTATATAAGGGGACGACCCGGCGGCGGTTCAAGACAGACAACAACAACTCGAGCCTAGGCGAAGCTTGTTTGCTCCCTAGCCATCGAGACCACATCAATCCCATCACAACTAGACGTAGGCTTTTACCTTCATCGAAGGGGCCGAACTAGTATAAACCCTCGTGTCTTTGTGTCCGCTTTAACCCCTTCAAGTAAACCCGTAGCGATGGCTCCACGACTAAGTCCTTTCTCTAGGACATCTGCCGTGACAAACCCACGACAGTTGGCGCCCACCATGGGGCTATCGCACGATGGTTTGACGATCTTGGAGGGCAAGCTCAAGGGACTCGAAGGGTATGTTGTGGGCCGGATGACCAAGAGTCATCGCGGCAGGATCTACATCGACGACGCGGGATGGGGTCCCGAGGCCGATTCAATCGAGTACGGGTACCGGGTCCCCTTCGGCGGCATACACGTTTTCATTGGCAAGATCGGGGAGCCTGGGCCTGAGCCGGACATCTGCACCGACCTCGTCGAGACGGCTCAGCGCGCGAGATCTACCCAGGTTAAACCGGCCATGAAGCGTGCCCTCGTTGGAGTCATCCACGGAGGAGAGCGTGAGGACGAATCAGAACACGGTAGCGAGACCGTCGTTTATTCTGGCGACGAGTCCTCGACCGGAGACACCGAATCGCTATACCAGTTGCAAGACGACCAGGTTAGGGGCTGTTCCGATGGCGACAGTATTCCGGACCCCCCAGGCCAGGTCAACCGGGTTGGAATATTCATGGCCGGCACCCAGGCGGCGAACCATTCTTCGACCGCTGCAGCGATGCTTTCCGGATCAGCAGCGGTAGCAGGGGTTGGAGGCCTTATGCGCCCGCCGGTTCAAGTCCTATCTGACCTGTTTGATGCGCTGGCCGCGCTTATGGCAGAAGCCAATCCGGCGGATCAGGAAGCCCATGATGCGGAGATTGCAAAGGTGAAGGAACAGATCGTACAAGCCAAAGCGGATCTGGCGGCAGAGAAGGACAGGATGGCTGCAGAGCGGGCCGCTTTAGACGCCCAGGCCTATAAGCTCATGCTTGACCAGAATGCATCACGGGAGGTCTTGAAGCGGAAGCACAGATCACGCCTGCCGTTAGGGTTTGACCCCCTAAATCTCTTTCACACCCCAGGAGCAGGGCCCAGTAATCCGCCGCAGTACCTGGAGGCAAACCGGATTGAGGCACCAGGGCCAGGAGCGACGGTCCAGCCCCGCCTGATGGAACCTCTTCAACAGAACATTGTGGCCTCTCTGCCGGTCCAGACGCCCCCAAGTCATTATTCGAATCCTATGGACAACCTTGTTGCAGCCGCCGCGCGATTAGAGGCTATCCCGGTCGAAGGAGACTCCCCGCAAGCGATAGAGACGCGCCGGGTCAAGGAGCTTCTCCGGACTGCGCTGATTCAGCAGGAGGCATACTCATACAGCCGTGATCGGATTCATTCTACGCCCCGTCCAAGCCAGAGCTATAGCAGGCGCATGGATGAACCGGCCATATCAAGCGATGCGCGAGACCGTGAAGCGGCCCGTGGCAATAACCCGGCAGGTGGTGTTGGCGATGCTCAGGATGTGGTGGACCGGGCCCGGGCACAAAGGGAGGCCGAGTTAGCAGCACAGGATAATGCAGGTCAGCTTACACCAGTTCGCTCTACCACCTTCGCCGGACCAGGAATTACATCCGCTTTGGGAGTGCCTTGTTTAACCCCCGCTTTACGCAATGTGCGCCTGCCCAAAGATTTCAAGGGTCCGCGCAAGGTGCCGAATTACACCGCTGATTTATCCCCTGAAGCGTGGGTAGAGAGTTATGAGATGGCCATGGAGATGCTAGACGTGGATGAGGCTGCGTGTGCGAAATACTTCACCATGATGCTTGAGGGAACGGCTCGTACTTGGTTGAAGAGCCTACCACCCAATTCTATCAGCTCATGGGCCCAGTTGCGGGCCCGGTTTATACAAAATTTTAAGGATACATGCAAGCAGCCCAAGTCCATAGTAGACCTGGCCGCTTGTGTTTAGGAGGAAGGAGAATCAACGACCCGTTGGGTGCGCCGCGTCTCAGAAATTTTGCACTCGTCTAACAGGATTAATGCTGACTCTGTGATTTTAACCCTGGAAGGCAACTGCCGGTTTGAGCCTTTAAAATTGAAATTGGGACGCATGAAGCGGTTCTGTAATGACATGGGAACCCTCATGGCTGCTTTAGTGAAGTATGCTGATTCGGACAGTACCAAGGATCCCGAACCTGATGATGATGAAACAGGGAAGGGAAGGAAGAATAGCAACTCTAAATAGCAGCAGTACAAACCGGCGGGTCATGGAAACGGAGGCAGACGCAAGGCGGATGGTAGCATGGATTTTGTGGCCAACACTAATGCACAGGACAGGGGGCAGCGGCGCAGAGGTAAAGCGGCAAATCGTAATGGGGCTCCCAATCCTAACGCAAGCCATTTGAATTATTTGTTGAATCGGCCTTGCCCAAAGCACGGGACGAAGGAGTCGCCGGCTAACCACCTTTGGAAGGATTGTTATATTATGCAGGAGTTTAAAAACTCTAATGCCTTCCGGTATGACCATGGGTCAGGTGGCGGTTCAGGATCCGGTTTACACGGTCCGGGTCACGATGGAGCTTCCGGTTCAGGTTTCAATCAGGGCGGTCACAATAGCCAGAATAATCAGAACGGCCAGCAGCAGCAGCAACAGTCAGGTTATCAGAGCCAGCCAAAGCAGTTGAGCAATGGGCAATACCATGTCTTCACAACTAGCTTGGATAAGCGTGACCGAAAACTCCACAAGCGAGCGGTGAATTCTGTTGAACCAGCCTTACCACGTTACTTACGCTGGTCAGAGCAGCCCATCGTGTGGAGCAGAGAGGATCACCCGCCCCGAATTGATAATCCGGGCCAGCTGGCATTAGTGGTAGACCCTCAGGTGGGGGGTTATAAGTTCACCAAGGTACTCATGGATGGAGGAAGCAGTATTAACATATTGTACTATGAGACATTCCGGCGCATGGGCCTAACAGATAAGGATCTCAGACCGTCTAATACGGTGTTCCACGGTGTAGTGCCAGGAAAATCTGCATATCCTGTTGGTAAGATAGCCTTAGATGTGGCTTTTGGGGACGAGCACGATTCTCGGTCGGAAAAGTTAACCTTTGAGGTGGTAAAGATCCGGAGCCCGTATCATGCCTTGTTTGGGCGGCCGGCTTATGCCAAGTTTATGGCACGGCCTTGTTATATCTACTTACAGCTCAAGATGTCGGGTTACAAGGGGACGATAACGGTTCATGGGAACCATAGGGTCGCTTTGGAATGTGAGGAAGGTGATGCGGCTTATGCAGAGTCGGTCTGTGCCGTAGAAGAGTTGAAGTATCATAAGGACAATGTTGATCCGGCAGACATGACCCCTTTCAAGAAGCCAACTACAGAGCATGATTCAGATCTGAAGTTCAAATCGGCAGCTGAGACCAAGCTTGTTGACTTCATGCCCGGCGATTCGTCCAAGCAGTTCACTATCAGTGCCAACCTGGATCCCAAATAGGAAAGCGCGCTCATCGAGTTCATCCGTGAGAATCGGGACATTTTTGCATGGAAACCGTCTGACATGCCAGGTGTACCGAGGAAGCTCGCTGAGCACACTCTTAATGTGGATCCTAAGTACAAACCGGTGAAACAGTTCCTCCGCCGGTTTAACGAAGAAAGACGCAAAGCCATTGGAGAGGAAGTGGCAAGGCTTTTAGCAGCTGGTTTCATTGTTGAGGTGTTCCATCCAGAGTGGCTTGCTAATCCGATGCTGGTTCTTAAGAAAAACGGCACTTGGCGTATGTGTGTGGATTACACAGATCTTAACAAGGCCTGTCCGGCAGATCCTTTTGCCCTCCCCCGCATTGACCAGATCATTGATGCTGCGGCAGGTTGTGAGCGTTTGAGTTTTTTGGATGCATACTCTGGATATCATCAGATCAAGATGGCGGTTAAGGACCAGGAGAAAACAACATTTATTACTCCCTTTGGAGCCTTCTGCTATGTATCTATGCCCTTCGGGCTCAAGAGTGCCCAAGCCACCTATCAACGGTGTGTACAGAATTGCCTGCATAAACAGATCGGCCGCAATGTGCACGCCTATGTGGATGATATTGTAGTAAAGTCAAGACAGAAGGAGACGCTGGTGGATGATTTGAAGACGCATCAAACCCCGACTTATGGTCCCATTACAAAGAACACCGGGCTGTTGGGTTGAAGAGCTACCATCTATGCTCTGGAGTATCAATACTACGCCAAACCGGTCCACAGGATACACACCATTTTTTATGGTCTATGGAGCAGAGGCAATTCTCCCTA
Organism: Triticum timopheevii; assembly: GCA_963921465.1. Lineage (NCBI taxonomy): Eukaryota > Viridiplantae > Streptophyta > Magnoliopsida > Poales > Poaceae > Triticum > Triticum timopheevii. The sequence continues at coordinate 166,111,062 of OY997272.1, read as the reverse complement.
GTGATATCCGGCACGATTCGCCTCGTGTGGCAGCTTATGTTGAAGCGGGAAATGAGACGGCACGGCAAGACGCTTTGGACCTAGCGGCTGCCCGTTCGGCGATTTACCAACAAGATCTTCGTCGCTATCACAGTCGCCGGGTTAGAACCAGAACTTTTCAAGAAGGAGATTTGGTGCTTCGACTAATCCAGGACCAGACAGATATGCACAAGTTATCCCCACCTTGGGAAGGACCTTTCGTGGTCAGCAAGAATCTGCACAACGGGTCGTACTATCTGATTGATATTCGAGAGCATCAAGACTGACGTACATCAGAGGAGGAGACCAACAGGCCGTGGAACATAGCTCATCTTTGGCCTTACTATACTTGAGCCATCGGCTCTATCTATGTACATATCATGACAATGTATATATTATCTTTGATATATCAAACCGGAGCCTCAGCTAAAGCGGGGTCTCTGTCTTTCTTATCATGCGAGGTTACACGGAGTGGTTCTGTTTAAAGCGGCCTCCGGTTTACCCCTTGACATTTGCTTTTTATATATCACTGGTGGGCCTTGGTCGTGTCCGAACCAATGAACACCCTTTGATAGGCGACAGCCACCAGATCATTTGGGGACATGGTCAAGTCTGAACCAGTCACGCCTCTTGGTCGGCCTAAAGGCCACAAAATCACTTGGGGGCATGGTCGAACCCGAACCATTGTCACGCCTCTTGATCTGGCATATATGCCATGAGTCATTTGGGGACCTGGCTGACTTGAATCATTGTCACTCCTATTGGGGGCCTTGATCCTGTCCGACCATGGTAATACCATCTGAACAAGCTCAGTATAGCATATTGTTGCAAACGGTTTTCATCATTGCCTTTGCTTCCATGTTATTTTCATGGTTTGTTTGCTCTTTGCTGTTGTCGGATTTCTTTTATATCAACAAGCATATTTCTCCGGTTCAGCCGATGGTTTTTGATCCCCCTTTAATCCGGAGGAGTCTGCCCGGTTTACCTTTTCCCTGTTAACATCATGGAGTAACCAGGGGGCTCGTATTGATTCAGTATGGTTTATACGGGAGCTATTTTCTACCTTTTTGACGGTAATGGTTTATAAAACCACCGCTTCAGGCTTGGCTAAGCCAGCTTTATGCCCAAACATGACAGGTATTTATGTATCATCTATTTGTTATATTACTGATACACATATCAAGATCATAATCCGGCTGACGGTATAACCGCCGCCGAAGTTCAAATTTTTCTGATTGCAGGAAATATGAATTAAGGTTTTTCAAACAAAAGCTTCAGTACTTATGCACGAAGGCATATTTCAGGCGGAAGTTTTAACTATCCTAATACAAGGCAGCTCCATGCCCAAACAAGATCATTGTTCTTTTGGAAAGATGTCACAAATAAGCTCTCCAGACCGGCTTCCGGTTCAAGCCTGCTCCTCATCCTCTGCCGCTTCAGCTTCCTCGTCTCTACCCATTGGCTGGAAATCAACAGTGGTCCAGTCGATTCCCATTAAAGCTTGGAAAACAGCCTCTTCATGGATCAGGGAAGACGGTTCAATATCAGGAGCATAAGTGTGCTTACGGATTGGAGGGATCAGGTTCTCCGCTTCAACAGTTGGGGCAGGCACTCGCTTGTTTTGATCATTATATTGCGCTTGATAATGCGTCAAATCTGCATCTTCAGCTAGCTGGCAAGCCAGAGGGCGCACTGCACGGTTTATGGCCTTAAATCTTCTTCGTTGAATTCAGAGCCATCTTCTTTCAGGCTGGGATAGCCTTGAGCTGCTTCCACAGGATCAAAATCGGGCACCCATGCCTTTGCCCGGATTAAGGCATTGATGGCTCCAGTTCGGGCAGCGGATTTTTTCAGCTCCTCAATCCGGGCTGGAAGCATTGACAATCTGCTCAGAGTATCCTGGATTAAAGAGGGCGCCGGGTTGTTATGAGAAGCTGTGGTGATGATCCGTTGGGCTCCGGTATACAACTGTTCCACCAAGGTGTAGGCAGCTTTCAGTTTCTTCCGCACATCATTTCCTAAGTGCCCAATACGTGTGCCTACAACAAGATTGGAATGGTCTCAAACCGGATTTACGCTACAGCAGGTTCAAATTATCGCAGAAGTTAAAAGGAGCTTACCAAAGATTTCAGCAGTCATGGAGTGTATTTGCCACTGTACGGCAGTCAGTTCATCCACCACCGGTTTAAGGGCAGCTTCAGCATTTTCCGCTCTTTTGATTAAACCGGCCTTCTCAGTGGCCCAGTCAGCCCGCTCTTTCTTGAAGCCTTCTTTCAGCCGTTCAGCGGTGCTCAAGGCGCTAGTTAATTCTTGCTTTGATTTATCTGTTTTAGCTTGCTGGGTCTTCAGGGCCTCCTACAAATCGGCAATCTGGTCCTCCTTGATTTTCACCTCAGCCTGCATACAGATGGCATTTTAAGCTTTGCACAGGCGATCCAAGAAATTGAAGTATCAACCACATAACAAAGTTATATGCCTGATACTTGGGGGCTAATGCACCTTCAATTTTTTGTATATTGCTAGATTACAAAGTCCCAAGCTCAATACAAGCATTCAACTTGGCACTTGGGGGCTAATGGCTATTTGATCAAGTTATGTTCTAAGGACAGCTTTCTATTTGGAGCCCCGGTTTACTTATGCTAAGTTAGACCGGCCCTTGAGGGATATGCCGGCGGGCTTCAAAAATGTTCAGGATCAAGTCCCGGTTTGACCAAGGTCACAAACCGGCCCTTGGGGGCTACAAGGATGAATGCAATGGCAGCAAGGAAAGAAGAAATTTACCTCAAATTTATCCCTCATCATCTTGACCAGGCCAGCTTCACAGTCACGGCTGGTGTAAAGCCGGTTTAAATAGCCAGAGTGAAGATCTTGCGCACTCAGAGCGGCATATGTCTCTAGTTCAACATCCCATTTTCCTTTGTTCAAAGTGGAAAAATCCTCTTTGATGGTATGCCTGGTAAGGGTGGCAGGATTCCCGGGTTCAGAGCGGCCCACACCGGTAATCACAACATCATCATCTTTTGACTCGCCGGTTTGTGTTGGCGCGACCGGTTTGTCAGCAGGAGTGTGGGATTTCTCAATCTGGATAGAGCTGGCAGGCGGATCAGCAGAGGCTGGAGTATTAATAAGCCCTTCTTCGGGGATAACGTCGTCTTGCAAAGGAGGATCATTGGGGATATCTTCACAAGTAAACATTTCATGATCCGGCGCTTGGTCATGTTCTGGGGCCACATCTTCTTCAGCCGCTTTATCCAGGCGGGCCTTCTTGCTTGGCTTCGGTTTAGCCCTGAGGGAAAAACAAAAAGTCAAGGAAAAGCATAAGCCACTATGCAGTATACTGGAAGCATATATTCAGTTTAACTTACCCAGCAACTGTTTTCAAGGGTGGTAGCTGAGTGGCCGACGATTCACCAGACAATGAATGAGAAGTGACCTGATAATCGGAGTCGGATGGATTAAGAGGTTGATGGAAGAAACCCGCTTTAGGATTTAAATCAATAAAAAGGTCGGAGACCTCGGAGCGGCGTTTTCGAACCGGACTGTTCGGTAAACCGGCAGAGGTAACTACCTGGCCATTGTGCCGGGTTGTGCGGCGAGCTTCGTGTTGCTGGGTCTTCATAAGAAATTGGGGATCCAAATAAGCAAGCGGATGAGAAAATTTAACTTTCCGGTTTGCCCCGCGAAATTTTGGCAAAGGCAAGATTTCTGAATCGGAAGAGAGAATAATTACCTCAACGAATCCCGCATTGCTAGCTTCAGCGTCATCCTGACAAGCATCATCATCAATAAGGCGTGTTAAAAGCAAGCCAAGTGAATCAAGTTCTACCTCAAGATCCGGATTACCCACATCATCATCAATGGCTGGGTCAGATGAAGCGGTGGTTTTTCTCTTGCGAGCCGGTTTCTTGACAACCTTGGTCTTGGGCCGGGTTGTCCGCCCTGCCTTCTCCGTTTTGTCTTGTGAAAGCTTCTTGCTCCAAAACGGATTATCACTCTGGGTCAGCAATAAGTAAAGGTCAGGCAGATAAAGCAGTAACAGGTTCAATAATAGAGCAATTAAAATCTTACCGCTGGCGGTTCGTTGGTGGTGCAGTAAGGAAGCAGACCGGTTTGAGCACAGAGGTGCTCCGGTTCATTCAGCATCTTTTTTACAGATTCTGTCACTTCGTCGTCAGAGACTTGAATTTTGATATGTCGGAGTGGGTCATCGACGCTACCAGTGTACGTGCACATCAAACCGGGGCGCCGGCTCAGAGGCAGAATGCTCCATGATATCCAGCAGCGGGCAAGGTCTATTCCTGTTAAACCGTTGGCCTTGAAGGCCCGGAGCTTGGACAGTTGAGGAGCATACTTAATTATCTCCTTGGCACTTAACCTTTGTGGAAAAGGGTGAGTGTTGCTGAGCCGTTCCGGACGGAAGCCAGGCAAAGGATTTTCATTGTCAGGGGAGGTATCCTTGCAATAAAACCAAGTTGTGTTCCACTCCTTGGGGTGAGTATGGAGTTTGACGTGGGGATAGGTGATTTCCTTCCTCTTCTGAATGGCCATACCGCCCAGTTCGGTATTAGGACCGTCAGTGAATTCAGTGCGGTGGTTCAGATGAAAGAGATCTCTGAACAGCTCGACTGAAGGCTCCTCTTGAAGGTATGCTTCAGAAAGTACTTGAAAGTGACATAGATTGGTGACCGAGTTGGGGCCAATATCCTGTGGACGGAGCTGAAAATTGGCTAACACATCCCGATAAAATTTAGAGTCGGGCCGTTTGAAGCCCCGGGCCATGTGATCTGCGAAGACCACAACCTCTCCTTCCTGGGGCGTGGGAGGACATTCATCTCCAGGAACCCTCCAGTGGATCGTATCTTTATCATCCAAAGCGCCGATCAGGACTAGATCATCTAACTGTGATTCTGTGACACGAGAGGGAACCCAGTTGCACTCATACACCTGTTTAGCCATGGCGAGCTCTACAAGAAATAGGCGATCCGGTTTAAAGACACGCTGGATAAAAGAAGGTGTTGATCTAACTATGATAAACCGGAGGAGTTACCTACAAACCGGTCTTCTACAACATGGCATCATATGGATTCTGGTGGTTCAACCAGGGGACTAATGATATATACCGGTTTAGCAATTTTTTATATGGTAAAGTTAAACCGCCTGATCTAAAGCATCGGGAGCAATTGAACCTATGGATAACTAGGTATGCAGAAACAAGTTTCACAAAATCTTATTACAGCTGCGGATCTACAGCAAGCTCACAAAAACAGGAAATATTTCGAAGCGTAAGGCGGAAACAGAAGTGAACCATTGAGCGGATATGTACGGGAGATCTATGAGCTTGGATGAGAAATAGCAAGCAGATGCTAAAGGGATTGCTACTAAGTACAGCAAGAGTTCACAGATTCATTTAAAGTCAGAGAACAACTATGAACGCGCGATGAATATAGCAAGAACATGGAACCCTAAGAGCAGATCTAGGGTAAGAAGGAAAGAGAACTTACCGGGAACGGAGAAGATGCGGAAAGGCGCCGCAACACTCTGGTACATTCAGGTTGATGCAGCGGCCCGAGACGAGGCAGAGGTCGACAGCGGTGGCAGAGCTCCAAAGCCGGCGACGTGAGGAAGAAGAAGAAGAAGGGACGAAGGGGAAAGAAAGGAAATGACCCTTCGGTCTTATTTATAAGGCAACCGAGCTAGGTCAAGCGCGCGGATCCAGGAGCTGTCATTAAGAGGGCGTTATAAATTTCATGATGACGTCATGCCGGTTTACAATAACCAAAACTGATGATGTTATGCCGGTTTACAGCAACCAAAAATGATGACGACATGGAAGTTTACCAATTAACAGAAGATATCCAAGACACAAGATGGTGTGAAGGATTGACATGAACCAGTTCAAATCAATCTAGGGCCTAATGTTGGGGATATTACCACTAGGCGTAAACCGGCCTACTTGGGTCGGGTTAACTTCATTAGTGGTATGAACAGATGAAGGCCCAAGGCCTGTAGTCGGTTAGAACATGTAGCCATATACCGGCCTGATGTATGACTTGTATTGTAAGTTAGGAATAGAGAGATACCAACCGGAGTACGAGTATGAACCGGTTAGGACTCTATAGACCGACGGGCGTCACCCGTGTATATAAGGGGACGACCCGGCGGCGGTTCAAGACAGACAACAACAACTCGAGCCTAGGCGAAGCTTGTTTGCTCCCTAGCCATCGAGACCACATCAATCCCATCACAACTAGACGTAGGCTTTTACCTTCATCGTAGGGGCCGAACTAGTATAAACCCTCGTGTCTTTGTGTCTGCTTTAACCCCTTCAAGTAAACCCGTAGCGATGGCTCCACGACTAAGTCCTTTCTCTAGGACATCTGCCGTGACAAACCCACGACACTGACCATGAGCCAAAAGGGCACAGAAAATATGATGGCACCCATGTAAACATGGCAAATGATGTGACAGATTCATACATGGCAGGAACAACAATAAGTAGGCATGTTGGTGAGCTTGAACCACTCATCACAGAGAAATAAATGGCATGGCAAGGCAACCAACAGTAAGAATACATGTTTATGAAGCTAAGCATGGCAATAGCAAGTTCATATGGTACATGGATCACTAGCAAAGCACATGGCAAAACTGAACTTAATGTTAATCAGGCCAACAACAACATTATTTAGCAAGTTTGGAGCAAAATAACAACATGTTACAGCAGGCTATAAATGCAACCATGGGCATGTGTGGATAGAGCATGACATTTATAACAAAACATCCTTAGTTAACATCTCCAGATAATGCACGGAATGACTTGTAGCAGCAGGTTTACATAGCATCATATTATAACAGAATCAGTCAGGAAAACAGCAACAGCAAGTACCCTACTTCACGAGCTCGATGCACTCACTACAAGACTCACAAAAATACATGGATTGCACCACTGGGAAGATGGCATGAGGTAGCACAAAACACATGTAGACATCAAGCTCATAGGATGCACAGACAAAAAGCAATGAAAAAGACAAAATAAAAAGTTATAACAGTTTCAGCAGGTTAACATCATATAGCACTCTTGCAACGATGATTAGGGCATCAAGATGATCCCAAACAAGCATAGCACAATGCAATGAAATGAAGAGCATCTCCTGATGAACATTTTGATATATCGTGCGCATGAAATGGAGCTACGGATGCAGAGTTATGATGCGATGAACATGGGTACAAAATGTCAAGAATATCAGGGACTTGGAGGAAATTATACCTCCGCGAAACTGGATCTAGGGTTTCGGGGCACGCAGATCGAGGTGGCAGCGTGAGCTCACCGGAAAACCGGGCGGAGCAGCGGGGAAGGCGGCGGCCGGGCTCGGGGTCGCTGGATCCGGTGCGGCCCGACCGGATCCGCGATGGGCGGCGGCGGAGGCAACCCGCGGCGTGTCGGCGGAGGCGCGGCTGCGGCGGAGGCACTCTGGCGACGACGGGGCTGACGCAGGGCGGTGGGTGGCGGCGGAGCCGAGCTCGGACGGCGGCGCGAGGCGCCTCGGGGCGCGGGCGAGCGGGGGGGCCGAGGAGCGGCGGCGCGGGGCGGATCGGGCCCCGTGGGCCCGCTGCGGGCTGCGGCGGGCCGGCGGCGCGGGGCGGCGGCGCGGGCCACGTGGCGACGGAGGGAGGAGAGAGAGGGCCGCCAGGGGCGACGTGGCGAGGTGGGATTGGTCGGGGGCGACGGGCGGACATGTCCGGCGCCGGGCAGACGTGTCCGGCGCGTGGAGGAAGAAGGGGGCTAGGGTTTGGACTGGGATTTTCTGGGGAGGTGGCCTATTTATAGATTCTGGGAGCTAGGAGAGTCCAAATGGGGAGCGGTTTTCGGCCACACGATCGTGATCGAATGGCGGAGAGCATGGAGGGGGTTTGGATGGGTTTTGGGCCACTTTGAAGGGGTGTTGGGCTACACACAAAAGAGGCCTTTGCGGCTACCCGGTTAACCGTTGGAGTATCAAACGGACTCCAAATGACATGAAACTTCACAGGCAGTCTACCGGTGGTGTACCAAGGCCGCTTGGCAAACCTCGGTCCATTCCGAGAACGTTTAACACCCGCACAAGAGAAGAGGCAAAAAGGGGACGCCGGATGACATAGGAGTGCTGGATTGCAAAACGGACAACGGGGAAAATGCTCGGATGCATGAGACGAACACGTATGCAAATGCGATGCACATGATGACATGATATGAAATTCATATGATGATATGGAAAAGTGCAACATGCAAGCAAATGACATGGCAATGACGGCGAATAACTGGCGAACACCTGGCGTATTGGTTCCGGGGCGTTACAACACTCCTGCACTAACAAGAGATCTCGTCCCGAGATCTTAGGACCGAGACGGAAGGGAAAAGGGATGAGGTGAAACAAAAAAACTTAAGAGAAGAAGCAAAGAATCAAGAGCATTCGAGAAGAAGAGGGGAACGACGAGAATGATGAGAATCGAAAGCTCACAGAATCAGATAGACTATGAAACCACTCCGGTTAGAACGAGAAAAGAAACGAATAAGACTAAAAGGATTTAGGCAGAACTCTGACTGAACATGGAAAGAATAGAACATGAACTTGAGAGGATGGAATGATACTTGATGAAGACATGACACAAAACCTTCGGAAAGAATTGAAAGAGTTGAATGAAAAGAACGGAGAAGAAAATGACAACTTGTGCCACGAATGAAATTGAAAGCATCTTTCGAAAGAAGGTTTAAACGGAGTTGTTGAGAAAATCAACAACGAAAGAATAAGCTTGTTGTGGTCTTATAGGTAACATCTCAAGATCATAAGGTGATAACCGGCCACAAACGGAAATGATTGGATAGCTGAGAGGAACAAAGAAATGCAAAACTCCACTTCAAAAGAATACGGAGAATTAATTACACTTCGAGACGTGAGAAGAAAAGATACTTGAATCCCACCCCCAAGAATCTTGATGAACTCTTGAAGAATGAATTAAATCATGAAGAACCACCATGAAGAACTCCGGTGACAAAAGGATGATGAGATAGAAATGAAGGATTAAAGAATAAAGATTCAAGCCTTGCGATGATTCAGATGGAGGTTCCGACGAGATGGCCGAGTAAATTTGAAATCCGGAAAAGAAGAGATGAAAACACTTGGAACTAGAATTTATTCATCAAGAACAAACTCCAAAGGAAGGGATTAATCACTTCGAGGAAATAAGAATAATATTTATTGTATGCTTATCCTTCATCAAATTAAATTGATGACAAGCAATGGATTTTGCATACTACTTATTCTTCTTGAAAAGGATTAAGGGGAACATAGCACAAAATTTGAGAAAGTCTTCATGAACCACCGATAGGATTGGAAAGAACGAATGAATAAATATGATAATCAAGGAAAAAGAATCTTGAACGAACCACCGTAAGAATTCAAAAATGACTGATGAAAGAGTATGAATCACCGGGAAGAATTAGAAGAACCAATATGCTAGAGGGGATTTAGATACAAAAGAATAAAGAGATCATGAGCTGATTAAAGAACACTTGAACGAAGCACCGGGATAATTGGACAAAGGTAGATGAAATGTGAGGACAAAGAATTCTTCTGGAACGATGGCCTCCGGTGAAAAGAAATAGAAATCACCTCCTGAAATACTCCGGATGGGTAAGAAAAGAATATCTGACAAACGGAATAATTCGAGAGGATAACATGAAGCTAGAACCACCAAACTTCGCGAGAACGGACAAGATTTAGAGGAATAACTCTTCTTCGGTCTTCAAATGACGACGAGAAACACCACCAAAATTACCGAGATACTCCGGTAGAATGAAAAGAGAGAGGTTGAGCCAACAATGAAAAAGAATTTGAACGAGATCTTGGAGAAGGCATGTGACTGATGGAATCCATTCTTACGTCACACTTAAAAGGAATTTGAGAATAACTCCGGGAAATTAGAAGAGTCAGGTAAGATCCTGGGAAAAACCCTGTGGGTTAGGGCCCACTAAAAAAACACCACTGAGAAAGGATTGTTGAAGAGATAGGTGATGCACCGGAACAATTTAAATATTTGAATGAGGTGACAACCTTGAATTAATTCAAACAAAGACGAATCTCTTGAGATGTCTTGAGCACTCCGAAAAGATAAACTGGCGAGAGGCGAACGAGCAAGGGAAAACATTTGAGCCGAGGAAAAGAATATGATCAACACCAAAAACTTGAATTGAATCCAGCAGAAAAGAAAAGAGATGAAGAATGACGAACGAGACGAGAATTCACCGGTTGAAATAATTGAGGGAAGACTAAAGAGGCTCCACACGAATGAAACTGATGCTCGAAACAGTCTCAAACTCCGGGAAGAAAAAGGGTGGGAGGGCGGGAAAACAAAGGCAACTTCGAAGGGGGAACCAACAAATAACTTCAAGAGAAAACACCTGTTGAAATCATTGAGGAAAGAAACCAAAGACTTCAAACGAGTAGGATGGATACTCGATTACGGACTCCGGCTCCGAGGAGAAGAAGGGGTGGGCGGGTGGGAAAACAAGACAACTATGGATTGGACTTGCAAAAACGGAGAGGGTCGAATCACCTTGACGAGAAATGCACCGGATGCAAAGAGCTGAGGAACAACGATCGAGAAACCAACTACGTGAACCTAAAGAAAAATTTGAAGGGGAAGAGGAGTAATTCAAAACACCTACGTCAAGATTCCTCACCAGAGCGACGAAGGGGCTGAGGAGTAAAAAGAATTCCTACTCTCCGATATAACTAGACTCCGAAAACGGTTTTCTTCTAGACTCTACAACGGCCAAACTACACGATCAATCAAGGGGGGCTCCTAAGGTCGGTCGAGGCTCTGGTACCAACTTGTCACGCCCAAGATGCGACCCTATCCTAAAGGAACTCGAAGGTCCCACCAAGGATAGAAGTGCATCTTGAAGACGCTTTTGCAAGGTGGATATCATTACATCAACATTACATAATAGATGGGGATACATACAAAAGGCATACAATGCCACACAAATACAACAATACATCATACATAAGATCAACATCCGACTACGGATGAAACACAAACAGAAGCTCAAACGACATCCACCCTGCTAGCCCAGGCTGCTGACCTGGAACCTATCCCCTGATCAAAGAAGAAGCAGAAGAAGAACTCCAAAACAAGCAAGCATCGCTCTCGCGTCATGATCATCGTATAGCCTGTACCTGCAACTGTTGTTGTAGTAATCTGTGAGCCACGAGGACTCAGCAATCCCATTACCATGGGTATCAAGACTAGCAAAGCTTAATGGGAAACGAAGGGGTAAAGTGGTGAGGTTGCAGCAGCGACTAAGCATGATATGGTGGCTAACATACGCAAATGAGAGCAAGAAGAGAAACAACGGAATGGTCGTGAAGCTAGCAATGATCAAGAGGTGATCCTGAACTCCTACTTACATCAATCATAACCCAAAACCGTGTTCACTTCCCGGACTCCGCCGAGAAGAGACCATCCTGGCTACACACACGGTTGATGCGTTTTAATTCGGATCTGGTGTCAAGTTATCTACAACCGGACATTAACAAATTCCCATCTGCCACATAACCGCGGGCACGGCTCTCGAAAGTTTATACCCTGCATGGGTGTCCCAACTTAGCCCATGATAAGCTCTCGCGATCAACGAAGGATATTCCTTCTCCCAGGAAGACCCGATCAGTCTCGGAATCCCGGTTTACAAGACATTTCGACAATGGTAAAACAAGACCAGCAAAGCCGCCCGATGCGCCGACAATCCCGATAGGAGATGCACATATCTCGTTCTTAGGGCAACACCGGATAAGCGAAGCGTACAGGTACCAACGTAACCCAAGTTTCCAAGGGATGGTCCCGCACGGTGCTCTAGTTTGGACCAACACTTAGACAAGCATTGGCCCGGGGGGGCTAAAATAAAGATGACCCTTGGGTTAATTACTGCCAAGGGAAAATTAGGTGGTGGTGAGGCAAATGGTAAAACCAAGGTTGGGCCTTGCTGGAGGAGTTTTATTCAAAGCGAACTGTCAAGGGGGTCCCATAAATCACCCAACCGCGTTAGGGACGCAAAATCCGGGAACATAATACCGATATGACGAAAACTAGGGCGGCAAGAGTGGAACAAAACACCAGGCATAAGGCCGAGCCTTCCACCCTTTACCAAGTATATAGATGCATTAATTAAATAAGAGATATTGTGATATCCCAACATAATCCTGTCCACCATGGAGCAATCTTCAACTTCACCTGCAACTAACAACGCTATAAGAGGGGCTGAGCAAAGCGGTAACATAGCCAAACAATGGTTTGCTAGGAAGGGTGAAAAGGTTAGAGGCTGACACAATTCGGGAGGATTGAAGAGCAAGCGATAGGTAGCGCAGCATAGCGATAGAATGAAGCAACTAGCATAGCAATGATAGTAATGAGATCCAAGGTGACAGTCATCTTGCCTGAAATCCCGCAAGGAAGAAGAACGAGTCCATGAAGAAGATGAAGCCACAAAGACGAACCAAGCGTAGACGAACGAATCCTCACGATCGGAACGAAACGGGAACTATCGAGAAGAAGCACATAACATGATAAACACACCACACACATACATGACATGATGCACAACCAAGCATGATGTATGACAAAGCTGGATGAGCTACTCATGGCAAGAGATGATGCAAACAAGAACAACACATCGAAACAAGTTTAAATGAGGCCGGAAACAACATATAACAAATCCGGTAAGTCCTCATATGCAAATTTAGAAATTGGTCCAGAACTGAATAAACCTTATGTTCAAGTTGTTAAACAGCAAGTTAAGATGCATGAAGATGATCTACACGAGATTCTAGTCAAGTTACATATAAAGTTCATTTAATTCGGAGCTACGGCCTAGAAGATATGAGCAAAACAAGTTAAACATGGCATTGATGCTAAATGCATCCAAACATCAAGCAAACACCTCAAAACAAGGATTCAACATGATAATATGAAACTACATGCAAAATCAAGCAAGTTTCATATAGAGCATGCTCAAAACGGAGCAACGGTGCAACACATACACTCTATACAAGTTTAAAGGATAAATTGTCCAAAACAGCAACTAGGCATCTAGCAAGCATCAAAACAATATGCTACAGCATCTCAACGTAAGAACAAAAGGCATGGGCATGAAGTACAGGTAAGGAATGACAAAACATGAACACTGAGCTATCTCCAGTAACAACTAAAACATGCTCAAAAGGACATGGCAAGATTGCAAATTATAACAGTTTCAGACTTGGCAGAAATAACATCAGGTTGCAATATTTAGGGCTATCAAACAACACGTCACAGGAACTTAACATGGCAAACAAAAGCGTGGCATGAATCTACTAATCCCATATAACAAAAGTCCCTTATTGACCATGAGCCAAAAGGGCACAGAAAATATGATGGCACCCATGTAAACATGGCAAATGATATGACAGATTCATACATGGCAAGAACAACAATAAGTAGGCATGTTGGTGAGCAATAAATGGCATGGAAAGGCAACCAATAGTAAGAATGCATGTTTATGAAGCTAAGCATGGCGATAGCAAGTTCATATGGTACATGGATCACTAGCAAAGCACATGGCAAAACTGAACTTAATGTTAATCAGGCTGACAGCAACATTATTTAGCAAGTTTGGAGCAAAATGAAAACATGTTACAGTAGGCTATAAATGCAACCAGGGGCATGAGTGGATACAGCATAACATGTATAACAAAACATCCTTAGTGAACATCTCCAGATTATGCACGGAATGACTTGTAGCAGCAGGTTTACATAGCATCATATTATAACAGAATCAGTCAGGAAAACAGCAACAGCAAGTACCCTACTTCACGAGCTTGATGCACTCACTACAAGACTCACAAAAATACAAGGATTGCACCACTGTGAAGATGGCATGACGTAGCACAAAATACATGTAGACATCAAGCTCATAGGAGGCACACACGAAAAGCAACGAAAAAGACAAAACAACAAGTTATAACAGTTTTAGCAGGTTAACATCATATAGCACTCTTGCAACGATGATTACGGCATCAAGATGATACCAAACAAGCATGGCACAATGGAATGAAATGAAGAGCATCTCCTGATTAACAATTTGATATATCATGTGCATGAAACGGAGCTACGGATGCAGAGTTATGATGCGATGAACTTGGGTACAAAATGTCAATAATATCAGGGACTTAGAGGAAATTATACCTCCGCGAAACTGGATCTAGGGTTTCGGGGCACGCGGATCGAGGTGGCAGCGCGAGCTCGCTGGAAAGCCGTCCGGTGCAGTGGGGAAGGCGGCGGCCGGGCTCGGGGTCGCTAGATCCGGTCCGGCCCGACCGGATCCGCGGTGGGCGGAGGCGGAGGCAAGCCGCGGCGCATCGCGGAGGCGCGGCTGCAGCGGAGGCACTCCGGCGACGACGGGGCTGACGCAGGGCGGCGGGAGGCGGCGGAGCCGAGCTCGGACGGCGGCGCGAGGCGCCTCGGGGCGCGGGCGAGCGGGGGGCCGGGGAGCGGCGGCGCGGGGCGGATCGGGCCTCGGGGGCCCGCTGCGGGCCGCGGCGGGCCGGCGGCGCGGGCCACGTGGTGACGGAGGGAGGAGAGAGAGGGCCGCCGGGGGCGACGTGGCAAGGTGGGATTGGCCGGGGCGACGGGCGGACATGTCCGGCGCTGGGCGGACGTGTCCGGCGCGCGGAGGAAGAAGGGGGCTAGGGTTTGGACCGGGATTTTCGGGGGAGGTGGCCTATTTATAGATTCTGGGAGCTAGGAGAGTCCAAATGGGGAGCGGTTTTCGGCCACACGATCGTGATCGAATGGCGGAGAGCATGGAGGGGGTTTGGATGGGTTTTGGGCCACTTTGAAGGGGTGTTGGGCTGCACACAAAAGAGGCCTTTGCGGCTACCCGGTTAACCGTTGGAGTATCAAACGGACTCCAAATGACACGAAACTTGACAGGCGGTCTACCGGTGGTGTACCAAGGCCGCTTGGCAAACCTCGGTCCATTCCGAGAACGTGTAACACCCGCACAAGAGAAGAGGCAAAAAGGGGACGCCGGATGACATAGGAGTGCCGGATTGCAAAACGGACAACGGGGAAAATGCTCAGATGCATGAGACGAACACGTATGCAAATGCGATGCACATGACGACATGATATGAAATGCATATGATGACATGGAAAAGTGCAACACGCAAGCAAATGACATGGCAATGACGGCGAATAACTGGCGAACACCTGGCGCATCGGATTCGGGGCGTTACAGTCTGGTATATGACCAGGTAGCGTTAGCCGCCAAGTATTCTCAACAGGATTGTAAGCTAGATAGCCTGTTGGATGGTATAGAGGAGGAATATAGTCAGTCCAAGTGACTGTGTAATTCAATGGACATAATTAGTCCCTAGCCGGATTAAAATCATTTGTCATGGCGGACCTTTTCGCTTCAGCCCCCGGATCCTACAGTCCGGGGTGTGTCCGAATACCCACTCAGTTATACAAAACCGGGGTATGCGTGGAAACCAGGCGTAGGGGGTCATAAGTGCTTGAACAGACAAGTACCCAACTAGTTATGTTATATTACATGGATAGTAAGAAACATCTTCCAGGGAGAATAGTTCCGTTAGGGGTTCCTTTCCCTGGGTACGCATGCGACAATGCACATGTCCGGACTGTGAATGATGGAGCAGGATACAAGACTTCTGGGGTTTTACGTTGTAATAAACGAATACATATTTTGTTCATCGACCGAATATTCTCTTAAGGAAGCTAGTTTTCGGCTTCACCCAATCTGAGGTACACATCCGGCTGAACCGGTAGTAACAATCGCAGAGGTGCTCCCCTTATTCCCTAGCCGAATTAAGGGGAACGTAGGGCATAAACACAAGAGCCAGGAAACCCAGCTTGGCCACATCTTAAGTCATATCGGTGCATATAATGGTGAAGAAAAGGCACATATGAAAAAAAGAAACGCATATGTGATGGGCAAAAAGCCATTTGAGTAATTATTTGTAGCTTCCGTATAGGAAGCCCCAGGTATTGCTTACACACATAGTGCGGCCAGAGTGATCCGGTAGTCCGCACTGTATTAAATACTTTGTGTGAAGAGCAAAAAGGTCGAGAAAGGAAAAGGGGTGGATCATAATTAAAAAGGAGGGGGTAAGGAGACGAACACTGAGTTCGGCGTTAGGCGTATAATCTCCGGAGTCTGGCCGCGTTCCATGGGTTCGGCTCGAGTCTGTTATCGGATGCATTACGTAAGCAGTACACTCCTTTGCTGAGAACTTTGTCAATGACGAAGGGACCTTCCCACTTGGGTTTGAGCTTGTCCTTCTTCTTCTCTGGTAGGCGTAGAACGAGCTCACCAATGTTATAGGTTTTGGCCCGCACTTCTCTGCTTTGATATCGTCGAGCCTGCTGCTGATAGAATGCGGAGCGGGCTTTTGCGACATCGCACTCCTCCTCGAGGGCATCCAAGTTATCCTGCCGATCTAACTCGGCTTCCTTCTCTTCGTACATGCGTACGCGTGGCGAATCATGTATTATGTCGCAGGGTAGTACTGCTTCCGAGCCGTATACCATAAAAAATGGTGTATATCCGGTGGTGCGATTCGGCGTGGTCCGCAGCCCCCAGAGTACGGAGTCGAGCTCTTCGACCTAGTGCGTATCCGATTCTGTCAAGGATCGCACTAGTCTGGGTTTGATGCCACTCATGATGAGACCATTTGTCCGCTCTACCTGCCCATTTGTTTGGGGATGGTAGACGGAACCGTAATCGAGCATAATGCCCATTTTTCCGCACCAAGTTTTCACTTCATCGGCTGTGAAATTTGAGCCATTATTAGTGATGGTGCTGTGGGGGACACCGTATCGGTGTACGACCCTGGATATGAAGTCTATTACTGGTCCGGATTCGGCCGTTTTGACTGGTTTGGCTTCTATCCATTTGGTGAACTTGTCCACCATGACCAATAAGTAATTTTTCTTATGGCTTCCCCCTTTAAGAGGTCCGACCATATCCAGACCCAGACCGTGAAGAGCCAAGTTATGGGGATTGTTTGGAGAGCGGTAGGGGGCATATGACTCTGATTGGCAAAGAGCTGGCAACCGACGCAATGTTGGACAAGGTCCTGTGCGTCTCCTCGGGCCGTCGGCCAATAGAAGCCTGTACGGAAGGCCTTGCTGACTAGTGCTCGAGCCGCGGCGTGGTGCTCGCCCAGTCCAGCATGGATTTCAGCCAAGAGCTGCCACCCTTCCTCTTCGGAGATGCATCTTTGGAGCACTCCGGTAGCACTTTTCTTGTAGAGTTCCCCTTCGTGGACTTTGTAAGCTTTAGAACGCCAGACGATGCAGTGTGCTTCATTTTGGTCTTCGGGGAGCTCCTGCCTATTTAGGTAGGCCAAGAAAGGCTCATTCCACGGGGCGATTACAGCCATGATTTCGTGGGCCAAAGATGTTATTTCGGTGGTGGAGCCTCCGATTATGTCTGATGCTTCGGAATCTGGGAGTGTGGTTGGATCCATGCTAGTATTGCCGGACTCCCCTTCCAATACTACTGATGGCTTGAACATCCTTTCCAGGAATATGTTAGGTGGGACAGGGTCGCGTCTAGCACAGATGCAAGTGAGGACGTCCGCCACTTGATTGTTTTCTCGAGCCACATGGTGGAATTCGAGCCCCTCGAACCGAGCTGACATTTTAAGGACGGCATTACGGTAGGCCACCATTTTTGGATCCTTGGCATCAAAGTCTCCGTTTATTTGTGATATTGTGAGGTTTGAATCCCCGCGCACTTCCAGGCGTTGAATGCCCATGGAGACTGCCATCCGAAGACCGTGCAACAGAGCCTCATATTCGGCTGCATTGTTGGAGTGTGTGTATAATATTTGGAGGATGTACTGGATCGTATCTCTAGTGGGAGACGTCAGGACTACATCTGCTCCCAATCCGGCCAGCATCTTAGAGCCGTCAAAGTGCATGATCCAGTTAGAGTACACGCCGTACTATTTAGGGAGTTCGGCTTCTGTCCATTAAGCGACAAAGTCAGCCAGTACTTGCGACTTAATGGCCTGCCGTGGTTTGTATGTTATATCGAACGGAATGAGCTCGATGGCCCATTTAGCAATCCGGCCCGTAGCATCGCGGTTATTTATTATGTCATTGAGTGGTACTTCAGAGGCCACCGTAATCGAACACTCTTGAAAGTAGTGTCGTAGCTTCCGGGATGCCATGAAGGCTGCATATGCTATTTTCTGATAGTGTGGGTATCGGGATTTGCATGGGGTGAGGACTGTGGATACGTAATAAACCGGCTTTTGGAGCGGGAATTTGTATCCGTCAACCTCTCGTTCGACGACGAGAACTGCGCTTACAACCTGGTGTGTTGCAGCTATGTATAGCAGCATAGGTTCACTGATATTTGGCGCTGTTAGGACTGGATTACTGGCCAATAAGGTCTTTATTTCATCGAGTCCGGCCACGGCTGCATCCGTCCACACGAAGTGTTCGGTGCACCGAAGAAGGCGGTAAAGAGGTAGGGCCTTTTATCCTAACTTGGAGATAAAGCGGCTTAAAGCAGCCACACATCCCGCTAGTTTCTGGATGTGCTTGAGGTCTGTTGGTATAGCCAACTGCGATAGAGCTCAGTTTTTTGCCGGATTCGCTTCAATTCCTCTATTGGAAACAATGAAGCCGAGCAGTTTCCCCGAGGGGACGCCGAAAACGCATTTTTCCGGGTTCAGCTTGATGTCGTACGTCCAGAGGTTATCGAATGTAAGCCTCAAGTCATCTATTTGGGTTTCGACGTGTCTTGTTTTTATGACAACATCGTCCATGTATGCCTATACTGTTTTGCTGATTTGCTTTTCCAGGCATGTTTGAATCATGCGTTGATACGTTGCGCCAGCATTCTTAAGCCCGAAAGGCATAGTGTTGAAGCAAAAAGGGCCATATGGCGTTATGAAAGCTGTTGCATCTTGATCAGACTCTACCATCTTTATTTGATGGTATCCAGAGTATGCGTCGAGGAAACACTGCGAGTCGTGTCCTGCTGTGGCATCGATGATTTGATTGATGCGAGGGAGGGGAAAGGGATCCTTGGGGTAAGCCTTGTTGAGGTCTTTAAAGTCGACACATAGGCACCAGGATTTGTCCTTCTTTGGTACCATTACCAGATTTGCCAGCCAATCTGGATGCTTGATATCTCTGATGAATCCGTCCTCAAATAGTTGGGCTAGCTCTTCCCCCATGGCTTGCCTTTTGGGCTCTGAAAACCGCCTTAGAGTCTGCTTGACCGGTTTGTATCCTTTTAGTATATTGAGGCTTTGTTCAGCCAATCTGCGTGGGATGCCCGGCATGTCCGATGGGTGCCAGGCGAAAATGTCCCAATTCTCGCGTAAGAAGTTTCGCAGTGCGGCGTCCATTGCGGGGCTCAACTGTGTCCCGATGGAAGCTGTCTTCGTGGGGTCCGTTGGATGGACTTGGAATTTGACTATCTCGTCTACGGGTTTAAATGAGGTGGACTTGGGTCGCTTGTCGAGTATCACGTCGTCCCTGTCCATGGTGGCCCGTAGTGTTATCAATTCTTCGGCTGCTAGGGCTTCGGATAATGCTTCCAGGGCTAGTGCTGCGGTTTTGTTTTCGACTCGAAGTGCGACGTCCGGATCACTGGCTAGAGTGATGATTCCATTGGGTCCGGGCATTTTAAGCTTCATGTACCCATAATGGGGTATGGCTTGAAAGCTTGTAAACACGTCCCGCCCTAGAAGGGCGTGGTATCCGCTGCTAAAAGGAGCCACTTGGAAGGTGATTTCTTCGGACCTATAATTCTCCGGGGTGCCGAATACCACATCGAGTGTAATTTTCCCGCACACCACGCTTCCCGACTAGGGATAATTCCCCTGAAGGTTGCGCCGCTTTGTTCAATGCGGCTTTTATCAATTTTCATCTTGTTGAGTGTTTCTTCATAGATGAAGTTTAATCCGCTTCCGCCGTCCATGAGCACTTTAGTGAGCTGAAAGCCGTCCACGATTGGGCTAAGGACCAGAGCGGCTGGTGCCCGGACAGTCCGGAATGGAGGTTCATCACCGGCACTGAAAGTTATAGCAGTGTCGTTCCATGGGTTTATTTTTGCCACATGGCAAATTTCAGCGTAGCTTCGATGAGCTCACTTGCGCCTATTGTTTGAGGCAAAACTCTCGAAGACTGTTAGTACCATATTGTGTTTGTTGGCGGGATGTTGTTCTGCTTTATGACTTGCAAAAAGATCCTCGCCACTTTTCGCAACCTGCCGGAGTATCCAACATGCCCTAAGGCTATGGGTTGGTGTCGTGTCCGGAGTACTGTGGAGTTTACACGGCCCATTGAGCCATTCTTCCAATACGGTTCCCCGCCCTAGGGCGGGCTTTGGTTTCTTGGGGATTGGATCGGCCGACTTACGAGAGTTCGCCTGTTTAGTTCAGACAAAGGTTTTGGTGAGAGCCGGACTATCCCAAAATTCAGTTTGGGTTTTCCAGGCACTTTCCATCGCACAGTACTTCTGTACTATGGTTGCCAAGTCCGCAAAGTGCACTATGTCACGGCGACCTATAGCATTAAGGATTCCTTTGTTCGTGCAGTTTTTGCAGAAAAGTGAGACTACGTCTTCCTCGCGGCAGTCCTTGACCTTGTTTAGCATAAGGAGGAATCTGTCCAATAACGATATACTGTCTCCTGGGGCTCTTGCCTGATATGAGAGAGACGGTTCAAGTCCATGTGGGTAGGAATAGCTGAGTCTGGATTCGGATCCAACCTAGCACCCAGGGGCATGGAAGTTTCCGAGCCTGATAGCTCGGGTTTCGGGGTGCCGCCCAATTTCTCCGGCCCAGTGCCTAATTCTAAGTCCGGGTCCCGGGTCATGTCTTCCCTTGGGAGGGTGTCCGGCCCACGGAGCTCGGTGATCCGGACATAATTCGCCCTCAAAATTGAGGGATAATCCGCGTGTGGTTCTTCCACTACCGCTATCTCATGGGTGGCCGGCGGGGATTTAATGTCCCTTTGGTCGGTTTTAAGCCCGATCCGGTCATAGTCCATAGTGACTCCCAGAGCAGCGATGCGATCCAAGAGCTCATTAAGGGAGGAGAGCTCTATCGGATCCATCTGTTCGGCGAGTTCCGAATTGATGCGAAGGTTATGAGTGATGACCCGAGAGGCCATCGTTGGTGCGACGGCCGATGGGGCGGCCATGACGAAGCCGCCAAGTCGGAGAGTTTGGCCTACAGCCAGAGCTCCCCCAGAAGTAATGTTGTCCTTGACAATGAGACGAGCGATCGAGCCTAGTAGCCACGACACAGAGGAACTCTCAATGAAAGCACCAATGTCGGTGTCAAAACCGGCGGATCTCGGGTAGGGGGTCCCGATTTGTGCGTCTTAGGCTGATGGTAACAGGAAGCAAGGTAAAACCCTACTTCCTGCTTGATTAATATTGATGATATGAGTAGTACAAGAGTAGATCTACCACGAGATCGTAGAGGCTAAACCCTAGAAGCTAGCCTATGATGATTATGACTGTAACTGCGATCGGCCTTCTAAGGACCAACTTCTCCGGTTTATATAGACACCGGAGAGGGACAGGGTTTACATGGAGTCGGTGACAAGGAAGGAAATACAATATCCAGATCGCCAAGCTTGTCTTCCACGCCAAGGAGAGTCCTATCCACACACGGGATGAAGTCTTGAGTCTTGTATCTTCATGCTTCAATAATCCGGACGATGTATATAGTCTGGCTGCCGGATACCCCCTAATCCAGGACTCCCTCAAGGGGGACCCACGGTGAGTCCACGAGGCACAGGGGTGCGCCCGGGGGGTGGGCGCGCCCTCCACCCTCGTGGGGCCCATGGTCCTCCCATCCGATAACTCTTCGTTCCAGTATTTTTTATATTTTCTAGAAAAAATCTCCATTGATTATCAGCGCATTCCGAGAACTTTTATTTCTGCACAAAAACAACACCATGGTAGTTCTGCTAAAAACAGCGTTAGTCCGTGTTAGTTCTAACCAAATCATACCAAAAGCATGTAAAAATATTATAAACATGGCATGAATACATCAAAAATTATAGATACGTTGGAGACGTATCAGCATCCCAAGCTTAATTCCTGCTCGTCCTCCGGTAGGTAAATGATAAAAACAAATTTTTTGATGTGGAATGCTACCTAACATTTTTATCAATGTAATCTTCTTTATTGTGGCAAGAATATTCAAATCCATAAGATTCAAAACAAAAGTTTAATATTGACATAAGAACGATAATACTTCAAGCATACTAACAAAGCAATCATGTCTTCTCAAAATAACATGGCCAAAGAAAGCCATCCCTACAAAATCATATAATCAGGCTATGCTCAATCTTTGTCACACAAATTATTTAATCATGCACAACCCCGATGACAAGCAAGCAATTGTTTCATACTTTTGATGTTCTCAAACTTTTTCAATCTTCACGCAATACATGAGCGTGAGCCATGGATATAGCGCTATAGGTAGAATAGAATGGTGGTTGTAGAGAAGACAAAAGGAGAAGATAGTCTCACATCAACTAGGCGTATCAACGGGCTATGCAGATGCCCATCAATAGATATCAATGTGAGTGAGTAGGGATTGCCATGCAATGGATGCACTAGAGCTATAAGTGTATGAAAGTTCAAAAATAAACTAAGTGGGTGTGCACCCAACTTGCTTGCTCACGAAGACCTAGGGCATTTTGAGGAAGCCCATCATCAGAATATACAAGCCAAGTTCTATAATGAAATATTCCCACTAGTATATGAAAGTGACAACATAGGAGACTCTCTATCATGAAGATCATGGTGCTACTTGCACAAGTGTGGTAAAAGGATAGTAACATTGCCCCTTCTCTCTTTTTCTCTCTTTTTTTTCATTTGGTCCTTCTCTTTTTTGGCCTCTTTTTATTTTTTATTTTTTTCGTCCGAAGTCTCATCCCGACTTGTGGGGGAATCATCGTCTCCATCATCCTTTCCTCACTGGAACAATGCTCTGATAATGATGATCATCACACTTTTATTTACTTACAGCTCAAGAATTACAACTCGATACTTAGAACAAAATATGACTCCATATGAATGCCTCCGACGATGTACTGGGATGTGCAATGAATCAAGAGTGACATGTATGAAAGAATTATGAACGGTGGCTTTGCCACAAATATGATATCAACTACATGATCATGCAAAGCAATATGACAATGATGAAGCGCGTCATAATAAACAGAATAGTGCAAAGTTTCATGGGAATATATCTCACAATGGCTATGGAAATGCCATAATAGGTAGGTATGGTGGCTGTTTTGAGGAAGGTATATGGTGGGTGTATGGTATCGGCGAAAGTTGCGCGGCACTAGAGAGGCTAGCAATGGTGGAAGGGTGAGAGTGCGTATAATCCGTGGACTCGACATTAGTCATAAAGAACTCACATACTTATTGAAAAAATCTATTAGTTATCAAAGAGAGGTACTACGCGCATGCTCCTAGGGGGATAGATTGGTAGGAAAAGACCATCGCTTGTCCCCGACCGCCACTCATAAGGAAGACAATCAAAAAACAAATCAGGCTCCGACTTCATCACATAACGGTTCACCATACGTGCATGCTACGGGAATCAAAAACTTCAAAACAAGTATTTCTACAATCCACAATTACTCACTAGCATGACTCTAATATTACCATCCTCATATCTCAAAACAATCATAAGGAATCAAACTTCTCTTAGTATTCATTGCGTTATATGAAAGTTTTTATTATATCCCTCTTGGATGCCCATCATATGAGGACTAAATTCATAACCAAAGCAAATTACCATGCTATTTAAGACTCTCAAAAGAGTATAAGTGAAGCATGATAGTTCATCGATTTCTTCAGAAACTACCCTCGTGCTCTAAAAAGATATAAGTGAAGCACTAGAGCAAACGACAAACTACTCCGAAAGATATAAGTGAAGATCAATGAGTAGTCGAATAATTATGCAACTATGTGAAGACTCTCTAATATTTAAGAATTTAAGATCTTGGGATATTATTCAAACATCAAGCAAAACAAAATAAAAGAAAATGATGCTCCAAGCAAAACACATATCATGTGGTGAATAAAAATATAGCTCCAAGTAAAGTTACCGATGAACGAAGACGAAAGAGGGGATGCCATCCGGGGCATCCCCAAGCTTAGGCTCTTGGTTGTCCTTGAATATTACCTTGGGGTGCCTTGGGAATCCCCAAGCTTAGGCTCTTGCCACTCCTTATTCCATAGTCCATCGAATCATTACCCAAAACTTGAAAACTTCACAACACAAAACTCGACAGAAAACTCGTAAGCTCCGTTAGTATAAGAAAATAAATCACCACTTTTGGTACTGTTGTGAACTCATTATTTATTTATATTGGTGTAATATCTACTGTATTCCAACTTCTCCATGGTTCCTACCCTCCGATACTACTCATAGATTCATCAAAATAAGCAAACAACACATAGAAAACAGAATCTGTGAAAGACAGAACAGTCTGTAGTAATCTGTAACTCTCGAATACTTCTGTAACTCCAAAAATCCAGAAAAATTAAGAAACCCTGATAAATTTGTGTACCAATCCAGAGCGAAAAGAATTAGATCAAAATAACGTTTCTGTGAATTAATAAAACTAATTTACTGAGCACAAAAGTTTCTGATTTTCAGCAGGATCAACACAACTATCACCGTAAGCCATCCCAAAGGTCTTACTTGGCACTTTATTGAAAAAAAAGCTATAAAACACGATTAATACAGTAGATTAATCATGTGATCACAGAAAAACAGTAAGGGTAAGTGTTGGGCTGTCTCCCAACAAGTGCTTTTCTTTAATGCCTTTTAGCTAGGCATGATGATTTCAATGATGCTCACTTGAAAGATAAGAATTGAAACACAAAGAGAGCATCATGATGAATATGAATAGCACATTTAAGTCTTACCCGCTTCATATTCATAGGGATTTTGTGAGCAAACAACTTATAGGAACAAGAATCAACTAGCATAGGAGGGCAAAACAAGCATAACTTCATGATTTTAAGCACATAGAGAGGAAACTTGATATTATTTCAATTCCTACAAGCATATATTCCTCCCTCAGAATAATTTTCAGTAGCATCATGAATGGATTCAACAATATAACCGTCACCTAAAGCATTATTTTCATGATGCACAAGCATATAATTTTTTGTACTCTCCGCAAAATTATTCTCATTCATAGTAGTGGGAGCAAACTCAACAAAATAACTACCATGTGAGGCATAATCCATTTGAAAATTAAAATCAAGATGATAAGTTTCATGGTTATCATTATTCTTTATAGCATACATTGTTGGAAATATGCCCTAGACGCAATAATAAAATGGTTATTATTATATTTCTTTGTTCATGATAATTTTCTATTATTCATGCTATAATTGTGTTATCCAGAAATCATAATACATGTGTGAATATATAGACCACAACAAGTCCCTAGTGAGCCTCTAGTTGACTAGCTTGTTGATCAACATATATTCATGGTTTCCTGACTATGGACATCGGATGTCATTGATAACGGGATCACATCATTAGGAGAATGATGTGATGGACAAGACCCAATCCTAAGCATAGCACAAAGATCGTGTAGTTCGTTTCGCTAGAGCTTTTCCAAATGTCAAGTATCATTTCCTTAGACCATGAGATTGTGCAACTCCCAGATACCGTAGGAGTGCTTTGGGTGTGCCAAACGTCGCAACGTAACTGGGTGACTATAAAGGTGCACTACGGGTATCTCCGAAAGTGTCTGTTGGGTTGGCACGAATCAGGACTGGGATTTGTCACTCCGTATGACGGAGAGGTATCTCTGGGCCCACTCTGTAATGCATCATCATAATGAGCTCAATGTGACCAAGTGTATGGTCACGGGATCATGCATTACGGTACGAGTAAAGTGACTTGCCGGTAACGAGATTGAACGAGGTGTTGGGATACCGACGATCGAGTCTCGGGCAAGTAACGTACCGATTGACAAAGGGAATTGTATACGGGATTGATTGAATCCTCGACGTCGTGGTTCATTCGATGAGATAATCGAGGAGCATGTGGGAGCCAAAATGGGTATCCAGATCCCGCTGTTGGTTATTGACCGGAGAGGTGTCTTGGTCATGTCTGCATGTCTCCCGAACCCGTAGGGTCTACACACTTAAGGTTCGGTGACGCTAGAGTTGAAGAGATAAAAGTATGCAGTAACCCGAAAGTTGTTCGGAGTCCCAGATGAGATCCCGGACGTTACGAGGAGTTCCGGAATGGTCCGGAGGTAAAGATTCATATATAGGAAGTCAAGTTTCGGCCATCGGGAAAGTTTCGGGGGTCACTGGTATTGTACCGGGACCACCGGAAGGGTCCCGGGGGTCCATCGGGTGGGGCCACCTATCCCGGAGGGCCCCATGGGCTGAAGTGGGGAGGGGAACCAGCCCCTGGTGGGCTGGTGCGCCCCCATAGGGCCTCCCCCTGTGCCTAGGGCAGGAAACCCTAGGGGTGGGGGGCGCCCCCTTGGCTTGGGGGGCAAGCCACCCCCTTGGCCGCCGCCCCCTTGGAGATCCCATCTCCTAGGTACGGCGCCCCCCCAGGGGACCTATTAAAGAGGGGGGAGGGAGGGCAGCCGCACCCAAGTCTCTAGCACCTCCCTCTCCCCACGCACCACCTCTCCCTCTCGCAGAAGCTTGGCGAAGCCCTGCCGTGATCGCTGCTGCATCCACCACCACGCCGTCGTGCTGCTGGATCTTCATCAACCTATCCTTTCCCCTTGCTGGATCAAGAAGGAGGAGACGTCTTCCTAACCTTATGTGTGTTGAACGCAGAGGTGCCGTCCGTTCGGTGCTAGGATCTCCGGTGATTTGGATCACGACGAGTACGACTCCCTCAACCCCGTTCTCTTGAACGCTTCTGCATGCGATCTACAAGGGTATGTAGATGCACTCCTCTCTCTCATTGCTAGATAACTCCATAGATTGGTTTTGGTGAAGCGTAGAAAATTTTTATTTTCTGCAACGTTCCCCAACAGTGGCATCATGAGCTAGGTCTATGCGTCGTTACTATGCACGAGTAGAACACAAAGCAGTTGTGGGCGTAGATGTTGTCAATTTTCTTGCCACTACTAGTCTTATCTTGCTTCGACAACATCGTGGGATGAAGCGGCCCGGACCGACCTTACACGTACACTTACGTGAGACAGGTTCCACCGACTGACATGCACTAGTTGCATAAGTCGGCTAGCGGGTGTCTGTCTCTCCCACTTTAGTTGGAGCGGATTCGATGAAAAGGGTCCTTATGAAGGGTAAATAGAAATTGGCATATCACGTTGTGGTTTTATGTAGGTAAGAAACGTTCTTGCTAGAAACCTAAAGAAGCCACGTAAAAACTTGCAACAACAATTAGAGGACGTCTAACTTGTTTTTGCAGCAAGTGCTATGTGATGTGATATGGCCAAAGGATGTGATGAATGATATATGTGATGTATGAGATGATCATGTTCTTGTAATAGGAATCACGACTTGAATGTCGATGAGTATGACAACCGGCAGGAGCCATAGGAGTTGTCTTTATTTTTTATATGACCTGCGTGTTATTGAGTAACGCCATGTAAATTACTTTACTTTATTGCTAAACGTGTTAGCCTTAGAAGTATAAGTAATCGTTGGCGTGACAACTTCATGAAGACACGATGATGGATTTCAGATGATGGAGATCATGGTGTCATGCCGGTGACGAAGATGATCATGGCGCCCCAAAGATGGAGATCAAAGGAGCAATATGATATTGGCCATATCATGTCACTATTTGATTGCATGTGATGTTTATCATGTTTTTCTTCTTATTTGCTTAGAACGACGGTAGTAAATAAGATGATCCCTTATAATAATTTCAAGAAAGTGTTCCCCCTAACTATGCACCATTGCAAAGGTTCGTTGTTTTGAAGCACCACGTGATGATTGGGTGTGATAGATTCTAACGTTTGAATACAACGAGTGTAAGCCAGATTTACACTCGCAATACACTTAGGTTGACTTGACGAGCCTAGCATGTACAGACATGGCCTCGGAACACGGAGGACCGAAAGGT
The DNA here is from genome assembly GCA_963921465.1 of Triticum timopheevii. Taxonomy (NCBI): domain Eukaryota; kingdom Viridiplantae; phylum Streptophyta; class Magnoliopsida; order Poales; family Poaceae; genus Triticum; species Triticum timopheevii. The sequence goes on along the minus strand of OY997272.1, from coordinate 166,082,857 downwards.
CGAGCATGAGTCGTATAGAAGATACGATCAACATGAAGATGTTCACCGATGATGACTAGTCCTTCTCATGTGATGATCGGACACGGCCTAGTTGACTCGGATCATGTTTCACTTAGATGACTAGAGGGATGTCTATCTAAGTGGGAGTTCATTGAATAATTTGATTAGATGAACTTAATTATCATGAACTTAGTCTAAAAACCTTTGCAAAATGTCTTGTAGATCAAATGGCCAACGCTCATGTCCACCTCAACTTCAACGCATTCCTAGATAAAACCACGCTGAAAGACGATGGCAGCAACTATACGGACTGGGTCTGGAACCTGAGGATCATCCTCATAGCTGCAAAGAAAGATTATGTCCTAGAAGCACCGCTAGGTGAAGTACCCATCCCAAAGAACCAAGACGTTATGAACGCTTGGCAGTCTCGTGCTGATGATTACTCCCTCGTTCAGTGCGGCATGCTTTACAGCTTAGAATCGGGCCTCCAAAAGCGTTTTGAGAAACACAGAGCATATGAGATGTTTGAAGAGCTGAAAATGGTTTTCCAAGCTCATGCCCGGGTCGAGAGATATGAAGTCTTCGACAAGTTCTTCAGCTGTAAGATGGAGGAAAATAGTTCCGTCAGTGAGCACATACTCAAGATGTCTGGGTTGCACAACCGCTTGACTCAGCTGGGAGTTAATCTCCCCGATGACGCGGTCATTGACAGAATCCTTCAGTCGCTTCCACCGAGCTACAAGAGCTTTGTGATGAACTTCAATATGCAGGGGATGGAAAAGACCATTCTTGAGGTATATTCAATGTTGAAATCAGTAGAGGTAGAGATCAAAAAGGAACATCAAGTGTTGATGGTGAATAAAACCACTAAGTTCAAGAAAGGCAAGGGTAAGAAGAACTTCAATAAGGACGGCAAGGGAGTTGCCGCGCCCGGTAAGCCAGTTGCCGGGAAGAAGTCAAACAATGGACCCAAGCCTGAGACTGAGTGCTTTTATTGCAAGGGAAGTGGTCAAAGCGGAACTGCCCCAAGTACTTAACGGACAAGAAGGCCGGCAAAACCAAAGGTATATGTGATATACATGTAATTGATGTGTACCTTACCAGTGCTCGTAGTAGCTCCTAGGTATTTGATACCGGTGCGGTTGCTCGTATTTGTAACTCAAAGCAGGAGCTGCGGAATAAGCGGAGACTGGCGAAGGACGAGGTGATGATGCGCGTCGGGAATGGTTCCATGGTCGATGTGATAGCCGTCGGCATGCTACCTCTACATTTACCTACGGGATTAGTTTTAAACCTCAATAATTGTTATTTGGTGCAAGCTTTGAGCATGGACATTGTATCAGGATCTCATTTAATTCGAGATGGCTACTCATTTAAATCTGAGAATAATGGTTGTTCTATTTATATGAGAGATATGTTTTATGGTCATGCCCCGCTAGTGAATGGTTTATTCTTAATAAATCTCGAGCGTAATGTTACACATATTCATAGTGTGAATACCAAAAGATGTAAAGTTGATAACGATAGTCCCACATACTTGTGGCACTGCCGCCTTGGTCACATTGGTGTCAAGCACATGAAGAAGCTCCATGCTGATGGACTTTTAGAGTCTCTCGATTATTAATCATTTGACACATGCGAACCATGCCTCATGGGCAAAATGACCAAGACTCCGTTCTCCGGAACAATGGAGCGAGCAACCAACTTATTGGGAATCATACATACTGATGTGTGTGGTCCAATGAGCGTCGAGGCTCGCGGAGGCTATCATTATGTTCTCACCCTCACTGATGACTTGAGTAGATATGGGTATGTCTACTTGATGAAACACAAGTCTGAGACCTTTGAAAAGTTCAAGGAATTTCAGAATGAGGTAGAGAATCAACGTGACCGAAAGATAAAGTTCTTACGATCAGATCGTGGGGGAGAATATTTAAGTCATGAATTTGGTATGCACTTAAGGAAATGTGGAATCGTTTCACAACTCACGCCGCCTGGAACACCTCAGTGAAATGGTGTGTCCGAACATCGTAATCGCACTCTATTGGATATGGTGCAATCTATGATGTCACTTACTGATTTACCGCTATCATTTCGGGGATACGCTCTAGAGACAGCTACATTCACTTTAAATAGGGCACCATCTAAATCCGTTGAGACGACACCGTATGAATTATGGTTTGGGAAGAAACCTAAGATGTCGTTTCTAAAAGTTGGGGGATGCGATGCTTATGTCAAGAAACTTCAACCTGAAAAGCTCGAACCCAAGTCGGAAAAATGCGTCTTCATAGGATACCCTAAGGAAACAATTGGGTATACCTTCTACTTAAGATCCGAGGGCAAGATCTTTGTTGCCAAGAATGGGTCCTTTTTGGAGAAAGAGTTTCTCTCGAAACAAGTAAGTGGGAGGAAAGTGGAACTTGATGAAGTACTGCCTCTTGAGCCAGTAAGTAGCGCAGCTCAGGAAGATGTTCCTGTGGTGCCTGCACCAACAAGAGAGGAAACTAATGATGATGATCAAGGTACTTCGGATCAAGTTACTACTGAACTTCGTAGGTCCACAAGGACACGTTCCACACCAGAGTGGTATGGCAACCCTGTCCTGGAAATCATGTTAGACAATGGTGAACCTTCGAACTATGAAGAAGCAATGGCGGGCCCAGATTCCAACAAATGGCTTGAAGCCATGCAATCCAAGATAGGATCCATGTATGAAAACAAAGTATGGACTTTGACAGACTTGCCCGATGATCGGCGAGCGATAGAAAACAAATGGATCTTTAAGAAGAAGACGGACGCGGATGGTAATGTTACCATCTATAAAGCTCGACTTGTCGCTAAGGGTTATCGACAAGTTCAAGGGATTGACTACGATGAGACATTCTCTCCCGTAGCGAAGCTGAAGTCCGTCTGAATCATGTTAGCAATTGCCGCATACTATGATTATGAGTTATGGCAAATGGACGTCAAAACAACATTCCTTAACGGTCATATTAAGGAAGAACTGTATATGATGCAGCCGGAAGGTTTTGTCGACCCTAAGAATGCTAACAAGGTATGCAAGCTCTAGCGCTCCATCTATGGGCTGGTGCAAGCATCTCGGAGTTGGAACATTCGCTTTAATGAAATGATCAAAGCGTTTGGGTTTATGCAGACTTATGGAGAAGCCTGCGTTTACAAGAAAGTGAGTGGGAGCTCTGTAGCATTTCTCATATTATATGTGGATGACATACTTTTGATGGGAAATGATATAGAACTTTTGGACAGCATTAAGGCCTACTTGAATAAGTGTTTTTCAATGAAGGACCTTGGAGAAGCTGCTTAGATATTAGGCATCAAGATCCATAGAGATAGATCGAGACGCCTCATAGGTCTTTCACAGAGTACATACCTTGATAAGATATTGAAGAAGTTCAATATGGATCAGTCCAGGAAGGGGTTCTTGCCTGTGTTGCAAGGTGTGAAATTGAGCTCGGCTCAATGTCCGACCACGGCAGAAGATAGAGAAAAGATGAGTGTCGTCCCCTATGCCTCAGCCATAGGGTCTATCATGTATGCCATGACCTGTACCAGACCTGATATAAACCTTGCCGTAAGTTTGGTAGGAAGGTACCAAAGTAATCCTAGCATGGAACACTGGACAGCGGTCAAGAACATCCTAAAGTACCTAAAAAGGACTAAGGAAATGTTTCTCGTATATGGAGGTGACGAAGAGCTTGTCGTAAAGGGTTACGTCGACGCTAGCTTTGACACAGATCTGGATGACTCTAAGTCACAAACCGGATATGTGTATATTTTGAATGGTGGGGCAGTAAGCTGGTGCAGTTGCAAGCAGAGCGTCGTGGCGGGATCTACATGTGAAGCGGAGTACATGGCAGCCTCGGAGGCAGCGCATGAAGCTATCTGGGTGAAGGAGTTCATCACTGACCTAGGAGTCATACCCAATGCGTCGGGGCCGATCACACTCTTCCGTGACAACACTGGAGCTATTGCACTTGCCAAGGAGCCCAGGTTTCACAAGAAGACTAGGCACATCAAGCGTCGCTTCAACTCCATTCATGAAAATGTTTAAGATGGAGACATAGATATTTGTAAAGTACATACGGACCTGAATATAGCAGATCCGTTGACTAAACCTCTCCCTAGAGCAAAACATGATCAACACCAGAACACTATGGGTGTTCGATTCATCACAATGTAACTAGATTATTGACTCTAGTGCAAGTGGGAGACTGTTGGAAATATGCCCTAGAGGCAATAATAAAATGGTTATTATTATATTTCTTTGTTCATGATAATTGTCTATTATTCATGCTATAATTGTGTTATCCGGAAATCGTAATACATGTGTGAATATATAGACCACAACAAGTCCCTAGTGAGCCTCTAGTTAACTATCTTGTTGATCAATAGATAGTCATGGTTTCCTGACTATGGACATCGGATGTCATTGATAACGGGATCACATCATTAGGAGAATGATGTGATGGACAAGACCCAATCCTAAGCATAGCACAAAGATCGTGTAGTTCGTTTCGCTAGAGATTTTCCAAATGTCAAGTATCATTTCCTTAGACCATGAGATTGTGCAACTCCTGGATACCGTAGGAGTGCTTTGGGTGTGCCAAACGTCACAACGTAACTGGGTGACTATAAAGGTGCACTACGGGTATCTCCAAAAGTGTCTGTTGGGTTGGCACGAATCGAGACTGGGATTTGTCACTCCGTATGACGGACAGGTATCTCTCGGCCCACTCGGTAATGCATCATCATAATGAGCTCAATGTGACCAAGTGTATGGTCACGGGATCATGCATTATGGTACGAGTAAAGTGACTTGCCGGTAACGAGATTGAACGAGGTATTGGGATACCGACGATCGATTCTCGGGCAAGTAACGTACCGATTGACAAAGGGAATTGTATATGGCATTGATTGAATCCTCGACATCGTGGTTCATCCGATGAGATCAACGAGTAGCATGTGGGAGCTAACATGGGTATCCAGATCCCGTTGTTGGTTATTGATCGGAGAGGCGTCTCAGTCATGTCTGCATGTCTCCCGAACTCGTAGGGTCTACACACTTAAGGTTCGGTGACGCTAGGGTTTAAGAGATATTAGTATGCAGTAACCCGAAAGTTGTTCGGAGTCCCGGATGAGATCCCGAACGTCACGAGGAGTTTCGGAATGGTCTGGAGGTAAAGATTCATATATAGGAAGTCAAGTTTCGGCCATCGGGAAAGTTTCAGGGGTCACCGGTATTGTACCGGGACCACCGGAAGGGTCCCGGGTGTCCATCGGGTGGGGCCACCTATCCCAGAGGGCCCCATGGGCTGACGTGGGGAGGGGAACCAGCCCCCGGTGGGCTGGTGCGCCCCCCTAGGGCCTCCCCCTACGCCTAGGGCAGGAAACCCTAGGGGTGGGGGGCGCCCCCTTGGCTTGGGGGGCAAGCCACCCCCTTGGCCACGGCCCCCCCTTGGAGATCCCATCTCCTAGGTCCGGCGCCCCCCCAGGGGGCCTATATAAAGAGGGGGGAGGGAGGGCAGCCGCACCCAAGTCTCTGGCGCCTCCCTCTCCCCACGCACCACCTCTCCCTCTCGCAGAAGCTTGGGGAAGCCCTGCCGTGATCGATGCTGCATCCACCACCACGCCGTCATGCTGCTGGATCTTTATCAACCTCTCCTTTCCCCTTGCTAGATCAAGATGGAGGAGACATCTTCCCAATCGTACGTGTGTTGAACGCGGAGGTACCGTCCGTTCGGCACTAGGATCTCCGGCGATTTGGATCACGACGAGTACGACTCCCTCAACCCCGTTCTCTTGAACGCTTCCGCACGCGATCTACAAGGGTATGTAGATGCACTCCTCTCTCTCGTTGCTAGATAACTCCATAGATTGGTTTTGGTGAAGCGTAGAAAAAATTTATTTTCTGCAACATTCCCCAACATACATGTCATCACAATATTCATGATAGATAGCAACTTTGTTCTCATAATCAACTGGAACCTCTTCCAAAATAGTGGATTCATTACTAAATAAAATCATGACCTCTCCAAATCCAATTTCATCAATATAATCATCATAAATAGGAGGCATGCTTTCATCATAATAAATTTTCTCATCCAAAGAGCATTGTGGAGCAGATCACTCGGCAAGACCGCTTCAGCTCCATAGACCAAGAAGAATGGAGTTCTTCCAGTCGACCGGTTAGGCGTGGTCCTTAGACCCCACAGCACCGAGGGAAGTTCATCGACCCATGCTCCAGCAGCATGCTTGAGGTCACGCATCAGTCGGGGTTTCAACCCTTTGAGGATCAAGCCATTGGCCCGCTCCGCTTGTCCATTCGACTGGGGATGGGCGACTGAAGCATAGTCGACTCGTGTGCCCTGAGATGTGCAGAACGCCCTGAATTCCTCCGAATCGAAGTTTGATCCATTGTCAGTGATGATGCTGTGTGGGACTCCATATCTGAATATCAGTTCTCTGATGAAGCTGACAACAGTACCGGCATCAAGGTTCTTGATGGGTTTAGCCTCAATCCACTTGGTGAACTTGTCGACTGCTACCAGTACATGTGTGAAACCGCTTCGTCCTGTTCTCAAAGGACCAACCATATCGAAACCCCATACTGCGAAGGGCTAGTGTGACATGTTGGAGTAAAATTGACATCCCTCACACTTGTCGACTATATCCTTTGCCATTTCATTCGCCCTTGGCCAGTAAAATCCGGCTCGGTATGCTTTGGCCACGATGGTCCGAGAGGACGCATGATGGCCATAGGTCCCCGAGTGGATGTCATCAAGGATTATTCGACCTTCTTCTGGTGTTATGCACTTCTGACCCACTCAAGTCACGCTCTCTCTGTATAGCTGCCCCTTGATCACGGTAAAGGCCTTGGATCGACGGACGATCTGTCGAGCCTCTTCCTCATCCTCTGGAAGCTCTTTTCTCAAGATATACACGATATATGGTACTGTCCAATCGGGAGTGATCACTAAAGCCTCCATGACCAGGTCGACCACTGCCGGAACTTCGACCTCAGTCGGATCTGTGGCACTCTTAGGCTACGGAGCTTCTTCGGTAAAAGGATCTTCTTTGACTGATGGAGTATGGATATGTTCCAAGAACAGATAGCTGGGAATGGCTTCCCTCTTGGAACCTATCTTTGCCAAATCATCAGCCGCTTGATTTTTTAGTCGGGGTATATGATGGAGCTCTAACCCCTCAAACTTCTTTTCAAGCTTCCACACTGCATTGTAGTATCCAGTCATGGCTGGGCTTCTAACGTCCCACTCCTTCATCACTTGGTTAACCACCAAATCCGAGTCGCCATAAACCATAAGACGACGGACGCCGAGTGAAATGGCCATGCGCAACCCATACAAAAGGGCCTCGTATTCTGCCTCATTGTTGGAGGAATCAAAGTGAATCTGGAGCACATATCTGAGCTTATCTCCTCTGGGGGAAACCAAGACTACCCCAGCACTGGAACCATTTAACATCTTAGAGCCATCAAAGAACATGGTCCAATGCTCCTAGTGAACTTGAGTCGGCTGCTGCTGTTCGATCCACTCGGCAAGGAAATCAAAGGGAAGGAGTTCAATCACCCATTTCGCCACTCGACCAGTTGCATCTCTGTTGTGCAGAATCTCTGAAAGTGGAGCGTCGCTGACGACTGTAATGGAATGATCAGAGAAATAATGAGCAACCTTCTTTGTGGTCATGTAGATCCCATACACAAGCTTCTGATAATGAGGATATCTTTGCTTTGATGGAGTCAAAACTTCAGAAAGATAATACACTGGGCGCTGAACTTTGAAGGCTTTCCTTTCTTCTTCCCGCTCGACCGTAAGCACTGTACTGACGACTTGTCCTGTGGCTGCAATATAAAGCAACAGAGGCTCTTTGCTGATTGGAGCAGCACGCACCGGCTGGGTGGAGAGTAGAGCTTTTAGCTCGGCAAACGCTGCATCAGCTTCTGGAGTCCACTCGAACTTGTCTGCCTTCTTCATCAGTCGGTAAAGAGGCAATGCCTTTTCACCGAGTCGAGAGATGAATCAACTTAATGCGGCCAAGCATCCAGTAAGCTTCTGGACATCGTGCACTCGCACAGGGCGTTTCATTTGGAGTATGGTGGCAACTTTTTCTGGGTTGGCGTCGATTCCTCGTTCGGAAACGAGAAAACCGAGTAACTTTCCGCCAGGAACTCCGAATGTGCACTTTGATGGATTGAGCTTGATATCTCCATGTCCGCCCGTAGCGCCTACTCTCGCCCCCGCCCATCCACTCCTCGTGCGCTTCGCCGATAACAATGGTGAAGGAGAAGACGACGGCCCTGGAGCGCGCAAAGAAGGCGACGGCGACGGGGAAGGCGAAAGGGAGAGCGTCCAGTCGGGGCGGATCCTTGTCAAGGTCCCGCCTGCCGCAAGGTTGGGTCCAAGGGGATTGGATCCGCTCGACCATCACCGAGACAGATCTCAATGAGATGTCCAATGAGAGCTTGATCCCTCACGGGGCAGCGAGGCTCCCGGGGAACGAGTGGCAACCGCAGCCGCAGGAGGGTGAGTGCGTTCTTCTAGCTACTCACGTAGACCGTAGGTTCTCCCTGCCTCCGAGTGTTTTCTTCCATGGGTTCTTGAATTTCTTTGGGGCGCAACTCCACCATTTCAATCCAAACTCCATTGCCTACCTTGCTGCCTTCGTGTCCATGTGCGAGAACTTCCTGGGTTGTCGGCCACACTGGGGTCTCTTTAAGCACATATTCACTTGTCGCTCACAGACAGTGAAAAAGGCGAGTCCGGATGATGATAGGACTAAGGTTATTCAGATGTGCGGGGTTCTTGGGATTCAGATGAGGAGCAAGAGTACTTTTCCGGCCATGACCCTTCCTGAGTCGGTCAGAGGATGGCAGTCGACTTGGTTCTACTGCCAAGACGAGTCGACGCTGGGGCAGTCGACTGGTCTCCCTCCGTTTTCCATGGACAGACATGTACGCTTCCATGTTCCGACTGATTTGAGTGAGTAAACACTTCTGAATCATCCTCATGAACGTGGCTCCGGCATTCTTGAGGCCGAATGGCATGGTGACATAACCGAAGCACCCGAATGGAGTGATGAAAGCTGTTTTTATCTCATCCGGTCCGTACAGACGGATCTGATGGTACCCGGAATAGGCGTCTAGAAAAGACAATCTCTCACATCCCGCAGTCGAGTCGACAATTTGATCGATGCGAGGGAGAGGAAAATGATCTTTCGGGCAGGATTGATGTGTTTGAAATCAATGCACATGCGGAGTGACTTGTCCTCCTTGGGAACCATGACGACGTTGGTGAGCCACTCGGAGTGGTATATCTCTTGGATAAACTCTGCCCCCAACAGTCGAGCCACCTCCTCACCAATGGCCTTTCTCTTCTGGACGGTGGACCGTCGAAGATGTTCTTTGACTGGTTTTGCTGTTGAGTCAACTCTAAGGCGATGCTCCGCCAACCCCCTGGGAACACCCGGCATGTCAGCAGGCTTCCATGCAAAGATGTCCCAGTTCTCACGGAGGAACTGGATGAGCGCTTCTTCCTATTTAGGGTCGAGTGTTGTGGAGATATGGGTCAGAGCTGCATTGGGGTCGGTCGGGTGAATGTGAACAGGCTTCGTCTCACCGGACGTCTGAAATGCTGATTCCATGGCAGGCTTCTTGGCCCGCAACAAATCACTCGGGTCTGCATTCTTCTTGTACCCCTCCAGCTCTACCATCGTTATCTGGGAATCGGCAATTTTCGAGCCTTTCTGAAAACACTCTTCAGCCTTCTTCCGATTACCGGTGATAGTGATCACGCCTTTGGAGCCGGGCATATTTAGTTTGAGGTACACGTAACATGGTCAAGCCATGAACCATGCGTAAGCTGGTCTCCCCAAAATAGCGTGGTAAGCGCTCTGAAAATCCACGACTTCAAATGTCAGCTTCTCTTTGCGGAAATGCTTCGAGTCTCCGAACACCACGTCCAGAGCTATTTGGCCGAGTGACTCAGCCTTCTTTCCAGGTATAACTCCATGAAAACTCATGTTGCTGGTGCTCAGTCGGGACATCGGAATGCCTAATCCTTTCAGCGTCTCTGCATATAATATGTTCAGTCCACTACCACCATCCATTAGCACCTTCGTCAGTCGAGTGCCTTCGACGACCGGGTCGACCACCAAAGCTTGCCTCCCAGGGGTGGCTATATGAGTTGGGTGATCGGACTGGTCGAATGTAATGGGAGTTTGGGACCATCTCAGATAACTAGGCGTCGCCGGGGCGACCATATTCACCTCACGGTTGATAACCTTCAGTCGGCTTTTGATTTCCACATCAGAAAAGATCATTAGAGTGGAGTTAACATGAGGATATCCTCCATCACTGTCCTCCTTATCTTCGGCTTTGTCCGACTCCTTTTCCTTGTCCTTGGGCTGTTTACCTTGGAACTGCTGGATCAGGAGCCGGCACTGGCGAGTGGTATGCTTCGGGTAGATGAAATTACCCTCTTCGTCTTTCTTTGTGTGGATGTGACACGGCAGATCCATCACGTCATTTCCTTCTTTATCCTTCACCTTCTTGGGGTTCCAGGATCCTTTGGGTTTTCCTTTGAACTTGCCCTGAGTCACGGCCAGAGCCTCTTCTGGAGCTGCTGGCTCGGCCTTCCGCTTCTGCTTCCGACTGGAGTTTCCTTTCTCCGACTGACTCGGCTTGTACTTGCCGCTCCAGAGTCGGTCCTCCTCTTCGCTGTTGGCGTACTTGGTAGCAATTTCCATCATTCGACTCAGGGTCATATCTCCGGTCCGACCAAAATTCAAACTCAATTCACTGTTCTTAACACCATCCTTGAAGGCGCAGACTGCCTGATGATCAGACACGTTCTCCACGATATGATGCAAAGTGATCCATCTCTGAATATAATCTCTTAAGGTCTGATTCGACTTCTGCACGCAAACTTGCAGCTCTGTCAATCCAGCTGGTCGCTTGCAGGTTCCCTCAAATGTCCTGACGAACACTCGGGAAAGATCTTTCCAAGTGTAGATGCTGCTTGGAGCTAATTGATTCAACCACGCCCTGGCCGAACCTTCCAACATGAGTGGTAAATGCTTCATAGCCACCTCGTCATTCCTGCCGCCAATCTGTACCGCCACTCGGTAGTCCTCAAGCCAGGTTTATTGCTTAGACTCACCGGTGAACTTACTTACTCCAGTCGCCAACCTGAAGTTGGGGGGATCACCGCGGCTCTGATAGCCCTGCTGAAACATTTCGGACCTGAAACATGTACTCGGCTGCTAGTGGGCGCATCTCTGTCGTGGCCACCTCGATGAGCCCTGTTCCGATCGACCAGGCCTTGCATGATGATGGATCGCACGTCAAAGCCTGGTTCCCTGGGGTCGACCGGAGCTCTTCGCCCCACACTGAGCTGGCGTCTGTCATCTTGCTGCCGATGAGCGTAGGACCCGCCTCTCGGGGGAGGAGTGGGCACTCGACGCCTATCATCACGATCGTATCGGTCACCATATTGGTCACGTCGATTCTCGCGTCCCTCATGCCGCAGAGGCGATCTAGGGCTGTGAGCCGACTGAACCATATTTGCAGCGACGGATCGACTATGAATCCTGTTGCGTGACTGTGGCACGGCTGAATTCTGATCTCCTGCCGCCCGGAGCAAATCTCTAATCTGCATCAAGCCTCTACCAGCCTCCGACTGAGAGGGCTGAATTGACTCTGCTATACGGCCTGCAGCTACAAAATTCTGAATCGGGGTTCGATATACCTGACTCGGCTGCGGGAAGAGTTGACGTCGACTGGAGTCGGGTACTCGTTGCCGCGCGCGCTCGTCGAGTGCTGGCTGGAGGTTCTCCAGACGAGTGCGTTCAGCCAAGTTGGCCAAACATGCCTCCTCCAAGGTGCAAGCCTCGGGGGTCTCTCCTGCGATGGGAGTATGCAGGGCATCCATGTTCCTGCGGCGAAGTTCTTCCCTTTGCAGGGAATTAAGTGGCTCGGGCTGATATTCCTCATGGGCTTGAGCGGGGTCGCCTCCACCATCTATCCCGTCATCGCGGGGGAAGCCGGGAGGGCTACGAGGCCCGTTGACCATCAAGACCTCCGCCGCCGGATCGCTGCCGTCGCACTCGGATGCGGTCTCGACGGAGCCAGTCGACAGATCGAACAGGCCATAGAGAGATTCGTCGGGCTCGATTGCCGCGATTTGGGTGGTGGCCAATTGGCGAGCCACTGCGTGGCTCACCCACCTCTGAAGCCTCGACCGACCAGAGCGCTTGCGCTGGCGGGAGACAGGGAGGACAGATGACACAGGAGTCGACTGATACGGAGCCGACGGTTGCCGCAGCAGGACGCCGCGGACACATGCCCGAAAGTGCATCGCACCGCGGACGGGGAGCCCGTCGATGTTGAGTGGAGCCTCCTGGAGCCAAGCGGAGTCGTCGGCGATGAAGGTGAGCACGCCGAGATGGATCTCGCGGCCCTCGACCAAAACTCCACCAGAAACCATGATGAAGGCAATCGGAACAATTGCAACTTCTCCAAAAATCGCTAAGACACCTGCCCCACGGTGGGCGCCAACTGTCGTGGTTCTAAGTCTGACAGTAGAATGGGCGGTAGGTATGGAGAGGCAAGATCCTAGCTATGGAGCAGTTGTATGGACAAGGGATGTACGAGTTCAGGCCCTTCTCGGAGGAAGTAACAGCCCTACGTCTCGGAGCCCGGAGGCGGTCGACTGGATTATGTGTATAGATTACAGGGGTGCGAACCCTTTACACTTAGGAGGGGGGTGGCTTATATAGTGTTCGCCAGACCCCTTCGGCCCTCAGTTATGCAGGGTTTAAAGTACATTAAGGCTAGGCGTTACTGGTAACGTCTTACATAAAGTGTCCTAAATGCCATAAAGACTACTTAATTACAGACCGTTTGGATGCAGAGTGGCTCTTGATCTCCTGGTGGTCGAGTCCTTCGGGTCTGTCGAGTGAAGTCTCTCTTGGTCGACTGGAAGGTAGTTTCTTCTGAGGGTGTCCTTGGGAAGGGTACTTAAGATAGGTCTGTGACCCTACCCTAGGTACATGACTTCATCACTGCCCGCGCCGCCCGCCGCCCCGCCGGCTTCTACTCCCGCGCGCCCGCCCGCCGCCTCCGGCTCCCGACCCGGCCTCTCCTCCTCCCGCGCCCCTCCGCCTCGACCCGCCGCCAGCGCCCTCCGGCCCATGCCCACCGCCCGCGCCGCCCGCCTCCCGCCCCCGCGCCCTCCGCCTCCGCCTCCCACCCCCCGGCCAATGCCCTCTGCCCGCGACTGCCCTGCCCTCCGCCCTCCGCCCCCGCGCCGCCCTCCGCCCGTCGTGCACGAGGTGCTCGATGGTATGCCCGCAACGACAACGTCGTTCATGGGGAATATTCGATTATAAGGGCTGGGTTTGAGGGTTCTAATCTTTGCCCCTGTTTTTCAACCCGTAAAAGTGCACAAAAAGACCATTTTTGGACCCTTAAAACGCTAGTGAGTGTTTGAGGGTTTGAGGGTTCTACTGGTAATGCTCTTACAATGCCACGGTCGACTTATCGGTTGTCCGGGTGAATCAGGTGCTATCCCTCCTACGTATTTTATCCGCACATACTTTGTTTGAGAACAATTACTCTGTCCTATATCTTTTTATAGAGGACAAGTGCTCACTATAAAAGTGATGCCCTGCTGCGGACGATGCACGCTAGCTATTCTACACCGGCATTTGTGCATATCGTGCTGATGAACCGGAACACAAACCGCCGCCCCCGCAGTCCGGACTACATCAACAATGCCGCGGCCGACTCTCTTGTCCGTGCTGGCTTATAACCCCGCAGTGGATATTAACTGGCCTGACATATCAGGTGAAATCCATCCACTATATTTTTATATTATATATTGCTTTCTTTAAAAAGAGCAATTACTCCGCCTTGCAAAGTTATCTAAATGCAGGACCCTAAAACCGCCTTATTGGTGCAAATTTAAAGGCCGTCAGAAAAGTTCCGACTTAAAATGAAGATACCCGTTTCAAATCCGGTTCAAGGGAAAGATGTCTCCCACAAAGCTTTGAAGCTCTCAAAATCCGGTTTAAAATCCGGTTCAAGAAGAAATATCTCTCGCAAAGTTCAAGTTTTCAAGAAAAATCATTTGGGGGCTTGGTCGTATTCGAACCATAGCTACACCTCTTGATCGGCATAAGGCCACCAGGGAAATCATTTGGGGGCTTGGTCGTATTCAAACCATAGCTACACATCTTGATCGGCGTAAGGCCAACAGGAAATCACTTAAGGGCCAAAGAGAGTGTTGCAAAAAAGCACAACTCAAACATAGGCACCCACTGAGCACAGCTCAAAATGTTACTTGGGGGCTCTTTGTGCACAACAATAAAGAGTTTGAAAGGACCCTTGTAATAGGCTATCAAGCCAGGCTTGGAAGCTAGGTGTATTCACCTAAAACCCCGGGTTAACCTGGCTTCATCAAGTAAGTCACTCTGCCCAGGTAATCCTGGTATGACCGCCGAACGTTTGACAAGTCAATCTTATACAGACCCTGAACTTGTCAAAGTTAAAACGACGATTGGTTAATGTGAGGTCCATCTTAAAAGGCTTTGTAAAATGGTTTAACTCAGTGGCCTGGCAGCCCATGAAAAGCCTTGAATTCGGGCCTGGCAGCCCTTGAAAAGCCTCGACTACAAGTTTTCATTTGCTTTTATTTTGTCAAAGTCTCTTCTCCTTTATAAGGTTTTATGATAAACCGGCGTCTATTGACACGGCCTGACTATAAGTCGTCAATATAACATAAACTGGTGTTTATTAACCCAGCTTGGCTTTCAACTATCAGTTGTTAGTACACAATCAATTATAATTGGTGTTTTAACCCGGCCTGGCTTTGACTATAAGTCGCCAGAATGATCATCTGGTGTTTATCATAACCCGGCATGGCTTATTATACACCAGCACAACATGGTGGGAGTCATCAGCACTCAGGAATTGAGTTATCACCCTTACTACAAGAAAGTTGGTAAACCAATGATGTGATTTAATATCACAGGTATGATATATTTCATATTTTATTATCCTTGCAGCCTTGGTTATAAACCCGGGTTATATGTTGGGCATTATGACCCGTCCGGCGATAAACCGCTAGGACACTTTAAACTTGTTGTATGCAGAAACAGGTTGAATAAAACATAATTATAAATCACCAGCATTTATTAACCCGGCCTGGCTTTGGACTATAAGTCGCCAGTATATATTTGGATTGCGCCATTGGAATCATGCATTTATTAATCATTGGATTTTCAAAGTCGCTTTAGCACAATGGCTATCATATTATCAATGGATATGATTTATTCTACAATTGAAGGAATAGTCCCGAGTTGCTGCAGGCTTACGACCCGGCACTTGGGGGCTACATTATTTAAGTTGAGATTACATCAAATACACAAGTCTCATGCCGCTGCAAGCATGCACCATGACACTTGGGGGCTAATGCAAAGTCATTGTTTGTTCACCTTATTGAAGACCCGACTCATCACATCGTAATGAGCCGGCCCTTAGGGGCTACCAATTGCTCCTCTCAACAATTCAAGGTACAAAGCTTTTAATCCATTATATTGAAGGGTCCACTGCTCAGTTGGTAAAGCACAAGGCTCTTAACCTTGTGGACGTGGATTCAAGCCCCGTGATGGGGGTTACATCATATGATGTTATTTTCATTGAAGTATATATCAAGTCCCAGCTCAATATTATCTTACTGAGCCGGCCCTTGAGGGCTACACGTTGCTGTTCAAAGTTTACATGATTATATTTACAAAGTCCCTGCTCATTATTGCATAATGACCCGGACCTTGGAGGCTACACTGGTTAAAGTTTTTATGAGCATCAGGCAATTAAAAGTCCCAGGTTGATGCAAGCATGACAACCCGGTACTTGGGGGCTATATATGTGGAATACTCAGTTCTGACTGGTGATTGAGATGAACAACCTGGATTTCTTCAAGCTTGTGACATTCATATTGAAGCAAATCTTAAGCTACGTTACATTCTTAAGACTTGGGGGCTACAAGTGATAGGCATATAAGAGAAGGAAGAAATGACAAGGACTTCAGGATGATCAAGTGCCGGTTTATAAGACTATTTTAGCCGGAGCACAACCCGCCAAATTTGTTCTTGTGTTTATGTTGCAGATCAGTTTAACATGGATAAATCCAAATTAACCTGGGGGCTAATGTCGGGGATATACCCCACGGCGTAACCCTGCACGAAGTATAACCCGGCTGGACTTGGCGACTCACTGGTAACCCGGCAGGCGGGCCAGTGGATGACAAGGCCCAGAAGGCCGGTTCATACTATGGTGGGCCGGTTACAAGGAAAGGCATAAGGAATATTCCCTTATAAAGGAAGCAAGACTAGGACTCCACTTGTAATAGAGTAATCCTAACCCTACTATGACTAGTCATGTAACCCGCCCCTTCAACATATATAAGGAGGGGCAGGGCTCCCCAAAGAGGGACAAGCAACAAGAAACAATCTCTAGGGCTAGACATAACTAGAGGAGAGCCGGTTTACGGCGACACCCTCATCATAATAATAACACCTAGCCACAAACAAAATGTAGGGTTATTACCGGATGATGTTTCCCGGGGCCCGAAGTTATCTAAATCCTTGTCCTGTGTTGCGTCTCTCGATTCCGCCCAACCCTGTCAAGCTACCGCATAGATGTGTTGGTCTCATGACTAAGTCCTCACACTAAGGACATCTGCCATGACAATTCCACGACAGCTACACTAAACTTTTCAAAT
The DNA here is from genome assembly GCA_963921465.1 of Triticum timopheevii. NCBI lineage: Eukaryota > Viridiplantae > Streptophyta > Magnoliopsida > Poales > Poaceae > Triticum > Triticum timopheevii. Next base: position 166,066,037 of record OY997272.1, on the reverse strand, counting down.
AGCATCGGCGTGGGGTGGTTTATTTTTGGTCTTCGATAGCTTGCACCCGACCACTGAAAGGTTCCCAGTTGATGTCCAGGGCTCGCTAGCATTGCTTACTGAATGTGCAGGTGAAGATCATATGCTCGACCGTTTCTTCAATGTTGAGTCCACACAGGAGGCAGTTGTGATTGTCACCAATGTTGTAGTGACGTCTTTTTAGCATATTTTGGGTGTTCAACCCGTCATTGAGTAATAGACAAGCAAAGACCTTCAACTTCATAGTGCACTTGGATTTCCATAACCACACAAACACTTGGTGAGATTCAACCTCTCGGAAGAAGAAGCGGTAATAGTCCATGGATTTGTAGATGGATTTTCCCCAAACATAACTCCAAACGTCCGAAGAGGAGGTCATGGGTTGGAAGGAAGACGCGATCGTCTAAATATGCCTTATATCGTCGAGCACTTGGGGGGGAGAGCGGTAGATGAAAGGCCGCTCCAAGTGACGTGATCCCCAATAAATCTCAGACGGATACATCTTCACTGGTTGCATGTGAGAAAGCCCGAGGGTGTGATTCTAGAAGAAGTTGCTCAGCCCAAAGATCTTTCCAAAAGAGGGTTGTGGAGCCAGAGACAATATTGACGTGAGATATTCCATGAAATGTATGGGTGAGCTTGAGCACGTCACGCCACCAGAATGATGCAACCGGGTCCATAGCATGCGGGAGTTTTTGATCATAGTACGTGTCCCAAGTGAGTTGCACCCATGGAATGTCCACCTTGTTATAGAATTTGTGTACGAACTTCATGAGGAGAGCTTCATTCTGGATCTTGAGGTTTATCACTCCTAGCCCTCCTTTGTTTTTGGGCTTACAAACCATGTCCCAAGCAGCAAGGGAGTTGCATTTTTTGCCTTGGTCGGTCTTTTTGACCCAAAGACATCTCCTTCTGATTCTATCTAGTATTTCAATGAGTTTTGGTGGGAACTTGAGTGTACACATTGCATAAATGAGCAAAGACGTGACTGTGGTGTTAAGCAATGTAAGTTTCCTAGCATAAGACATAAGCGATAGCGTGGATGATAGGTTTCGTTCCACATTGCGAACCAGCGGCATGAAATCATGAAGCATTGGTCGGGAGGTGCCGAGGGGCAGGCCAAGGTAAGTGAAGGGCATAGAACCAATTGAACATCCAAAAATCGCAGCAATATTAGAAGCCATTTCAGAATCCAAGTTGATGGGGATTAATGTGGACTTGTGGAAGTTTATCTTCAAGCCAATGGACTGAGCATAGTCGGACAATATGTTTTTGATGATCACAGCTTGGCGAGGGCAGGCAGGCATGAGAAGGATCGTGTCATCAGCGTATTGGATGATAGGGTAATCCATATTCCCATTGGAGGGGAAGGGCAGGTTTATTAGACCTCTCCTGAAGGCATCATTAAATAGCTGATTGTAGGAGATCAGCAGTGAGGACGAAGATAGAGGGGAGAGGGGGTCCCCCTGCCGGACACCACGGCGGCAGTGGAATTGACGTCCCGGCACACCATTGAGAAGAATGGAGGAACGTCCCGAAGAGAAAATCGTCCTAATCCAAGACAACCATTTATCATTGAAGCCCATATGTTTCATAATGTGGAACATTGCTTCTTGCTCAATTGTGTCGAAGGCTTTAGCAAAGTCCAATTTTAGTAGAACAATCTATCTCTTGGAGGCTTGGCATTGATGAATATATTGGACTGTCCAAGCCAAGCAGTCTTGGATGGAGCGCCTGTTGGGGATATAACTACTGAGTATAAACCGCCCAGGAGGGGCCGGGTTATGCTCATCCGTATTGAAGCCCATGAAGACAAGGAATATGGTGCTTTACTATTGAAGCTTGGAGGCCTAAGGCCCAAGGGCGGATTAGGGCCCATAGACATAAACCGCCATGAGATATGTAACTTGTGTTGTAAGTTAGGGAAAGGTAGAAACCGAGCCGGACACGTGTATGGGCCGGCCTCGGTATTCTGTAAACTGTCGGGCGTCAACCTGTGTATATAAAGGGACGACCCGGCGGCGGTTCAGGGACAAAAAACAACAACTCGAGAGATAGGTAAACCGTATTCACACCCTGCTCATCGAGGCCCCATCAATTCCACCACAACTGGATCGTAGGCTTTTACCTTCACCGCAAGGGGCCGAACCAGTATAAACTTCCCGTGTCCTTTGTTCGGTTTACCCCCTTTAAGCTAATCTCGTTGCGATGGCTCCACGACTAAGTCCTCTCACTAGGACATCTGACGTGTTAATTCCATGACAGTTGGCGCCCACCATGGGGCTATCACACGATGGTTTCGAGTTCTTGAAGGGCAACTTTGAAGGACTCAAGGGATACGCGGTTGGCTGGATGACCAAGAGTCATCGCGGCAAACTCTACATCGACGACGCAGGCTGGGGCCCCGAGGCCGGCTCAATCGAGTACGGGTGCCGGTTCCCCTTTGGAGGAATTCATGTCTTCATCAGCAAGATCGACGAACCGGGCCCTGAGCTGGACATCTGCACCGACCTCGTCAAAACGGCTCAGCGTGCAAGCCCTGCCCGGGTTCAGCCTGCCATGAAGCATGCGTTTGTAGGATTCATCCATGGTGCGGAATCTGAACCGGTGTCCGATGGTGAGACGGTCATTTACTCTGATGGCAAATCATCCACCTGCGAGACCGAGTCGCTGTACCAGTTACAAGATGGCTGGTTCGGTGGCTGTTCTGATGGCAACAGTATTCCAGACCCCCTTGAACCGCCAAAGTGGGTTGCAATCTTCATGGCCGGTACGCAGCCCACATTGCAATCTTCAACTGCAATAACAATGACTTCTGGATCGGCAGCCGGGGCAGGAGGCCCTGAGCGCCGGCCGGCTCAAGTTCTGTCCGGTTTATTGGACGCCTGGACGACATTGTTGACCACAAAAGTTACCCCGGAGACTCAGGATCGACATAACGCGGAGGTCACAAAGCTGCGGGATCAGATAACTCAGGCCAAGGAGGACTTGGCGGCTAAGGAAACCAGGATGGCTGAAGAACGGGCTGCTTTAGATGCCCAGTCACAACAGATCTAGGCGCAGAATTAGGGCTCATGCTCGATCAAAACGCTTTGAATGAGGTGTTGAGGAGGAGGCACCGGTCTCGTTTGCCACTGGTTTACGAAGCTATGAACCTCTTCAACACGCCAGGAGCTGGAACCAGTAATCCAGCAGCAGTAAACCAGACTAAAGCACCTGGGCAGGAGCGCTGGATCAACCACGGGTGACGGACCCGCCTCGACGAACAGATAACCCGCCGCAATACATGCAGACCCCGCCGGGTCACTTCTCTACCCCTTTGGATAACATGATTGCCGCGGTGTCTCAATTGGCGGCTATTCCAATGGAGGGCGAGTCTCTAGCGGAGGTTGAGACGTGGCGGGCCAGGGATCTCCTTCAAACAGGTATGGTACAGCAGCAGACTTATTCATATAGCCGAGACAAAATCCATTCAACCCCTCGCTCAAGCAGGAGTTACAGTAGGCACATCGATGAACCGGCTGTATCAAGCAGTGCACGGAACCGTGACGCACCTCGAGGGCCTAATCCGGCACGCGGTGGTGCAAATGCTCGGGACGTGGTGGATAATGGTAGAGCGCGTCGGGAGGCAGAGCTAGCGGCACAGTTGGCGGTGCAGTACGCGAGTCAGCCTGCTCCGGTTCGACCGACGACGTCAGTAGAACGAGGACTTGCTTTTAGCTCTTGGGGGGTGCCGTGTCTCACTCCGGCTCTACGTAATGTGCGGTTACCCAAGGATTTCAAGGGCCCGTGCAAGGTGCCTAATTACACCACCGATTTACACCCCGAGTCATGGGTTGAGAGTTATGAGATGGCGATGGAGATGCTGGATGTGGACGAAGCAGCATGTGCGAAGTACTTCACCATGATGTTGGACGGAACGGCTCGCACTTGGTTAAAAAGTCTACCTGTTAACTCTATTGGTTCATGGGACGAGTTGAAGGACCGGTTTATAGCAAACTTCAAAGACACGTGCAAGCAACCCATGTCAATCGTGGATCTGGCCGCTTGTGTCCAAGGAGAAGGCGAATCAACAACTCATTGGGTGCGCCGGGTTTCGGAAATCCTGCATTCATTGGACCGCATCAATGCTGATTCGGCAATCATAACATTGGAGGGCAATTGCCGGTTTAAGCCGCTGAAGTTGAAATTGGGATGGCTCAAGCGCCACTGCAATGACATGGGAACAATTATGGCAGCTTTGGTTAAGTACGCCGATTCTGATAGTACCAAGGATCTCGAGTCTAACGATGAGGAGCCAGAGAAGGGAAAGAAGAATGTCGGCGTAAATGGGCAGCAGCATAACCAGGCGAGCCATGGGAATAACGGTAAGCGCAAAGCAGACAATAATTCCGGCTTTGTGGCTAACACCAACATACAGGGTAATCATCAACGCCGTAAGGGTAAACCACCCCCGCAAGACGGAGGATCAGGTATGAATCTGGAGCGCTTGTTGAACCAGCCCTGCCCAAAGCATGGGCCGCAAGATAAACCGGCTATGCACCTATGGAAGGATTTCTTCATTATGCGAGAGTTTAAAAATTCGGATCTCTTTTGGTATGATCATGGACCATCCGGCGGTTCAGGACCCGGGTTTCACGGGCCGGGTTATGGTGGAGGTAACTCTGCCAGTTTGTTCTTCCAGGGTCGAAAAAGTCGCCCATTTATCTTATCCTTCTTGTACAGTCATCCACATAACTCCAGTCATAGGACCTAGTCGGTTCAGGTTTTCAGGGTAACCAAGGGGGGCAGGGCAGTCAAGGCAATCAGGTCAACCAAGGTGGTTATAATCAACAAGGGAATCAACAACAGCAGCAGTCGGGTTATCAGAGCAACCCGAAGCAGTTAAATGGTCGACAGTATCATGTCTTCACTACTAGTCTGTGCAAGCGCGATCAGAAGCTTCATAAGAGGGCAGTGAACTCCGTTGAACCGGTCGTGCCCCGTTATTTGCGCTGGTCCGAACAGCCTATTGTGTGGAGTCGATAAGATCATCCGCCCCGGGTTGATAATCCAGGTCATCTGGCGTTGGTGGTCGCACCGCAGGTTGGAGGTTATAAGTTCACCAAGGTGCTCATGGATGGAGGGAGCAGTATCAACATCTTGTATTATGAAACCTTCCGGCGTATGGGGTTAACGAATAAGAATCTTAAACCGTCGAACACCGTTTTTCACGGTGTGGTTCCTGGTAAATCGGCCTACCCGGTAGGTAAGATAGCTCTAGAGGTGGTTTTTGGAGATGATCATGATTCAAGATCAGAGACATTGACCTTTGAAGTGGTAAAAATCAGAAGTCCATACCATGCCCTGTTTGGACGGCCGGTCTATGCTAAGTTCATGGCAAGGCTGAGTTATGTTTATCTGCAGCTCAAGATGCTGGGTCATAAGGGTACCATCATGGTTCATGGCAGCCGCAAGATTACTTTGGAGTGCGAGGAAGGTGATACAGCTTATGCTGAGTCGGTTTGTGCAACAGAGGAGTTAAAATTCTATAAAGACAATGTTGATCCGGCGGACATGACTTCTCTGAAGAAGCCCACTACAGAGCATGATCCGGCTTTGAAGTTTAAATCAGCTGATGAGACTAAGTTGGTTGATTTTGTTCCTGGCGATTCATCCAAGCAGTTTAGCATCAGTGTTAACTTGGATCCAAAATAGGAAAGGGCGCTCATCGAGTTCATCCATGAGAACCGGGACATCTTTGCATGGAAACCTTCTGACATGCCAGGTGTACCGAGGGAACTCGCTGAGCACACTCTTAATATTGATCCCAAGTTTAAACCGGTCAAGCAGTTTCTTCGCCGCTTTAATGAAGAGAGACGCAAGGCCGTTGGCGAGGAGGTAGCCCGGCTCTTGGCAGCAGGATTTTATTGTGGAGGTCTTTCACCCTGAGTGGTTGGCTAATCCGGTGCTAGTACTCAAGAAGAATGGCGCTTGGCGTATGTGTGTGGATTACACGGATTTGAACAAGGCTTGTCCAGCTGATCCCTTTGCCCTTCCCCGTATTGATCAAATCATTGATGCTATGGCGGGTTATGAGCGATTGAGTTTTCTGGATGAATATTCGGGTTATCATCATATCAAGATGGCAGTTAAGGACCAAGAGAAGATGGCTTTTATAACTCCCTTTGGAGCCTTCTGCTATGTATCTATGCCTTTTGGGCTCAAGAGTGCCCATGCGACTTATCAGCAGTGTGTGCAGAATTGCCTTCATAATCAGATTGGGTGCAATGTTCATGCTTACATGGACGATATCATGGTGAAGTCTAGAAAAGCAGAAACACTAATAGCTGATTTGCAGGAAACTTTTGATAATCTGAGGGTTTATAAGTTGATGCTTAATCCAGCTAAGTGTGTTTTTGGTGTACCAGCAGGCAAGCTCCTGGGTTTTCTGGTGTCTAACAGGGGTATTGAAGCTAACCCGGAAAAGATCAAGGCTATTACGTCCCTGGCTAAACCGGCGTGTATCAATGACGTTCAACGGCTGGCGGGTCGTATTGCAGTGCTAAGCCGGTTTATCAGCCGGTTGGGGGAGAAGGTGATCCCGCTTTATCAGATGATGAAGAAGACAGACAACTTTGTCTGGAGTGATGCTGCTGATGCAGCGTTTGAGGATTTGAAGAAGCATTTAGCCGAACCGCCCGTTCTTGCTGCCCCCATTGATAAGGAACCATTGCTGTTATACGTGGCTGCTAACGCCCGAGCTGTCAGCATGGCTATTGTGATGGAGGGCAAAGAGGCTGGTAAGGAGTATCCGGTTCAATGCCCAGTTTATTATATCAGTGAAGTACTTATTGAGTCCAAACAGCGATATCCCCATTGGCAGAAGCTGGTGTATAGAGTGTTTATGGTGAGCCGGAAGCTTAAGCAATACTTTCAAGGCCATCCCATTACTGTGGTCAGTTCCGCTCCATTGGGAGATATCATTCAGAACAGGGAAGCGACTGGCCGGGTTGCCAAGTGGGCTATTGAGCTTGGGCCTCACGGGTTAAAATATATGCCTCGCACTGCTATCAAGTCTCAAGCGCTCATGGATTCATCAATGACTGGACAGAGTTGCAGGCACCGGAGGATAAACCGGATAACACATACTGGACTATTCACTTTGATGGATCCAGACAATTGGAGGGCTCGGGGGTTAGAGTGGTTCTTACTTCCCCTCGAGGTGACAAATTTTGTTATGTTCTCCGCTTAATGTTTCCCTGTACTAACAATGCAGCTGAGTATGAGGCCTTGCTCCACGTTCTTCGGATGGCTAAGGAGAAGAATTTAATCTGGGTACGTTGCTTTGGCGACTCCGATTTAGTGGCTCAGCAAGTATCCGGTACGTGGGACTCCAAGGATCCGCTTATGGTGGCTTATCGGTGTGAGTGGATATCATTGCCGGTTACTTCAAGGGTTACTAGGTCGAGCATATTGATCGGCACAAGAATGAAGCGGCGGACGCTCTAAGCCGGCTCGGTTCCCAGCGTAAACCGGTGCCACCCAATGTTTTTCTTGACGTTCTGCATAATTCGTCGGTCAAGATACCAACGGAGGAGGATTTGGCTATTCCTGACCCGGAGACTCAATTGGTGGCGGTTCTTCATGCTATCCCTCATTGGATAGTGTTGTACCTGGCGTATATGACCCGGGGCGAGTTACGGAGGACGAAGTTTTGGCCAGGCAGATAATCCGGCGGTCCAAGTCCATAACAATTGTCAATGGGGAGTTACATCATTCCAGTGTCTCAGGGGCCTTTCAGCGTTGTGTTTCTCCTGAAGAAGGCTATGAGATCTTGCGTGAAATCCATGAAGGAGATTGTGGTCATCACGCCGGTTCAAAATCCTTGGTGGCTAAGGCTTTCCGGCATGGTTTTTATCGGTTAATGGCTCATGCTGATGTGGAGGATCTGGTCAGAAAGTGTGATGGCTGTCAGAAGTTTTCACGCCGAGATCATGTTCCGACCCAGGAATTGAGGATCATTCCAATCACCTGGCCATTTGCAACTTGGGGGCTGGATATGGTTGGGCCTTTTAAGAGGTCCAAGGATAAGAAGACCCACCTTCTGGTAGCGGTTGATAAATTCACCAAGTGGGTAGAGGCAGAGCCAGTAAGCAAGTGTGATGTAGCCATGGCGGCTCAATTCATGAAAAAGGTGATCTTCCACTTTGGTTTTCCACACAGCATTATCACAGATAATGGCACGAATCTCTCCAAGGGTGCTATGGAAGAGTTCTGTCAACATGAGCACATCCGGCTTGATGTGTCATCAGTAGCCCACCCCTAGTCTAATGGACAAGCGGAGAGAGCTAATCAAGAAATCTTAAAGGGTATCAAGCCCCGACTTATGGTCCCTTTGCAACGGTCGCCGGGTTGTTGGGTGGAGGAGTTGCCTTCCGCTGTATGGAGCATTAACACCATCCACAATAGATCTACAGGTTACACACCTTCTTCATGGTTTATGGAGCTGAAGTGGTTCTCCCAAGTGATATTCGCCATGACTCGCCCTGAGTGGCAGCTTATGTTGAAGCGGACAATGAAAGAGCATGCCAAGATGCATTGGACCTGTTAGATGAACAACGGGATATTGCGGCAGCTCGTTCGGCGATTTATCAGCAAGACCTGTGGCGTTATCACAGTCGCTGGGTTAAAACCAGAGCTTTTCAGGAAGCCGACTTAGTGCTCCGGCTTATCTAGGATCAGACGGATATGCACAAGTTATCCCCACCTTGGGAAGGGCCCTTTGTGGTCAGCAAGAATCTGAACAATGGGTCATACTACCTCATCGATGTTCGAGAGCACAAAGACTCACGTAAGTCGGAGGAGGAGACTCGTCGGCCGTGGAATATAGCTCATCTTCAGCCTTACTACACCTGAGCCACATGCTCCTACTATGTATATATTTTTGACAATGTACATATTATGATCAATAAATAAACCGGCATCCTTGCTAAAGCGAGGCCTCTGCCGTTTCATCTTATATCTTATTGGTTACATGGGGGCTTATAAAGCGGAGTTCTGATTACCCATTAAACCGGCTTATAAAGCCACAACACAGCTTGGGGGCTTCACACCCAAGGGACCAAAGAGAGTCGGTTGCCACGCACAGCTCAAACATAGGTACCCACTGAGCACAACTCACAATGTTACTTGGGGGGCTCTTTGTGCACAGCAACAAAGAGTTTGAAAGGACCCTTGTAATAGGCTATCAAGCCAGGCTTGGAAGCCAGGTGTATTCACCTAAAACTCTGGGTTAACCTGCCTTCAGCAAGTAAGCCACTCCATCCAGGTAATCCTGGTATGACCCGTCGAACGTTTGACAAGTCAATCTTATACAGACCCTAAACTTATCAAAGTTAAAACGACGATTGGTTAAAGTGAGGTCCATCTTAAAAGGCTTTGTAAAATGGTTTAACTCAGCGGCCTGTGAGCCCATGAAAAGCCTCGAATTTGGGCCTAGCAGCCCTTGAAAAGCCTCGACCACAAGTTTTTCATTTGCTTTTGCTTTGCCAAGTTTTTTCTCCTTTGATAAGGTTTTGAGGTAAACCGGCGTCTATTGACCCGTCCTGACTATAATTCATCAATATAACCCGGTGTATGTTAATCCAGCGTGGCTTTCAACTATCAGTTGTTAGTACACAACCAATTTTAAACCGGTGCTTATTAACCCGGTCTGGCATTGACTATAAGTCGCTAGGATGATCATCCGGCGTTTATCATAACCCGGCATGGCTTATTATAAACCAGCACACCATGGTGGGAGTTATCAACACTCAAGATTTGGGTTATCACCCTTACTACAAAAGTTGGTAAACCAACGATGTGATTCAATATCACAGGTATGATATATTTCATATTTCATTGATTTACAGCCTTAGTTATAAAACTCTGGCTTTATATTAGGTATCATAGCCCGTCCGGCGGTAAACCGCCAGGGCAATTTTAAGTTTATCACATGCAGAAAACAGGATTGCATAAAACTGTTAAAGATCATAAGCAGACATTGCATATCATGACAGATTGACAGTCTCAGAAAAGTGGCTATGCACGATGGCATAGATGACTAAGTGTTTCAAGCTATGCACGATGGCATAGCAGACCAAGTGTTTCAAGCTAGCCTATTACAAGGCGTTTTCACTGCCCAAAAGGATAATTGTTTCTCGTACAGAGGACAATGCACAGACGATAAACCGGCTTCCGGATTATGATTCTTCTTCAGCTTGATGTGAAGGTTGTGGATCATCCTGCGCCGGTTCAACCTCCGCCTCCCCACCCAGTGGCTGGAAGTCAATGGTTGCCCAGTCAATTCCAGACAAAGATTAGAAGACAACTTCATCGCTTATAAGATCTGACGGTTCAACATCAGGGGCATAAGTATGCTTACGGATTGACGGGATTAGATTTTGGGCTTCATAAACCGACGCATCGATCTGTCCGTTGTCTGCGTCATAGATGGACCAGTGGAAAGACAAATCAGTCTCTTCGTCCAGCTTACTTGCAAATGGGTGCATCTCCTTTGTCAGAGCTCTAAGGGCATCATTGTCATATTCTGACCCATCTTATTTTTGGCTAGGATAGCCATTCCCAATGTCTTCCGGATCAAGATTAGCTATCCAAGCCTTAGCCCTAGTCAGTGCAAACAAAGCGCTAGCCCTTGCAGCAGATCTTTTCTACTTCTTCTAGCTGGGCAGGTGTCATGGATAGCTTGGCCAATGTGTTCTTGATTAATGTTGGCGGCGGTTTATTGTACGAGGCTGTGTAGATGACCCATTGAGCACCGGTATATAACTGCTCTATCAAAGTATAGGCAGCCTTCAATTTCTTACACATATCTGAACCGAGATGGGCAACACGACTACCTGCAATGGTTACAATATTATTAAACCGGAGGTTTCAAGGATGATTAGGTACGGTTCATGACAAGGCTACTTACCAAAGATGGCAGAAGTCATAGCATTGATTTTCCGCTTCAAGCCAGTCAGCTCTTTCGCCACCGGTTTAAGTGCCACTTCAGCATCTTCCGCTCGCTTTAGCAAAGTGGTTTTTTCCGCATCCCAATTTGCTCGCTCGCCTTTGAAGCCATCTTTCAATTGCTCCATGGCTGTTACAGCGCCCTTCAGCTCTTCTTTGGCCTTTGAAGTTTCGGCTTGCTGGAACTTGATGTTCTCCTAGAGATCGGCGATTTGAGAATCTTTGTTGGTCAAGTCAGCCTGCAAAAGACAAACAATAAGTTGGTGACTCTTTTCCAAAAGTCCCAAGCACATAACAAGTTATATACTTGGCACTTGGGGGCTAATGCGGATTGCTTTTATTAACTAATATTTTAAGTCCCAAGCATACAACAAGTTATATACTTGGCACTTGGGGGCTAATGCGTATCGGATCAATTCAAGTTATCAAATTTTGCTGCATGAACCGGATCATGTTAATGACTGGAAGGAATTCTGATGTATAAACTGGACTATCCTAAAAGTATAAACCGGTTTATAGGGGCTACATAATGAAAATCTAATCTTCTCCTACTACAAGTCCCGGTTCACATTCATATTGATGAACTGGCTCTTGGGGGCTACTAGAGTTGATAATTGAAGCAGGATATAAGAAAAAAGGAAGTTATTCAAAGGAACAAGTATTTACCTCATATCGCTCTTTAACCAGGTTTACTAAACTGGCTTCATAATCACGGCTGGTATACTGACGGTTTAGATATCCAGAATGGATGTCCTGAGCAGAGAGATGGGCATAGCTTGACAAATCTGATTTCCATTTGCCCTTGTCCACAGCAGAAAATTCTTCTTTTGCACTGTGCTTTGATAAAGCGACAGGATTGCCAGGAGCGGTATGGCCAAAGCCAGTAATCACAACATCATTTGTCGTGCCTTCAACAGTCTTATCTGGGCCTGGCGATTTAGCAGATGCTTTTGCTGGGCTTGGTGGATCGGCAGTTGGGCTTGGCAGATCAGCATGCTGGCTTGTTGGATTTATTTCTAGTGGATCAACAAAAGTATCCTGACCCTGAGGTACCGGGTCATCCAGAGCAATGTCAAAATTTTGATCAAGAGCCTCTGAGGTCCTCTCCGGTTCAGTGGCCGGATTATCATCAGTCGGTGTAGTCATCTTGGCTTTTTTTTCTAAGTCTGGCTTTGGCACTAAAAAGAACAAATACAGAGGTTAGTACAATAAACCGATGCAAGGCATAAAAGTTAAGTCTACTATGCTTACCCAGGAACAGTCTTGAGTTGTGGCATCTGTGTGGTTGATGAATCGCCAGAGGATGAATTGGAAGTTCCCTAATAATTTGAATCAGATGGATTAAGAGGATATCGGAAGTAACCCGCCTTGGGATAAATTGTATTAGAAGTACAAGAGACCTCTTGACGACGCTTGCGAGCCAGGGAATATGGTAAACCGGAAGAGGTAACCACTTAACCACTGTGTCGGGTTGTGCGGCGAGCTTCTTGCTGCTGTGTCTTCAAAGAAAAGTGCGGATCCAAATGAGCAAGAGGGTGTGAACGTTTTACTTTCCGGACTGCTCGATGAAGTTTTGGTACTGGCACATGATTTGAATCGGAGGATAGAACAATTACCTCTACATCACCAGCGTGGCTAGCTTCCACATCATCCTGATAATAATCATTGTCAATGAGGTGTATGAAAAAGAACCCAGAGAATCTAATTCTACCTCTGAGTCCGGGTCATCAAGCTCTTCATCATTGGGCAAATCAGAGGGGTCGGCGGTTTTCTTCTTCGCTGGCTTCTTTATAGCCTTAGTCTTGCTGCGGGGTGCTCTTGCCGGTTTATCCTGGGGCTTGGTAGGTTTATCTTGTGATTTCTTCTTCTAGAACGGATCATCACCCTGCACAGATGGCTAATAAATTATAAAGGAATTAAGAAAGGACGGATTAAGGTAAAACTAAGGCAATTCTTACAGCTGGCGGTTTATTGGAAGTGCAGAAGGGACTAAGCCCTACTCGACTACAGACAGCTTCCAGTTCATTCAGTATTTTCTTAACAGCTTCAGTAACTTCATCCTCTGTTAGCTGAATATCAATATGACGTTGAGGATCTTTCAAGTCCCCCGTGTTCTCACACATTAAACCGGGGCGCCGGCTTAAAGGCAGAACGCTCCAAGATATCCAGCAGCGGGCGAAGTCAACACCTGTTAAACCGTTTGCCATAAAGGCTCTAAGTTTTGAGAGTTGTGGCGCATAGTTGGACCATTTCTTGGCAGTCAGCCTCTGAGGGAATGGATGAGTATTGCTAAGGCGGTGAGGTCGATAACCCGGCAGAGGATTTTCGCCAGTTGGAGATGTGTCTTTACAATAAAACCAAGTCTGATTCCAGTCCTTGGGGTGACTATGAAGCTTGGCATGAGGGAAACTAACATCTCTCCTCTTTTGAATTGCCATCCCACCAAGCTCAGTGTTGGGTCCATCTGTGAATTCTGTGCGACGGTTCAAATAAAAGAAATCTCTAAAAAATTCAACGGTGGGTTCTTCCTGAAGATAGGCCTCACAAAACACTTGGAAATCACAAATATTGGACACAGAGTTTGGTCCAATATCTTGAGGGTGGATTTGGAAGCTGGCAAGCACATCACGGGATTTTTTTGATCCGGGAGGGCTGAACCCTCGATTCAGATGATCAGTAAAAACAATCACTTCATCATTCTGAGGCTCGGGAGGATTTTCTAAACCGGGGACTCTCCAGTGGATGGTTTCCTTGTTCGCTAAAGCGCCAGTCACAACATACCCAGTCAGTTGCTCTTTAGTAACCCGGGAAGGAACCCAATTGCAAGCATAAAACGTTTTGGCCATTTGAACAGGAAGCTGGAAAAGAGCACCAAGGCCGGTTTAAGGTTTGATTGATACAGGTAACCCGGTTTAAAAGACAGGAAAAACAAATGGAAACATATGCGCATGATAAGCAAGAATTTTCTATTGACGATGAGTCGGCGATTTAAAAAGAGGGCTAATGGTACCTGGTGGGTTATCATCTTCTAAAGTATAAACCACCTACAATGGTGTGGAAGTTACAGATCTGAAAAATTCCTAAGTGTTGATCAAACAGATTTCACAGGTTGGTGGTATAATTTTGGATCTACCGCAGTTCTAAAAGGAGATAAATTTTAAACCTAGAATCGCGACAGCAGAGGAACACATATGCTCAAATGGGATCTTATGCAGAGAAAGATATCTTCTGTGGTTGGAAAGGGATGCTAAACTACTGTTGCTCGCCTTTACTATCAGATTCAGATCAAACTAAATGATCTAAAAGAAGAAAGTGAGGAACGGTGAAGAACGCTGATGAACAGCGGAAACCCTAATGCAGATCTGTTATATGAGAAGATAAATACTTACTGACGTTGCTGAACAGCGGAGGAGGTGTCACGTTTCTCTGGTCAGATCAGGTTGATGCAGCGGCCCTTGGCGGTGCGGAAGCGAAGGTCGGCGGCGGTGGCTGCGCTCGAAGCTCTGAGGCGACGCGAGGAAGACGATGAGGCGAAGGGGCACAAAGGGGAAAGGAAAGAATGACCCTTGGCCATATTTATAAGGCAAAGAGATAAGTGACAGGCGCGGGAATCGAGGAACCCAAAAAATGGATATCTGACACAACTGTCGCCTTGGTTTTTGGAGGGTCATTAATGAAAAGGGTGTATTTACAGGTTTTTTATATAAAGATGATGTCATGGCGGTTTACCAAGTGCATACGGAAGTGATGTCATGGTTGTTTACAAGATTATTTGAAGATCAAGGAGTTTTTTCTAAGGATTGAAGATTGATATGAACAGGTTCAAATCAATCTGGGACCTAATGTTGGGGATATAACTACCCAGGAGGGGCCGGGTTATGCTCATCCGTATTGAAGCCCATGAAGACAAGGAATATGGTGCTTTACTATTGAAGCTTAGAGGCCTAAGGCCCAAGGGCGGATTAGGGCCCATAGACATAAACCGCCATGAGATATGTAACTTTTGTTGTAAGTTAGGGAGAGGTAGAAACCGAGCCAGACACGTGTATGAGCCGGCCTCGATATTCAGTAAACCACCAGGCGTCAACCTGTGTATATAAAGGGACGACCCGGCGGCGGTTCAGGGACAAAAAACAACAACTCGAGAGATAGGTAAAGCGGATTCGCTCCCTGCTCATCGAGACCCCATCAATTCCACCACAACTAGATCGTAGGCTTTTACCTTCATCGCAAGGGGCCGAACCAGTATAAACTCCCTGTGTCCTTTGTCCGGTTTAACCCCTTTAAGCTAATCTCATTGCGATGGCTCCACAACTAAGTCCTCTCACTGGGACATCTGACATGTTAATTCCACGACATCGCCCTTTTATGAAACCATATTGGTTGCGATGAATGATACATAGAATAACTTTTTGTAGACGATTGGCCAGGAGCTTTGTGATTAGCTTAAGGCAGCAATTGAGCAAAGTGATCGGGTGGTAATCATTGACTGTGGTGGGGGATCCATTCTTGGGAATTAGAGTGATTATGCCATCATTTATGCTTTGTAGATTAAGATCACCTGCATGGAATTGAGCGCAAAGTGTATAGAAGTCCTCCTTGATAATTTGCTAGCAAGCTTTGAGAAATAAGGCGCTAAAACCATCAGGGCCTAGAGCACGATCAGCAGGCATTTCTTTGACTACCAAATCAATCTCTTCCTTTGTGAAGGGAGCCATGAGGTGGTCAATATTGGCAGTCAGCTGAATTAGGGTAGGAAGATCGAAACGCATCTGTGTTGGGTTGGAAGTGCCAAGTCTCTTAGTGTATGCATGGATCAGGAGAGCTTCTTTTCCTGTATGATCCTCATCAGTCCGTTTGTGGTTTGGAGGATAGCCACATTGTTTTTTCTATAACATTCTGTGGCAACTGCTTGGAAGAATTTAGTGTTTTCATCTCGGAACTTGACCCAGAGGATGGTGCATCGCTTCTTCCAATACTGCTTCTGATAGTCCAACAACCCGAGGAGGTGATTTTTGATGAACTTACGGAAGTTGCATTCAGGAATAGTGAGAGGTCTTAGGTTTTCGAGATCATCCAGCTTAGAGAGAGTTTTGTTTGTGTTTTCAATTGCCACCGAGAGCCTAGAGATATTCTTGCTCCACACCTTTAGCTCTTGACGAAGCAACTTGAATTTGCGGCATAGCATCGTGGCCACATTGGAAGAGTTGATCGGACGATCCCAAACTTTGTTGACAACATCCATAAGCTTCAAATCCGAATAGTTTGGCACGTGGAATTTTTGTTTCAATGCTTACCACAGAGTATGGTCGGAAACAGGCTTGCAAAGAGGTTTAACAATTGTGTTGGGGTAAACATGAGTCCAATGCAGCGAGGTAAAGAACCAATCGAGTTGCTCAACTAAAGGATCTTGTTGCATATTGCTCCAAGTATACAGACGCCCCTTGAGTGGTAGTTCAATTAGGTTGTGCTTGCGTATAATGTCATTGAAAGTGCACATGTCATTAAGATCACCTCCCAGCTTATTGCGGATCTCTGGGCCGTGAATGAAATTAAAGTCACCAAGGAACAAGCAATCGTTAGTGGAATGAATATCCATGTCATACAACCACTGGGTGAAATCATCACGAGCCGGACCCGTGCATGGGCCATAGATGTTATATAAGGTCCAGGACTCTGCTGAGAGCGTACTAGTGAACTTGATACCCAAAAGAAAGTCATTAGAGATGGCCACATCACTGGTAAAAATGGAGCTATTCCAAATAGTAAGGATACCACCCGAAGCACCTCGAGAAGGAACAAAAGAAAACTTATCGAATCTCTTAGGGCAACAAGTTTTAATAAAAGCCAGATCGATAAGAGGTTTCTTAGTTTCCTGCAGGCAAACTATGGCACATCCACTAACGGGGATGGCATTGGAAAGAGCCAGGAGTTTTTTGTCCGAACTTAAGCCGCGAATATTCCAGCATAGAACATTCCAGTTACGCAAAAGAGGCATAATAAAATCCAGAAAAATTACTCCAAGGAGGAAGAGCCCTCCCCCTTAGGCCCGGTGAGATCGTCAGGAGCTGCAGCAGCCAGGAGCGCATCATCAGTTAGCTCGGATGGTGGGACAACGCAGCGGTTGATACCAATATCCTGCATGATGCGGAGAGGTGTAGGTGGTGGAGCCTGGTCAGCTGCAGAAGTAGAAGAGCTTGGTACAGTAGATGGAATCTGTCTTGACTTGACTTTGGAAGTAGGAGCGCGGACATTTGAAATCTGCAGGACTCTGAAGCCGTCATAGCGAGTGGAGCGGGTACTGCGTCGAACTTCAGTAACCAGGGGCACCTGAAACTTGGAGCGGCATGTGCGAGCAGGAGACGGACCTGGGGCCATGGGTAATACCTGGGCCAGGCCCAAGTCAGACGCCTCACCATGCTGGGGTAGAGCATGAGGCCCAAAGTTTGAAACTTCATTTGGCGCCAAATCAGTTCCCTCCTCCTGCTGAGGAAGATTGCCAACATTTCCAACATCAATAGAGACAACATCAAGAGGGCCAGTGGGTTCCTGTTGGTCAGGCAAGACTGGCAGAGCAGGGAGATTAACATCTTTAGTGGAAAGTTCATTAGATCCCTCCACAACAGCATCATCAAGAGGTTGGAAGACAGCCTCTTCAGGCAGGGTGGCATCTTCAGTCAAAATTTCAGTAATCCGGACAGAGGATGGCCTAGGAGGCGAATTCGGAATGCGTGGGGAGAAACACACTGAAATCACATTCTCAGCATTAGCCACCTGAAACCCAGTGACAGGGGCCGCAATTTGCAGATCAAGCGGCGGCAGACCATAGCCAGAACTCCAAGGACCATAAGCAGCAATCACACTCATGATGGAGCTTGAGAGATAAGCAGTAAATGTGTTGCGAGGAATCATGTCATTGGTAAGGATATTAGCTAGATCATTACCTTGCATAGATATGCTTATATGCAGGTTGTCAGCAGAAACAACTATGTCCACAGAAACCACTTCTTGTCTAGCAGGAACCACAAACATGGTATTGATAGGAGCAACAACACCTTGTGTGGAAGCATTTGTGCTGCTAGTGGAGCTAGAGTCCCAGGCAGAGTTAAGACTATCAGAAATATTGTCCTCGGGCAGAATACCATCTTGAACACGCAGGCCTTGTGCTGCTAACCATGCCTAAAAGTTAACCAATGATGCGGGCATTTGAGCAACAGGAGGTTCAGGCCATGCATCCCACTGAGCGTGCTGAGGAGCATCTTGATGAACAGCATTATGAGGTCCGTTCTCATTTCCAATACCATTCTGTATCAGTCAATTCTATAACTACTGCTAGTAAAGCTATTCCGCGGTGAGGCCCTCTCCAAACATGGGGCGGGGAATGCCACTGGCCGGTGGCGGTTCCTCATCTGCAGCGGGCACTTCAAGATCATGGGCATTCCAGCAAGCACGATCACCACCTAACTGACGAACCACAATGCTCTTGGGAATCAAACGCATATGGATAACTCTAGCTTTGATCATCACCACACTACGATCAATATTGGGATTGTTCCAGGAAACAAGATGACCATAATCATCCACAGAACGCTACAGATAAAAACCTGTCTGATAATCATCAGGAAATCCAATGTACATCAACCAGACCTCTGGCCCATAGGTGGTATTGCGCATATTCATAGTAGCATTATGTCTAACAAAGGAGACTACCAAATCCTCATCGTCAAGCTGGAAAGTAGTATTGACCGCAGTATCTCTGATGAAGGAGTTGGCAAATGCAAACATACCGATACCGAGTGGGTGGTCAGAATCTTCAGTAGTGTGCAGACCAGATTCATGCAGAAGCCCTTCAATGGTTTCGCGAAGACCCTCTCGAAGATGCAGCGACACAAATCTGCTCGCCTCCACAATGGCGAGGAAGTTGTTGTTGAGCGGTGGGATAGGGTTGACGGCCATGTCGGCGCGCACCTTCCAGTCAGCCGGCCCAGGTTCTACCGACCAACCGGCCGGTAGAAAGGGGATGGGGTTCACCGGATAGTTGGCCATGGTAGCGGGGACGGCAGAGGGCGTGATGTGGGCGATGAGAGCAGTGGTTGGTGGTGGAGCAGCTAGAGAAGAGGGCTCTGCTTCATTGGGAAGCGGGCAGGCTGGGGGTGGAATTCGAGTAGTCCGGGATGGAGGGGAGGGTTTTTGGTCTCCATTGCCACCGCTGGGCCTGCCGCCGCCGCCAACAAGAGGTGACCAAGTGTCCATATTAACCACAGATGCTGCATTGTACAACTGAGGTTGGGTGGCTGATCGGGCGAGTGGGGGGCAAGTTTGAGTGATTAAAGGGAGGTTTGACAGGCGGGGAAGCGAGCACGCACCGAACAGAGCGCTCGGCGGCACTCAGAGCGCGGCGACAAGCAGGCTGGCATCATGCACACATGTGGGCAC
Organism: Triticum timopheevii; assembly: GCA_963921465.1. NCBI lineage: Eukaryota > Viridiplantae > Streptophyta > Magnoliopsida > Poales > Poaceae > Triticum > Triticum timopheevii. The sequence continues at coordinate 166,046,591 of OY997272.1, read as the reverse complement.
CACGTGCACTGTGGCATAGAGCCACAGCTTGCCCCAAATTTTGTGTCTGGCTTGTAGTCCTTAATGTTTAGGTTAGGACCAATGCTTTGAGTTGAGCTCAGGCGCAATAAAATTGATTTTTACTACGTTGCAAGTTATTGGTCAGTAACTTTGAGAGCTTGCTGTGGTAAAACGGCTGGGAGTTGGGAGTTGTGCTTTGGTGGTTAGCAATCAACTAGGAGGGTAGTGATGCACAAGAAAATGCAGCCTCATTGGAGCAAGTAAAATGGTAGTTGCTTTAGAAACTACCATTTCTGTCCAGAACAGAAAATAATTTCTGTAGAAAAAATATTCCAAAAGTGGTGTGATATTTTTGCTCAGGGAGGTGCCATAAGGTTCAAAGGATTCTTGTGAATTTTCTCAGATTTTTGTGGGCAAGAAAAATTGGGGTTTCTTTGGAGCACAAGTTTTGGGTTAGGGTTTTTGAGAGGAAAATGAATATTTTTCATTTAAGAAAAATATCCATGATATTATCTTGAGGTAGACCAGAGAGGAAATGAGGGTTTGGGAGAGAAATGAGCCACTTGGGTGAAAGCCAAGGTGATGCCCAAGTGTTTTAAGTCCAACTGAAATGTTTCAAACTCCAAAATTCAAATCAAACCCAACTGAAAACCAGAAAAGAAAAGAGGGCAAAAACCAGGCTGTCACACAAACCACATCCACACTAGTAACGTTAAAAACCTAGATCTATGGTATGCGATAAATTGGAAGAAAATAACCGCGGACGAACTAGAATTGTTAAGAATGGAGGTTTGAGTTCGAACCACACGTACCCTAGCTTGGTGATGTGCAACAGCTACGGCGGCGCGGGGAAGAAGACGTCCCGCGACGCCATGGAAAGACTTCGGTGAGCACTTTCCGGTAGTGAAGCAGCGAAGAGGTCATCAGCGTCGAGCTCAAGGTGGAGCGCTGCGGCGAGGGTTTTGGTGGAGAGGAGGCGAGGGGAAAGCAAGTGAACTTGAAGAAAGGGGAGCAGTGCGGTTTTTATATGCGAATGGAAATAACCGCATGCGGTGGATTATGATCGAACGACCTCTATTCAGAGACTATTGCGATTCAATGGACAAGTTGGAGTGGCAGTTGATATATTGCACGTGGCAACCGTCATAAATATCATGGTCCTGACTTGGGCGGGAAACCCCAAATTTTGGACGGCTTTCGCCAAAGTAGATTAATGTTCGGACCAAATCTTAATCGTGGTCAAGGACACCAGATAAAGTTCCGTTCTAGATAAAATTTGAGCATTTGTAACAGAACAACATAGACTGGAAGATAGAAAATAGGGAGAACAGGGTCCTAGGCATTTCACTCAGGCAGAAAAGCATGAACGTTCGAGCAAAAACTTCTTCTAGGTGTCATACCAAGCTCGAGCGGCTTGCTTCAGCCTGTATAGAGCCTTTTTAAACCTGAAAACTTTGTTAGGGAACTCAGGATGTTCAAAGCCAGGTGGCTGTCTAACATAAACTTCCTCATCAATTTCACCATTGAGGAAAGCAATTCGCACATCCATTTGATAAAGCAAGATATTATTGTAATTTGCATAAGCGAGAAGAATGCGAATTTCCTCAAGGCATGCAACATGAGCATATGTTTCACTGAAATCAATACCTTCTACCTATATGTACCCCTGAGCTACAAGTTGGGCTTTGTTTCTCACCACAATGCCATTTTCATCTTGCTTATTGCGGAAAATCCATTTTGTGCTGATAATATTGTGCTTCTTGGGATTCGGTTTGTCAACCAATTCCCACACATCATTTAATTCGAATTGCACCAACTCCTCTTGCATGGCATTCATCAAATCTGGATCATTCATGCTTCTTCATACTTGGTAGGTTCTGCCAATGAAACAAAGGAGAAACTGCCATAGTAGTTAGCCAAACAAGTGCGTGAACGAGTTGTGGATCGATAACCTAGATTCTCAATTTTATCAAGAACTAATGAAGGATCAACTCAATTTGCCACTCGAGGATGAGCATTTTCTTCATGATGATCACTGTCATTTTCATCAGCATCATCATTTGTATCACCATTCCCTTCGAGATTGCCATTTTGATCGACATTTCAATTTTGATTGTCGTTTGCATTTGGAGGAGCATTTGCTTTGGCAGTAGCTTGACGAGTTCTGCTTCGAGTCATAGGAGCATCATCATCATATGATTCAGGTGCACTTCCTTCAACATGTTTGACATTCCCAATAGCCATTTGCCGAATAGCATCCGAAATCAATGGTTCATCTATCACATTTCGCAGGTGCTCCTTTTGGGAGCCGTTAGATTCATCAAACCACACATTTACCGTTTCCATAACTTTCATGTGGTGAGAGTTATAGACACGATACGTATGCGAGTTTGAGCCATAACCGAGAAGAAAAACTTCATGTGACTTAGGTGCAAACTTGGAAGAATGATTCATATCAAGAATGTAAGAAGGTGCACCAAAAACATGTGGATAAGAAACATTCGGTTTATTGCCAGTGATAAGCTCATATGAAGTTTTCGTAAGGCACTTGTGAAGATAAACATGATTGATAACATGACAAGAAGTGTTAATAATATCAGCCTCAAAACGAATGGGAGTTTTATACTCACTGAGCATTGTTCTCGCCATTTCAATAAGAGTTATGTTCTTTCATTGAACAACTCCATTATGTACACCCGGAGACATAGTCCTGTAGAATAATTAGGCTTTCTTAACCACCCACATCTTTGTAGGTGGCTTCGAAACAGTAGAGCATGCAGGATATGATTTATTTCGATAAGCATATTGTTCGATGAGGTACGAGCATAATTGAAAGAATAAGCATTGAAATTCCTTCCAGAGGCATCAGTATAATAATTGTATGAGGTATGCATGTACTCATTCTGTCAGACTTTTTCTGCCTGCATAGTTACTCGAGTAGTAATAGGCAAGGCATCAACAGTTTTCTTAGGCACCCAAATAGCTTTCTTTGGGGAGTCATTTTTGTTGTTTGGTCCAACATAGCGATCATAAGTCTCACCAAGTTGATTCTTAAACAACTTATAGTTGTCCAGAGAATCATTATCAGGATATTCAGGGATGGGAGAGTCATATCTCGAGAGTAATGCTGGATTGAGCATTTTGCTCTTTGCAGGAACCCACATAGTTTGAGGGTATTGATGAGGTTCCTAGTAGGTTCCATTTTCGTTCAGTTTCCTTTCTAAACCGATACCTTCTTTCTTGGGATTTTTGTGAAGAATGGATTTCTTCAAAACATCACGGAGGGTTTGATGCCCTTTGAGAGATTTGAACATTCATGTCTGAAGAAGATCCTTCAACCTAGCATTTTCATCAGAAACATAACCATTTTCCTCGACCGAGGGATTAGCATTCACAGATGATTCAGCATTTGATTTTGCATTGGTTCGTTCAAGGCATTTTAAACATGGTGGCTCAAACACTTCAGGTTTCTCTTTAAGTTGTTGGGTGAGAAGAGAAATTTTCTCTGACCAAATCCTCATGAGCCTCTCTCAGCGCCTCGAGTTCCTATTTTCTTTTCAGGTAATCATAGGTCAATCTTTCGTGGTCTACCGAGAGAAAATTATGACGATTTGTCAGTTCATCCATCTGTGACTTGAGAGTGGACTACTCTTTAGTCAGTGATAGATTTTTCTCCATATCCTCAACCAACAACCCTTCAGATTTCCTGAGGGGTTTCTCAATTTTCTCAAGAGAGTTTTGTTGAATACTAGCAATTTTCATCAACTTAGCATGGTCATCCTCATGACAAGAATATTGATCACTGGAGTGAATCTTGTGATTTTTGGAGGATACCTTTTCCTCCGAAGGTTTTGCCATGAAGCAGTAGGCAGAAGATTCATCGTTGCTTGATGGATTCCCGAAGAAGTTTGTTGTAGGAGAGGAGGCGCATGCTATGCCCGCCATGCCAGAGCCGGAATCCTCATTGGATTCTTCTTCTTCTTTGGATTCAGACTGTTCTTCTTCATCGGAATCCATTTCCTTGCCAATGTACGCCTTGCCTTTGCGAGAGTTAATCTTGCAGTTGGAGGAGGACTTGGAAGGGTTCCTTGATGAAGATCTTGACGAAGATTTTGAAGTGGAGTTGTCTTTCTTCTTGAAGAATTTCTTTGTTTTCTTCTCATCATCGGAATCGTAGTTCTTGCAGCTGCTTTTGCCTCAATGGTTTCTAGAATCACATCTTCTTCTAGCACGAATTTCTGCTTCCCAGAGAGCACAGTCTGAAATGAAGTGTCCAGGCTTTTTGGACTTGAAACAGGTGTATTCTCTAGCAAATTTTGATGCAAATTTTGAACCCCCAGAGTTGCTTGAACTTCTTTTCTAGAACTAGCTCTTCTTGTAAAAGCGTTGGAATCTTTTCGTGATAAGTGTGAGATCTTTACTTAGTCTCTCTGGGTCATCTGAATCTTCTTTGACATTTCCATCGGAGGAGGAATAAGCCACAGCCTTGAGATCATGATTTTTGCATAGACTTGAGCCATACAGATCTCTTTTCTCTTCTTCCTATTCCTCATGAGTGTTCAGTCTCTCCATGATATCAGCAGAGTCGAGGTGCTTGAAGTCAGCTCGTTCACGTATCATCAGAACAAGTGTGTGGAAAGAACTATCAAGAGATCGAAGCAGTTTCTTTATGACTTCATGGTCATTGATATCTTCGGTGTCGAGACCTTGAAGTTCATTTGCGATATTACTCAGGCGATCGAAGGTTTGTTGGTAGCTTTCATTTCCAATCCGCTTGAATCGACTAATCTTGGCTCGAAGAGTATCAATTCTAGCTTCTTCCTGAGATGAAACTCCTTCACAGTTTCACATTGGCAATAGCGAAGAAATTGCGCCCGATTGAGATGGCTGCCAATCTCATCTTTGGCTTGAGCATCCAGCTGAATAAGCTCCTTTTCTTCATCGGAAGGGGCTTGAGGTACAACAACATGGATCCCGAACTGCACCACATTCCACATATCATCATCTATTGCAAACGGATCTTTATCTTCTCCTTCCAGAAGGGGTAGTCCATCCTATCGAATATGGGAATCTTGATGTCGGTGTACAAAAGTAGGGGCTCTGCTTTTGACCCCTTTACTTGTGCACGGGCAGTCAGAGCCTCCCGCCACGGCCACGCATAACATGGCAGGAAAGGGAAGTCGGAGGAAATCCGAAGCCACGAGGACAATCGAAGCAACAATAAGGACCAAGGCCACAAAGATCAGATAGGCGTAGCAGGTTCCCCCGACAAGGACCCTTGCCAGGGCAGCTCACCCATGCCAACCGAAGTGAGCCACCCTTGAGCCCACCAGTGCTCGACAAAAGCGTTGGGACAGGGCTCGGGAGGCACCTCTGTGGTGGCATGCAGATCTTTGTGAAGACATAAAACGCTCAAGATCAAAAGAGTTTAGGAAGGCAACTATCCTCACCGAAGGAACCCACAAAACCCCCGGCAAGATCCTTGCCGGGGGAGCCAGCGCGCCACGGCAAGACCTTTGCCGGGCCACCCGACAAGACCCTTGCCAGGCCACCCAGCAAGACGCTCACCAAGCGCATTGGCAGGGCCACTGCCAGGCCTGAGCTGGCCAAGTCTTCGCCGCCGTTCACATGCAGCTGCCGACCCAGCCAGCCGGGCAGGCACCTGCGTGGCAACATGCAACTCTTCGGGGAGGCTCCACCACCGCGCCACCTTAGCTGCCTGCCTACCTACATGGCACCGCATGCATCACTGGCCAGGGTGCGTGTCAAAGCGAAGAGGAGTGGCGACGGACGGGACGGGCCTCGCCACCGTCCCCGATAAAGAGAAGGGACACCTAAGCCTCGCATTAAATGCGTCTTGTCCTATAATACGAGCGATAAGCTTGCAATGCTGTAGCACTTTCCCCCTCCTGTGTGCCACTGTGGCAGCCCCTTTCTCCTATAAAAGGAGGCCCGTGGCACACGGAGAAAGGATTCGGCTCTTTAAAACCTCGCAGCACCTAGAGCTAGTTCGAGAGCTCAAGAACACTAATACATCCACCAAAGCAGGATCGTAGGGTTTTACGCATCTTTTGCGGCCCGAACCTGGGTAAATCCCCCTTGTGTTGTGTACTAGTCCCGCTCTCCTCACGATCTCCGCGTCCCACAACCGTAGAAGGGATTCCAGTGATCCCATAGGTGTCATTTCCACCGACATCTTTGGCGCGCCAGGCAGGGGACGCGCAATTGTGAGGACCTGGCCTAGCAGTCGACCTTGCTGTTCTCCATCACCATGGCTCCTAAGAAGAAGACGACCACGGCGATCGGTTCGTCCGAGACCGGGTTGGTACCGGCACGGACCGGCGGCAGGCCAGTCGCGAAGAGAACCCGTGGCGCGGCCCACGAACATACACATCACCCCGATGGTCCCAGCCTGGCGAGCGGCGTCGTTCGCACGCCGGGTGGCGAACCACCGACGCGGGCTCCGGAGGTGGAGTCGGGCCCCCTCGCAGGCAGCGGGGGGCCCTCCAGGGGTGCCGCCATCCCGCTAGGGGGCGGCATGGTGACCTCCAAGGCACCGACACCGGCGCCCACGGCGCGCTCTTCCCAGGTTGTGCGTGATGAGCAGCGTCACCATGCTGGTGGCCCTGCGCGCCGCCCTGGCAAGAGTCCCGCGCGTCCATCACATGAAGAAGAGGGCCAGCACGCGCGCCGAGGTGCTGATGGAGATGGTGAACGGCTGCGGAGCCGTGATGCAGCTCCTTCTAACGCGGTTAGAAGTCGAGGCGCATCGCGGTCCACCCAGCTCTCGCCGCCACCCACGCTAGCGGAAGCCCTAACGCGTGTGCAGCTGCTCCTCGATTTTCCTCCCGCCGTGGAGAAGCTCGACGAGTGGAGGGCCACCGTGCAGAGCCTCGTCGGCATTGCCAACAACGATGAGTTGCGGCCGGCGGGACCCGTAGGCCGTCGCTCCACCGGGCCACTGCGTGCCAGCGGAGACCGTGCTGGAGGCGATGCAGCCACGGTGCACACCCCTCCTCCGTCCCGGCCACCCTGGGCGTCGGTTCGTCGCGACAACGCTCGAGACGATATCTCCATCACGTCGTCCGACCCGCGAACCAACCGCGATCAGCATCAAGTCCTTCAGGAGCAGGCTCAGGAGGACGCTCGAACTATGATCGAGCGCCGATGTGACGCGCGCCACTAGTCGGACAGGCGGGCAGGACCCGCTACGGACCACACAGCGCCGGGAGGCTACGGTGGCCTACCTTACGAGGTGGGTTGTCCGACTTTCACCTGTGTGCTGCGGCAGTTCCAGTGGCCCTCCCACCGTACGTTCAAGCCCGACTTTGGCGAGAAGTACAACGGCAAGACTCACCCGTCAGAGTTCCTCAGCATCTACACCATCGCGATGCAAGCTACTGGGGCCCGCGACGATAAGGTGCTTGCCAACTACTTCCCGTTGGCACTCAAGCCTAATGTTATGTCATGGTTGATGCACTTGCCGGTGGATTCCATCTCTTCTTGGGCGGATCTGTGCCATGAGTTTGTTGGCGCCTTTACTGGAGGTCACCAAGCTCATGGCCAGGCAAGTGATTTACACATCATCCCCCAGAAGGAAGGAGAAAACTTGTGCAAGTACATCCAAAGGTTCAGCCGAGTGCAGTACAACATCCCCGACGTTCATCCTGCCGCCGTGATCAGTGCGTTCCATCAGAACATGCGCAACCGTAAGATGCGCGAAGAGCTGGCGATGAACAAGGTTAGAGATGTGGCCGAACTTTATGTTCTGGCCGATCGGTGCGCTCGGGCTGAAGAGGGGAGGAAGTACCCCGGCGAAGACGCCGGTGCGGAAGCTGACTCCACGGATGACACCGCCACCCCTATGAAGAAGGGCCAGCGCCGTAACAGGAAGCACAGAAGCAAGACTGTGCTTGCTGTCGAGGGATCCGACGATACCGGCGCCACCAAGAAACCCAAGGAAAGTGACCCCTACAAGGAGGTTGCCGGGTGTACCGCTTGCCGGGCCTTGGCGGCCTCTGATAAGCCAGGAGGCTCCAACAAGCAGTATTGCAAGATCCACCGCACCAAGGGCCATGATCTCCAAAACTGCCGGCAAGTGGAGCTGCTCGCCGAGAAGCAGAAAGCCGAGTATGAATGGCGGGACAAGGAGAAAGGCCCAAATGGTGCCGAGGGACCCGGCAAGAAACATGGTGGCCAAGGAAGCCACCACGGCAAGGATAATCAGCAAGAGAGGCCCGCCCGGGGCCGCGACCAGAAGCAGGAAGACAATGATCATGACGAGGACGACGAGTCCGGCGACCACGAGTTTCGGAAAGCCACAGAGGCCATGTGCGTCGATGGCGGCGCCTCGCTGCATACATCCCACCGCCAACTCAAGCAGTGGGCGCGTGTGATCACGGCGGTGGAGCCATCGTTTGACACATGGAAGCCACTGAAATGGTCCAGCACGCCCATCATCTTCGACACCGAGGACCACCCTGACCACACCACCACGGTCGGATGCTTGCCGTTCTTGGTTTCACCAGCAATCTGCAACCTCAAGGTGACAAATATGTTGGTTGACGGCGGGGCCGGCCTGAACTTGATCTTGCCTGTTGTGGTCAGAAGGTTGCAGATCCCTGATGGAGACCTCGAGGAGACGGGTACGCTCCAAGGGGTTAACCCGGGGAGGAGCCAGCCAAAGGGAAAGATCACGCTGCCCGTGAAATTCGAAGGCGAGCTGAACCACAGGATGGAGAGGATTATTTTTGATGTAGCCAAGATCCCCTTGCCTTACAACGGGATCCTCGGGCCGCCCGGCACTAGCCAAGTTCATGGCGGCCTCACACTACGCCTACAACATGCTGAAGATGCCCGGGCCGATGAACATCATCACCGTCCCCTCTGACAAGAAAGATGCGTTGATCTGCGCTGACCAACTCTACCGGGAAGCAGTTGCAGCAGCTGCCGCTAAGGCACCTGCTCTTGCCGACAGAGCCCTGGAAGAGAAGAAGACCGGCGAGACCCCTCGCACCCACTCTGGCAAGCGCACCTCTTCGGGGTGTTGTGCTTCCGTTGAGAACGTGCCAGAGAGCCCCGCCGGCAAGAGAAAGAAGTCCAGAGCCACACCACCAGAGACCAAGAGGGTGCCCGTCAAGGAGGACGGCACGGGGGGAGCCTTTACTATAAGCTCCACCCTCGACGGCAAATAGGAAAGCGATCTCATCACCTTCCTGCGGGCGAATGTCGATGTGTTTGCATGGCAAGCCTCCGACATCCCCGGCATTCCCAGGGAGGTGATTGAGCACCACCTTGCTGTCTGTCCTCACGCGCGGCCCGTCAAGCAGAAGGTCAGGAAGCAAACTCTGCAGAGGCAGGAGTTCATCATGGAGGAAATTAGAAAGCTAGAGGCGGCAGGCTTGGTGAGAGGAGTACTCCATCCAACATGGTTGGCCAATCCGGTAGTGGTGCGCAAGGCAAATGGGAAGTGGAGGCTGTGTATTGACTACACAGACATCAATAGGGCCTGTCCAAAGGATCCCTTCCCATTACCGTGCATCGACCAGATTGTTGACTCCACGGCTGGGTGTGACCTGTTATCATTCCTTGACGCCTACTCGGGATACCACCAGATCTTCATGACAAAAGAAGACGACGAAAACACAGGATTCATCACCCCGTGTGGTACATACTGCTTCTTACGAATGCCTTTCGGGTTGAAGAGTGTTGGCTCAACCTTTGCAAGAGCAGTCCAAATTGGTTTTGAACCCCAACTGCATAGAAATATGGAAGCCTATATGGATGACATAGTGGTCAAAACCAAGGACAAAGCAACACTTGTGCAAGATCTGGAGGAAACATTTGGGAATCTGCACAAGATCAACCTCAAATTGAACCCTGAGAAGTGTGTCTTCGGTGTCCCGTCCGACAAGCTTCTCGGGTTCTTTGTGTCCCAGCCCGGGATTGAAGCAAACCCAGATAAGATCAAGGCCATCGAGCAGATTGAGGCACCCAAGCGGATCAAGGACGTGCGCCGGCTCACTGGTTGCGTTGCCGCCATGAGCCGGTTCATCTCCAAATCCGTGGAGCGGCCCTTCCTTTTTAAGATCTTGAAGAAGGTCGGGCCAGTGGAGTGGACCCCAGAGGCCGAGGCAGCGCTGCAAGACTTGAAGAAATACCTCACCTCTACCCCAATGCTGGTTGTGCCCAAACCACAAGAACCATTGCTGCTTTACCTAGCGGCAACAAATCAGGTGGTTAGTGCCGCACTAGTGGCGCAGAGGGAGGTTGATGAGGAGGCAGCAGCAGCGGCAGAGTCAACGGTTGGCGGGCCGGAGCCCTCCCCGGCAGGGCTCAGTCCCGGCAAGACTGAGTCCCCGGCAAGGCTCGGTCCCGACAAGGCTGGCGCCAGTATGATAGGACCCATGCGGTCGGGTGAAGAGGCGCAGAAGAAGAAAATGATGCAGCACCCAGTTTACTTCGTCAGCTCCCTCTTGCAGGGGGCTAGGTTGAGGTACTCAGGTGTGCAAAAGCTGCTCTTCGGCCTCCTTATGGCTTCGAGGAAGCTGCGCCATTACTTCCAAGTGCACAAGATAACGGTGGTCACCCGCCTCCCGTTGCAGCGGATACTGCATAACCCAGATGCAACGGAGAGAATCGTGGAATGGGCCCTGGAGCTGTCAAGTTTCGGTTTGAAGTTTGAAAGTACCTCGACGATCCAGAGCAGAGTCTTGGCGGAGTTTGTTGCGGAATGGACCTCGACGCCTGACGAAGAGGTACAGGAGACCGCTCTCCCCGGTGAGGAAACGAGCCACAACTGGATCATGTACTTTGATGGTGCCTTCTCGCTGCAAGGCGCTGGTGCTGGTGTACTGCTTGTCACACCCACCGGAGAACACCTCAAGTATGTCATCCAGATGCACTTCCCCCGGGAGATGTCGACCAACAACACCGCCGAGTATGAGGGTTTGCTTGCCGGTCTCAGGATCGCGGTAGACCTCGGAGTTAAGAAGCTCATCGTCAGGGGCGACTCACAGCTCGTCGTCAGGCAGATCAACAAAGATTATCAAAGCCCGTTGATGGAAGCTTACGTAGATGAGGTGAGGAAACTGGAGGAGCGCTTTGATGGTATACAGGCGGAGCATGTCCCTCGAGCGGAGAACAACATCGCCAACTACCTGTCAAAGCGCGCTGCCCTCAAGCTACCTGTGGAACCAGGTACTTTTGTGCTTCAGTTAACCCAACCATCCATTGAGCCGTCGACCGGGCAAAGCAAGCGGAGGAAGCTAGGCCCCGGCAAGTACTTCCCCACCGAGTTCCCTGGAGCCACCGGCGAAGATGTTGCCGTGGATGCCGATCCTGCCACGGGGCGACCGACTCCGGCAGGACCTCTTGTCATGGCCGTGGAGGCGTCCACTCCCGTGGCAGAAGAGATGCCTTTGGTCCTTGTCGTCGAACCACAGGCTCCGACATGGGCACAACACACTGTCCGATTCCTTCATAAAGGTGAGCTTCCTGAGGAGCAGGAACAGGCAGAAAGAGTAGCCCGCCAGTCTGCTCTGTACCAATTCGTTGATAACGTGTTGTACAGTAGAAGACTGAATGGGGTGAAATTGATGTGCATCTCCCGGGAGGAAGGACTAAAGCTATTGGCAGAGATACATGGAGGCATATGTGGCTCCCACACAGGGTCGAGGCCCCTTGCCGGCAAGGCCTTCCGGCAAGGTTTCTTCTGGCCCACCGCCCTCCAGGATGCGACGGCACTAGTCACCAAGTGTGAAGCATGCCAGTTCCATTCGCAGAAGCTTCATCAACCAACTCAAGCCCTTCAAACTATTCCCCTCTTATGGCCCTTCTCGGTCTGGGGGCTCGACATATTGGGCCCCTTGCCCCGTGCTGTCGGGGGCTTTGAGTACTTGTCCGTCGCAGTTGACAAGTCCACAAAGTGGCCAGAGGTGGAGGCAGTGAGGAAGGTGACAACGCAGTCAGCCGTCAAGTTCTTCAAGGGACTAGTGTGCCGTTTTGGGGTGCCCAACAGGATCATCACCGACAACGGCACACAGTTCACAAGCCATGCCTTCATGCAATACATTGAGGATCTCGGCAGCAGGGTCTATTTTGCTTCTATGGCGCATCCACGGAGCAACAGCCAAGCGGAGAGAGCAAATGCTGAAGTCCTACGAGGCTTAAGGACGAAGACTTTTGACAGGCTGCGCAAGAGTGGAAGTTGCTGGATTGATGAGTTACCAACGGTTCTTTGGTCGATCAGAACGACGCCAAATCGAGCCACCGGCCAGACACCCTTTGCCCTGGTTTACAGGGCAGAAGCAGTTCTCCCCACGGAACTCATATACGGGTCACCTTGAGTGCTCGCTTATGACGAGCTTGAGCAAGAGCAATTGCGGCAAGATGACGCGACGCTCCTTGAGGAAGATCGTCTCCGGGCGGCTGTGAGAGCAGCACACTACCAGCCGTTACCATAGCCCCAAGGTTCATGCCCGGAGTTTTGAGGAAGGCGACCTTGTTCTTCGGCGCGTTCAGTCGGCCAAGAATTCCAACAAGTTGACGCCGAAGTAGGAAGGCCCTTATCGGGTGACACGAGCCACCAGGCCCGGCGCAGTCCGGCTGGAGACCAAAGATGCCATTCCAGTGAGCAACTCCTGGAACATCGAGCATCTTCACAAGTTTTACCCATAAGGTGCGGCTGCCGGGCCTCCCGGCAAGCCACCCTTTTGTAGAAGCCTTGCCGGCAAGACATGTGACCCTTTGTACAAAGCCAGGCGCAGACCCTGAGCATAAATAAACAAAGCGCTGGAGCCCTAAGTTATAGCATGCATGCTAGGTTGAGTCTCTTCCTTGGTTAGGGTTGATAGAGCTTAGCGGCGGCTAACCCCTAGCTTAGAGGTCGAGTGCGCGTCTCTCTGTTCTTCTCTGTCTTCTTTGGTTCGCAGGGCACGTAAGTTTTCCTGCCGAGCCATTTTGGAAGAAAGGAAACGGACCGACGTCCGGACCCCGGCAAGCCAGAGTTGCCAGGGGCTGCAAAGACAAAGATCCATCCGCGGCAAGCCAAGGTTGCCGGGGGATGCAGATCCAGATAAGTTCTCTATCCTCTACCAGGCATTCCGTTATGGACAGGGATAAGTGAAACCCCGTTCCACCTCTAAGCTACCGTGCCCCCCCTTTTCGGCACCCAAGGATTATACCCTGGGTCTGGATTTGGTCGTAGCCGCAGCAGCAAAGAAGAGGAACGAGGTGTAACATCCCAATTTTCAATTTGGATGTTTATAATAGATCATTCATATGCATCCATGATTTATGCATTTTGCCCCACTTGTTTTATTTGATTTTTGATCCAAGGAACTTTGAGCAACTCAAGGACCAAAAGAGAGAGTTGGAAGTTTTCCTAAAAACCAATTTTGAATTTTTTTTCGAAGTTGGGAGTTTTCGATCAAATTTGGTTTCACCAAAAAAAAATTCATTTCCATTATTTCAAAATAAATAAATAAAGAGAGAATATAAAAGGACTTCTTCAAAAATAGAAAAGAAATATTGGAAATTGAATTCGAAATCTAAATATATTTATTGGGTTTTATTTGCAATTTATTTTGATGCAAATTTTATTAACATAGCAAAATGTTTATTTTTTTAAAAAAACTTGCATTTTAGGCCAGATAAATGTTCACAAGGTCATATTGAAGACCATATAATTATGTGGAATTTTCTGGGATTTTTAGGCTAATTTTTATTTGTATTTTTCGGTGTTTCATTGCTTCTGTAAAAAAAAGTTAAAAAAAAACCGGAGCCCAATAGGCCCAACCTTCTCACGACCCAACCTGGTCATCTTCTTCCTTGAGCGTTCATGGCAGAGGCAGGATGTACGCACTCAACACATCTTCAACCCAGCGCCCCACCCCTCCCCTTCCTCTCCCCCGCTCCAAAACGCCTCTGAATGGAACCCCGTAGCCTCCCTCGACCCCTTCCATCCCCTGGTGCGTCTCAAAGACGACCATAATGGCCACCATGAGCACTTGAAACTGCAACCATTAACACATCTTGCCCCACCCAACTCTGGACGTCCCTTGCCCTATATAAAGCACCCCTGGGAGACCCTCTCGCCCCTCGTCCGAAGCACTCTTTTTTTGGAGTTTTTACCTCTATCTAACCTCTCCAATTGCTCGCCGGAGTTCGCGAATTCCGGCGACCTTTCACCGTGTGTACAGGAAGCAATCTACCACCACAACTTGTTAAGTGGTTCACCTCATCGTCCTCTACACCGCCCCGCACGCGTCCTTCGCCGAAACACACCGGAGCCGCCTTCCTCCTCGTCGCCGGCGACAAGTCCGGTGAACACCCAGGCCAAATGTTTCTCTTTTTCCAGTATTTTCTTAATCTCAGATTCTATACCAATTCTTGTTTCTTGTATATCTTTTAGTCTATATATCCGATTTAGTTGATTCTTTTTCCTACTAGTTCATAGAAATCCCCTCTATCCAGAGAACCAAACGAAAAATATTTTTGAAAATTTTTAAATTTGAATTCAAACAGATCTGAATTCAAACTTCGTTAGGCCGTATCTCGAGTTTCGTAACTCCGTTTTAGGTGATTCTTTTTGCAAATCGAAGCTCGTAACATGTAATTTCTGTTAAAACCAAAACTATTTATTTTTGTTGCTGTAAAAATTATGTTCTGTACAGAAACTTTATTTGGATGTTTTGGAGTTTTTCGAAGTCTTTCATTTGTTTTCTTTTTGGATCTTTGCTTGTATGCTTATGTATATTATTGCTTGCTTACGCTAGATCATCCAGAGTGCGAAGCTTGCTACTACGAATCTTTACAGTTCAACGAACGTCAGCAAGGCAAGTTCACACTTTGATCATAATCTTTTTTATATCCATTTTTGACTATGCATTAGTTTAACCCTCAAAGATTGCACGAATAGGATTGGGAACATGTGGATATGCTATGTAGTTCATGTGGTAGGAACCTAAGACCTTTTGATCACCCCGGGAATATTCGTTATATCATATCTTGCTTAGCCATGTTCGTAGACGGGGATTGGTATGTGTGATCCATGCAAGTTGCGAGAGATAATACAGTTATAGCATGAATAAAAGATAATTATCATGAACAATGAAATATAATAATACTTTTATTATTGCCTCTAGGGCATATTTCCAACATGCTGACCCCTCCGCCTATCGCAGCATCGCCGGCGCTCTACAGTATCTGACGATCACGCGCCCGGAGATCACCTACGCCGTCCAGCAGATCTGCCTCCACATGCATGATCCCCGCGAGTGTCATCTCGGGTTGATCAAGCGTGTCCTTCGGTACGTGCCCGGCACGCCCGCCCTCGGTCTTCACCTCCGCGCCTCGCGCGTCCTGGACCTGCGGGCATTCACGGACGCCGACTAGGCTGGCTGCCCTGACACACGCCGCTCCACCTCTGGATTCTGCATCTACCTCGGCGACGCGCTCGTGTCTTGGTCGTTGAAGCGCCAGTCCATCGTCTCGCGTTCCAGCGCCGAAGCGGAATACCGCGGTGTTGCGAACGCCATTGCTGAGTGCGTCTGGCTCCGACAACTACTCGGCGAGCTGCTTTCCCCCGTCGACAAGGCCACGCTGGTTTACTGTGACAACATCTCCGCTGTCTACCTGTCCGCCAACCTTGTTCACAATCGCCGGACAAAGCACGTCGAGCTGGATATCCTCTTCATCCGCGAGCGGGTTGCGCTCGGCGAGTTCCGTGTTCTTCACATCCCCACACAACAGCAGCTCGCCGACATCATGACGAAAGGGCTGCCATCGGAAGTTTTCTCCGAATTCCGGTCCAGTCTTTGCGTTGCTTCCGCCGACGTCACGACTGCGCGGGGGGGGGGGGGGGGGGGGGGGTTAGGGTAGGTAGTTCTATACCATATGTGCCCATGTATAGCCGCCATACGGTATAGCCAGGTCGTGCAGCAGTTGATAGCGGAGTGGCACACGACGTGTGGTAGTGGCACACGCATGATCTCGCTCGGCAGCAGTAGTAAACTGTATATATACCGCAACCTTGAGCTTAATCAAAGTGTGTTGAATCTCATTCTTCTCTTCCCTCTTAACATTTACCTCTCTCTAACCTCTCCAATTGCTCGCCGGAGTTCGCGAATTCCGGCGACCTTTCACCGTGTGTACAGGAAGCAATCTACCACCACAACTTGGTTAAGTGGTTCACCTCATCGTCCTCTACACCGTCCCGCACGCGTCCTTCGCAGAAACACACCGGAGCCGCCTTCTTCTTCGTTGCCGGCGACAAGTCCGGTGAACACCCAGGCCAAATGTTTCTCTTTTTCCAGTATTTTTTTAATCTCAGATTCTATACCAATTCTTGTTTCTTGTATATCTTTTAGTCTATAGATCCGATTTAGTTGATTCTTTTTCCTACTAGTTCATAAAAATCCCCTCTATCCAGAGAACCAAACGAAAAATAGTTTTGAAAATTTTAAAATTTGAATTCAAACAGATCTGAATTCAAACTTCGTTAGGCCGTATCTCGAGTTTCGTAACTCCGTTTTAGGTGATTCTTTTTGCAAATAGAAGCTCGTAACACGTACTTTCTGTTAAAACCAAAACTATTTATTTTTGTTGCTGTAAAAATTACGTTCTGTATAGAAACTTTATTTGGATGTTTTGGAGTTTTTCGAAGTCTTTCATTTGTTTTCTTTTTGGATCTTTGCTTGTATGCTTATGTATGTTATTGCTTGCTTACGCTAGATCATCCAGAGTGCGAAGCTTGCTACTACGAATCTTTACAGTTCAACGAACGTCAGCAAGGCAAGTTCACACTTTGATCATAATTGTTTTTATACCCAGTTTTTACTATGCATTAGTTTAACCCTCAAAGATTGCACGAATCGGATTGGGAACATGTGGATATGCTATATAGTTCATGTGGTAGGAACCTATGACCTTTTGATCACCCCAGAAATATTCGTTATTTCATATCTTGCTTAGCCATGCTCGTAGACGAGGATTGGTATGTGTGATCCATGCAAGTTGCGAGAGATAATAATTTTGGGACAATATAAGGTGGCAACTTTAATACACATCCGGGTGGATTGTTTGGGGCACCTGGAGAAACCAGTGCTTGCCCAAGGGGAATCCCGGAGTACCCGTGTGATTACCCTAGGGCCGCCACCCAGGCTCAAAGGGATCAGAAGATATTTCATGCCTAGAAATTTTCGTGTGCAGCCACAAGCCATTATGGGCTCTGGCATAGTTGAGTAAGTTGTGTGACCTCTTTCTGTGGTAGACTAGCTGATGTAGGGGAAAGTAGGTGTACCGGTCTACCCAGGGTTAAGGGCAAACGCTTCTGAAAGGCTATGTCTCGATCTTCCGATCATGGAGGTGGTCGAGTCTTGTGGGGAAAAGTGCGCAAACCTCTGCAGAGTGTACAAACTAATCATGATTAGCTGTGTCCCCGGTTATGGACAATTTGAGTATCTAGAAGTGAATTATTGGTTGATCTCATCACTCTATTTAATGAAATTATTGGGTTACTAATAACTTGGCAATTTTGGGATTGAGTTGGAGGAACCTTCTCAATAATGGCATTTTAATTTAGTAGTAAATAAAAATTTATTCCTTTTTTGTAGGGTAAAATTGGCTTTATGCAAAAATTAAACTTAGAGCCTCCACCAGCTAAATTTGCATATAGAGATAGTTTTTTTTCATTATTATTCTATAGTGTGAAATTGCCAGCATATTCCATGCACTGACCTACACGGTTGCAACGTCTCATGTTGCAGACTTCTCCAACGAGGATTAAAGGTGTGATAGGTCGTTGTTCTGCACTCAGTTTGCCGTGGAGTTGGATGGACTCATTTACCTTCGATGCTTCCGCAATTATTTTATTTTAGATGGCCTTTGGCCATATTATTGTAATAAATACTCTTTTGAGGATCTCGATGTAAAAAAGTGTGTGATAGAACTTTGTTATAATTCCTCGAGTACTGTGTGTGTCAGCATACCGATCCAGGGATGACACGTAAGCACAAAGACTACGATCCATTTGGGTCGGGTCGCTACAGGAGGGGCCTAGCCCCACCTCATCCCTGCCTCCGCCAAAGGCGTGAGAAAGGTCGAGCGAAGTGGGGGAACGGCAAGGCCTATTGCCGGGCGAGAAAACTTTTGTCTTAAAGATAATAAGGATTCACTCCTTGGCGTGGGTTCCTCCCACGAACGAAAATCCCGACAAACATCCCTTTTTCATTAAAAAAACATCCCGTACAGGTACAGTCCATACGAAATGAAAAACATGAAAAAGGGGGATTACAAGTTCTAAAGCTAGCAAAGGCCTGAAGGCTTACAAGACTAAAAAGATATAATGTGCCCGTAATCCCTTTCTTGTCCCTCTCCTCAGGAAATGGAACAAGAAAGCAGAAGGGCAAAAGGGGCGCCTAGGCGAGCTACAAGTGGCAGAAGACACCGAGAGAACATCTCGGTGGCCGTCCAAGGGCTGGATGGTGATGGCGGCGCCGAAGGTAGAGCTCGAAGACGAGGCGGCAGGACATCAACACGCGACGGAGGCGTCGATGCCCGCGTACTCCGACTTGACGGCCTTGCCGCCCGCCCTCTTCCTCTTCCGCGGCCTCCCTACGCCAGCCGCCCAAGGAGACGACCCCGAGAAGTTCAAGGATACGGCGACACGGATGATGGGGTCGCCGGTGCCGCCCGGAGCGGCGCCCGACACCTAGTCGGACCCGTCATCCTGCCGCCCGCTGCCCTAGTCGTCGCTGCCGTTGTCTTCCTCACCACTCTCGCTTGAGGAGGAATCTTCATCATCGGAGGAGCTCTCCACGCAGCACCTCACACGGGTCCCGAAGTGCCTGGAGATCTTGACGGAGAGGAGGCCACCCTCCATTAATTTGAAATGGAGAGCGAGCCTATCCGTCAAGCTGTGGAGGCGAGCGAAGGTCTTCCACCCTCGGTGAAGATACATGACGTGAGGGGCGGGGAACTCGACGTCGACCTAGGTGTCGCTGTTCCCACAACCCCTCATGTGCAGCCGCAGCGCCCGCGGTAGATCCAGCTCCATCTCCCGCGCAAATGGAGTCGGGAGGCGAAGGCGACGGCGCGGTGGATGGCGCAACCTGACGAAAAATTCGTAGGGGTTGTCCCCGGCGTGGCCCTCCATCGGAGGAGGGTCTGCTGGAGGAGGCGAGGCTGACCTGCCGCCCCGTCCTCCTCTCCCTTGGGCACCACGACAGCCTCGACCTCGCCCCCTCCCCCTTCCCCTAGCAGCCGGCTCCGCCACTAAGAGCTCTTGGGGAGGAGCGATGCGCTGCCTGGTCAAAACCCTCGCCGCCACCGATGAAGCGTCGCCGCGCCCCCTCGCCATGGCAAAAGAAGAAAGAAAGCAGGAATGGGGAGAGGCAGATGGCGAGAGGATGAGGGGCACCGTTCCGCCCGCTCTCCTCTTTATAAAGGGGCGGGGGCGAGGCTCGGCTGCCCCCTCTCGGCCAATCCGGCTTCTCGAAGTGACAGCAAGCGGGGCCATCGACCGCCCTTCCTGCTCCATTGAAGCCGCATGGGAATCGACCCGCACGCGTGCGACTACCAACGTCCCACGCGCCTGCCATTCGCTCTGTGTTATGCATGCAGCGAACATGGCGCAAGGGGTGGGCGCAGTGGGACGCGTGGAACGACGGTTCCCGAGCAAGGGCAGTAAATGGGAGGCGACCCTGCGGTCTCGAAGAGACACGCAAGCCGCTTCTTTACTATCCGCCACAAGGTGAAGCCAGCACGCCCATGTCATGCACACGCACGACCCCCACGTCGCGCGTTCAACGCGGGTCGTGGGGAAGCGCAGCGGACGGAACAGTGGCGGCAGTAAAAAACCGCCCCAACTGCCCGCGCACCATTCTGGGCCTGGCCCAACAACGTGCTGCGCTTATGGGTGGCCCAGGCCCGGTGGCTCCTGTTAGTGTACAAAAGTAGGGGCTCTGCTTTTGACCCCTTTACTTCCGCACGGGCAGTCAGAGCTGTTGCGGAACGTAGTAATTTCAAAAAAAAATCCTACGCACACGCAAGATCATGGTGATGCATAACAACGAGAGGGGAGAGTGTAGGCCACGTACCCTTGTAGACCGTAAGAGGAAGCGTTATAACAACGCAGTTGATGTAGTCGTACGTCTTCACGATCCGACCGATCCAAGCACCGAACGTACGGCACCTCCGAGTTCAGCACACGTTCAGCTCGATGACGATTCCCGGACTCCGATCCAGCGAGGTGTCGGGGATGAGTTCCATCAGCACAACGGCGTGGTGACGATGATGATGTTCTACCAACGCAGGGCTTCGCCTAAGCACCGCAACGATATGACCGAGGTGGAATATGGTGGAGGGGGGCACCGCACACGGCTAAGGAACGATCACAAAGATCAACTTGTGTGTCTGGATGTGCCCCCTGCCCCCGTATGTAAAGGAGGGAGGGGGAGGTGCGGCCGGCCCCTAGGGGTGCGCCTGGAGGAGTCCTACTCCAACCGGGAGTAGGACTCCCCCCTCTTGCCTTGGTGGAGAAGGAAAGGGGGGAGGGGAAAGAGGAAAGGGGGGCGCCACCCCCCTTCCTTGTCCTATTCGGACTAGGGGGAGGGGGCGTGTGGCCTGCCCTGGCCGGCCCTCCTCTTCTCCCTCATGGCCCACTAAGGCCCATTAACCCCCGGGAGGGCTCCGGTAACCCCCCGGTGTTCCGGTAAAATCCCGATTTCACCCGGAACCATTCCGATATCCAAATATAGGCTTCCAATATATCAATCTTTATGTCTCGACCATCTCGAGACTCCTCGTCATGTTCGTGATCACATCCGGGACTCCGAACGACCTTCGGTACATCAAAACTTATAAACTCATAATAAAACTGTCATCGTAACGTTAAGCGTGCGGACCCTACGGGTTCGAGAACTATGTAGACATGACCTAGAACTATTCTCGGTCAATAACCAATAGCGGAACCTGGATGCTCATATTGGCTCCTACATATTCTACGAAGATCTTTATCGGTCAAACCGCATAACAACATACGTTGTTCCCTTTGTCATCGGTATGTTACTTGCCCGAGATTCGATCGTCGGTATCCAATACCTAGTTCAATCTCGTTACTGGCAAGTCTCTTTACTCGTTATGTAATGCACCATTCTGTAACTAACTCATTAGCTACATTGCTTGCAAGGCTTATAGTGATGTGCATTACCGAGAGGGCCCAGAGATACCTCTCCGACAATCGGAGTGACAAAACCTAATCTCGAAATACGCCAACTCAACATGTACCTTCGGAGACACCTGTAGAGCTCCTTTATAATCACCCAGTTATGTTGTGACGTTTGGTAGCACACAAAGTGTTCCTCCGGTAAACGGGAGTTGCATAATCTCATAGTTATAGGAACTTTGTATAAGTCATGAAGAAAGCAAATAGCAACATACTAAACGATCAAGTGCTAAGCTAACGGAATGGGTCAAGTCAATCACATCATTCTCCTAATGATGTGATCCCGTTAATCAAATGACAACACATGTCTATGGCTAGGAAACATAACCATCTTTGATTAATGAGCTAGTCAAGTAGAGGCATACTAGTGACATTACGTTTGTCTATGTATTCACACATGTATCATGTTTTCGGTTAATACAATTCTAGCATGAATAATAAACATTTATCATGATATGAGGAAATAAATAATAACTTTATTATTGCCTCTAGGGCATATTTCCTTCAGTCTCCCACTTGCACTAGAGTTAATAATCTAGGTTACACAGTAATGATTCTAACACCCATGGAGTCTTGGTGCTGATCATGTTTTACTCGTGGAAGAGGCTTAGTCAACGGGTCTGCAACATTCAGATCCGTATGTATCTTGGAAATCTCTATGTCTCCCACCTGGACTTTGTCCCGGATGGAATTGAAGCGTCTCTTGATGTGCTTGGTCCTCTTGTGAAATCTGGATTCCTTTGCCAAGGCAATTGCACCAGTATTGTCACAGAAGATCTTCATTGGTCCCGATGCACTAGGTATGACACCTAGATCGGAAATGAACTCCTTCATCCAGACTCCTTCATTTGCTGCTTCCGAAGTAGCTATGTACTCTGCTTCGCATGTAGATCCCGCCACGACGCTTTGTTTAGAACTGCACCAACTTACAGCTCCACCATTTAATAAAAACACATATCCGGTTTGTGATTTAGAATCGTCCGGATCAGTGTCAAAGCTTGCATCGACGTAACCATTTACGACTAGCTCTTTGTCACCTCCATAAACGAGAAACATATCCTTAGTCCTTTTCAGGTATTTTAGGATGTTCTTGACCGCTGTCCAGTGATCCACTCCTGGATTACTTTGGTACCTCCCTGCTAAGCTTATTGCTAAGCATACGTCAGGTGTGGTACACAGGATTGCATACATGATAGAGCCTATGGCTGAAGCATAGGCAACATCTTTCATTTTCTCTCTATCTTCTGCTGTGGTCGGGCATTGAGTCTGACTCAACTTCACACCTTGTAATACAGGCAAGAACCCTTTCTTTGCCTGATCCATTTTGAACTTTTTCAAAACTTTATCAAGGTATGTGCTTTGTGAAAGTCCAATTAAGCGTCTTGATCTATCTCTATAGATCTTGATGCCCAATATGTAAGCAGCTTCACCGAGGTCTTTCATAGAAAAACTTTTATTCAAGTATCCCTTTATGCTGTCCAGAAATTCTATATCATTTCCAATTAATAATATGTCATCTACATATAATATCAGAAATGCTACAGAGCTCCCACTCACTTTCTTGTAAATACAGGCTTCTCCAAAAGTCTGTATAAAACCATATGCTTTGATCACACTATCAAAGCATTTATTCCAACTCCGAGATGCTTGCACTAGTCCATAAATGGATCGCTGGAGCTTGCACACTTTGTTAGCGCCTTTTGGATCAACAAAACCTTCTGGTTGCATCATATACAACTCTTCTTCCAGAAATCCATTCAAGAATGCAGTTTTGACATCCATTTGCCAAATTTCATAATCATAAAATGCAGTAATAGCTAACATGATTCGGACAGACTTAAGCATCACTACGGGTGAGAAAGTCTCATTGTAGTCAACCCCTTGAACTTGTCAAAAACCTTTCGCAACAAGTCGAGCTTTGTAGACAGTTACATTACCATCAGCGTCAGTCTTCTTCTTAAAAATCCATTTATTCTCAATGGCTTGCCGATCATCGGGCAAGTGAACCAAAGTCCATACTTTGTTCTCATACATGGATCCCATCTCAAATTTCATGGCTTCTAGCCATTTTGCGGAATCTGGGCTCATCATCGCTTCCTCATAGTTCGTAGGTTCGCCATGGTCAAGTAACATGACTTCCAGAATAGGATTACCATACCACTCTGGTGCGGATCTTACTCTGGTAGACCTACGAGGTTCAGTAGAAACTTGATCTGAAGTTTCATGATCAATATCATTAGCTTCCTCACTAATTGGTGTAGTTGTCATAGGAACCGGTTCTTGTGATGGACTACTTTCCAATAAGGGAGTAGGTACAGTTACCTCATCATGTTCTACTTTCCTCCCACTCACTTCTTTCGAGAGTAACTCTTTCTCTAGAAAGGATCCGAATTTAGCAACGAAAATCTTGCCCTCAGATCTGTGATAGAAGGTGTACCCAATAGTCTCTTTTGGGTATCCTATGAAGACACATTTCTCCGATTTGGGTTCGAGCTTATCTGGTTGAAGTTTCTTCACATAAGCATCGCAGCCCCAAACTTTAAGAAACGACAACTTTGGTTTCTTGCCAAACCACAGTTCATAAGGCGTCGTCTCAACGGATTTTGATGGTGCCCTATTTAACGTGAATGCGGTTGTCTCTAAAGCATAACCCCAAAATGATAGCGGTAAATCAGTAAGAGACATCATAGATCGCACCATATCTAGTAAAGTACGATTATGACGTTCGGACACACCATTTCGTTGTGGTGTTCCGGGTGGCGTGAGTTGCGAAACTATTCCACATTGTTTCAAATGTAAACCAAACTCGTAACTCAAATATTCTCCTCCACGATCAGATCGTAGAAATGTTATTTTCTTGTCACGATGACTTTCCACTTCACTATGAAATTCCTTGAACTTTTCAAATGTTTTAGACTTGTGTTTCATTAAGTAGATATACCCATATCTGCTCAAATCATCTGTGAAGGTGAGAAACTAACGATACCCGCCGCGAGCCTCAATATTCATTAGTCCACATACATCAGTATGTATGATTTCCAACAAATCAGTTGCTCGCTCCATAGTTCCGGAGAATGGCATTTTAGTCATCTTGCCCATGAGGCACGGTTCGCAAGTACCAAGTGATTCCAAAAGTCCATCAGTATGGAGTTTCTTCATGCGCTTTACACCGATATGACTTAAACGGCAGTGCCACAAATAAGTTGCACTATCATTATCAACTCTGCATCTTTTGGCTTCAACATTATGAATATGTGTATCACTACTATCGAGATTCAATAAAAATAGACCACTCTTCAAGGGTGCATGACCATAAAAGATATTACTCATATAAATAGAACAACCATTATTCTCTGATTTAAATGAATAACCGTCTCGCATCAAACAAGATCCAGATATAATGTTCATGCTCAACACTGGCACCAAATAACAATTATTTAGGTCTAAAACTAATCCCGATGGTAGATGTAGAGGTAGCGTGCCGACCGCGATCACATCGACTTTGGAACCATTTCCCACGCGCATCATCACCTCATCCTTAGCCAATCTTCCCTTAATCCGTAGTCCCTATTTCGAGTTGCAAATATTAGCAACAGAACCAGTATCAAATACCCAGGTACTACTGCGAGCATTATAAGGTACACATCAATAACATGTATATCACATATACCTTTGTTCACTTTGCCATCCTTCCTATCCGCCAAATACTTGGGGCAGTTCCGCTTCCAGTGACCAGTCTGCTTGCAGTAGAAGCACTCAGTCTCAGGCTTAGGTCCAGACTTAGGTTTCTTCTCTTGAGCAGCAACTTGTTTGCTGTTCTTTTTGAAGTTCCCCTTCTTCTTCCCTTTGCCCTTTTTCTTGAAACTGGTGGTCTTATTAACCATCAAAACTTGATGCTCCTTCTTGATTTCTACCTCCGCAGCTTTTAGCATTGCGAACAGCTCAGGAATAGTCTTGTCCATCCCTTGCATATTATAGTTCATCACGAAGCTCTTGTAGCTTGGTGGCAGTGATTGAAGAATTCTGTCAATGACACTATCATCAGGAAGATTAACTCCCAGTTGAATCAAGTGATTATTATACCCAGACATTTTGAGTATGTGTTCACTGACAGAACTATTCTCCTCCATCTTACAGCTATAGAACTTATTGGAGACTTCATATCTCTCAATCTGGGCATTTGCTTGAAATATTAACTTCAACTCCTAGAACATCTCATATGCTCCATGATGTTCAAAACGTCATTGAAGACCCGGTTCCAAGCCGTAAAGCATGGCACACTGAACTATCAAGTAGTCATCAGCTTTGCTCTGCCAGACGTTCTTAACATCGTCAGTTGCATCAGCAGCAGGCCTGGCACCTAGTGGTGCTTCCAGGACGTAATTCTTCTATGCAGCAATGAGGATAATCCTCAAGTCAATGACCCAGTCCGTGTAATTGCTACCATCATCTTTCAACTTTGCTTTCTCAAGGAACGCATTAAAATTCAACGGAACAACAGCACGAGCCATCTATCTACAACAAACATAGACAAGCAAAATACTATCAGGTACTAAGTTCATGATAAATTTAAGTTCAATTAATCATATTACTTAAGAACTCCCACTTAGACAGACATCTCTCTAGTCATCTAAGTGATCACCTGATCCAAATCAACTAAACCATGTCCCGTTCATCACGTGAGATGGAGTAGTTTCAATGGTGAACATCACTATGTTCATCATATCTACTATATGATTCATGTTCGACCTTTCGGTCTTCGTGTTCCTGTAGGACCTTGAAGTATGTCTAGAGGGGGGGGGTGATTAGACTACTTGACCAATTAAAAACTTAACCTTTTCCCAATTTTAGAGTTTGGCAGATTTTAGCTACTTTAGGACAAGTCAAGCAATCATCACACTATTCAAGCAAGCATGCAAAGAGTATATAGGCAGCGGAAATTAAAGCATGCAACTTGCAAGGAAGTAAAGGGAAGGGTTTGGAGGATTCAAATGCAATTGGAGACACTTCGGCACAAAAGACAAAACGGTCTCTCCAGATGTTTTTGGCGTGGTTCCGATAGGTGGTGCTATCGTACATCCACGTTGATGGAGACTTCAACCCACGAAGGGTAACGGTTGCGCGAGTCCACAAAGGGCTCCACCCATGAAGGGTCCACGAAGAAGCAACCTTGTCTATCCCACCATGGTCGTCGCCCACGAAGGACTTGCCTCACTAGCGGTAGATCTTCACGAAGTAGGCGATCTCCTTGCCCTTACAAACTCCTTGGTTCAACTCCACAATCTTGTCGGAGGCTCCCAAGTGACACCTAGCCAATCTAGGAGACACCACTCTCCAAGAAGTAACAAATGGTGCGTTGACGATGAACTCCTTGCTCTTGTGCTTCAAATGATAGTCTCCCCAACACTCAACTCTCTCTCATAGGTTTTGGATCTGGTAGAAAGAAGATTTGAGTGGAAAGCAACTTGGGGAAGGCTAGAGATCAAGATTCATATGGTAGGAATGGAATATCTTGGCCTCAACACATGAGTAGGTGGTTCTCTCTCAGAAATGGTAAGTTGGAAGTGTAGGTTTGTTCTGATGGCTCTCTCCACGAATGAAGAGGAGGTGGAGGGGTATATATAGCCTCCACACAAAATCTAACCGTTACACACAATTTACCTAACTCAGTGGGACCGATTCAACAGACTCGGTCGGACCGATTTAGTAAACCTAGTGACCGTTAGTGATTTTTGGTGGGACTGACATGCACCTCGGTGAGACCGATTCGGTTAGGGTTAGGGCATAACGTAATCTCGGTAAGACCGATTACACAAACTCGGTGAGACCGATTTGGTAATAAGCTTTCCAGAGAGTTGGTCAGGTAAACTCAGTGGGACCGATTTGCTCTTTTCGGTGAGACCGAAATGTTACAAAAAGGAAACAGAGAGTTTACATTGCAATCTTGGTGGGACCGATCGCTCACTTCGGTTAGACCGAAATGTTACGAAGGGAAACAGAGAGATTACAATCCCATCTCGGTGAGACCGAGATCCCTATCGGTAAGACCAATTTGCTTAGGGTTTGTGGCAGTGGCTATGACTTTTGGAATCGGTGGCGCCGGATAGGAAGAATCGGTGTGACCGATTTTGGCTTTGGGTTTAGGTCATTTGTGGATGTGGGAAAGTAGCTAAGGGTTTTGGAGCATATCACAAAGCACATGAAGCAAGAGGCTCATTAAGCAACACCTCATCCCTCCTTGATAGTATTGGCTTTTCCTATAGACTCAATGTGATCTTGGATCACTAAAATATAAAATGAAGAGTCTTGAGCTTTTGAGCTTGAGCCAATCCTTTGTCCTTAGTATTTTGAGGGATCCACTTTCATCATCCATGCCATGCCATTCATTGAGCTTTCCTGAAATAATAGTCTTGGAAAAGCATTAGCTCAATGAGCTATATGTTGTTATGAATTACCAAAACCACCTAGGGATAGTTGCACTTTCAGTTCCGAGGCCATATCTGTATATGCTAGGCTTGTCAAGTTTAACCTGAGTATTCCGCGTGTGCAACTGTTTTGCACCCGTTGTATTTGAACGTAGAGCCTATCACACCCGATCATCACGTGGTGTCTCAGCACGAAGAACTTTTGCAACGGTGCATACTCAGGGAGAACACTTATTGATAATTTTAGTGAGAGATCATCTTAAAATGCTACCGTCAATCAAAGCAAGATAAGATGCATAAAGGATAAACATCACATGCAATCAATATAAGTGATATGATATGGCCATCATCATCTTGTGCTTGTGATCTCCATCTCCGAAGCATCGTCGTGATCACCATCGTCACCGGCGCGACACCTTGATATCCATCGTAGCATCGTTGTCGTTACACCACCTATTGCTTCTACGACTATCCCTACCGCTTAGTGATAAAGTAAAGCAATTATAGGGAGTTTGCATTTCATACAATAAAGCGACAACCATATGGCTCCTGCCAGTTGCCGATAACTTCAGTTACAAAACATGATCATCTCATACAATAAAATATAGCATAGTGTCTAGACTATATCACATCACAACATGCCCTGCAAAAACAAGTTAGATGTCCTCTACTTTGTTGTTGCATATTTTACATGGCTGCTACGGGCTGAGCAAGAACCGTTCTTACCTACGTATCAAAACCACAACGATAGTTCGTCAAGTTAGTGCTGTTTTAACCTTCGCAAGGACCGGGCGTAGCCACACTCGGTTCAACTAAAGTGAGAGAGACAAACACCCGCTAGCCACCATTAAGCACGAGTGCTCGTAACGGTGAAACTAGTCTCGCGTAAGCGTACGCGTAATGTCGGTCCGGGCCGCTTCATCTCACAATACCGCTGAACCAAAGTATGACATGCTGGTAAGCAGTATGACTTGTGTCGCCCACAACTCACTTGTGTTCTACTCGTGCATATAACATCAACACATAAAACCTAGGCTCGGATGCCACTGTTGGGGAACGTAGTAATTTCAAAAAAAAATCCTATGCACACGCAAGATCATGGTGATGCATAGCAATGAGAGGGGAGAGTGTAGTCCACGTACCCTTGTAGACCGTAAGCGGAAGCGTTATAACAACGCGGTTGATGTAGTCGTACGTCTTCATGATCCGACCGATCCAAGCACCGAACGTACGGCACCTCCGAGTTCAGCACACGTTCAGCTCGATGACGATCCCCGGACTCCGATCCAGCGAGGTGTCGGGGATGAGTTCCGTCAGCATGACGGCGTGGTGACGATGATGATGTTCTACCGACGCAGGGCTTCACCTAAGCACCGCAACGATATGACCGAGGTGGAATATGGTGGAGGGGGCACTACACACGGCTAAGGAACGATCACGAAGATCAACTTGTGTGTCTATAGGTGCCCCCCTGCCCCCGTATATAAAGGAGGGAGGGGGGAGGTGCGGCCGACCCCTAGGGGTGCGCCTGGAGGAGTCCTACTCCCACCGGGAGTAGGACTCCCCCCTCTTGCCTTGGTGGAGAAGGAAAGGGGGGGAGGGGAAAGAGGAAAGGGGGGCGCCCCCCCTTCCTTGTCCTATTCGGACTAGGGGGGAGGGGGCGCGCGGCCTCCCATGGCCGGCCCTCCTCTTCTCCCTCATGGCCCACTAAGGCCCATTAACCCCCGGGAGGGTTCCGGTAACCCCCCGGTGTTCCGTAAAATCCTGATTTCACCCGGAACCATTCCGATATCCAAATATAGGCTTCCAATATATCAATATTTATGTCTCGACCATTTCGAGACTCCTCGTCATGTCCGTGATCACATCCGGGACTCTGAACAACCTTCGATACATCAAAACTTATAAACTCATAATAAAACTGTCATTGTAACGGGTTCGAGAACTATGTAGACATGACCTAGAACTATTGTTGGTCAATAACCAATAGCGGAACCTGGATGCTCATATTGGCTCCTATATATTCTAAGAAGATCTTTATCGGTCAAACCGCATAACAACATACGTTGTTCCCTTTGTCATTGGTATGTTACTTGCCCGAGATTCGATCGTCGGTATCCAATACCTAGTTCAATCTCGTTACTGGCAAGTCTCTTTACTCGTTACGTAATGCATCATTCCGTAACTAACTCATTAGCTACATTGCTTGCAAGGCTTATAGTGATGTGCATTACTGAGAGGGCCCAAAGATACCTCTCCGACAATCGGAGTGACAAAACCTAATCTCGAAATACGCCAACTCAACATGTACCTTCGGAGACACCTGTAGAGCTCCTTTATAATCACCCAGTTACTTGTGACGTTTGGTAGCACACAAAGTGTTCCTCCGGTAAACGGGAGTTGCATAATCTCATAGTTATAGGAACTTTGTATAAGTCATGAAGAAAGCAAATAGCAACATACTAAACGATCAAGTGCTAAGCTAACGGAATGGGTCAAGTCAATCACATCATTCTCCTAATGATGTGATCCCGTTAATCAAATGACAACACATGTCTATGGCTAGGAAACATAACCATCTTTGATTAATGAGCTAGTCAAGTAGAGGCATACTAGTGACATTACGTTTGTCTATGTATTCACACATGTATCATGTTTCCGGTTAATACAATTCTAGCATGAATAATAAACATTTATCATGATATGAGGAAATAAATAATAACTTTATTATTGCCTCTAGGGCATATTTCCTTCAAGAGCCTCCCGCCACGGCCACGCATAACATGGCAGGAAAGGGAAGCCGGAGGAAAGCCGAAGCCACGAGGACAATCGAAGCAACAACAAGGACCATGGCCACAAAGATCAGATAGGCGTAGCAGGTTCCCCCGGCAAGGACCCTTGTCGGGGCAGCCTCAGCAGCCCCGGCAAGACCCTTGCCGGGGAAGCTCGCCCACGCCAACCGAAGTGAGCCACCCTTGAGGCCACCAGCGCTCGACAAAAGCGTTGGGACAGGGCTCGGGAGGCACCTCCGTGGTGTTATGCAGATCTTTGTGAAGACATAAAATGCTCAAGATCAAAAGAGGATAGGAAGGCAACTATCCTCACCGAAGGAACCCACAAGACCCCCGGCAAGACCCTTGCCGGGGGAGCGAGCGCGCCACGGCAAGACCCTTGCCGGTCCACCCGACAAGACCCTTGCCAGGCCACCCGGCAAGACCCTCGCCAAGAGCACCAGCAGGGCCACTGCCAGGCCCGAGCCATCCAAGTCTTCGCCGTCGTTCGCATGCAGCTGCCGACCCAGCCAGCCGGGCAGGCACCTGCGTGGCAACATGCAGCTCTTCGTGGAGGCTCCACCACCGCGCCACCTCAGCTGCCTGCCTGCCTACATGGCACCGCATGCATCGCTGGCCAGGGCGCGTGTCGAAGCAAAGAGGAGCGGCGACGGACGGGACGGGCCTCGCCCCCGTCCCCGATAAAGCGAAGGGACACCTAAGCCTCGCATTAAATGCGTCTTGTCCTATAATACGAGCGATAAGTTCGCAACGCTGTAGCACTTTCCACCTCCTGTGTGTCATTATGGCCGCCCCTTTCGCCTATAAAAGGAGGCCCGTGGCACACGGAGAAAGGATTCGGCTCTTTCGAACCTCGCAGCACCTAGAGCTAGTTCGAGAGCTCAAGAACACTAATACATCCACCAAAGCAGGATCGTAGGGTTTTACGCATCTTTGCAGCCCGAACCTGGGTAAATCCCCCTTGTGCTGTCTACTAGTCCTGCTCTCCTCACGATCTCCGCGTCCCACAACCGTAGAAGGGATTCCAGTGATCCCATAGGTGTCGTTTCCACTGACACTTGAGATGCAATTTGTAGTTCACTGAAGACATACTTAAACTCCAAAGTCGTTAGACTAAAATGAGCAGAGTCAAGGAGTACCTCGCTCTGATACCAATTGTAGGAACGAAGTATGTCTACCAGAGGGGGTGAATGGGAGTTTTAATTTTTCTTCTGAAAACTCAAAACTCTTAGAACCCAACAATGGATTGAATGAAAAGCAAACTACAGCGAACTAAAACAGAGTACCAAAGGGAAGCTAGATTATGCATTAAGACAAATCATGCAAATGAAAATACACTGAATATAAACATGGGTGACTGAGATAACCGATGATGCTCGATGGCAACAAGGTATTTGTTCGACCAGTTCGTCCTTATGCACAAGGATTACGTCTGGTTGGAGGGGGCTATGACTTAACACGGAAGATAAACTCTCTTCACCCTATTCTCCTTGACAATTGATTCATCAACCGATGTCGGTTACTCGTGGTAGATACTTGAAGGCGATCTCTGAACCTTTACAGACTTCTTCGTCCAGAACCACAATCACTCTTGGTCTCTGAAGAAATTGACACCTAACCGTCTAGAGAGTTTACAGCTCTCACGAGTAATAGGCGGAGCATACTAAACTTACATTCC
The DNA here is from genome assembly GCA_963921465.1 of Triticum timopheevii. Taxonomy (NCBI): domain Eukaryota; kingdom Viridiplantae; phylum Streptophyta; class Magnoliopsida; order Poales; family Poaceae; genus Triticum; species Triticum timopheevii. The sequence goes on along the minus strand of OY997272.1, from coordinate 166,014,470 downwards.
AGTGATGCTGAACCACTATCTAATTCTTCGGCTCTAGGAGTTTTTCTCTTAGTGGATTTTAAACTCAAATCGCTCAGAGAATGGGTTGCTCAACAATCTTCTCAGAATCAAATGGAGCAGCCACCAGACAAAGCCGACGTGGGTGGCTATTTATAGCCGCAGCTTTCCCAGATGGGAAATGGCCATTTTGGACGGTCCAGCCAATGGCCAACCAACACGTTCTCAACGGTCGGATTTTGGAGCAACAGTAACATCACTTGAGGAACAAGTAATGCTAAATCCTTGGTCCAAGACAAATCTCTCGCAGTGAAGAAGATTACAGTCTCTTGCTGGCAAGTATTTGCTCAGAATTCAAAAAGATTTCTCTCACAACTTTGATAGGTTTTGGGTTTAGCATCGGAGAATCAAAGCTTCGAACACTACACCCCTCTTAATGGTACGATGGTCCTATGACTCAATGAAAGAAGAAGAATGAAACAAATGCTACGCCTTCACTCCATCTTCATTCTCCTCAGACGCAGTCATCTTTCTTCGGACAGACACCAAACCAATTGCTTTACTTCAGCAATTTTTGGGGGTCACTCTTGTTAGAATCATCTTCGGTGATAACCTTCGCTGCACCGCCATGAGATTGTCTTCGTTCTTTCATCAAACTACTCGATTCATCAGGGACCTGCTACTCTGTGTGCACTAGCAAACACATAAGTCCCATACTTTTTATGTCAACAAACTCCAAAACATAAGGGGCCTATCATTGCACCAACAATAGTGACCTTCCCGAACTCTTTTAACAAGTTACTCAAGAATAGGTGCCGCCACAAGTGAATACCCTTCATTCATATTTAGAGCCTTCACGGAGATAATACTATCAAATTGGACTAGAACCTTGTGACATCCAAGGCCACGGCTAAATAATAATCCTTGACGCATAGCTTCTGCCTCCGCAGATACCACATCAGCGACATGACTCATCTGTGTTGTTGCTACAGCGATAAAGCCTCTGATGTGATCTTTAATCACCATTCCGCAAGAACCCGTGTTATCATCATCTGAAAAAGAAGCATCCACATTAAAGCATGAAACTCTGACATGGGGTTCTTCCATTTGCAAAGACGAGTGGACGGGGTGGTTTACTTGTTGCATGAAAGAAGTTCGGACATAGGGCATGAACAGCCATCGCAGTACACACCAGTGTTTTCACTTGTTCTCCTCGGACTAACTCCCTTCTTTGCCACCATAGGTACCAACAAGTAGATGCTATCATCTCTGATATATCAATCTGGTCCATATAGTTTTGCTAAAATTTACTATCACATAGGAGAGACTCCAATACCTTTGCCCCCAAACGATCAATGAGCAATGCATCACATATGACTTCCTTCAAGCCTAGCTCAGTCCAGAGAAGATTAGTGTGACTACAAAGGAAGAAGGCATGCCACGTGTTCTCTGCACCTACCCGACAAATCGGGCACTGGCCGCTTATAGGCACGTGACGGTTTGCTGGTGTACATCTGAAAGGGATAGTATTATGCAAGCACCTCCAAATAAATATTTTCACCTTACCAGACATTTTCAGATTCCACACCCTTTTCCAAACTAGATCTGGTGAGCTCATCTGACCACCATCACTAACAAATTTTCCTCCATACTGATCCTCCCATTCTCTATAGTACGAAGAACATACACTGAACACTCCATTTTTTGTGTAATGCCAAGCAATGATGTCCTCCACGACATGCTGAGATAAAGGGATTTGCAAGATGCGTTGCACATCTATTGGCCAGAAAATGTCTTATATTAGCTGCTCATCCCACTCCTCGGTTATAGGATCTATAAGCTCATCAACATGTGTCAGAACACAATTACCTCAAACTGTTATAATTTTCCTTGATTGGCTATTCGGGATCCAACAGTTATCCCAAATATTAATTTTTGTACCATCTCCTACTCTCCATATGCAACCCTTCTTGAAAGTCTAAATGCCTGCAAATATACTCTGCCACACATAAGATGAACCTTTCTTCATTGTGGTGTTGATAATGTCTCCTGATGGGTAGTTTTTGGCTCGCAACACTCTAGCACACAAGGAATCAAAATTCTCAATTAATCTCCAACATTATTTTGCTAACAGTGCCAGGTTAAAAGCATGAATATCCCGGAAACCCATTACACCTTTCTCCTTCAGTATGTGCATCTTCCACTATGCAAACCAGTGCATCCTTCTTTGGTCGTCCTTGTCACCCCACCAATACTGCGACATTGTGTTAGTGAACCCTTTACATATTTTTTGGGGGAATTTGAACACACTCATCCCATATGTTGGGATGGCTTAAGCCACCTATTTAATCAAAATTTCTTTCCCGTCGAAGGACAACATTCTATCTTTCCACCCATTCACCATTTGTCAGACTCTCTCAATAAGGTGCAGAAAGCAATCCATCCGGTCCACCCCGACCATCGAGGACAACCCCAGATACTTGTTAGATAATGATTCAGTCATGATATCCAAGATTTTTCACACCTTTTCCTTCACACCAACTTGAGTATTAGGGCTGAAGAAAATAGATGATTTTCCCACACTTACCATATTCCCTAATGCTGCACAATAATCATTCAGAATACTTCTCAAGGCTAATGCATTTGCGGAATCAGCTCGCATCAAAATTAAGGAATCATCCGCAAACAACAAGTGAGAGATTTTTGGAGAGTCTCTGCAAACCTGGACTCCCATTAACCTGCCCTTGGGTCTCTTCATGTTCTATTAAAGATGATAAACCCTCCTCACAGAGAAGAAAAAAAATAGGGGGAAAGGGGATCCCCCTGCCTTAAACCCCTTGTTGGTTTGAATGGTAGTCTCATTTGAGTTGAATCCCACCTTATACTCAATTGTAGTCACACATGCCATTATCATATCAACCGATCATTCAGTAAAACCAAATTTTGCAAGTATGGCCTTCAAAAACACCCACTTGACACGATCATATGCCTTGTGCATATCCAATTTCACTACACATGTACCATCCTTCCCTTGTTTTCTCTTCTTCATCGTATGTAGGAATTCATATGCCACAATAACATTGTCTGTAATTATCCTCCCAGGCACAAAAGCACTTTGTGTCTCACTAATGTTCTATGGAAAGAAAACTTTCAGTCTAGGTGCCAAAAGCTTAGAAATTACCTTATAAACGACATTGCAGAGACTGATGGGTCTATATTGTGAGATCTTCTTTGCGTTGTCGACTTTCGGTATGAGCACAATCGTTGTTGTATTTCACCCTTCTGGGATAACTCACTATTTACTGCAGCAAGAACTTCTTTTACCAAATCATCACCTAGTAGTGGCCAAAACATTTTATAAAAAGATTGCATGCAACCCATCCGGGCCAGGGGCCTTAAGATCCCCAATGCTGAATAAGGCCTTTTTGACCTCCTCGGCGGTATATGGTGCAAGTAAAGACTCGTTCATATAATTTGTAACTCTGGTCCTTACTTTATTTAAAACTTCTAAATTTGGGTGAACAACTTTTGAAGTAAACAAAGATTTAAAATAATCAGCTATGAGAGTACCCATCGATTCAATATCCTCTTTCCATACCCCATCATCTCGCAAAAGCTTGTATATCTAATTTCAACCAATTTACTGTACTGCACCGCACCTAGTATATCTCTTCTTTCTCAAGTGTTTCTTGAATCATGATCAATAATTCCCACTGCCGATCTGCCGCCTCTTCGGTAATGGGCACCAACTGTAGCTCCTCTAACTCCACCTTAAGTTGTTTTAGTCGCTGTTGTGGGGCACACAAAACCGTCGGGTCCCAGGAGTGGAGCTCCTTGTGAACCGCATCTGTGCGTGCTGTGAAAGTATCATGAGCATCTGTTTTCTCCCATGCGTCAGTAACTCATTGCATTACATCATTCTCCTGCAACTAGCGCACCTCGAACCGCCGTGTTCCAGCATGTGATTTCTGGACTGCACCTACATCACCTTCCAGCTCTAGGATCAACGACCTGTGATCTGATTTGGGAAGCTCAGCGTTGCTAGTAGTAGCATTAGGGAACAACAGCTGAAACCCACCATTAGACACTCCTCTGTCAAGGCGTTCTTTGAGTCTTCTTCTCCACATGAACTGGTCCCCAATGTATCCCATGTCCTCCAAGTTGCAGTCCAGCAATGCATCCTTGAAATTTTGCATCATCTGATTTGGGAGCAGAGCCCCTCCTTCCTTCTCATGAGAGTATAGAATCTCGTTAAAATCTCCAAGGACTACCCATGGGATATTCAACTGTTGATGTAGATTCCTTAGGTAACCCCAAGACAAATGCTTGTCCTCCCATTTGGGTTCACCATAAAACCCAGTTAGCCTCCACATCTCCTCACCTGGACCATCTATTGCCACATCAATGAACTTTTTTTGAACATTCAGAGCTTGAATCACTACCAGACTATGCAATGTCATCAATAACCCACCACTCGTCCCGTCACTCTCATACACTTCCATCCTATCCATCTTAAGTTTTCTCCTAAGTTTCTCTGCCTTCACTTTACTCAAATGTGTCTCAGACAGAAAGATCACATGCATCCGGCCCCCACTACCTCTGGAGACCCAACAGCACACGAGTTGCTGTTGGTGAGTTCATTCCACGATAATTCCACCCAACGATCTTCATTACTCCCACCAGACCTATTGTCCCGACCCTTGATCAGGTAAGTAGCAACGAACACACTTGAGATGAAGCCCTACAGCAAGACACTATGAGGTATCGGAGAAACAAACTCCACGCTAGTTGGATGGCTGGAGGATAGAACCCTGTGAGAGGGCAGTTTTGAGACAACACCCAGCTGAGGGGTCGGAAAGAAACAGTGACAGTGACGCTCAGCCGCACGGCCGGCGGTGTCCGCTGATCTGGATCGCCAGGTTTATCGCGAGAGCATGCCGAAAGCTAGTACTCCGGCGGCAGCTGCAATGTTTGCATAGCTATTCGGCCATGCTGGTGGCTCTCCTAGTCTCCAAACCCTTGACAAGTTTTTTTTTAACCTGAACAATCATTCCATTACTAAACCCGCGCAGCGATGTCGCTGGCAACCAACACCGAAACAAAGTCTAGAGCCTACTCGATCCAGGAAAGATCAGCAGCTCCCACCATGAAGCCAAAAGCGGCTAGTTCGTGGGCCACCTTATTACAATGCCTTTTACAGAAATTGAAGCTAAAAGACTCGAAATTTGGAGGACATACACTACGCATATCACGCAGAAGAACACCTATCGTGGCCCGATCATAATCATCAGAGTTCAGGGCTTCGACAAGGACCTTGGAGTCAGACTCGAGAACCACTCAATGTAAGCCAAACTCAGCCCTCGCCTTTGCTGCCCTCATACATGCCATCGCTTCAGCATGCAGCGGTCCAGAGATGTGCTGCATAGAACCAGCTCTAGCCACTAAGAACTGACCCTGATCTGTACAGAAGACACATCCCCAGGCTCCCTGTCTAGTATGTGCATAAAAGGCAACATCAAAGTTAACCTTGACAAAATCAGCAGGCAGCCGCTACCATGTTTCCTTTACTAGATTAGTGCCTTGCTTGGCCTGACAACTGCCTGACTGAAGTCCTGAATATGCTGACAGATGGCATAGCAAATGTTATCCGTACTTCTCACATGTTCCCATGCATTAGCTTTATTTCTCGTTGTCTACCATTTCCATAGCAGAACCAGCGCCATGTCGCGCTGTTGGCGTTCTAGACTCCAGATATGATCAAGTACCTCCATAGGCCCTGTACATTGCAACAAAACAAGTCTCACTTCTTCCAAATTTAGTGATCTCCATAGGTGCTTCACCATTTTGCATTTTATGAATAAATGACCGCCATCTTCATCCAAACAACCACAAGCCGGGCATCTAGCGTCCAGTTCCACTCTCTTATGCTTTATATTCATATGAAGAGGGAGGCTAAACGCTTCCATTCCTCCTGACCATTAGCAGTAGTACATGATGTCCCGACATTAGCCCCCATACGAGCATCTTTCAGTCGTGCAGCAAGGTGGTATGCCCCTTTGATAGTAAACTTTCCTTTTGGATCAAAGTGTCAAGCGACCTTGTCCTCCATGTCTGGCCTCACTGGGATAGCCAATATATCACACACATCAGATTCAGAGAGCAAGTCCCTAAGGAGTTGCTCATCCAAAGATTCACTTATCGGATCCAGAAGTTCAGAGACCCACGTGAGTACGACATTCCCTCTGACAGTGGTTGGTTTTCTTGTGTTGCCCCTAGGAATCCAAGGGTCTTCCCAAACTTTAATGTTGTCACCAGATCCAACACGCCAGATAATGCCCTCCTTAAGGAGCTGGATTCCCTTTAAAATGCTTCTCTAGGTGTAGGAAATGCCCTCTTTTTCTTTCGCCTCAAGCACTAATGTAGTCGGATAGTACCATGCCTTTAAAACCTGAGCACTGAGAGTGTCTAGGGCTTCAAGAAGTCACCACCCCTGCCTCGAGAGCATTGCCAGATTAAATAGGTGGAGGTCTCTAAAGCCCAGACCACCATCCTTTTTTGCCTTTGTCATTTTCTCCCAGCTTATCCAGTGACACCGACTTTTATCTTGCTAGCTCCACCAATACCGAGCAATTAGTGCGCTGATCTCTTTGTAGAGTTGCTTAGTGAGATCGAAGCACGACATTGCATAGGTGGGGATCGCTTGTGCTACAGCCTTGATCATCACCTCTTTCCCAGCCTTCGACAGTAGTTTTTCTTTCCATCCTTGGATACGCTGCCAATTTTTCTGTTTCAAATACTCGAACTCCTTGGTTCTAGATGACCCAATATGCACTGACAAGCCCAGGTACCGTTGATTGAAAGACTCTGCTACAATGCCGAGACCAGCCAGTACTATCGCCCGAGTGGCTGCACTTGTTCCTTTGCTGAACATGGCCGTTGTCTTATCTTTATTTATCATTTGGCCTGACTGGTCCTCATATAGCGCAAGAATCTGCTGAACTTTTACCACACCCTCTACAGTCGCCTTCATAACAATAAGTGAGTCATCAGCGAAGAAGAGATGGTTAATTTTTGGGGTTCCTCTACAAATCTGCACCCCTTTAATAGTGCCCTCTTACTCAACATGGTGCAGCATAGCAGAAAACGCTTCAGCACATATAATGAAGAGGTAGGGGGACAAAGGGTCCCCCTGCCGAAGCCCTCTTCCAGGCATAATCACATCTGACAAGTTCCTATTGATTTTCACCCTATAGGAGACTGATCGGACACACTTTATTATGGTATGAACCCATTTTTCAGCAAACCCCATCTTGAGCATAACTCTTTCCAGAAAACACCACTCGACGCGATCGTAGGCCTTACTCATTGACAGCATAGCAAAGAAATCTTCACTGCCACCAAGCCTTCTCTGCCACCCTTCTTTTTATGCATCAAGTGTGTTATTTCATAGGCTAGGAGAACGTTGTCCATGATCATCCCTCCTGGTACGAAAGCCGACTGGGTTGGCGATATAATCTCTGGCAGGATCTCCTTCGGCCTATTCGCCAAAACCTTTGAAATCATCTTATACAGAACGTTACAAAGGCTTATGGGTCTGAACTCCATGATCTTTTCTGGATTCTTCACTTTGGGGATCAGTACTATGGTAGTTTCTTTCCAACCAATAAGCATAGGGCCGCCATTGAGTACTGCCAAGACCTCTTATTTCACCTTGCTCCCAACTAGTTCCTAGAAAAGCTTATAAAAAATAGCCGGCATGCCATCAAGCCCTGGTGCTTTTAGATCACCAATAGAGTTGAGAGCCTCCCTCACCTCTATTTTGGGGAATTCATGGGTTAGACGGGTATTCATTTCATGCGTAACAGAAGCATGCATATGTGATAACACCACATCGTTGGCAAGACCTACAGAACACATGAACAAACTTTTGTAGTGATTAGTATTAAGGTTTCCTATCTCCTATTCTCCCTCCACTACATCACCTCCATCCTTCTTTAGTTTCTTGATTGTATTCACCCTCTTCCTCTCCCTAGCATGGGCATGGAAAAAAATTGTGTTTCTGTCACCTTTGTGTAGCCAATTCACATGAGCCCTCTTGTCGTGGGAAACGAGCACCTATGGGGCAGGGCCCCTTTTGGTCCGGCAAGGGAGCGGAGAGCGCATGAAGAGCAGATCGAGGTGAAGCACGCGAGGGATTTTACCCAGCTTCGGAGCTCTCCGGAGAGATAAAACTCCTACTGCTGCTTTGTGTTTATATTCTGTTCTTGCTCGAGAGCGTGGATGTGTTGTAGTTTCGAATGAGTCGAACCCCTTCTACGTGCGCATGGGCCTCCTTTTTATAGGTTAAAGGGGTCACTGACAGGTGGCAACGCAGAGAGAGGGGTAAAAAAGTAAAAAGAGGGGTTGGTACAACCGCTATCTACAGTCCCCCCTACCTAACTCTGACGGCAGGGGACAAAGGCATTTAATGCCCGTCCGGTCGCCCAAACAGTGCAAGAAACGACCGTTAGGGGCGCCACCGATCGCCACGATGGCCTTCTTGTCATCTCCACTTGCCACCTCGCACCGCTTGGCTACACAGCTACTCGCCACGTGCACCAGGAACGATCCTGTGGCGACACGTCGTCGGACGCGCTGGAGCGCGGGCGCAGAGTGGTGGCTTCGCCGCGGCAAGAGTCGCCGTCTTGTCGCACCCGCAAGCTTGCCGCTCGCCGGGTCTTGCCGGGACGCGCGGTGCGTCGCGGCGAGTCTCTTGAAATGCCTTGGTTGGCCTTCCCGGCAAGCTCCTCTTGTCGGGGTCTTGTCCTTCTCAGCAAGCTCCTCTTGCCGGGGCTCTGTCTTCTCAGTTAAATACTTTGTTCTTGAATGGCACCAATAGGGTCTACGGAGGATCTTGGCGGACGCTCGGCAAGCCTTGCCGCTGGGTGCTGCAACTGCCCGTGCACAAGTTCGGGATACTAAGGTACCCCTACTTTAGTACACCGATAGGAGCCCCCGGGCTTGGGCCGTACACGGTGCCGAGCGTTGTTGGGTCAGGCCCAAAACAGGGCACGGGCACTCGCGGCCTGGGTCCATACCAAATCTGACTCCGTATCCACCGCGCCCTCCCGTAACGGCACGCGTCAAACGCGGTGTCGTGGGAGAGATCATGGGCAATTCTTTAATCGGGAAAGGCGTAACGTTTGCCTCTCCCCTTTATAAGCAGAGGAAACAGGGGCCGTTCCCCCACCTTCGCCACTTGCGGTTCCTTCCTCAAAAAGCTCCGCCGCTCCCCTCCGCTTCCCAAGCCGAAAGAGAGCTGCGCTCCGCCCTCGCCGCCACCGTCGCCGCCGTCGCCGCCAACCTCCTCCACTGCTTCCGCCATGGCTCCGAAGACCGGGAAGAGCGTGAAGTCGGCCGAGGCGCTGCGGCTGGAGGCGCTGCGCAAGGAGCGAGCACTCCCCCCCCCCCCCCCCCCGAGCTCACCCCGAAGGCGCTGCGGGAGGAGTTCTATCTCTTCTGGTCGACGGAGACGCGGGCGCATCCGCGCACGCAGGTACTCTCCGCCGAAGCTTCTACTTCGAAAAAGTGTCCCAGAGGATACTATTTCTTCCCTCTGTTCTTCTATTGCGGGCTTTGCCCACCTTTCTCCGATTTCTTCTGCGACATTATGAATACCTACGGGTTTCATCTTCTTGACTTCACCCCCAACGCCATTCTGACAATGGCGGTTTTCGCACACCTCTGCGAGAACTTCGTTGGAATCTATCCAAATGTCACCCTTTTTCGCCACTACTTCATGCCCCGGGCCGAGAAGGGGGAGCCCTTAGCTGGCGGGATCGCCTGGGTCTCGAGGATCGGCATGAAGGAAGTTTATCTGGATGGGGAGCTCCACAGCAAGTGGGATGAGTGGAGGGCGGAGTGGTGCTGGATTGTTGACGCAGATCCGCAGCCCTTCACCAGTTTGCGCCAGACTCTAGTAGTGCGCGGCGGCGACTGGAGCGCTCTGGGGGCGGACGATGCCAAGCTGAAGATCGCCACCACCAGGATTCTGCGGCTCAGGCTTGCCGGGCTCACAGTCGGGGCCGTTGGCGCGGACTTTCTTCGTCGCTGCATCGCCCCTCTGCAGGAGAGGGGGAGGCCTGCCTGGCTAGTTGGCGGCCCGGCGGATATCATGAGGCTGCGTCCAGGCCTCAACTTCAACTTCACAGTTCTGGAGCTGGACGCGATGCTCAAGGAATTATTCAAGCATGACGCCAACCATCCGGAGTGGTTCAGGCTGCCGCGGGGTGTCGTGCCGTTGTGCAATAATTCCCAGCTTGATCGCATCCGCGCAATGATGCCGGAGTGCGACTCGCATGGGATTATCGCAATGTGGCAAGAGCCTGCCGACGACGTTGTGCAGAACTTCTTCGACAACTTGGTGGAGGTGGCGAACCATGCCGACGAGCAGAGGCTCCTCACCCGCGACACCACCGACGATGAAATGCGGTACATCGCCACCAGGGCTGAAGAGGCGGCGGCAGCCGCCGCCGCGGGCGAGTTTGGGTTCATGTTGGAGGAGGCAGAGGCGGCCGAGGCGGCAAGCCTTGCCGACTGGGAGGATCTTGGCGGGGAGGTCGTTGGCGAGGGGGAGCCCGAAGCCGAGGCAAGCGAGCCTGCCGGGGGCGCAAGTGGCCAGCCGTCTTCAAGCAGCTTGCCGCAGACGGGGCCCTCAGTGCAGCCCCCAGCTCAACCAAGAAGGCGCCTCCACAAGACTGGAGACACAGCAGGGCGGCGGGCGGGCCAACAGCCGTAGCACCGCGGGACACGCTCTACCGCGACAAGCACCGTTGCCGCGGGAGCGCCTCATGTCGCGCCGGCAACCGGAGCAAGATCTTCTCGAGCCGCTACTCCTGATCCTGCCGCAGCTCCCGCCAAGCGTCCAAGGGAGCCTACTCCTCCACCTCGTCGCGCTGAGAGGGTGCCGGATTTTGACCTCTCCGCGCTGAGCTCCGATGAGGAGGAAGAAGAAGAGGAGGAGTAAGACTTTCTTCTTGTTGTACTTGTGTTTCTTCGATTCTTGCAGTTTCTTGTCTTGTATCTGATCTGCTTCCCTCTGAACCTCGTTCCATTTCAGGACTCTGGCCGAGAGAGCGGCGAAGAGGGCCAAGGTCCCCGTGGTTGTCATCGAGGATGATCCTGCTACAATGGCAGAGGACACGTCTGAGACTACCTTGACGGACCCGGCACCCTCTCCTCGAAGCAGCCCCCAGCGCAGCCCCCAGCGTAAGTATTTGTTCATTTCTTGTTGTGGGGCGCGCATGGGTGCTCTTTTCTTTGCTGATATCTTGATTGTTGACTTGCTTGTGTAGGAGCAGAGCAGGCCCATCAGGAGCAACCAGAAGCCGCTCCAGAGGTGCTGTCTGCTTCAACTACGCCGCCAAGGGGCGATTCTCCCACAAGGGAGCGCTCTCCGGCAAGGGAGCGGTCCCCGGCAAGGGGCAATTCCCCAGCGAGGGACGGGACCAGCGATCCTCCGGTGGTGGAGCCCGTGGTCACGGAGCCCAGCACAGGTAACCCTCCTTGTCGGAAATTTTCCCTTGGGTTTTCTTCTTCTGATCTTCTTCTTTTTTTTGGATATTTGCTTGACTTTTCCTTCCTCTTCATGTCCTTAGATCCCCCTCTCATAGACCCGATGGAGACTGAGGCCACCGGCGAGGAGGACGCACGCGGCAACACTGAAGGTGTCACCGCTGACGAGGAAGAGGCCGACGCTGATGAACCCGCCGACGAAGAAGCCGCCAAGGCTGCTGGCGCAGGAGCCGGCGAGGGGTCCGGCAATCGCACTGACGACCCCGAGGGTGCAGGAGCGCAAGGCGCTACACCGACCGCCGACCCCTCCGCCGCTGATGCAGCGCCGGGCTCCGAGGAGCCCCAGCCAGGCGCCTACTTGAAGGCCGGCGAGGGTGTCTACATCAAGCTTCCCTGGGCGTCGAGCTCCAGGGCGCCGGTCGAAGGAGAGGAGTTTGACGGGGAAGTACTCGCCTCTGCTGGGCTGGCAGTGGTTGACGCGCCAAGCAGCAGCAGCGGCGAGTCCGAGGAGGAGCAGTTGCTCCGGAAGTTGGTGTCACTCTACCGCGCCCGGCAAGCGAAGCTAGAGTCCCGGGAAGCGCTTGATGCGCGGGCAGGAGTTGACATAGAGAAGCATGCGGAGGAGCTCTAGAGCCGCAACCAAGAGGCCCTCCGGTCCATTGCTGAGGAGAGGGCGCAGCTCGTCGAGGCGAAGAAGGCGTTCATCCTTGAAAAGGCTGAAGCCGAAGAGCAGCAGAGGCTCGCCGCCGAGGAGTTGTCCAGGCGGGAAGGTGAGCTAACACAGAAAAAGGTAAACTTGGACAGCCACGAGGAGGATCTCGCTGCTCGGGAACAATCACTTGGCGGGGCGCTCAAGGAAGCGAAGGATGCTGCCGCAGCTGCCGAGGCCGCCAAGAGGGAATTGGAAGCGAAGGTGACGCAGCTGGAGGCTGATATGAAAGGGAAGAATGAGGAGCTTGCCGCACTCCAGCGTGAACGTGAGAAGGATGCCCTTGCCCATGGCGATCTACAAGTTCAACTTGCCGACAAGGTCAAGGAACTGAACGCCGCCAAGGACTCAAGCGCTGATCTGGAGCTGAAGCTGGCCACACTGACAGAGACGCTGGACGGCGCCAAGAAGCGCGAGGATGACTTGAAGAAAGAGATCAAGGGCAACGAGGAGCTGCTGACGAGGGCCGCCGAGACTCAAAACACCTTCAGGGCTACGGTGGAGCTCTGGACGGAGGGCCTCGTCAACATTGCCGCAACCATCGACGAGGAGCTGGTGGAACTGGACTTGGCGGGCTTCGGGTACTCCACTGACGAGAACCTCCAGCCCAGCGCCAAGCTTACTCTTTTCTTCAAGGGTGTGGTGACGGCCTTCCAGCAACTCCGGGAAAGGATCCCAAAGAAGCTGGTGGATGAGTCGCGCGCAATCTGCGCCAAGGTCTTGGAGAAGGTGTTGGTGAAGATACTCTTCCGCAATCCGGGCCTCGACCTCACCCGCGTCCTCAAGAAGCTGCCGGCAGGCGCTGATCTCGAAGAGCTCAAAGCCATTGTCGCACCCATTGTGGACAAGGTGAATGAAGTCAGGAGGATCGACGGCGAGCGCGTGGATTAGGCCACCCTTCTTCTCCCTTCCTTGTCGCTATTATTTAAATTATGAGAACAATTTAGTCAGTGTTGCAACAAGTTACTTTTGTAATATAACTTTATTCTGGGCAATGCTTGCTATGCTATCTCCTTTACTTGATTCCTTTCTTTGTATGTTTTTACCCTACGCTTTTAGGGAACTTGCCGGCGCGGGCACGCTTGCCGCAAGTGCTGAGTGCGGAACATCAGCAGCCTGCTGGCGGTGCCGGCTCCGGTAAGAAACCTTGCCGCAACTAGTTGCAGCACACTCAAGTTGTTGAGCTGACTCGAAACAAAGTAAGGGTGCAACTAGCTACGAGGAGGTTCCTCCGCACACAGGTTTTCCATACAAAACACGGTCGTTCAAGGAAGATAACTTAAAATTTTTAAAAACTGATCATGCTCAAACTTTGGCAACTTAGCTTTTCTATCGTCTGTGTCCCGGCAAGGCTATACTTCTTTGAACGACGCCCGGTCCATAACTTTATCCTCTCCTTTCCCCCCCGTGAACTTGTGGGCGAAGGAATCTTCCTTTTGAGAAAAAAGAAAGAAGAGAAAATAATGATATGGGGACTTAAGGCCCGTTATTGCTTACCGGGGGCAATTGCTGCACAAAGTGTCAGATAAAACATGCAAAAAAGAAAGAATGCATGAAACTTGACAAGATGTGCGGAGCATATAAACTTTATTTATGCATGGGATCTGCGCCCGGCTTTGTACAAAGGGTTACATGCAACAGCGGCAAGGCTTGTACAAAAGGTGGTTGCCGGAACATGGTTCCGGCAACCGCACCTTATGGGTAAAACTTACGAAGATGCTCTATGTTCCAGGAGTTGCTCACCGGAAAGCCATCTTTGGTCTCAAGGCGGACAGCGGCAGGCCTAGTGACTCGTTTCACCCGATAAGGGCCTTCCCACTTCGGCGTCAACTTGTTGGAATTCTTGGCGGATTGAACGCGCCGAAGAACAAGGTCGCCTTCCTCGATTCTTCTGGCATTAACTTTGCGGCTATGGTAGCGACGCAAAGCTTGCTGGTAGCGAGCAGCTCGTACAGCAGCCTGAAGACGATCTTCCTCGAGGAGCAGCGCGTCATCTTGCCGCAGCTGCTCTTGCTCAAGCTCATCATAAGCGAGCACTCGAGGCGATCCGTATACGAGTTCCGTGGGGAGAACTACTTCTGCTCCATAGACTAGAGCAAAAGGTGTCTGGCCAGTGGCTCGATTTGGCGTCGTCCTGATCGACCAAAGAACCACCGGCAGCTCCTCGATCCAATTTCTTCCGCACTTGCGCAGCCTATCGAAAGTTCTGGTCTTGAGCCCGCGCAGCACTTCAGTGTTTGCCCTCTCCGCTTGACCGTTGCTTCTCGGGTGAGCAACAGAAGCGAAGCAGATCTTGGACGTACTGCATGAAGGTGCGGCTCGTGAATTGTGTGCCATTGTCGGTGATGACCCTGTTAGGGACTCCGAAACGGCAAACAATTGACCTGAAGAACTTGACTGCTGACTGTGCTGTCACCTTCCTCACTGCTTCCACTTCAGGCCACTTTGTGAACTTGTCGATTGCAACGTACAAGTACTCAAAGCCCCCGACAGCTCGGGGAAAGGGGCCGAGGATGTCGAGCCCCCAGACCGAAAATGGCCAGGATAAAGGGATTGTTTGGAGAGCTTGAGCTGGTTGATGTATCTGCTTGGAGTGGAACTGGCACGCTTCACACTTGGTTACTTGTGCAGTTGCATCCTGGAGGGTTGTCGACCAGAAGAAACCTTGCCGGAAGGCTTTGCCGGCAAGTGCTCTTGCGCCAATGTGGTGACCACATATGCCTCCATGTATCTCCGCCAACAGCTCCTGTCCATCTTCCCGGGAAATGCACTTCAATTTCACTCCGTTGAATCTTCTTCTGTACAGTATGTCATCGACAAACTGGTACATACTTGATTGCCGGGCTACTCTCTCCGCTTCTTCTTGGTCTTCGGGAAGTTCTCCTGTTTGAAGGAAATGGATGATCTGCCGTGCCCATGCCGAAGCTTGTGGCTCAACGACAAGGACTAAAGGCGCAAATGCTGCTGCCGGAACATCTGCTTCCACGGCAAGAATATGTGATTCAGCCGGAGCGTGATGCTCCCCGGCAAGCGTGTCGGGACACAGCTTGTCAGGAGCGTCTGCTTCAACGAAACAAACCCTAGGGCTTGTCGGAGCAGACTGCTCCTCAGCACTCTTTGTGTTGATCTTGGGGACCTTCTTGACGACGGCTTCGGGGAGCTCTGCCGGAAAGTAGTCGCCAGTAACCAACTTCCTCTTCTTGCTCTGTCCAGTTGATGGTGTTACAGATGGTTGAGTCAGCTTGAGCACAAAAATTCCTGGTTCCACAGGTAACTTGAGTGCGGCGCACTTTGACAGGCCGTCTGCAATGTCGTTCTGAGCTCTTGGAATGTGTTCCATCTGCAGGCCATCAAAATGTTCTTCTAGCTTCCTCACTTCATCAATGTAGCTTCCATCAACGGACTCTGATAATCTTTGTTTACTTGACGGACGACAAGCTGCGAGTCACCTCTGACAATAAGCTTCTTGATCCCAAGGTCCACGGCGATTCTGAGTTCGGCAAGCAAGCCTTCATACTCTGCAGTATTGTTTGTTGCTTGCTCCTTGGGAAAGTGCATCTGGACCACGTACTTGAGGTGCTCTCTGGTGGGTGCGACAAGTAGTACGCCCGCACCGGCGCCTTGCAGCGAGAAGGCACCATCAAAGTACATGATCCATTCTTTGCTTGCTTCCTTGACAGGGATGCTCGTCTCCGGAGTTTCTTCATCAGGTGTTGGCGTCCATTCCGCTATGAATTCTGCCAATGCTCGGCTCTGGATAGTTGAGGTACTCTCAAACTTGAGGCCAAAGCTTGACAATTCCAGTGCCCACTCGACGATCCTGCCTGTTGCTTCTGGATACTGCAATATCCTCTTCAACGGAAAGCGAGTGACAACTGTAATCTCATGTGCTTGAAAGTAATGGCGCAGCTTCCTCGTGGCCATGAGAAGGCCGAAAAGCAACTTCTGCACTCCAGAGTACCTTGATCTAGCCCCCTGCAGAAGGGAACTGACAAAATACACTGGGCGCTGCACCATCTTCTTTTGTTTCTCTTCCTGCGGCTGCACAGATCTATCCTTGTCGGGACCAGAGCTTGTCGGGGAAGCCCCGTGCTTGTCGCTGGACTCGCTTGCCGTGGCCGCTGGCTCATCATCCGCCTCTCTCTCTGCCACTAACGCAGCACTAACCACTTGATTGGTTGCCGCTAGATACAGCAGCAACTTTTCTTGTGGCTTAGGTGCGACAAGTATTGGAGTGGAGGACAGGTATCTCTTCAAGTCCTGCAGCGCAGCCTCCGCTTCCGGAGTCCATTTCATTGGACCTGCCTTTTTCAAAAATTTGAAAAATGGCAGGGCGCACTCAGCAGATAAGAGATGAACCTACTGAGAGCAGCAACGCAGCCGGCAAGCCTTCGTACGTCCTTGACTCGCTTCGGTGCTTCGATCTGCTCAATGGCCTTGATCTTGTCGGGATTGGCTTCAATCCCCCTCTGGGACACAAAGAACCCGAGAAGCTTGCCGGAAGGAACTTCAAACACGCACTTCTCGGGGTTCAACTTGAGATTGATCTTGCGCAGATTTGTGAAGGTTTCGTCCAAATCTTGGATCAACGTTTCTCTGTCCTTGCTCTTGACCACTATGTCATCCATGTAAGCTTCCATATTCCTGTGCAACTGTGGCTCAAAAGCATGACTGACTACTCTTGCAAATGTTGAACCAGCATTCTTTAGTCCGAAAGGCATCCGTACAAAGCAGTACGTGCCACATGGAGTAATGAATGCGGTTTTCTCTTCATCCTCTTCTGCCATGAAGATCTGATGATATCCTGAATATGCATCAAGGAATGAAAGCAGATCACATCCTGCCATGGAGTCGACAATCTGGTCAATGCGCGGCAAGGGAAATGGATCCTTGGGACAAGCTTTATTAACATCAGTGAAGTCAATACAAAGCCTCCACTTCCCGTTCGCCTTGCGCACGACTACTGGATTGGCTAACCACGTTGGATGGATTACTCCTCGGACCAGGCCTGCTGCTTCCAATTTCTTGATCTCTTCAGCAATGAATTCTTGTCGCTCCACTGCTTGCTTCCTAACTCTCTGCTTGACGGGCCGCGCGTGAGGGCAGACGGCAAGGTGGTGCTCAATTACTTTCCTGGGAACACCGGGGATGTCAGATGGTTGCCATGCAAACACATCGACATTCGCCCGCAGGAAAGCAACGAGCGCGCTTTCCTATTTAGGGTCAAGCGTGGCACTGATGGTGAAGGTACCACCAGGGCCGTCCTCCTTGGCGGCCACTTTCTTGGTCTCTGGTGAAGCTGTCTTTGCCTTCTTGCACTTGCCGGTGGAGCTCGATGGTGCATCCTCGATGGTAGCGCAGCACTCCGAAGAGGTGCGCTTGCCGGAGTGAGCATCAGAGCTACTCTTGCCGGACTTGGTCTTCTTCTTCCCCCCGGGAGCTTCAGCGGCAAGTGGTTTGCGTTCTGCTGCGGCTGCTGCTTCCCGGTAGATCTTGTCGGTACAGATAAGGGCATCTTTCTTGTCGCCATGGACAGAAATGACACTTATCGGACCGGGCATCTTGAGCACGTTGTAAGAGTAATGAGAGGCTGCCATGAACTTGGCGAGCGCTGGACGGCCAAGTATCCCATTGTAGGGCAATGGGAAATCAGCAACGTCAAATGTGACTCTCTCTGTCCTAAAGTTCAGCTAGCTGCCAAACGTTACCGGCAGTGTGATCTTCCCCTTCGGCTTGCTCCTTCCCGGGTTGATTCCTTGAAAAGTGCCGGTCTCTTCGAGCTCGCTGTCGGGGATCTGGAGCTTCTTGAGTACCGCTGAGGAGATCAGATTCAGGCCGGCCCCGCCGTCAACCAGCATCTTTGTGACCTTGAGGTTGCGGATAGTTGGTGAAACCAACATCGGCAAGCACCCGACCGCAGTTATGCGATCAGGGTGATCCTCGACATCAAAGATGATGGGCGTGCTGGACCACTTCAGGGGCTTGCGCGACTCAACAGACGGTTCTGCTGCATTTACTTCCCGCACCCACTGTTTGAGTTGGAGGTGTGAGGTATGCAGAGAAGCACCATCGTCGACGCACAAAACCTCCGTCGCCTTCTGAAACTCCTGCTCGTCGGCCTCATCCTCATCCATCTCTTCATCTTCGTCTTCGTCTTCATCCTTGTCGCGGCCGCGGGGAGGCCTGTCTCCTTGCCGCTGCTTGGCCTTGCCGCAGTGTCCTCCTCGGCCGGGACGCTTCTTGCCGGATACTCCGCCACCTTCCTGGGCCTTCTCCTTGTTGCGGCGCTCGTATTCAGCTTTCTGTAGCTCAACAAGCTGCTCAACCTTCTTGCAGGCCTGGAGGTCATGGCCCTTGGTGCGGTGGATCTTGCAGTACTGCTTGCCGGAGCCGTTCTGCTTGTCGGCGGCCACCACAGCCTCGCCGGAGTCACCAGCTTTGGCCTTCTCGGCGCCACCTCCGTTGCCGGACTGCTCGACAACTAGCACATCCTTGGCTTTCCTCTTTCTGTTATTCCGCCTCCGGTTCTTCTTTGCCGGGGCGGCATCCTCACTGTCAGACCCTTCTGCTCCTGCGTTCTCTCTGGAGAGTTTCCTCCCCTCCTCAGCACGTGCACATTTGTCGGCCAGAGCATACAGCTCGCTGACATCTCTGATTTTGCACATCACCATCTCCTCCCTCATCCTGCGGTTACGCACGTTCTGATGGAACGCGCTGATAACCGCGGCAGGGTGGACATCTGGGATGTTGCGCTGCACTTGGCTGAATCTCTGTATATATTTGCGCAGGGGTTCTCCTTCCTTCTGGGCGAGCAGATGAAGATCGCTCTCCTGGCCATGGGGTTTGTGGCCGCCTGTGAAGGCGCCGACAAACTGATGACACAGGTCCACCCACGAAGAGATGGAGTTGTCCGGCAAGTGCATGAGCCAAGATCTGACGTTGGGCTTGAGCACCAGCGGGAAGTAGTTGGCGAGGATCTTCTCGTCGCGCCCCCCGGCAGCCTGCACCGCGATGGTGTAGACGCTGAGGAACTCCGATGGATGTATCCTGCCATCGTACTTCTCGGGTACATCAAGCTTGAAGTTCTTGGTGCTGGGCCACTGGACCTGCCGCAGCTCACGGGTGAACGCAGGGCAACCTACCGCGTACGGCAAGTCGCCTGGTTCCCCTGGCGCATGTATATCAACAGTGGGCCCAGCGCGCTGGTCTGACTGACACCGCGCTTCTCTTCGACCCTCGATGCGAGTACGAGCGTCTTCTTGTCGTCGTTCTTGGAGAACTTGGCGCTGATCGCGACGAGCTCGCGGGTCCGATGATGCGGTGGAGTCTGTGTCGAGGTTAGCCCGGCGAGTTGGCGATCTTGGCCTTCGGGGCGGGGAGTGCATGGTGGTGGCACCCCAGCGGTCTTGTCGGCGTCGGCTTGCGCCTGGGCGTCTTGCCGGGGCTTGTCGCCGTTGGCGAAGCCGATGAGGCTCTGAATGGTGGCCCTCCAGTCGTCGATCTTGTCTGGCGCTAGAGGGTAGTCTAGAAGCAGCTGGGCTCGGGCCAGCGCTTCCTTTGGAGTCTTTGGCGGTGGCGGCGAACGACGCGAGGAGCGAGATATGCTCAGACTTCTAACAGTGTTAGAAGGAGCAACATCTCATCCAGGCGACCGTCCCGCGCTCGTGCCAACATGTTGACGCGCTTGTTGGCCTTGAGCGTCCCGCGATCCACCAGCTCGGCCTTGCTCCAACGCGAGTACGGTGCTAGGAGCACCATGGCGTTGTCGATCCTGCACCTCCTGGGAGGGGTGCGGTGTATGTACAGACGCCGAAGCTTGCGGGGCCTTGTCCTTGGATCTAGTGACAATGTGAGCTCCCACATCGGCGCCTGTTCTTTCGCCAGCGTCTGTCCCACCGCCCGTTTGCTCCGGTGACGGTAGGATCGACGTGGATGGAGCGGCCACCTCCGAAGCCTTCTTCTTCGGTGGCATGTCGATGAAGATGTTGATGTAGCGCGCACGAACGCCGGATCAGGTTCGCACAACCTCGACGCCCCCCTACCTGGCGCGCCAAAGATGTCATGGGAAACGAGCACCTATGGGGCAGGGCCCCTTTTGGTCCGGCAAGGGAGCGGAGAGCGCACGAAGAGCAGATCGAGGCGAAGCACGCGAGGGATTTTACCCAGCTTTGGAGCTCTCCGGAGAGATAAAACTCCTACTGCTGCTTTGTGTTTATATTCTGTTCTTGCTCGAGAGCGTGGATGTGTTGTAGTTTCGAATGAGTCGAACCCCTTCTACGTGCGCATGGGCCTCCTTTTTATAGGTTAAAGGGGTCACCGACAGGTGGCAACACAGAGAGAGGGGTAAAAAAGTAAAAAGAGGGGTTGGTACAACCGCTATCTACAGTCCCCCCCCTACCTAACTCTGACGGCAG
Source organism: Triticum timopheevii (assembly GCA_963921465.1). NCBI lineage: Eukaryota > Viridiplantae > Streptophyta > Magnoliopsida > Poales > Poaceae > Triticum > Triticum timopheevii. The sequence continues at coordinate 165,993,797 of OY997272.1, read as the reverse complement.
GGGACAAAGGCATTTAATGCCCGTCCGGTCGCCCAAACAGTGCAAGAAACGACCGTTAGGGGCGCCACCGATCGCCACGATGGCCTTCTTGTCATCTCCACTTGCCACCTCGCACCGCTTGGCTGCACAGCTACTCGCCACGTGCACCAGGAACGATCCTGTGGCGACACGTCGTCGGACGCGCTGGAGCGTGGGCGCAGAGTGGTGGCTTCGCCGCAGCAAGCGCCTTGCCGCGGTCGCCGTCTTGTCGCACCCGCAATCTTGCCGCTCGCCGGGTCTTGCCGGGACGCGCGGTGCGTCGCGGCGAGTCTCTTGAAATGCCTTGGTTGGCCTTCCCGGCAAGCTCCTCTTGCCGGGGTCTTGTCCTTCTCGGCAAGCTCCTCTTGCCGGGGCTCTGTCTTCTCAGTTAAACACTTTGTTCTTGAATGGCACCAATAGGGTCTACGGAGGATCTTGGCGGACGCCCGGCAAGCCTTGCCACTGGGTGCTGCAACTGCCCGTGCACAAGTTCGGGATACTAAGGTACCCCTACTTTAGTACACCGACACCTCTGCCGCCAATATAAATTGTATTGATCTACCATCCTACTTAACTTGAACCGCAGAAGGTGCTCTCTGTTTATCTGCTGCTGATTTAGACACCCATGCCTGCACATCTCCAACTCCTTTTTCGCCTTCTTCATTCTCCCTTTGAGCTCTCCCAACACCTCTCGGTCCAATCTAGTGAGCTCTCCTCCAACTTTGGTGAGCTCTCCCGAACTAAACATCTCTCCTCCTCAAAAGCTGCATTCCACGCCTCCTCAACTACTTAGCACAATCATCCTCCATCAGCCATCTTGCCTCAAAATGAAGATTCCATCCCCATTGCCTTCACTCCCTTCAGGCCATAAGCCATCCACCAAGACTGTGACCGGGCGGTGGTCGGAGTGGAGAGGATCCCCGTTTATTACTTTGTACAATGGGAAACGCCCTCGCGAATTATTGCAGCAACTGCATGATCCAACATTTCTCTTCTTTAGCCATTGACCTCATGCCAGTTATTTCTCCAAGTATAAGGGTCACCCTCAAATCCTAAGTCCTCCGGGCCACACTCTTCCAAAGTCACCCGGAACGCATCCATACAAGCCTGGGCGCGAGCCGGCCCTCCCTCCTTCTCATTTGCAAAAAGTATCTCATTAAAATCGCCCACGCAAATCCATGGCAGATTCAGTTGTCCTTGCAAAGCCCGTAAGTCACTCCAAGTCTTTCCTTTCTCTACCGCCTTCGACTCCCCATATATATTAGTCATCCACCATTGCATACCTCTCTCATCGTGCACCACCGCATCAATATAGTACTTGTCCTTCTAGTGTAGTCTCACATCCACCCCCCGATGCCAAAAGAGCACAAGCCCGCCCCCGACATCCCTCTGGATTTTTAACCACCATGTTAGGCATGCCCATTTTCCATATCAAATGCTCCATCTCCCTCTCATAGCTTTTGGTTTCAGAGAGAAAGAGCACGTTGGGAACTTCAGCCATCTGTAGCTCCAGAAGGCTATGAACTGCCGTGGGGTTTCCCAAGCCCCCGGCAGTTCCTAGCTATCATTTTCATTGACCCACGCGGAGCTGTTCCAGCAGCCCTGCTTCATTTTGGTCTGAACATTCTCCTGGTCTCCCTTAATCTTCTTCAGAACTTCCCTCTCCTCATCATCTGTATCCACCTCCATGCCATGCCTTTTCTCTCCCACAACATATCAAGACCCTCCTGGCTCCCCTTACCCTCCTCCCTCTTCTTTCTCTTAAACTTCTTTGCTTCCTTTCCACTCAGATTTTCCTTTGGTAGGAACTTCTCCACCCCCCGTCACTATTATTTGCCGCCTGAAACTCCCCCAAGACCACATCCCGCCTAGCTCCTCCCTTATCCCTCATTATTGTGTCCACTGTAGCGTTGGACAATGTCGGCGTCCTCCCCCCACCTCCAGAACTGGGACTGATAACCCACCAGTATAGGGGATTATTTGTAGCCTTCTTCGATAAATAAGAGTGTCGAACCCAATGAGGAGCTAAAGGTAGAACAAATATTCCCTCAAGTTCTATCGACCACTGATACAACTCTACGCACACTTGACGTTTGCTTTACCTAAAACAAGTATGAAACTAATTTGCAAGAATAAAACTACGAGTACTTTGCGAGAATAAAACTACGAATAAATTGCAAGGTAGTAAAAGTGGATAGCTTTTGTCAACAAGAAAGTCATTTGTCCCTAGGCAATCGATAACAAATACCAGTAATCATTCTTGCAATTTTATATGAGCGAGAGGCATGAGCTAACATACTTTCTCCACTTGGATCATATGCACTTATGATTGGAACTCTAGCAAGCATCCGCAACTACTAAAGATCATTAAGGTGGTGAAACCCAACCATAGCATTAAGTATCAAGTCCTCTTTACTCCCATACATCATACCGCACTTACTCGGGTAAAGCTTCTGTCACTCTCGCAACCCACCATAAGCAAACCATGAACATATTGCAACACCCTACAGAGGGGGCCCCTCACGTTTGCCCGAGAATGGAGGGAACCATAGGACAACACCAAAAATAAAACATACAGTCATACCAACCAAGATCATGATTAACCCATAGGACAAAACGGATCTACTCAAACATCATAGGATAACCATAGATCATTGGGAAATAATATATGGAGTTGAGCACCATGTTTAAGTAGAGATTACAACAAGAGAAGAGGTGTTACACTGCTACATAGAGGGGGAGAGAGTTGGTGTTGACGGTAGCAAGATTGTTGATGAAGATCGCCGTCACAATCCTAGCCCCGGCGGCACTCCGGCGCCACCAGGAGAGAGGGGGAGAGCCACCCTCCTTCTTCTTCTTCCTCGGCCTCCCTCTAGATGGGAGGAGGGTTCCCCCTTTGGTCCATGGCCTCCATGGCGGCAGAGGGGTGGGAGCCCCTCCGAGATTGGATCTCCCTCTTTGTTCTCTTCTGTTTCGCGCCCCCTGATCTGGCCGAAAACCGTTTCTTATATTCCCGGAGATCCGTAACTCCAATTGCACTGATCTTTTTACACGATTTTTTTCCTGATATAAGCTTCCTTGCGCCTGAAGTAGAGATCCAACCGACGTTCGAGGAGAGCAGCACCCACCACCACGCGCCAGGGGCCTAGGGCGTGCCCTGGTGTATCGTGGTCTGTGTGGGCCTCCTTTTGCGGTGATTCCAACTCCTAAAATTCACAAATATTCCAAAATAATTCTCCATTGAGTTGCATCACGTTTGGACTTCGTTTGATATGGATTTTCTGCGATACAAAAACATGCAACAAACATGAACTGGCAGTGGGCACTGGATAAGTAAGTTAGTCCAAATAAATCATATAAAAAGTTGCCAAAAGTATGTAAAAGTTGAATAATATTGGCGTGAAAGAATAAATATACGATGGAGACATATTAGCATCCCTAAGCTTAATTCCTTCTCGTCCTCGAGTAGGTAAATGATAAAAAAGATAATTTTTGATGTGGAATGCTACCTAACATAAACTTGATCATATATCTAGTCATGGCATGAATATTTTTTTGAGAAGTTATACAGTGGGAGAGGCTCCCACTGTGTTTGTATTACTCAAAAAGTATGGTACACTGTACAGACCATATTTACAAGCAGCTCATCCTCCACTTTGGGAGAGAGTGTGATCTAACCAAATCCTAGACTAACTAGTGGGGTTGAAGGTTGTTTACAAAGGAGAGAATAAAGTCTCTCAAGTGAACTTTGGTTCTGTATTGAAGTAGGGTGAAGTCTTTTTTGAACCTATCAAGCCAGCTATGATATGTTGGAGGGATGCCTCTAAAGTGTTTGTTATTCCTTTCTTTCCATATGCTCCAAGCTGCTTGTAAGAAGATTTCCATGAACATGGGTTTATTCCAATCATTAGAGGCTTTACTTATACATTGCAGTCTGGATCCAGTTGCTTCCCACAAGATCCCAATTTTGGACCAGCAATATTTGCTGAAGGGGCAATGGAAGATCATGTGCTCCACGTCCTCTTCAACTTGTTGATTACATAAGAGGCAGCTGAGGTCTTCTCTGATGTTGTAGTGCTTTCTCTTGAGCATATTATGAGTATTTAGTCGATCAGAGAGGAGCAGCCATCCAAACATCTTGATTTTTAGCGTGACTTTGGACTTCCAGAGCCAGTTGTAGGATTGGTGGGCCTTCACATCCCGAAAGTAGAATTTGTAGTACCTATTTGCTTTGAAGTCCTTCGAGCCCCAACAATATTCCCATGTGTCATGCGTGTATGGAGTTTCCTGATTACCAACGTGTAGCACTTTTTGTTGTAGGTCACGGACTTCATCATGTGCTTGCACTGAAAGGGGAAGGTGAAACATTTCATGCAGGGAGGTGGATCCCAAGAAATCCTTGACAGAGATGTCCTCATTCAATGCAAAAGAGAAGGCCCGCGGGTGTGATTCTTCCAGCACAGATTCCAACCATAGATCTTTCCACATAAGGACCGTGTCTCCAACATATACAATTGCCTTGGATATACCTCTATAAACTGGTGTGAGTTTGAACACGTCCTTCCACCAGAACGACCCGCATGGATCCGACGCATGTGGGATTTTGTGTGTGTAGTATGTTGTCCATATCAGCTCTACCCAAGGCAGGTCGTGGTGGTTGTAAAATTTGTGCAGATATTTGAGGAGGAGGGCCTCGCTTTGGATATGGCGATTGATGATACCGAGGCCAGCACTTTGTTTTGGTCGGCAAGCATGTCCCAAGCCGCAAGTGAGTTGCATTTATCTCCTTGCTCCATTTTTTTGTCAAAAGGCACTTTCTTCTGAGTTTGTCAAGCAGCTCTAGAATCTTCGGTGGGAATTTGAGGGTACAGAGAGCAAATATGGTGAGTGAAGTGATCATTGTGTTGAGGAGCGATAACTTTGCACCTTATGACATTAGAGCAAGAGTTGGTCATTCTTCTTTCCATGGAGCAGACTAGAGGCATCAGATCTTGGACTGTAGGCTTGGTTATTCTGAGAGGCAATCCCAAGTAAGTGAAGGGCATAGATCCTACCTTGCAGCCAAAAATAGAGGCGATGTCGTTGTAGCAATCAGGTTCACAGTTGATCGGGATTAATGTGGACTCATGAAAATTTATCTTTAAACCAATTGAAGCAGCATAATCAGAAATAATGCCCTTGATTGTCGTAGCTTGTTCAACGGAAGCTGGAAGTAGAATTATCGTCTCGTCGGCATATTGGATCACCGGATAATCATTCTGGTTTGGTCTCTAGAACGGTAGCTGAATTTGGCCTTGTCGGAATGCGTCATTAATAGCAGCCTGAAGAAGGTCAGTAGCCAGGACGAAGATGAGTGGTGATAGGGGTCACCTTGACGAACACCACACTTGCATAGAAATTGTCGGCCTGGAACACTATTAAGGAGGACTGAAGATTTTCCCGAGGAGAATATGCATTTGATCCAATCTAGCCATTTGGCGTCAAACCCCATGTGCTCCATAATTTTAATCATGGCATCATGTTCAATCGTATTGAAAGCTTTGGCAAAATCTAGTTTGAGCAAGACAATTTTTTGTTTTGAAGCTTGACATTGATGTATGTACTTGAATGCCCAAGCCAGACAATCTTGTATGGATCTACCCTTGATGAATCCGTACTGATTCAAAGCAATAGTCTAAAATTTGACATAAAGACATGAATACTCAGGCATCCCAAAAACAATCATGTCTTTCAAAATACCAATGCTAAAGAAAGCTATCCCTACAAAATCATATAGTCTTGTCATGCTCTTTCTTCTTAACACAAAGTATAAATCATGCACAAACCCGATGACAAGCCGAGCAATTGGTTCATACTTTTGAACGCGCTTTAGCTTTTTCAACCATCATGCAATACATGAGCGCAAGCCATGGATATAGCACTATGGGTGGAATAGAGTATGATGATAGGGGTAAATATAAAGAAGACAAAAAGGTAAGAAAGTCTCACATCGACGCAGCTAACCAACGGGCTATGGAGATGCCCATCAATCGATATCAATGCGAGGAGTAGGGATTGCCATGTAACGAATGCACTAAGAACTATAAGTGTATGAAAGCTCCATGTGAAAACTAAGTGGGTGTGCATCTAATCCTATAATGAAATATTCCCACTAGTATATGAAAGTGACAATATATGAGACTCTCCATCTGAAAAACACGGTGCTAATTTAAAGCACAGGTGTGGTAAACGATACTAACAATACCCCTTCTCTCTTTGTTTATTTTTTCTTTCTTTTTCCTTTTTTCCTTTTTATCTTTTTTTCCTTCTCTCATTGTCTGGAGTCACATCCCGACTTGTGTGGGAGTAATAGTCTCCATCATTCTTTCCTCACTAGGGCACTGCTCTAATAATGATGATCATCACACTTCTATTTACTTATAACTCAAAAGAAATAAAAATTACAACTCGGTACCTATAACAAAATATGACTCTATATGAATGCCTCTAACAAATGATCTAGCGTAACATGTATGAAAAATGATGAACGGTGGCTGAGCCACAACTACTATGTTAGCTATATGATCATGCAAAGCAATATGACAATGAATGCTCAAGTCATCAAAAAGAAGCGGTGGAAGTTGCATGGCAATATATCTTGGAATGGCCATGGAAAAGCCATAATAGGTAGGTATGGTGGCTATTTTGAGGAAGATATAATAAGGCTTATGTGTGATAGAGAATATCATATCACGGGGTTTGGATGCACCGGTGAAGTTTGCACCGACTCTCGAGGTGAGAAAGGGAAATGCACGGTACCGTAGAGGCTAGCAAATTGCGGAAAGGTAAGAGTGCGTATAATCCATGGACTCACATTAGTCATAAAGAACTCATATACTTATTGCAAAAGTTTATTAGCCCTTGAAGCAAAGTACTACTATGCATGCCCCTAGGGGTATAGATTGGTAGGAAAAGACCATCGCTCGTCCCCGACCGCCACTCATAAGGAAGACAATCAAGGATAAATTCTGCTCCAACATTCATAGCAAAACGAGAGACTATACGTGCATGCTTGAGGAATCACAAACCTTAACACCAATATTCTTACTAACCACAACCATTTACTAGTACCTCCCACATATTCCATCTCTATATCACGAAACTATTGCAAGGAATCAAACATATCATATTTAGTGATCCATAAGTTTTATATAGGATTTTATGACTAACCATGCAATTGACCGATTCCCGTTGGCTCTATAAATGGATATAAGTGAAGCAAGAGAGTTTAATTATTTCTACAAAAGATCATGCTCTAACAAATATAAGTGAAGCATAAGAGCATTCTACGAACATCGGTTTTCTGTGTGAAGAGAAACAGGCAATCCAAACTTCAAATGATATAAAAGAAGCACATGAAGCATTCTATAAAGCCATACTTAAAAGATATAAGTGAAGTGCAATGAGCATTCTATAAATCAACCATGGACTATCTCATACCAGCATGGTGCATAAAATAAAATTGAAAACTAAATGCAAAAGACGCTCCAAGATTTGCACATATCACATGAGCGAAACGAATCCGAAAACATACCTATACTTGTTGAAGAAAGATGGGATGCCTTCCGGGGCATCCCCAAGCTTATACACTTGAGTCTCCTTGAATATTTACTTGGGGTGCCTTGGGCATCCCCAAGCTTGAGCTCTTGCCTCTCCTCCTTCTCCTCATATCGAGACCTCCTCGATCTTCGAACACTTCATCCACACAAAACTTAAATGAACTTTTAGTGGCGGTGTTAGTGAAAATGGCAATGAAATCCCATCATGTACTGCTGCAACATTATTGTATAATTATAAACAAACATTACCCACTTTATGCTATCACAATTCTATGGCCCCAAGTCGAGGATGCTTCAACAAGAATTCAAACATACGCAAATAATGAAGCTATAACAGCAATATGTGAAAACAGGACAGTCTGTAAAGATTTGAACATCCACCATACTTCTGTAACTCTAAAAATGCTGAAAAAATAGGAAAACGTAAACATTTTGTATAGAAAGACAGTTCAAAAAGTTTCAGAACCGTTTGACGTTCCAGTAAAAAAATGTAAAATCGCACTACAGCCAAAGTTTCTATTTTGCACCGCACAAACCAACAAGCAATCTACTCATCCTAAAGGAAAATCTTGGCACATTATTTTTATAATACAGTGTAATTTTACAAGGGGATAATTATTTTTGTTGAAAAGTTTCTGTAATTCAAGATTCACAAAGTTTCCATGGGCATGAACAAAGTTCAAGGCATGCTCCTGCTTCCACGGTGCTCGTCCTTCTCACTTTCACTTTTCTTTTTGTGAAGTTTTAAGTTCCCCTCTATATTTTTTTTGTTTTTAAACTTTATAAATCACTCAACAGAAATAAATGACTCTCTAAAACTTCTGGGCTGTCTCCTTGGCGGCGCTTTCTTTAAAGCCATTTAGCTAGGCATAAAGTGCTCAAGTAATGGATCCACCCGGATCCCAATGTATATCAAAGCCAATTTGAATTAACAATGATTTGGCATTTAGTAGTGAGCACAAAGCAACATATATCAAGCAATGACGAAGTCTAACTCTCTTCCTATGCATCGGCATGTCATACAAGAACAATTCATGCACATCATGTAAAGGCCAATACATAGCATAAACAATTTCTTGCAATTTTTTAGTGTTGGAAAAATAGAGAGGCAGAGATGTGGTTCCTCTCTCATTATAATTGCAAGTAGGAGAAGAAAGCACATGCATATCATATTCATCAAAATTATCGCGTGCAACGGTAAAAGGCAACCCATCAATATAATCCTTAATAAGAATGAACTTCTCCAATGTAGTGTAGTTTGGAGAATTCAAAAAGATAATAGGACTATCATGTGTGGGTGCAATAGCAACAATTTCATGTTTAACATAAGGAACAATAGCAAGTTCATATCCAATAGCATAATTCATGTTGGCATCTTGGCCACAAGCATAGCAAGCATCCATTTCATCAAAAAGGGATATTTCAAAAGAATCAACGGGATCATAGCAATTACCATAGCATTCATCCTTATGTAAGAACGAAGGGACATTAAACAATGTATGAGTTGAAGAGTTACTCTCATTAGAAGGTGGGCACGAGTAGCCGCTCTTCCTCCTTTTGTTCTTTGCCCTCCTCATCATCTTTTTTATCCAATGAGCTCACAGTTTCATCAATTCCTTCTTCCATAGACTCCTGCAAAATATTAGTCTCCTCTTGGACAGCGGAGATTTTCTCAGTAAATACATCAATATCGGAATTGTATTTATAATTATCATAGCAATGTTTAAGGATAGCAAAATTTTCAGGTCTACAAACTGAATCATCAAAATCTTCAAACTTTTCAAACAAAGATTCAATTTCATAAGCACCCTTTGTCGGTGTCGAAACCGGCAGATCTTGGGTAGGGGGTCCCGAACTATGCGTCTGAGGATCGAAGGTAACAAGGAGGCAAGGGACACGATGTTTACCTAAGTTTGGGCCCTCTTAATGGAGGTAATACCCTACTTCCTGCTTGATTGAGTTTGATAAGTATAGGGGTTACAAGAGTTGATCTACCTTGAGATCGTAATGGCTAAACCCTAGATGTCTAGCCTGTATAACTGTGATTGACCCTAAGGTCTAAACCCTCCGGCTTATATAGGCACCGAAGGGAACTAGGGTTGTACAAAGTCGGTTTATAGAGGAAGGAAACTATACATCTGGATGCCAAGCTTGCCGTCCATGCAAAGGAGAGTCAAGGCCTTGTGTTCTCGTATCTTTATGGCCCGTTAATCCGGCCCATGTCACATTGGCCGACTCTCCGAGGACCCCATAATACAGGACTCCCTCAGTAGCCCCCGAACTTGCCTTCAATGACGTTGTTGTATCCGGCTTCATGTCTTCGGCTTTGCAAGGCGAGTTCCCCATTGTACTCTATACAGTTCGACTTTTACATTATTGCACTCTTCAGCTTATGCACTGCCATCGCCTCGGCTTCCATGCGTCAGACGAATGCGAAGGGTCCAGGTAGGGCAGACGCTTATTTAGAGAGATCGAATCTCAGATTCCATTCTTCACCAGAGAAAAATCCTTAGAGCTTGCCACAAGAAACCAACCAAAGATGGCCAACGCTCCTTGTTCTTCCCCGCATCCCCAAAGCCCTCAAGAAGGCAACCGGGAGAGCTGCTTGGTGCCCCACGCCTAATTAACCAAGCTTAAGGCGCAGGGATACCTCCCTCCATCGGATCTAGTGTTCGTTCGAGCGGGATTAACTATCTTCAATGGCGAAGCCCTGGCGGAGAAATTCCCCAATCCCAATAAAGGGGAGCGGGTGTGCTTTGTTTCCTTCTTACTGAGGGGCGTGGGATTTCCAATCCACCCTTTCCCCAGAGGTATTCTGGAGTATTACGGTCTCCAACTGCACAACCTCACGTCGGGCTCCATTCTACACATCGCAGGTTTTGTTGCTCTTTGCGAGTTGTTTCTAGGCTGCGAGGCCCATTTCGATTTATGGAGGAAATATTTCTCCATCGTCCCTCGCTCCCAGAAGGGATCCATTTTCAAGGTGGGCGGTGCCGATGGCGTATAGGCGGAACAGGATACCTGTCCGGCACTCCGAAGAAGGCATCCGAAGAGTGGCCCTCGGAGTGGTTATACATTGAAGACGTTGTCCTTACGGACCCAATCCGGCAAGGTCTTCCCAAATTTTCCTCCGCTCCTTTAAGAAGTGCGCCAGCTGGCGTCCTCGAAGCTATGAAGAAGAAGACAGTGCGGAGGTTAAGAGGCTAGTGAACAAGATCAGAATACTTGCCCACTCTGGGCTAACTATAGTAGAGGTAATGGCTATTTCAATAACGCGATGCGTTCAGCCGCTTCAATCCAGGGGGCTTCCCATGTGGCATTACAACAGGGAGGACGGCGCCTCTCATTGTGGGCGCAAGGGTCCGGCTAACTTTGCCGCGCTGGCCGCCACCTTGGCTGACCTTTTCAAAGCAGAAAAAGAAGATTTCACTCGCCTGAAGTGTCGAGAAGGTTTATCCATGTATACCCCCACTGACTGGGTGAGTCTTCGATTTTAATTGATCTTTTTCCCTTAACTATGCTTTTTAATCGAACTTAATTCGACTACCTTTAACAGGAATGGAGAAAGGTTGTCGCGGGGATCTACAGCCCCGCTCTGCAGTCGGAGGACCATAATCGAGACCTTGATCCTGGATACGAAGAGGATCCGGACATATTTGTGAATTTTCAGGATGGAGTCTTTTATCAGACGAGCTATGATGGCACGGAAGTGGCCATTATAGCCGACTACCCGGCCTTCTTCCTTCCTCTCATGTAAGTACCCACGAGACATCTCCACAAAAAGAGTTTTCCCACCGTGACTCACCCACCGCACTTCATCATGCTCCCAAGGGGCGATGCTCGCACCAGCATGCCATAGCAAAGGCGTCCTCTAAGAAGACGATGCTTGCACAAGGCGCATCTCTGAAAAGAAAGGTGAAAAATGATACAGTTGGGCCCTCTTCTGCGTCGAAGAGGTATAAACCTTTAGCACACACTCAGTGGATGGATTAGACGGTGACGTTCCCTGCTGCGCCATATTGTAGGAGGAGTGTACGTCGGACTGCATCCGGAGACCTGGCCGGCCATGCACAGACTGACCCAGCCCCGGACCCTACCGCAAGGACTAGAGGGGATGCAGGAGCAATGCCGGATTGTCATCTCCCAGAGGATTCGGATAATGTATCCGTCACAAACTCCGAAGTGGAGAGTGCGATGGGTCACCGGCGGCGGAGAGCGGCTATGTGTGACCCACATTTTACCGAAGAGGCTTTTAATGCTCTCAGCTCAGCGGATGCTTATATCCGAGCTGCCCGTGATGGAGTTGCTGGAGCCACTCACCAGCTTTCAAAGGATATGCGGGTAAGATATTTTTTTGCGCAGATTCAATGATCATATGCCAGTAGCCCCCGAGTCTTGAAGCAGTTGGCCCAACTGATTTAAGAGTCGTTACATTGTTAGGTACTCATGGAGAGGAGTAACACGTTATCAAAGGAGCTAGAAGAATGCCAAACTAAGCTGTCTGCTGCCACCACCGAACTAGAAAATTTGAAGAAATCCAATAAGGCACCTGATGGTAAGTATAGCAGCAGCTCGGAAATAAGGCTCTGTGAATACAACGAGGTTGCTTAATTATGCTTTTGTCTCGTTGGTAGGCTCGACAGATCACCTGGAGGAGAGGCTAAGGGATGCTCAAGCGGATAAGCAACATGCCGAAGGGCAAGAAGCCGCTGGTCAACGTGTATTGGCACGGACCATTACTGATAAGAACAAACTACAGGATGCAAATATCAAGCAGGCCGAAGAACTGAAGGATTTAAGAGCCCAATTATCGGATGGTTTGAAGGAGAACAAGAAGTTGAAAGGCAGCATATTCAGTATGTTCTTTAACCTATCTGTCAAATGGTCTCCTGTTTGAAAGTTTTACAAGTTTGCTTCTGTAGGTGTGCTAACCGGATGTCCCGGAGGAGAAGTGTCTGAATTCCAAGGCGAATTGCTACAAGAGCTTTCCAAAGTGCACGAGTGAGCTCGGAAAGCTATGAGGAACATGGCTAAGTCTTTATGGCCATCTGATTCCCCTCCCAAAAGTATGGATGGGCTTACGAATTTATTCAAGGGAGCTCGTCGCCGTTTGGAGCTATGGAAGATATCAGCATGTCGGGAAGGCGCCCGAGAAGCCTGGGACATGGTGAAAACACAGTATACCAAGCTTGATCCGAATCGTATGTCCCGAGTCGGACCTCGGGGACCAGATGGAGAAGAAATTCCTGTTAGCTTAGTGTACGACCAAGTGAAAACAGCCGCTAAGTTTTCTCAATAGGATTGTAAACTAGACACCCTACTAGAGGGTCTAGAGGAAGAAAAAGTTTTTGAGTCCATGTAGTAGTGTACTTTATCAACAAACTTATCTCCAGCCGAATTGTAAAATGATTGTCATGGCAGACTTTCTGCTTCGACCTCCAGAACCCAAGGTTTGGAATGTTTCTGGATATATATACCATTGGTAAACACCAAGGCATGTTCGGAAACTAGGTAGTCCGGTCATAGTTGCTTGAATAGACAATTTGTATTTGGGGAGTTATGTTATATTACATTTGGTCGTAAGAAACATCTTCTAGAGAGAATAGTTTCGTTAAGGGTTCCTTTCCCTAGGCCAGCATGCGTTTTTGTGCATACATAAACTGTGATGCGAGAAATCATAGTACACTTTATAATTTGGGGGTGTATATTGCAACGTGGGCAGTTCATCTCTTGTCCGCCAACCGATTACTCCCTTAAGAACGCTAGCTTTCGGCTTCACCCTTCTGAGGTACACGTTCGGATAACCTGGCTGTAACAATCGCAGAGGTGCTCCCTTTATGCCCTAGGCGAACAAGCGGGAACATAGGGCATAAGCATAGGAGCTAGGCAACCCAGCTTGGCAAAAACTTAAGTCATAAAGTTGCATATAATGGCGAAGACAGGACACATATGAGTAGACAACACATATACGGTGAGCTTGACGCTCCAAAATAATAATCATAATAGGCTTCTGTGAAAAGAAGCCCCCAGGTATCATGGGGTATGTACATTTAATGATGTATATCCCTCGAGTGTGTGGTTTATCCAAACACTGGTAGTAATCGTACAAAAAATGAAAAAGAGAGAAAAAAGGGGTGAGAGGGAGAGAAGAAAAGACGAAAGAAGTTATGCGTAAAATCTTCGGAGCCGAGCGGCATTCCATGGGTTTGATTCCAAATGATTATCCAAAGCGTTGTGAAGGCGGTAGGCTCCTCAAGTGAGAACTTCATCTATGATGAAGGGACCCTCCCATTTGGGCTTCAGCTTGTCCTTTTTCTTCTCTGGTAGGCGTAGGACAAGTTCACCGACATTATAAGTCTTTGCCCGTACTTCCCTGCTTTGATATCGCCGAGCTTGTTGTTAGTAAAATGTGGAACAGGCCTTCGCGACATTGTGCTCCTCCTCCAAACCATCCAGATCATCCTGCCGATCGAGCTTGGCCTCTCTCTCTTCATACATGCACACTTGAGGCGAGTCATGAATAATGTCGCAAGGCAATACTGCCTCGGAGCCGTACACCATGAAAAAAGGGTGTGTATCTGGTCGTGCGATTGGGCATGGTGCGCAGCCCCCAGAGTACGGAATCGAGTTCTTCAACCTAGTGCTTGTCTGATTCACGCAGGGATCGCACTAGTCTGGGTTTGATGCCGCTCATTATCAAGCCGTTAGCCCGTTCGACATGACCGTTTGTTTGAGGGTGATATACAGAGGCATAATCGAGATTGATGCCCAAATTAGTGCACCATATTTTCACCTCGTCGGCCTTAAAGTTAGAACCGTTGTCAGTAATAATACTGTGCGGGACACCATAACGGTGTACCACACCAGATATGAAGTCTATACCTGGTCCAGCTTCGACCGTTTTGACTGGTTTGGCTTCTATCCACTTAGTGAACTTGTCGACCATGACCAGTAAATATTTCTTCTTATGGCATCCCCCTTTAAGGGGTCCGACCATGTCAAGCCCCCAGATCGCAAAGGGCCACGTAATGGGGATTGTTCGTAAGGCAGTGGGCGGCATATGGCTTTAATTTGCAAAAAGCTGGCATCCAACACATTGCTGTACGAGGTCTTGTGCATCTACTCGGGCCATGGGCCAAAATAAACCCGTACGGAAGGCCTTCCTTACGAGGGCCCAAGCTGCGGCATGATTGCCACCAAGACCGGCGTGTATTTCTGTTGGGGAACGCAGTAATTTCAAAAAAATTCCTACGATCATGCAAGATCTATCTAGGTGATGCATAGCAACGGGGGGAGAGTGTGTCCACGTACCCTCATAGACCGAAAGTGGAAGAGTTATGTAACACGGTTGATGTAGTCGAACGTCTTCGCGATCCAACTGATCAAGTACCGAATGCACGACACCTCCGTGATCTGCACACGTTCAACTCGGTGACGTCCCTTGAACTCTAGATCCAGATGAGGCCGAGGGAGAGTTCTGTCAGCACGATGGCGTGGTGACGGTGATGATGAAGCTACTGGTGCAGGGCTTCGCCTAAGCACTACGACGATATGACCGAGGTGGAAACCTATGGAGGGGGGCATCGCACACGGCTAAAAGATCAACTTGATCAACTTGTGTGTCTATGGGGTGCCCCCTCCCCCGTATATAAAGGAGGGAGGAGGAGCAGGCCAGACAGGGGAGGAGGTGCGCCAAGAGGGGGCAATCCTACTCCAAGTAGGTTTCGCCCACCCCCCTTTCCTATTCCAACAAGGAGAAGGGGGAAGGAGGAGGAGGAGAGAAGGAAGGAGGGGGGCGCCGCCCCCTCCCCTTGTCCAATTCGGACTAGGGCAAGAGGGCCGCATGCCACCTCCCGGCCGACCCTCTCTCTTCTCCACTAAGGCCCATGAGGCCCAATAGCTTCCCCGGGGGCTTCCGATAACTCCCGGTACTCCGGTTTTATCTGAAACTTCTCCAGAACACTTCCGGTGTCTGAACATAGCCATCCAATATATCAATCTTTATGTCTCGACCATTTAGAGACTCCTCGTCATGTCTGTGATCGTATTCGGGACTCCTAACAACCTTCGGTACATCATATCACATAAACTCATAATACCAATCGTCATCAAACATTAAGCGTGCGGACCCTACGGGTTCGAGAACTATGTAGACATGACCGAGACACGTCTCCAGTCAATAACCAATAGCGGAACCTGTATGCTCATATTGGTTCCTATATATTATACGAAGATCTTTATCGGTCAAACCGCATAACAACATACGTTGTTCCCTTTGTCATCAGTATGTTACTTGCCCGAGATTCGATCGTCGGTATCATCATATCTAGTTACCGGCAAGTCTCTTTACTCGTTCCATAATACTTCATCCTACAACTAACTCATTAGATACAATGCTTGCAAGGCTTATAGTGATGAGTATTACCGAGAGGGCCCAGAGATACCTCTCCGAAACACGGAGTGACAAATCCTAATCTCGATATATGCCAACCCAACAAACACCTTCGGAGACACCTGTAGAGCACCTTTATAATCACCATTTTACGTTGTGACGTTTGGTAGAACATAAAGTGTTCATCCGGTATTCGGGAGTTGCATAATCTCATAGTTTGAGGAACTTGTATAAGTCATGAAGAAAGCAGTAGCAATGAAACAACACGATCATAATGCTAAGCTAACGGATGGGTCATGTCCATCACATCATTCTCCTAATGATGTGATCCCGTTCATCAAATGACAACACATGTCGATGGTTAGGAAACATAACCATCTTCGATTAACGAGCTAGTCAAGTAGAGGCATACTAGGGACTATAAGTTTTGTCTATGTATTCACACATGTACTAAGTTTCTTGTTAATACAATTCTAGCATGAATAATAAACATTTATCATGAATTAAGGAAATAAATAATAACTTTATTATTGCCTCTAGGGAATATTTCCTTCAGTCTCCCACTTGCACTAGAGTCAATAATCTAGATTACATAGTAATGATTCTAACACCCATGGAGCTTTGGTGTTGATCATGTTTTGCTCGTGGAAGAGGCTTAGTCAACCGGTGTGCAACATTCAGATCCGTATGTATCTTGCAAACTCTATGTCCCCTTCCGACACTTGATGACAGATGGAATTGAAGCGTCTCTTGATGTGCTTGGTTCTCTTGTGAAATCTGGATTCCTTTGCCAAGGCAATTGCACTAGTATTGTCACAAAAGATTTTCATTGGACCCGATGCACTAGGTATGACACCTAGATCGGATATGAACTCCTTCATCCAAACTCCTTCATTTGCTGCTTCCGATGCAGCAATGTACTCCGCTTCACACGTAGATCCCGCCATGACGCTCTACTTGGAACTGCACCAACTGACAGCTCCTCCATTGAATAAAGATACGTATCTAGTTTGCGACTTAGAGTCATCCGGATCAGTGTCAAGGCTTGCATCGACGTAACCGTTTACGACGAGCTCCTTTTTGCCTCCATAAACGAGAAACATATCCTTAGTTCTATTCAGGTATTTCAGGATGTTCTTGACCACTGTCCAGTGCTCCACTCCGAGATTACTTTGGTACCTCCCTGGTATGCTTATAGCAAGACATACATCTGGTCTGGTACACAACATTACATACATGATAGAACCTATGGTTGAAGCATAGGGAATGACTTCCATTTTCTCTCTATCTTCTGCAGTGGTCGGGCATTGAGTCTAACTCAACTTCACACCTTGTAACACAGGCAAGAACCCTTTCTTTGACTGGTCCATTTTGAACTTCTTCAAAACTTTATCAAGGTATGTGCTTTGTGAAAGTCCAATTAAGCGTCTTGATCTATCTCTATAGATCTTGATGCCCAATATGTAAGCAGCTTCACCGAGGTCTTTCATGGAAAAACTCTTATTCAGGTATCCCTTTATGCTATCCAGTATATCATTTCCAATCAATAATATGTCATCCACATAATATCAGAAATGCTATAGAGCTCCCACTCACTTTCTTGTAAATACAGGCTTCTCCAAAAGTCTGTATAAAACCATATGCTTTGATCACACTATCAAAGCGTTTATTCCAACTCTGAGAGGCTTGCACCAGTCCATAAATGGATCACTGGAGCTTGCACACTTTGTTAGCACCCTTTGGATCGACAAAACCTTCTGGTTTCATCATATACAACTCTTCTTCCAGAAATCCTTGGCATCTGTTTGACAAATTTCATAATCATAAAATGCAGCAATTGCTAACATAATTCGGACAGACTTAAGCATCACTACGGGTGAGAAAGTCTCATCGTAGTCAACTCCTTGAACTTGTCGAAAACCTTTCGCAACAAGTCAAGCTTTGTAAACAGTAACATTACCGTCTGCGTCGGTCTTCTTCTTAAAGATCCATTTATTTTCTATGGCTTGCCGATCATCGGGCAAGTCCACCAAAGTCCACACTTTGCTCTCATACATGGATCCCATCTCAGATTTCATGGCTTCAAGCCATTTCGTGGAATCTGGGCTCATCATCGCTTCCTCATAGTTCATAGGTTCATCATGGTCTAGTAACATGACTTCCAGAACAGGATCAACGTACCACTCTGGTGCGGATCTTACTCTGGAAGACCTACGAAGTTCGGTAGTAACTTGATCTGAAGTTTCACGATCATCATCATTAGCTTCCTCACTAATTGGTGTAGGAATCACTGGAACTAATTTCTGTGATGAACTACTTTCCAATAAGGGAGAAGGTACAATTACCTCATCAAGTTCTAATTTCCTCCCACTCACTTCTTTCGAGAGAAACTCCTTCTCTAGAAAGGATCCATTCTTAGCAACCAATATTTTGCCTTCGGATCTGTGATAGAAGGTGTACCCAACAGTTTCCTTTGGGTATCCTATGAAGACGCACTTCTCCGATTTGGGTTCGAGCTTATCAGGTTGAAGCTTTTTCACATAAGCATCGCAGCCCCAAACTTTAAGAAATGAAAACTTTGGTTTCTTGCCAAACCATAGTTCATAAGGCATCGTCTCAACGGATTTTGATGGTGCCCTATTTAAAGTGAATGTACTCGCCTCTAAAGCATAACCCCAAAACGATAGCTGTAAATCTATAAGAGACATCATAGATCGCACCATATCCGATAAAGTACGGTTACGACGTTCGGACACACCATTTCGCTATGGTGTTCCAGGTGACATTAATTGTGAAACTATCCCATGTCGTTTCAAATGAAGACCAAACTCATAACTCAAATATTCTCCTCCACGATCAGATCGTAGAAACTTTATTTTCTTCTTATGATGATTTTCCACTTCACTCTGAAATTCTTTTAACTTTTCAAATGTTTCAGGGTTATGCTTCATTAAGTAGATATAACCATATTTGCTCAAATCATTTGTGAAGGTAAGAAAATAACGATACCCACCACGGGTTTCAATACTCATTGGACCGCATACATCGGTATGTATTATTTCCAACAAGTTAGTAGCTCATTCCATTGTTCCAGAGAACGGAGTTTTAGTCATCTTGCCCATGAGGCAAAGTTCGCAAGCACCAAGTGACTCATAATAAAGTGATTCCAAAAGTCCATCAGTGTGGAGTTTCTTCATGCGCTTTATACCGATATGACCCAAACGGCAGTGCCACAAATAAGTTGCACTATCATTATTAACTTTGCATCTTTTGGCTTCAATGCTATAAATATGTGTATCATCACTATCGAGATTCAACAAAAATAGACCACTCATCAAGGGTGCATGATCATAAAAGATATTACTCATATGAATAGGACAACCATTATTCTCTGATTTAAATGAATAACCGTCTCGCATCAAACAAGATCCAGATATTATGTTCATGCTCAACACTGGCACCAAATAACAATTATTTAGGTCTAATACTAATCCCGATGGTAGATGTAGAGGTAGCGTGCCGGCGGCGATCACATCGACCTTGGAACCATTTCCCACGCGCATCGTCACCTCATCCTTAGCCAATCTTCGCTTAATCCGTAGCCCCTGTTTTGAGAAAATATGAGCAACAGAACCAGTATCAAATACCCAGGCGCTACTGCGAGCATTATTTAAGTACACATCAATAACATGTATATGAAATATACCTTTCACTTTGCCATCCTTCTTATCTGCCAAATACTTAGGGCAGTTCCGCTTCCAATGACCAGTCCCTTTGCAGTAGAAGAACTCAGTTTCAGGCTTAGGTCCAGACTTGGGTTTCTTCTCTTGAGCGACAACCTTTTTGCCGTTCTTCTTGAAGTTCCCTTTCTTCCCTTTGCCCTTTTTCTTGAAACTAGTGGTCTTGTTGACCATCAACACTTGATACTCCTTTTTGATTTCTACCTCCACGGCCTTTAGCATCGCGAAGAGCTCGGGAATAGTCTTGTTCATCCCTTGCATATTATAGTTCATCACGAAGGCTTTTTAGCTTGGTGGCAGTGATTGAAGAACTCTGTCAATGACACAATCAACTAGAAGATCAACTCATAGTTGAGTCAAGTGGTTATGGTACCCAGACATTCTGAGTATGTGTTCACTGACAGAACTATTCTCCTCAATTTTGCAGCTGTAGAACTTGTTGGAGGCTTCATATCTCTCAACTCGGGGATTTGCTTGAAATATTAACTTCAACTCCTAGAACATCTCATATGCTCCATGATGTTAAACGTCTTTGGAGTCCCGATTCTAAGCCGTAAAGCATGGCACACTGAACTATCGAGTAGTTATCAGCTTTGCTCTGCTAGATGTTCTTAACGTCATCAATAGCATCTGCAGCAGGCCTGGCACCCAGCGGTGCTTCTAGGACGTAATTCTTCTATGCAGCAATGGGGATAATCCTCAAGTTACAGACCCAGTCCCTGTAGTTGCTTCCATCATCTTTCAACTAAGCTTTCTCTAGGAACGCATTAAAATTCAAAGGAACGATAGCACGGGCCATTGATCTACAACAACATAGACATGAAAAATACTATCAGTTACTAAGTTCATGATAAATTAAAGTACAATTAATCATATTACTTAAGAACTCCCACTTAGACATCCCTCTAAACATCTAAGTGATCACGTGATCCAAATCAACTAAACCATGTCCGATCATCACGTGAGATGGAGTAGTTTTCAATGGCGAACATCACTATGTTGATCATATCTACTATATGATTCATGTTCGACCTTTCGGTCTCAGTGTTCCGAGGCCATATCTGCATATGCTAGGCTCGTCAAGTTTAACCCGAGTATTCTACATGTGCAAAACTGGCTTGCACCCATTGTATGTGAACGTAGAGCGTATCACACCCGATCATCACGTGGTGTCTCGACACGACAAACTGTAGCAACGGTGCATACTCAGGGAGAACACTTGTACCTTGAAATTTAGTAAGGGGTCATTGTCGGTGTCAAAACCGGCGGATCTCGGGTAGGGGGTCCCGAACTGTGCGTCTAGGCGGATGGTAACAGGAGACAAGGGACACGATGTTTTTACCCAGGTTCGGGCCCTCTCAGTGGAGGTAAAACCCTACTCCTGCTTGATTAATATTGATGATATGGGTAGTACAAGAGTAGATCTACCACGAGATCAATGAGGCTAAACCCTAGAAGCTAGCCTATGGTATGATTGTTGTTCGTCCTACGGACTAAAACCCTCCGGTTTATATAGACACCGGAGAGGGCTAGGTTACACAGAGTCGGTTACAATGGTAGGAGATCTACATATCCGTATTGCCAAGCTTTCCTTCCACGCCAAGGAAAGTCCCATCCGGACACGGGACAGAGTCTTCAATCTTGCATCTTCATAGTCTTGGAGTCCGGTCAAAGATGATAGTTTGGCTATTCGGACACCCCCTAGTCCAGGACTCTCTCAGTAGCCCCTGAACCAGGCTTCAATGACGACGAGTCCGGCGCGCATATTGTCTTCGGCATTGCAAGGCGGGTTCCTCCTCCGAATACTTCATAGAAGATTTTGAGCACAAGGATAGTGTCCTGCTCTGCAAAATAAGTTCCACATACCACCGTAGAGAGAATAATATTTACACAAGTTCAATCTGCTGACGTATTCCGTGCCGTGACATCACACCATGGCCAAGCCTTTATTCGAATTGTTTTTAATGTTCCACCTCAGCGCGTTTAGCAAAGCAATTTCCTTGGCATGTCTCGTCAAAGCAGAGATCGTGTCCCCTTATTCCGGGATTCTCATCAATACGGGCATGGGTAACCCAACCGTGCCCGTTGGCACGCCCCCCCTATCGAAGGCGAGTCCCAAACGGCCACGGGGAGGGCTCTTGGTATTCAACCTCTTTATAACAAGACCAAGGCCTGCTCCTTTCTTTCAATCTCAATCGAATCCGCCCCTCGCCTCGAGTTCCAACACCCAAAGCTCCAGATCTAGGCGCTTCGGACCTTCGACAATGTCCGGCTCCGACCTGCAAGGCCGGTGGATGCCTTCTTCCGTCACGGAAGAAGACGTTCTAAAACTGAGAGACGCCAGGTATCTAATCGGCAAAATTTTCCATAGGCTGCCTACCCAAGGGCAGGTTATTCCCACTCCCGAGCCTGGTGAGAGCGTGGTGTTCGTATCTCACTTCCGTCGGGGTTTAGGCTTCCCGACGGACCCCTTTGTGAGGGGGCTCATGTTTTATTATGGGCTGGAATTCCACGACTTGGATCCGGAGTCCATCCTCCACATCTCATCATTCATTGTCATATGCGAAGCCTTCCTTCGCATTACCCCTCACTTCGGATTGTGGCTCAAGACCTTCAAAGTGGAGCCGAAGATGATCAAGGGGCAGCAGGCAGAGTGCGGAGGGGCTGTTATAAGCAAGAGTGCTGACGCTCCATGGCCCGAGGGCTCTTTTCAAGAGGAGCTTGGTTTGTGGCAACAGGAGTGGTTTTACATCACCGCTCCCAGGGGCACCAAATGGGTGGCGCCACCTGCCTTCCGCTCGGGTCCTCCACAACGGCTCGTGTCATCGGTCAACAAGGGGCTTGACTGGGGGCCGTCCAAGGACGTACCTCTGCTGCAGGGCCATATTCGAGACCTCCAAGAGAGAGAGATCAATCTGGTCGTAGTGGCGTAGGTCATGCTGATTTGGCGCCTTCTGCCCTGCAAACGTCGCCCCCTCCGCTTGTGGGGAATTTAATCCGGAGGGACCACGAGCTCTCCAACATTTTATGGGTGCGACACCCGTGGAGATGTATAAACTGTTCTTCGGATCACAGGCGAAGTGTCCGGACTTGACCGAGGACGCAGGTCTGAGCTGCAATCGCCCGGATACTCAAGTAAGTAGTCCTGTACCAGGACATGCTATCCGTACATTTATCATAAACTTGCCCTTTAAGGAGCTGCCCCTCGAACAAGAGTGGATAGCAAAAGCAAAGCTGATAAGGTGTCCGGCCCCCCTCCCTGAGACCACGCCGGATCCTGTGCTATCCAAGATGCTGGCGGCTGCGCCTTTGAAAGAGGGCGAAGGGGGGAACAGGGGAGCTACTGCCTCCGCGAAGGAGGCACTCGAGAAAGGAGGGATCGAGAATCCCTCCCTCCAGGGGGAGAAGAGGACCGCTTTTGAAGATCCGGAGACCAAGGCCTCAAAGCGGGGGAAGAAATCTTCACCAGAGGGTCCTGCGCCAGGAGAAGCCCCGGCCGCACTATTTCCCCAAGGGAATCAGCCCTCCAGTGAGCCGTAAGTAGAAAGGGGAGTTTTGTAATAAGGGACATCCTTGTTTTTATTTCTGAAGATAACCAAAGTTTTACCTTGTAGTTCAGATCTCAGCCCTTCTTAGCAGAGCTCATCTTCGGAGGATCTTCGTCCGGAGATGATGGAGAGCGAAACGCCTCCATATACCGCACCGTCAGGCGGGGCGGACGACCCTGAGGTGTCGTCGCGGAGGGTTTCCCCGAGTCCGGCGGGGCTGGGAGGTCCGGCACCAACTGGTGTACGGTCGGAGGAGCTGAAGGATCTGCTCGGGCGAGCATCTATCTCAGAAGATCACCTTGCGTTAATGGGTACGGTGATTGAAAGGATTTCATCCGCTGAGAGCGGATTGCATGAAGCCGTCAGAAGTTTACTGACGGGGTTTGAGGTACGCGAAAATGATATACCTTCTGACAGTTTTGCATATAGAATGCGCCCTGTATAGATAGTAGCCCCTAAGACTCGGTACGTTGTCGAAAGTGACAGCGCACCGAGGATCGTAATCTCAGCTTGTAAGATGTCACCTGTCCTATATAGGTGGCGGAGCGTCCGGTGGCCAGCCGGACTGATCAATTTGCCGAACTGAAGCGGCAACTTGACATGGCGGATGCGGACATCGCGCTTGTCAATAAGCGGCTTGACGAGTCACAAGGTATGCAACTTCTCCGCGGACACCTGGTAAGGGAGCTTGACGCCCATGCCTTACAACATGCATGCTTTATGCAGATGGTGCCGCTGCTATGGATAACCTTCGAGCGGAGCTAGCCCGAGTCAAGGAGCAAGCCAGGAAAAGTGATGCGGCTACCTTGAGGGCAGCCGAAGAGCTAAAAGCCGAACAGGCTGCCCACTGCCGAAGCAGGGAAGAAATGGCCGAGATGGCCGGAAAGTTGAAGAATGCTACCGACCGCTGCGAGTTTCTTAAAAAAGAACATCGAGCGGAGCGAGAGGGCCTGAAGAAGGCCACCGCCGAAGCCAAGGATGCCCGCTCCGCGATGAGAGCTATAAAGGAGGTGCTACGTCAAGCCGGGCATATCGCGGCTGGAAAGCCCTTTCTGCTGCGGAGGAAGTTCACGGATCCGAAGTATGCTCAGTTGGGCCAGCTGTGGGGTGTGGAGGATGCTTATCTGGATTTGGCGGCGAGTGTCGCAGACGCGGTCGCACACTTCCGAGGCCAAAAGGATCACAGAATGGAAGAGTTTTTTTGGTCGCAGTTTCATAGTCCAGAGCGTCCGCTTCCATTGACCGATCATTTGGCTGAATGGGCTGAGCTGAATAGGTTGTCCGGACTTGCCATGAAGGATGTCGTGACTCATTTGTGGCCAGAAAGGCCCGAGCCGAAGAGTTATTTTGGCTTGGTGCAGCAGTTCCTTGATGCGGTGCCGCATATCGATGCAATGAAGCAGTCGGCGTGCATAGAGGGTGCGCAGATGGCTCTTGCCCATGTCAAGACATGCTGGGCGGAGATGAAGGCCACCGACATTGCATCCCAGGATTCGGATAGGAGCCGAGTACCTGCCGAGCACTATTTTGAGGAAGTCCTGCCGGGCGCTCGTTTAATAGAGACGCAGTGCTCGAAGGATATTATGTTCAAATGACATGTATGGTTTGTGAAACGATGTTCCAATATAATATAAGAGATTTTTTATACTTGTGCGGTCAAGTAGTAAAATACCTCCTGTGCGGCCGTTGATGTATATGTGTATATAACCTGAAAGATGGCAGTCTTCGGCTTCAGCCCCCACGCACATAGTGCGGGGGTGTTTGCAAAAAGGCGCATTTTCACACTTAATCCAACATCTTGGTCCTGTAAAGGAGGTGATAGCGTAGCAAACTAGGCAACCGGACTATAATGCTTTATCACTTTCACTTAGCCATAGGAGTTCGATGGTGGGGCTACTATATAGCCCCTGGGGCACCGCGCTCTCCCGAACTCGGGGCGCGTATGTGCCTGACCGGGAAGCGGTCCTTCGTTAATGCGAAGGAATTCTAAACATTCCGGTGGTCCATCGAGTGGTTGACCAGTCTCTCGCTGTATCATGACAGTCAGTTTTTGGCTTTCTCTACTGAGGTGCTCTCCAGGCCGAACCGGGGCACAATCGCAGTAGTTCTCCTGGTGCCGCGTTAGCCGATAGAACGGAACATAAGGCAGCAAAACACAGGAGCCAGGCAAACCCAATATTTGACCAAAGACATGATTCGGAGCTGATGCATATAAGGCCTAACTCGAGACGCCGAACACTCCCTAAGGTATTCGGTCTTTATGAAAACAGGCAGCACAATGCCCTAAGCCCCTAGTGTCCAGGTACGCGCAAAAATTTCTGACGCGGCCGATGCCAAAACGCCAGCCTCCTCCTCGGTTATAGCAAGAAACCGGGGGATGTGTAGCAACAAGAGACAGTAAAAAAGGTTTACGCAGGGTCTTAATCTGAAAAGAATCCTTGCAACGGGTCCCTACTGCATGTCTGCGCCTGTGTCTCTGTTGTGCCGTGTCCTGGACGGGTGTAGCACGGTGTTCATCTGTAAAAGAGAAGAACTTAGTTGAAAAAAAAGATCGTGCAAAAAATGTATTTTAAAATAAACAGAGTATGATTCAAAAAATGAACAAAATTGAGCTTTATTGTCTCTTGTTGTACATGCGTGGAGCCCCTTGTAAGGGGGTACGTGGCTAGTAAGCCCCTTGTTTATTTATGCCGGACTCGCCTAACCGTGTCCGGGGTCTGAATGACCTATTTAGGTGCTTTGATCAGTAAAGCCGGATTAGTGTGTGGTTGTCAAGGCAGTCTCACGTTCTTCCGTATTCGGGGAACACTCGAAGTTTCCCTTTAATTAGATGATGCCGCGTGGACCGGGCATTTTAAGTGTAAGAGATGCGTAATGCGGTATTGCGTTAAAGCTGGCGAAAGCTTCACGTCCCAATAGTGCTTGATAGCTACTTTTAAATGTGGCGATGTGGAAGACTAACTTTTCGCGACGGAAGTTGTTGGATGAGCCGAACACAACTTCTAGTGGTAGAGAGCCCGTACAATGGGCATATGGGCCTGGCATCACTCCTTTAAAGGAAGTGTTGCTATGGCGAATTTTGGTTGGGTCTATCCCCATCCTCCGGATTGTGTCCAGATATAGCAGGTTTAGATCACTGCCACCATCCATTAGGACTTGTGTAAATTGTAGTCCGTCGATTATAGGATCTAATATCAAAGTAGTCCGTCCTGAGTTCTGGATACTTCCGGAGTAATCCTGATGGTTGAAGCTGATTGGTTTTGACATCCAGTGTTGGGATTCCGCTGGGGTGGATCGTGCAGTGCGTATTTCAATGGGCGCCGCTCTATTATTCCCTGTTGTCACTTGGAGCGAGTTTACTGTTTTGACCTCTTGTGGGAAATTTCTTTGTTTTCCGGTGCTCTGCTTGTGGGGTTCGTCATCGTCCTCACTTGGTGTGTCGAGCCCCTTGTGTTTGGCGTTAAGTCGGCCGGACTGTTTGAAGACCCAACAATCTCTGTGGGTATGGTTTGTAGGCTTCCCGGGGGTACTGTGGATTTGGCATATCTTGTCCAAGATTTTGTTTAGGTTGGATAGCTCATCACTGTTGTCCTTAAGAGGCAGTTTTTTGTTGTTCTGCCGAGGGCTTTTAAATCCGGCGTTGACTGCCGTGCTCTTTGGACTGTTTCCCTTGGTCCGGCGCTGGTCCTTGCTGCGTCGTGGTTTCCCATTTCCATCCCTGACCTCGGATGTACTTGGGTCGCTGGTGCTGCATCTTGCCAGCCAGCTATCCTCTCCCGCGCAAAAGCGGGTCATGAGGCTTGTTAGTGCGGCCATTGTTCTCGGCTTTTCTTGGCCAAGGTGTCTGGCGAGCCATTCGTCTCGGACATTGTGTTTGAAAGCTGCTAAGGCTTCGGCGTCCGGACAGTCGACTATTTGGTTCTTTTTGGTGAGGAACCTATTCCAGAATTTGCGGGCTGACTCTCCGGGCTGTTGAGTTATGTGACTTAAATCCTCTGCATCCGGAGGGCGGACATAAGTCCCCTGAAAGTTTGCCCGAAATGCATCCCCGAGCTCTTCCCAACTTCCAATAGTGTTTTCAGGGAGGCCTTTAAGCCAATGCCAGGCTGGCCCTTTGAGCTTGAGGGGTAAGTATTTTATGGCTTGGAGGTCATCTCATCTAGCCATGTGTATGTGCAGGATGTAATCCTCAATCCAGACTCCAGGGTCTGTTGTTCCGTCGTATGCCTCTATGTTTACGGGCTTAAATCCCGCTGGAAATTCATGATCCAGCACCTCATCCGTGAAACATAGGGGGTGTGCAGCGCCCCTGTATTTGGGTGTGCCGTGATGTTCAAATACTCGACGTGTTTCATTGCTTTCCAGAGCTTGCTTTCTTGGCCCATAGATAGACCTGACTGGGCCATCCTTTTGTTGCGGATCCTTATGCGGATCGCGTGCCAGCTTGTGTGCGGTGCCGCTTGCCGCTCTATGTTTTCCATGTGGTCGTCTATCCGACCGGGCGGCCTCCTCGTCAAATTCGGGCAGTAGTTTGCGCTTTGGGTAGCTCTTTGTTTGGCGACTATCGCCGTATTTGTCTGCGGTGTTGAGTACTTTGCTCCATCTCATTCTGAGTGCGTCTTCCGCTGTTTTGAGCTTCCGCTTCTGCTTCTTCAGGCTACGTGTCGTGGCGACGAGCCTTTTGTGGAGGTTCTTCTGCTTCAACGATGTGTCCGGCGTGAGATCGTCTGGACTGTTATCTTCGCCGGGGACGGATTGTTTATCCAAGTTATCCTGTTCGGATGGTTGCTCGACGGCATGTTCATCGTCCACCGGTCCGCCCTGCTCCATGGCTGGGTCTGTATGGGTGCTGTCTTTGTCGAGGCGGGACTTTGAGCGGTGCTTACATCGCCGTTTTGACTAATTTTTGAGGGAATTGTCCTTCGCAGCGTCCCGTTGTTCCTCGTCATCGCTTCCTTTAGGTGTTTCCACCATATACACATCGTGAGTTGAGGTGGCCTTCCAGTGCCCTGTAGGCGCTGGTTCTTGGTCGTCTCCGGCATCGTCGTCCATATCGTCGATGTCTTCGGTGTCAAAGTCGAGCATGTCGGTTAAATCATCGACAGTGGCTACAAAGTGGGTGGTGGGTGGGTCTTGAATTTCTTTGCCGTCCGCATCCCAACCTTCCTGACCATAGTCCGGCCAGGGCTCTCCTGATAAAGAGAGAGACTTTAGTGAATTCAGGATGTCGCCAAAGGGCGAGTGGTGAAAGATGTCCGCGGCAGTGAACTCCATGATCGGCGCCCAATCGGATTCGATTGGCAGGGGCGCGGAAGGTTCGGAGTCCGGAGAGGAGTCCGACACCTTGGAGTCACGAGCTTCACAAAGGACAGGGTTGGTATTTGGCTCTATCGCCGTAGAGGTAGCAGCCCCCGAGGCGGTGTCCAGCCACCCATCCTCGATCGGCGCAGTCGGCTCCGAGCTAAGGGTCGGAGCGGACACTTGTGCAGCCTCCAGGGCACTGTCCGGCAGCAGAGCTAGATCATGCCCGTCGTGACAGTGCGGCGCGCTTGGAAGTGGCTCGAACTCGTCGAAGATCAAGTCTCCGCGGATGTCAGCCGTATAGTTCAAACTTCCAAATCTGACCTGATGGCCAGGGGCGTAGCTTTCAATCTGCTCCAGATGGCCAAGCGAGTTGGCCCGCGGCGCAAAGCCGCCGAATACAAAGATCTGTCCGGGGAGAAAAGTCTCACCCTGGACCGCGTCATTGTTGATGATTGAAGGAGCCATCGGGCCTAAAGGCGACGACATAGAGAAACTCTCAATGAAAGCATCAATGTCGGTGTCAAAATCGGCGGATCTCAGGTAGGGGGTCCTGAACTGTGCGTCTAGGCGGATGGTAACAGGAGACAAGGGACACGATGTTTTTACCCAGGTTCGGGCCCTCTCGGTGGAGGTAAAACCCTACTCCTGCTTGATTAATACTGATGATATGGGTAGTACAAGAGTAGATCTAACACGAGATCAATGAGGCTAAACCCTAGAAGCTAGCCTATGGTATGATTGTTGTTCGTCCTACGGACTAAAACCTCCGGTTTATATAGACATCGGAGAGGGCTAGGGTTACACAGAGTCAGTTACAATGGTAGGAGATCTACATATCCGTATTGCCAAGCTTGCCTTCCACGCCAAGGAATGTCCCATCCGGACACGGGACGGAGTCTTCAATCTTGTATCTTCATAGTCTTGGAGTCCGGCCAAAGATGATAGTTCGGCTATCCGGACACCCCCTAGTCCAGGACTCCCTCAGTCATCTTATAATGCTACCGTTGTACTAAGAAAAATAAGATGAATAAAAGATAAACATCACATGCAATCAAAATATGTGACATGATATGGCCATCATCATCTTGTGCTCATGATCTCCATCACCGAAGCATCGTCATGATCTCCATCGTCACTGGCGCGACACCTTGATCTCCATCGTAGCATCATTGTCATCTCGCCAACTATTGTTACTACGACTATATCTACCGCTTAGTGATAAAGTAAAACAATTACATAGCGATTGCATTCCATACAATAAAGCGACAACCATATGGCTCCTGCCAGTTGCCGATAACTTTGTTACAAAACATGATCATCTCATACAACAATTTATATCACATCATGCCTTGACCATATCACATCACAGCAAGCCCTGCAAAAACAAGTTAGACGTCCTCTACTTTGTTGTTGCAAGTTTTACGTGGCTGATACGGGCTTCTAGCAAGAACCGTTCTTACCTACGCATCAAAACCAAAATGATTTTTCGTCAAGTGTGTTGTTTTAACCTTCAACAAGGACTGGCCGTAGTCAAACTCGATTCAACTAAAGTTGGAGAAACTGACACCCGCTAGCCACATGTGTGCAAAAGCACATTGGTAGAACCAGTCTCATGAACACGGTCATGTAATGTCCGTCCGGGCCGCTTCATCCAACAATACCACCGAATTAAAGTAAGACATTGGTGGTAAGCAGTATGACTATTATCGCCCACAACTCTTTGTGTTCTACTCGTGCATATAACATCTACGCATAGACCTGGCTAGGATGCCACTGTTGGGGAACGTAGTAATTTCAAAAAAATTCCTACGATCACGCAAGATCTACCTAGGTGATGCATAGCAATGGGGGGGATGTGTCCAGATACCCTCGTAGACTGAAAGCAGAAGCGTTATGTAACGCGGTTGATGTAGTCAAACGTCTTTGCAATCCAACCGATCAAGTACCAAACACACGGCACCTCCGCGATATGCAAACGTTCAGCTCGATGACATCCCTCGATAGATCCAACTGAGGCCAAGGGAGAGTTCCGTCAGCACGACTGCATGGTGACGGTGATGATTAAGCTACTGGCGCAGGGCTTCGCCTAAGCACTACGACAATATTACTGTAACGCCCTGGATTCGATGCGCCAGGTGTCCGCCAGTTATTCATTGTCATTGCCATGTCATTTGCTTGCCTTGTTACACTTTGCCATGTCATCATCTGCATTCCATATCATATCTTCATGTGCATCGCATTGGCATACGTGTTCGTTTCATGCATCTGAGCTTTTTCCCCGTTGTCCGTTTTGCAATCCGGCACTCCTATGTCATCCAGCATTCCCCTTTTGTCTTCTGTTGTGAGCGGGTATTAAACTTTCTCGGAATGGCCTGAGGTTTGCCAAGCAGCCTTGGTATAGCACCGGTAGACCGTCTGTCAAGTTTCGTGCCATTTGGAGGTCGTTTGATACTCCAACGGTTAACCGGGTAACCGCAAAAGCCTCTTTTGTGTGCAGCCCAACACCCCTTCCAAAGTGGCCCAAAACCCAGCAAACTCCCCTCCATGCTCTCGGTCGTTCGATCACGATCGTGTGGGCGAAAACCGCACCTCATTTGGACACTCCTAGCTCCCTCTACGTATATATATGTGTGCCTCCCCCAAAATTCTCGCAGTCCAAACCCTAGCTCCCCTCCTCCTCGCGCCGCCGGACGAAATCCCTCTCCGCACCCGGACATGTCCGGCCACCGCGCGCCGCCGCTCCATCTAATCCCGGTGCGCCACCTGGCCTCTACCACCGTCCCCGTAGCCGCGGCCCGCCGGGCCCAGGCGGGGCCCACCCGGCCCATCCGCCGCCGCCGCCCGCCGCGGACGCCCGCGCCCGAGCGCCCGCTCACCTCCGCGTCGACCCCGCCGCCTCGCCGGTGCGCCGCCCCGGCCACCGAATGGCCCGCGCCACCGCCGGACCTCCCCCGCCGGCGCCACGCCTCGGGCCCGCCGCCGCAAGCTGCCGACAGCCGCGCCACTCTCCCACGCCGGCGACCGAGCGCCGCCTGCGCTCTCCTTCGTCGCCCCCGCGCCAAGTCCCGTAGCCTAGCTCGCCGGATCCGGCCACCGGAGCCGCCGCGACCTCCTCCCTCGCCGGATCTGGGCGGGTGGATGAGATCCACCCGTCCCCCGATCCAAACAGCGCCCTCGCATCCCGGTTCCCTTCGTCCCGGATCTCTCTGTCCACCGTTGACTTTCTCCGGGGTGAGATTTTCACCAAGTCCCGAAATATTTTGCATAATCATGCCATGTTCATCACATCATAACTTGCTGCATACTGCTCCGTTTCATGCGTGTAATATGTCGAATTGTTCGCCTCGACGAGTACTTCATTTCGTTCCATTGCATCATGTTCATTTGAGTCCATCCTGATGCCCTAAATGTTGTTGGAAGAGTGCATGTTGCTGTTAATCTGCTGAAACTGTTATAACGTGCTCATTTGTCATTTTTGCCATGTTTGATGTGTGCATCCTATGAGGTTGATGTCAACATGTGTTTTGATCTATGATATGCCATCTTTCCAGGGGTGCCATCCATGTTTTTTTGTGAGTTGTGTGTTGAGTGCATCAAGCTTGCTAAGTAGGGTACTTGCTGTTGCTGTTTTCCTGACAGATTCTGTTATACTTTGTTGCTATGTTAACCTGCTGCTACAAGTCATTTCGTGCATTATTCTTGAGATGTTCACTAAGGATGTTTTGTTATGCATGTCTTGCTCTATCCATTCATGCCCCTGGTTGCATTTATAGTCTGCTTTATCATGTTGTTATCTTGCTCCAAAGTTGCTAAATAATGTTGTTGTCAACCTGTTAACATGAAGTTCAGTTTTGGCCATGTGCTTTTCTAGTGATACATGCACCCTATGAACTTGCTCTTGCCATGCTTAGCTTCATAAACATGTATTCTTACTGGTGGTTGCCTTGCCATGCCATGTATTGCTCTGTGATGAGTGGTTCAAGCTCACCAACATGCCTACTTATTGTTGTTTCTGCCATGTTTGAATCTATCATATAACTTGCCATGTTTACATGGGTGCCATCATATTTTCTGTGCCCTTTTGGCTCATGGTCAGTTAGGGACTTTTGTTATATGCAATTAGTAGTTCATGCCATGCCTTTCTTTGCCATGATAAGTTCTTGTAACATGTTGTTTGATAGCTCTAAACATTGCAACCTGATGTTATTTCTGCTAAGCCTGAAACTGTTATAATTTGCAATCTTCCCATGTCCTTTTGAGCATGTTCTAGTCCTTCCTGGAGATAGCTCAGTGTTCATGTTTTGTCATGCTTTACCTGTACTTCATGCCCATGCCTTTTGTTATTACGTTGAGGTGCTGTAGCTTGTTGTTTTGATGCTTGCAATATGCCTAGTTACTGTTTTGGACAGATTGTTGCTATAACTTGTATAGAGTGTATGTGTTACACCGTTGCTCCGTTTTGAGTGTGCTCTATATGAAACTTGCTTGATTTTGCATGTAGTTTCATATTATCATGTAGCATCCTCGTTTTGGTGTGTTTGCTTGATGTTTGCATGCATTTTGCATCAATGCCATGCTTAACTTGTTTTGCTCATATCTTCTAGGCCGTAGCTCCGAATTAAATGAACTTTATATGTAACTTGGCTAGAATCTCATGTAGATCATCTTGGTGCATCTTAACTTGCTGTTAAACAACTTGAACATAAGGTTTATTCAGTTCTGGACCATTTTCTAAATTTGCATATGAGGACTTACCGGAATTGTTATATGTTGTTTCCGGCCTCATTTAAACTTGCCTTGATGTGTTGTTCTTGTTTGCATCATCTCTTGCCATGAGTAGCCTCATCCAGCTTCGTCATGCATCATGCTTAGTTGTGCATCATGTCTTGTCTATGTGTGGTGTGTTTACCATGTGGTGTTCTTCTTCTCGATAGTTCCCGTTTCGTTGCTATCGTGAGGATGCGTTCGTCTACGTGTGGTTCATCTTCGTGGCTTCATCTTCTTCATGGACTCGTTCTTCTTCCTAGCGGGATTTCAGGCAAGATGACCACTACCCTGGATCTCACTACTATCATTGCTATGCTAGTTGCTTCGATCTATCGCTATGCTGCGCTTCCTATCACTTGTTCTTCAAGCCTCCCAAATTGCCATGTCAGCCTCTAACCTTTGACACCATTCCTAACAAACCATTGCTTGGCTACGTTACCGCTTTGCTCAGCCTCTCTTATAGCGTTGTTAGTTGCAGGTGAAGTTGAAGATTGCTCCATGGTGGACAGGATTTTGTTGGGATATCACATTATCTCTTATTTAATTAATGCAGCTATATACTTGGTAAAGGGTGGGAGGCTCGGCCTTATGCCTGGTGTTTTGTTCCACTCTTTCCACCCTAGTTTCCGTCATACCGGTGTTATGTTCCCAGATTTTGCGTTCCTTACGCGGTTGGGTGATTTATGGGACCCCCTTGACAGTTCGCTTTGAATAAAACTTGTCCAGCAAGGCCCAACCATGGTTTTACCATTTGCCTCACCACCACCTATACCTTTCCCTTGGGTCAACCAACCCGAGGGTCATCTTTATTTTAGCCCCCCGGGGCCAGTGCTTCTCTAAGTGCTGGTCTGAACCAGGCAGACTGCGGGGCCACCTCGGGGCAACTCGAGGTCTGGTTTTACTCGTAGGCTGACCTATCCAGTGTTGCCCTGAGAACGAGATATGTGCAGCTCCTATCGGGATTGTCGGTGCATCGGGCGGCTTTGCTGGTCTTGTTTTACCATTGTCGAAATGTCTTGTAAACCGGGATTCTGAGACTGATCGAGTCTTCCTGGGAGAAGGTATATCCTTCGTTGATCGCGAGAGCTTATCATGGGCTAAGTTGGGACACCCCTGCAGGGTTATAAACTTTCGAGAGCCGTGCCCGCGGTTATGTGGCAGATGGGAATTTGTTAATGTCCGGTTGTAGATAACTTCACACCAGATCCGAATTAAAACGCATCAACCGCGTGTGTAGCTGTGATGGTCTCTTCTCAACGGAGTTCGGGAAGTGAACACGGTTTCTGGGTTATGTTTGACGTAAGTAGGAGTTCAGGATCACCTCTTAATCATTGCTAGCTTCACGACCGTTCCTTTGCTTCTCTTCTCGCTCTTATTTGCGTATGTTAGCCACCATACTTGCTTAGCCGCTGCTGCAACCTCACCACTTTACCCCTTCCTTTCCCATTAAGCTTTGCTAGTCTTGATACCCATGGTAATGGGATTGCTGAGTCCTCGTGGCTCACAGATTACTACAACAACAGTTGCAGGTACAGGTTATGCGATGATCATGACGCGAGAGCGATGTTTACTTATTTTGGAGTTCTTCTTCTGCTTCTTCTTTGATCAGGGGATAGGTTCCAGGTCGGCAGCCTGGGCTAGCAGGGTGGATGTCGTTTGAGTTTCTGTTTGTGTTTCATCCGTAGTCGGATGGTGCTCTTATGTAAGATGATGTTGTATTCGTGTGGCATTGTATGCCTTATGTATGTATCCCCATCTATTATGTAATGTTGATGTAATGATATCCACCTTGCAAAAGCGTTTCAATATGCGGGTTTATCCTTGGTGGGACCTTCGAGTTCCTTTTGAATAGGGTCGCATATTGGGCGTGACAATTACCGAGGTGGAAATCTTTGGAGGGGGCATCGCACACGGCTAAAAGATATACTTGATCAACTTGTGTGTCTATGGGGCGCCCCCCTCCCCCGTATATAAAGGAGGGAGGAAGGAGGAGGGCGGCCAGGGGAGGAGGCGCGCCAAGGGGGGCCAATCCTACTCCAAGTCGGTTTCGGCCCCCCCCCTTTCCTATTCCAACAAGGAGAAGGGGGAAGGAGGAGGAGGAGAGAAGGAAGGAGGGGGTGAAGCCCCCTCCCCTTATCCAATTCGAACTAGGGCAAGAGGGGCACACGCCACCTCCTGGCCGGCCCTCTCTCTTCTCCACTAAGGCCCATGAGTCCCAATAGCTTCCCGGGGGGTTCCGATAACCCTCGGTACTTCGGTTTTATACGAAACTTCTCTGGAACACTTCCGATGCCTGAACATAGCCGTCCAATATATCAATATTTATGTCTTGACCATTTAGAGACTCCTCATCATGTCCGTGATCATATCCGGGACTCTGAACAACCTTCAGTACATCATATCACATAAACTCATAATACCAATCGTCATCGAACGTAAAGTGTGCGGACCCTATGGGTTCGAGAACTATGTATACATGATCGAGGCACGTCTCTGGTCAATAACCAATAGTAGAACCTGGATGCTCATATTGGTTCCTACATATTCTACGAAGATATTTATTGGCCAAACCGCATAACAACATACGTTGTTCCCTTTGTCATCGGTATGTTACTTGTCCAAGATTCGATCGTCGGTATCATCATACCTAGTTCAATCTCGTTACCGGCAAGTCTCTTTACTCGTTCTATAATACTTCATCCTGCAACTAACTCATTAGTTACAAAGCTTGCAAGGCTTATAGTGATGAGTATGACCGAGAGGGCCCAGAGATACCTCTCCGAAACACGGAGTGACGAATCCTAATCTCGATATATGCCAACCCAAGAAACACCTTCAGAGACACCTGTAGAGCACCTTTATAATCACCCTTTTACGTTTTGACGTTTGGTAGCACACAAAGTGTTCCTCCGGTATTCAGGAGTTGCATAATCTCATAGTCTGAGGAACTTGTATAAGTCATGAACAAAGAAGTAGCAATGAAACTGACACAATCATAATGCTAAGCTAACGGATGGGTCATGTCCATCACATTATTATCCTAATGATGTGATCCCGTTCATCAAATGACAACACATGTCTATGGTTAAGAAACATAACCATCTTTGATTAACGAGCTAGTCAAGTAGATGCATACTAGGGACTATAAGTTTTGTCTATGTATTCACACATGTACTAAGTTTCCGGTTAATACAATTCTAGCATGAATAATAAAAATTTATCATGAATTAAGGAAATAAGTAATAACTTTATTATTGCCTCTAGGGCATATTTCCTTCAATTTCAGCCAAGAGCTGTCGTCCTTCTTCTTTGGAGATACACCTTTGGAGTACTCCGGTGGTACTTTTCTTGTACAGTTCCCCTCATGGACTTTGTAAGCCTTCCGTGGGGACCCCGACTCATAAGTCGAGATCACTGAATGCACCTGTACAGTGATCCCAGAGATCAATGCTCACTGAACACATAGAAGCTGAATAACAAGAGTCTTACATCCATACATACCGTCTTACATAAATTATGACCATTATGGTCAAGTCTTATATTGATAAAGCCTTAAGGGCTGAACATCAAATGGAACATAAGCAGTGGAAATCTTCGTCGATAATTAGAACCCATGCCATCTGCCTTATCCCTACAGGCATTCTGACTGGGAAGCATCCTAGTTCGCATGTTCATCACCAAAGAAATCTTCCTCGAACTCCTGCTCTTCCATGCCTAGCCAATTAAATAACCAGTGGCAAGCCAACGAGTACTTTGAATGTACTCGCAAGCAACCCATGATTTGGTTCAAAGTAACAATGCAATTGTACAACAAGTAAGCAACCTAGCTTCAAGCTAGTTGAGATGTCCTATCAACTTGTGAGATATGCATCAATGAACATGGGTAACCTTGAGAACAGGTTACAAATATAAACATAAATAGAGTTTGAATCAATGCCATTTCATTCAACATGTCAAGTCACCACCTTGACACAAATAGTTCTCCACACACACACATGCACCGAGATTGTAAAGTTTTTGGACATAGTTTAAGTAGCACTGTCAGTGTCAAAACTGGCGGATCTCGGGTAGGGGGTCCCGAACTGTGCGTCTAAGGCTAATGGTAACAGGAGGTATGGGACACGATGTTTTACCCAGGTTCGGGCCCTCTCGATGGAGGTAATACCCTACTTCATGCTTGATTGATCTTGATGATATGAGTATTACAAGAGTTGATCTACCACGAGATCGTTGAGGCTAAACCCTAGAAGCTAGCCCATGATTATGATTGTCCTGCTCCTATGGACTAAACCCTCCGGTTTATATAGACACCGGAGGGGGCTAGGGTTACACAGAGTCGGTTACAAAGAAGGAGATCTAGCATCCGAATCGCCAAGCTTGTCTTCCACGCAAAGGAGAGTCCCATCCGGACACGGAACAAAGTCTTGAGTCTTGTATCTTCATAGTCCAACAGTCCAGCCAAAGCATATAGTCCGGCTATCCGGATACCCCCTAATCCAGGACTCCCTCGGTAGCCCCTGAACCAGGCTTGAATGACGATGACTCCGGCACGCAGATTGTCTTTAACATTGCAACGCGGGTTCCATCTCCAAATAATCCAAAGTAAATCTCGAACACTTAAATCATGTCCCGCTCTGAAAGACGATTTTCACATACCACCATAGAGAGAACAATATTCCACAAATATAATCTGCTGACAACTTTAGGTGATGTGACATCACACCATGGTCGAGTCATTATTCGAACCGTTTCCCCACAACCAGCCACTGCACATATTGCGAGGCGGTTTCCTCAACACGTCTTGTCGAAGCAGAGATCATGTCCCCTTATCACGGGATCCTCATTAATATGGGTACGGGTAACCCAACCGTGCTAACGTGGCGCTTGGAAAATAAGCGATTTCATCAGGCAAGCGGGGAGGCGCACCGTTTTCGCCACCTCTATAAAGGGACAAGGATCTCCCATTTTTACCCATGCCTTCTTCCTCCTTTGCTCATCCATTCTCGCACTCTCGAGCCCCGGCGCCCAAATTCTCACCTTCTCTGTAGGACCATTCGCAGCATGTCCGGAGCGGTAGGCAAGTGAATGGCCTCCTCCGTTACGGAGGAGAACATTACCAAGCTTCGGGCGGCCGGATACCTGGCCGCAAATATCGCGCATAGGCTTCCGGCAAAGGGACAGATCACCCCCACTCCAAAGTCTCGGGGAAGAGTAGTGTTCCGCTCTCATTTCATTCGTGGACTAGGATTTCCACTTCATCCCTTTGTCTGCGGGCTCATGTTTTACTATGGGTTGGACTTCCATGATCTAGCCCCAAATTTTGTCCTCAACATCTCGGCGTTTATCGTCGTGTGCGAGGCCTTCCTCTGCATGAAGACCCACTTTGGCTTGTGGCTACGAATCTTCTGCGTGAAGCCGAAGATCGTGAGTGTCCAGCAAGCGGACTGCGGAGGCGCCATGGTGGGCAGGATGCCCAATGTTACCTGGCTTGACGGCTCCTTTGTGGAGACCGTGAAAGGGTGGCAATCAGGGTGGTTCTACATCACCGAGCCGCGCGGCGCCAATTGGGCGGCGGCCCCCGAATTCTGATCCGGAATCCCCATGCAGCTCACCTCCCGGGAAAAGAAGGGTCTGGCCTGGGGCGAACCTGCGGAGCTAACAATACTTCAGAACTGCATTAAAAATATGATGGACAAGAAGATCAAGCTTGTCAACATGATCCAGGTTATGCTCTCCTGCCAAATCCTTCAGTGCCAAAGACGGGCATTCAATCTATGGGAGTTCGATCCAGCCGAACACCAGACGCTGCAAGAGCTTTTCGGTATGACGCATAAGGAAGTATAGAAGGTGTTGTTCAAGGCCACCGAAGTACCTCCTCCCATATTCGAGGACCGCGGACTCTGCGCCACGTGGCTCGCCAGTCCAGTAAGTTTTCTGATCATCACTAGATGTACCTTTCCCAGCATATTCGTGGGAGGATTTTAAGTCACCATGTTTATCTAATCAGGATTACGTGGTGACGGCGGAGCGGATCGATTGTCCAGCTCCGCTGCCGGAAGATCCAGCAACTGCACTCCTAACGGAGATGCTAGTTCCGGCGCCTTACAAGGCGCCGGAAAAGAAGGCCGAAAAGAAGGCCACGGGGACCAGGAAGGGTCTCCGGCGCAAGGTCTCACCGGACACCTCGTCCGAAGGTGATGACACGCACTCCTCCCATGAAGGGGAGGAGAAAAAGAAGAGGGCCGCCCCATCCGGGGAGGCCGAAGGGTCTAAGAAGGCAGGCGCGGGGACCAGGAAGGGTCTCCGGCGCAAGGTCGTAATAGACTCGTCATCTGAGGACGGCGAGGCAGATTCCTCCCGCGGAGACGGGGGGAAACATGAAGAAATTCCCCCTCCCCGCATTGGGGAGGAAAAGAAAAGAAAAGCCGCCCCACAGGGGGAGGCTAAGACGCCAAAGAAGGGAAAGGCGTCTGAGGGAGTCCTGGACTAGGGGGTGTCCGGACAGCCAGACTATCATCGTCTGCCGGACTCCAAGACTACGAAGATATAAGATTGAAGACTCCGTCCCGTGTCCGGATGGGACTTTCCTTGGCGTGGAAGGCAAGCTTAGCGATACGGATATGTAGATCTCCTACCATTGTAACCGACTCTGTGTAACCCTAGCCTCCTCCAGTGTCTATATAAACCGGAGGGCTTTAGTCCGTAGGACACAACATACATTACAACAATCATACCATAGGCTAGCTTTAGGGTTTAGCCTCTTTGATCTCGTGGTAGATCCAATCTTGTACTACCCATATCATCAATATTAATCAAGCAGGACGTAGGGTTTTACCTCCATCAAGAGGGCCCGAACCTGGGTAAAACATCGTGTCCCTTGTCTCCTATTACCATCCGCCTAGACGCACAGTTCGGGACCCCCTACCCGCGATCCGCCGGTTTTGACACGGACATTGGTGCTTTCATTGAGAGTTCCTCTGTGTCGTCACCGATAGGCTCGATGGCATCTTCAGCCAACAACGCTGTCCAGGTTGAGACTTTTCTCCCCGGACAGATCTTCGTATTCGGCAGCTTCACACTGCGGGCTAATTCCCTTGGCCATCTGGAGCAGATCGAGAGCTATGCCCCTGGCCATCAGGTCAGATTCGGAAGCCTAAACTTCACGGCCGACATCCACGGGGACTTGATCTTCGATGGGCTCGAGCCAAAGCCAAGTGCGCCGCACTGTTGCGATGGGCATGATTTAGCTCTGCCGCCGAACAGTGCCTGGGTGGCCGCACACGAATCCGCTTCGGCCTTTAGTCCGGAGCCGATCGCCCAGATCGAGGATCGGTGGATGGACACCACCTCGGGGGCTTCAACTTCCACGGCGATGGAGCCGAACGCTAATCTTGTCCCTCGCGAAACTCGTGATTTCGAGGTGCCGGACTCCTTGCCGGACTCCGGACCTCCCACGCCCCTACCAATTGAATCGGATTGGGCGCCGGTTATGGAATTCACCGCTGCAGACATGTTCCAATACTCGCCCTTTGGCGACATCCTAAATTCGCTAAAACATCTCTCGTTATCAGGAGAATCCTGGCCGGAATATGGCCAGGATGGTTGGGATACGGACAACGAAGAAATTCAGCGCCCACCCACCACCCACTTCGTAGCCACTGTCGACGATCTAACCGACATGCTAGACTATGACTCCGAAGACATCGACGGTATATACGACGACGCCGGAGACGAACAAGAACCAGCGCCTACAGGGCACGGGAGGACCACCTCGTCATATGACGTATATATGGTGGATACCCCAAAAGAGAGTGATAACGAGGACCAACGGGCCGCGGCAGAAGATAACCCAGCCGACAAACAACCTAAACGGCGGCGCAGACGCCGCCCTAAGTCCCGCCTCGACAACAACAACGCTCCTAAGGACCCCGCAATACAGCAGGGCACACAAGTGGACGACGAACATGCAGATAAGCAACCGTCCGAACAGAACGAGTCAGATAATCAGTCCAGGCCCGGCGAAAACGACAGTCCAGACGATCTCATGCCGGACACGCCGCCGGACAGTAAAAACCTTCGGAAAAGACTCGTCAACACCGCAAGAAGCTTGAAGAAGGAAAAACGGAAGCTCAAAACAACGGAAGACACACTCAGGATGAGGTGGAGCAAAGTGCTCAAAACCGCGGATAAATACGGCAATAGCCACCAATCCAAGAGCTACCCGAAGCGCAAGCTGTTACCGGAATTTGACGAGGAGGCCATAGAGCCCCCACAGTCAAAACATGAAAAGGCCGCCTGGCTGGATAGACGGCCAGACGATAGACCAAATTCTGAAAGCGGCGCCGCACATAAGCCGATTATTGAACCTGGAAAGACAGATGGCCCAGCCAGGTCCATTTACGGGCCAAAGAAGAAGGCCCCAGCAAGCAAGGCAACACGTCAAGTGCCCGAAGATAGTGGCACACCCAAATACAGGGGCGCCGCACACCCACTATGTTTCACCAATGAGGTGCTGGACCATGAATTCCCAGCGGGATTTAAACCCATAAACATAGAGGCCTACGATGGAACAACAGACCCTGGAGTCTGGATAGAAGATTATATACTACACATACACATGGCCAGAGGAGATGATCTCCACGCCATAAAATACCTACCCCTCAAGCTCAAAGGGCCAGCCCGTCATTGGCTTAAAAGCCTCCTAGAAAACACTGTTGGAAGTTGGGAAGAGCTCGAGGACGCGTTTAGAGCAAATTTTCAAGGGACTTATGTCTGCCCTCCGGATGCAGACGATCTAAGTCATATAACTCAACAGCCCGGAGAGTCAGCGCGCAAATTCTGGAACAGGTTCCTTACCAAAAAGAACCAAATAGTCGACTGTCCGAACGCCGAAGCCTTAGCAGCTTTTAAACATAACGTCCGAGACGAATGGCTTGCCAGACACCTCGGCCAAGAGAAACCGAGGACAATGTCCGCGCTAACAAGCCTCATGACCCGCTTTTGTGCGGGAGAGGATAGCTGGTTAGCAAGATGCAGCACCAACGACCCAAGTACATCCGAGATAAGAGATGGAAACGGAAAATCACGGCGCAGAAAAGAGCAGCGCCGGAATAAAGAGAAAAGCCCAAAGAGCACGGCAGTCAACGCCGGATTCAAAAGCTTGCGGCCAAACAATAAAACACTACCTCTTAAGGATGACAGCGATGAACTATCCAACTTAAACAAGATTTTGGGTCAGACATGTCAAATCCACAGTACCCCCGGAAGGCCTGCAAACCACTCCCATCGAGATTGTTGGGTTTTCAAACAGTCCGACCGATTAAACGCCGAACACAAGGGGCTCGACGCGTCAAGCGAAGACGATAAACCCCACCAGCAGAGCTCCGGAAAGCAAAAGACTTTCCCACAAGAGGTCAAAGCAGTAAACTCACTTCATGTGATAATAAGGAAAAACAGTGCGGAATCCGTTAAAATGGGTCTCGCACGGTCCAACCCAGCAGAATATAGAGATTGGACATCAAAACCAATCACTTTCGACCACCTGGATTATTCCAGAAGTGTTCGAAATGCAGGATGGACTGCCCTGATATTGGATCCTATAATCGACGGACTGAAATTTACACAAGTCTTGATGGATGGAGGCAGTGACTTAAACCTGCTGTACCCAAACACAATCCGCATGTTGGGGATAGACCTTACTAAAATTCGACACAGCCGCACTTCCTTCAAAGGAGTGATGCCAGGCCCTTACGCCAAATGCATAGGCTCCCTACTACTAGAAGTTGTGTTCGGATCACCGAACAACTTTCGACGCGAAAAACTAATTTTTCATATCGCCCCATTTAAAAGTGGATAACAAGCACTCTTGGGACGAGAGGCTTTTGTCCGTTTCAACGCCATACCACATTACGCGTCTCTTACACTCAAAATGCCCGGTCCACGCGGCATCATTTCAGTGCGAGGGTCACTTAAAGACCCCGGACACGGATAGACGAGTCCGGCATAAGTAGGCTAGGGGCTCCCTAGCCGCACACCCCTCCACAAGGGGTTGCGCGCACAAACAACTGCGAGTTCATACAGGCCCCGCCTTACTCATTTGTATTTTTTCTTTCACATATACCTTTTTTGCACGAGTTGTTTTCAAACTAAGTTCCTCTCTTTTTATAGATGAACAACATGCACACCCGTCCAGGATAATGGCACAACGGAGACACAGGCGCAGACGTGTAGTAGGGACCCGTTGCGAGGATTCTTTTCAGATTAAGACCCTGTGTAAACTTTTTTACTGTCTCTTGTTGTTCTTCCTTGGTTTCTTCCTATAACCAAAGCGGAGCCTGACGCCTTGGCATCGGCCGCGTCAGAGGACCATACCCGTACCTGGACACTAGGGGCTTAGGGCATTGTTCTGCCCATTATTATAAGGACCGAACACCTTAGGGAGTGTTCGGCGTCTCGAGTTAGGCATTATATGCATCAGCTCCGAATCATGTCTTTGGTCAAATGTTGGGTTTGCCCGGCTCCTGTGTTTTGCTGCCTTACGTTCCGTATCATCGGCTAACGCGGCACCAGGAGAACTACTGCGATTGTGCCCCAGTTCGGCTGGGCGAGCACCTCGGTAGAGAAAGCCGAAAACTGACTGTCATGATATAGCGAGAGACTGGTCAACCACTCGATTGACTACCGGAATGTTTAGAATTCCCCACTTTGACGAAGGACCGTTTCCCGGTCAGGCACACACGCGCCCTGAACTTGGAGAAGCGCGGTGCCCCAAGGGGCTATATCATAGCCCCACCCTCGAACTCCACTGGCT
The DNA here is from genome assembly GCA_963921465.1 of Triticum timopheevii. Taxonomy (NCBI): domain Eukaryota; kingdom Viridiplantae; phylum Streptophyta; class Magnoliopsida; order Poales; family Poaceae; genus Triticum; species Triticum timopheevii. Next base: position 165,949,620 of record OY997272.1, on the reverse strand, counting down.
AAGTGAAAGTGATAAAGCATTATAGTCCGGATTGCCTCGTTTGCTACGCTACCACCTCCTTAACAGGACCGAGACATCGGATTAAGTGTGAAAACGCGCTATTTTTGCGAACACCCCCGCACCTTGTGCGTGGGGGCTAAAGCCGAAGACTGCAATCTTTCAGGTTATACAAATGTATACGTAAATGACCGCATAGGAGATATTTTACTATTTGGGACGCACAAGTATAAAAAGCAGTTATAGCATAATCATTGTTTTACAAGCTAAAAACATTCATTTGAACGTAACATTTTTTGAGCACTGCGACTCTATTACACGAGCGCCATGCATAACTTCCCCAAAATAGTGCTCGGCGGGTAACCGGCTTTCGTCCGAACCCTGGGCGGCAATAGCGGTGGCATCCATCTCTATCCAATGTGTCTTCACACGGGCAAGAGCCATCCGCGCGCCTTCAATGGAGGCCGACCGCTTCATCTCCTTGATATGCGGCACCGCTCCAAGAAACTGCTGCAATAAGTCGAAATAGCTCGTCGCCTTGGGCCTCTCTGGCCAGACATGAGCCACGATGTCAGTCATGGCAAGTCCGGACAATCTATTTAGCTCGGCCCATTCGGCCAACCGATCGGTCAACGGAAGTGAACGATCCGGACTATGGAATTGAGACCAAAATAGCTCTTCCGTCTTGTGATCCTTCTGGCTCCGGAAGTGCTCAACGGCATCAGCCGCACTTGCCGCTAAGTCCATATACGGATCCTCCGGACCCCACAGCTGGCCAAGTTGAGCATACTTTTGATCTGTAAACCGGCGACGCAACAGAAGAGGCTTGCCAGCCACAATATCTCCGGCCTGGCGCAGCTCCTCCTTCATAGCCCGCATTGCAGTCCAGGCATCCTTGGCCTCGGCGGTGGCCTTCCCCAGGTCTTCCCGCTCCGGTAAATGCTCCTTTTCAAGAGCCTCATTGCGGTCGGCAACATCTCTTAATTTCACGGCCAATTCGGCCACCTTCTCCCTGCTTAGGCAGTGGGCAGCCTTTTCGGCTTTCAACTCCTCGGCCGCCCTCGAGGCAGCCGCATCACTCCTTCGGGCTTGCTCCTTAGCTTGAGCAAGTTCGGCCCGAAGGCTCTCCACAGCAGCAGCACCGTCTGTATCACAGCATATAATTTATCAGAGGAAGGGCTTTGACCCCCTTAAATAAAGCGACTGTGGAGAACTCATTTACCTTGCGACTCGTCAAGTCGCCGGTTGACAAGTGCGATGTCCGCATCCGCCACGTCAAGTTGCCGCAATAACTCGGCAACTCCAATAGTCCGGCTAGCCCTCAGACTATCCGCCACCTGCATAGAAATGGCGACATTCATTACTTGCGATTTTGATCCTCGGCACGCTGTCATTCTCGACAACCTACCGAGTCCCAGGGGCTACTATCTATACAGGGCGCACTTTTATGTGCAAAACTGTCAAAAAAAAGGTGTGTCATTCTTGCGTACCTCAAATCCCGCCAGCAAACTCTTAGCGGCATTACGCAATCCGCTCTCAGCGGACGAAATCCTTCCAATCACCATACGCATCAAAGCACGGTGATCTTCTAAGATGGACGCCCTCTCAAGCAGATTCTTTAGTTCTCCCGGCCGGATACTAGTAGGCGCCGAACTCTCCGGCCCCTCCGGACTCTGGGATACCCTCCGTGACGATACTTCAGGCTCGTCTGCCCTATCTGACGGTGCAGCAGACGGAGGCATTTCGCTCTCCATCATCTCCGGAAGAAGATCCCCCGAAGATGAACTCATCTGAGAAGGCTGCAAATCTGAACTGCAAGATAAAAATTTTGGTTATCTATAGAAACACAAATGGAGGTGTTTTCTTACTAATGAACTCCCCTTTTCCTACTCACGGCTCGCTGGAGGGCTGATCCTTTAGAGACAACTGTACGTCCGGGTTCTTCCCGGACGCCGGACCCCCCGGTGGAGATTTCTTCCCTCGTTTAGGGGCTTTGGCCTCCAGATCTTCGGAGGCGGTCCTCTTTTCCCCCTGGAAGGAGGGGTTTTTGATTCCCCTCTCTTCAGACGCCCCTTTGGGCGAAATAATAGCTCCTCTGTTTTCCCCATCGCTCCCTTCTACGGGCGTGACCTCCAACATTCTGACCAGCATAGGCTCCAGTGCGGTCTCTGGGAGGGGAGCCAGACACCTTATCAGCTTCGATCGCGCTACCCACTCCTGTTGAAGAGTAATGGGTCAGGAGGCGAACTCTAGAAAAGCAGATAAACATAACGTTCGAACTCTGAGCTATTTACCTGAGTATCCGGGCGATTGCAGCTTAGGCCTGCGTCCTCGGTCAATTCCGGACACGCTACCTGCGGTCCGAAGAACAACTTGTACATCTCCACGGGTGTCGCACCCATGAAGTGTTGGAGAATCCGAGGTCCCTCTGGATTAAACTCCCATAGATGGAGAGGACGGCGTTTGCAAGGCAGAAGACGCCTGATTAGCATAACCTGCATCACCACGACTAGATTGATCTCCCTCGCCTGGAGGTCTCGAATCCGGCCCTGCATTGAGGGCACGTCTTCGGACGGTCCCCAATTGAGCCCCTGGTTGACCCACGACACTAGTCGGCGTTGAGGTCCCGGGCGGAATGAAGGCGGCGGCTTTTGCTTGCTGCCCTTCGGAGCGGTGATATAGAACCACTCCTGCTGCCACAATCCGAGTTCCTCTTGGAAGGAACCCTCGGGCCACGGGGCATCGGCCCTTCTGCTTATGGCCGCCCCGCCGCACTCCGCTTGACGCCCCCCGATCATCTTCGGCCCCACATTAAAGGTCTTCAGCCACAGGCCGAAGTGGGGAGTGACGCGGAGGAAGGCTTCGCAGACGGTAATGAATGCGGAGATATGGAGGATGGACTCCGGAGCCAAGTCGTGAAAATCCAGCCCGTAGTAGAACATGAGCCCTCTCACGAAGGGGTCCGTCGGGAAGCCTAAACCCCGACGGAGGTGGGATACAAAGACAACGTACTCATCGGGCTCGGGGGCGGGCACGGCCTGCCCTTGGGCAGGCAACCTATGTGAAATCTCGTAGGACAGGTACTTGGCCTCACGAAGCTTTAGCACGTCCTCCTCCGTGATGGAGGAGGGCATCCACCGACCCTGGAGGTCGGAGCCGGACATGGATGAGAATCCGAAGTGCTCGAATCTGGGGCTCTAGGTGTTGGAACTGGGAGCAAAGAGGAGATTCGATGCGAGATTGAAGAAAAGAAACGAGCCTTGGTCCTCTTATAAAGGGGGAAAATACCAAGAGTCGTCCCCGTGACCGTTCGGGATTCACCTTCGACAGAGGAGGCGTGGCGACGGGCACGGTTGGGTTACCCACGCACGTATTGATGAGAATCCCGGAATAAGGGGAACACGATCTCTGCTTCGACAGGACGTGCCAAGGAAACCGCTTCGCTAAATGTGCTAAGGTGGTATAATAGAAAATGATTCAAATAAAGGCCTGGAAGCGGTGTGATGTCATGCCGCATAAAACGTCAGCAGATTGGATTTATGTGCATTATTCTCTCTACGGTGGAATGTGGAATTTATTTTGCAGAGCCGGACACTATCCTGGTGTTCATGATCTTCTCTGGATTATTCAAGGGAGGAACCCGCCTTGCAATGCCGAACATTATGCGCGCCAGACTTATCGTCATTGAAGCCTGGTTCAGGGGCTACTGAGGGAGTCCTGGACTAGGGGGTGTCCGGACAGCCGGACTATCATCGTCCGCCGGACTCCAAGACTATGAAGATACAAGATTGAAGACTCCGTCCCGTGTCCGGATGGGACTTTCCTTGGCGTGGAAGGCAAGCTTGGCGATACGGATATGTAGATCTCCTACCATTGTAACCGACTCTGTGTAACCCTAGCCTCCTCCGGTGTCTATATAAACCGGAGGGCTTTAGTCCGTAGGACACAACATACATTACAACAATCATACCATAGGCTAGCTTTAGGGTTTAGCCTCCTTGATCTCATGGTAAATCCACTCTTGTACTACCCATATCATCAATATTAATCAAGCAGGACGTAGGGTTTTACCTCCATCAAGAGGGCCCGAACCTGGGTAAAACATCGTGTCCCTTGTCTCCTGTTACCATCCGCCTAGACGCATAGTTCGGGACCCCCTACCCGAGATCCGCCGGTTTTGACACCGACAGCGTCCCTTCCGGATCACTCCACCACGGCCGCTTACAGCGAGGAGGAGTGGCTGCCCAGGGGCAAGCCCCTGGCGAGATCGTAAGTATCCGCACTCTGTAATACTTTTCGTGCGACTTCACTTCATAGTTTGTTATAACGCCGAACGCGCATATGCAGTCCGGCCAGGTCCCATCCCGAGGTATCCTCTTCGGATGGGTCTCTGAGTGATTCGGCAATGAATTCACTCCCGACGGCCTCCTCCCCTCGGCCTGCGGATGACATGGAGGTGTTGTCCCAAAGGGTACCGGAGCAGGGGAGGCGGTTCTGGAGACGCCCCAAGGAAAAATTACAGACGCCGGGCACATGGGGGGTAAGATCCCCATAGATTATGCCGACGAGAGCCGCAGCAAGTTGGGCTCCCAGTCGGACACTGCATCGGAACCTCCAAAGGTTCCGGATTCGGGTAGGCAGCCCCTCGCTAGGGAGGGCGTGCCGGCCGTGCCGATGACCTCCGTCGTGCCGGAGGCGTCGGATAGTCTGCTGGAAGTGCTTCGCGGCGCTTCCATTGATGAAGAGCACCATACTCTTATGAGTACGGTGATTCAGAGGGTTCAGTCCGCCAAAAGCAGATTGACCGAAGCCTGCACCAGCCTCCTAATAGGCTTTCAGGTAAGTAATCAAAAGTGTGAGAAATTATCACCCAATAGACAGTAGCCCTTGATACTCTTTTTGGTGTTCGGAAAGAAAAGCCAAACGGAGGGTCAACTTTAAACCGCAGGAATCTAACAGTATGTGTCTATGTGAATAAGCAGGCGGTGCTGCTTGCCGCTGCTGCCCGCACAGCAGAGGTCGTCGGACTCGAACGGGACCTGAAGCAGGCCGAAGAGGAGCTCAGCCTCACGAAGAGGCAGCTCAAAGAGAACAAAGGTGAGTGATGCCCCATCCATGTGTCATATATAGGAGAAAAAATTGGTGACGCTAACAAAAAAGCGTCATGATTTTTTAATAGGGGCCACAACCAAAGTGGCGGCCCTGAAGAAAGCGCTATCCGAGGCCGAAGACAAGGCGGCCATGGAGCGTATTGAGCGTGAAAAGCAAGATGCTAGGGTGGGCGAGGTACAGCAAGAGCTCCAGGAGCTCGGCAAGAAGTTCAAGTCCTTGGAGCGTGACTTCAAGACACAAGAGTCTGAGCTTGCAAAGGCCCTTGAGAGCGTGAAAGACGCCAAGGCCGAAGCCCAAAAGGCCCAACAGGAAATCCAGGCGGCCAAGAAGATAGCGGCGGGTAAGGCATTCATTATGCAAAGCAAGCATGTGGAGGAGACATTTCTTTTACTTACCCAAATTCGGAGCTCTCCAGGGGCATTCGCAGATCTACCACGCAGCATATCGGATGCCACGGAGTTCTACCATGCCGAAGAGGGGAGCTCGACGGAGAAGCTGTTCTGGTCCCAGTATACTGGAGCCAAACACCCAATGCCTCTGAGTGACCAACTGAAGCAATTGGTTGAACTCCACAGGGCGGCCGAAGTGGCCATGAAGGACTTCATAGTCCGGATGTGGCCTGGTGAGCCCCTGCCCGACAGCTACTTCAACCTTATAAAGCGGATGGTAAATGCCTGTCCGTGGCTTGAAGTTATCAAGCAATCCGTTTGTATTGAGGGTGCCCGCCGAGCCTTTGCCTGTGCGAAGATGCATTGGGCCAAGCTGGATGCAGAGAAGCTGGTGAAGTATGGACCGCCGGAGGGCAAGGCGCATCGCTACCCCGAGAAATATTATGATGGCGTTATGAAAGGCACTCGTCTCGTCGCCGATGAATGTACCAAGGACATAATCTTTGAGTGAATGTACTCATGTCGTCTTTGTAATATCAAAACGAATTTTTTTGCACTATATGGCGCTTTGTTGATTTAAAATATTACCTTCTGTGCTGCTGTTTATAAAATTCTGAAAGTAGGCCAGTCGTCGGCTTCCGCCCCCACATAACTAGTACTGGGGTGTTCGTGGAAAACCCAAACACTCTTTATCCAAATTTTTGGTCCTTTAAGGAGGTATTTGGAGCAGCGAACAAGGCAATCGGACTATGCGGCTTTATAACTCTCACTTAGCCATAGAAGCCTACAATTTTAAATTTCGGCGAAGCCCCTAGAATTCGAAAAGCCGAATTGGGGCGCTATACACGCCTAAATCGGACAAGGCCAATTCCTCGCCTGAAGTGGAAAAAATCTTTAAGGATTTAAGACCTCTCGAACAGCAACCAGCTCTCGCCGCATCATGACAGTCAGTTTTCGGCTTTCTCTACTGAGGTGCTCGTCCGGAAGAACCGGGACACAATCGTAGTAGTTCTCCCTGTGCTACCTTAGCCAATATAATAGAACGTAAGGTACCAAAACAAGGGAGCGTGCAAACCCAACTATTGACCCAAGACATGATTCGGAGCTGATGCATATAATGCTATAAGTTTGGCGTGCCGCACTGTCGAAAGTGTTCGGACTTATCTTGCCGTATTATGGGGCACCATAAGAAGCCCCTGGCAAACTGAACGTACTAAAGTGTACGGATTCAATATTAAATAAACATTTTTAGGGAAAATGTGAAGATAGGAATAATAAGCTGACGCTATATATTATTTCCCATTGTTAAATAATACGTCCAAGCATATGTGTACAATTAATGCGTTAAGCAGAAGCAAATAGGACTATTTGACATGTCCTATCCAAGGGCAGGCCGCATGCGGGTATATAAAACAGGTATAACAATCATTGACAGATACCACCTGGGTATTCCCTTTGTGCGCAAAGCCTTTTGCCTCCTTGGTTTTCCCTCCTGTGATAAGTCCGATCAGCCAGTTCTCTAAAGGGGCTGCTCGAAAGTAGGGTCCTGAAAGAGAAAGAAGGTTATTAAAGTATGCGGGTCTTGTGGCGGTTGAACCGCATTGTGGACCGCATCACCATTGCGCCTCCGCCTATGCCCATGGTCTTTTGAGTGCGTAATTGTGTACACACAGCAAAAATGTTGCCTAAATGGGGCTAGGGCAGAGGCCGGACTGCTCATCGTGCTCTTGGCGTGCCTAGAGATCCTGTTGCAGAGTACTCCAGACTCGCTTGACGGTGTTCGGGGTTGTTGTCGCCGAATTGGCGGTCTGCCGGAGAAGGTTGCTTTGTACTTCTGCCGCGAGGGACGAAGTGTGCTCTTCCGTACGGAGCGAGCGGTCTGTATTTCCATTGACTGTTATAACCCCGCGAGATCCTGACATCTTGAGCTTGAGGTATGCATAGTGTGGTACCGCATTGAATCGAGCAAATGCGGTTCGTCCAAGTAGTGCATGATAGCCACTACGGAAAGGGACGATATCAAAGATTAACTCCTCGCTTCGGAAGTTATCCGGGGATCCGAAGACCACTTCCAGTGTTATGGAGCCCGTACAACGGGCCTCTACTCCTGGAATTACACCTTTAAAGGTGGTTTTGGTGGGTTTGATGCTTGAAGGATCGATGCCCATTTTGTGCACTGTGTCCTGATAAAGAAGGTTCAGGCTACTGCCACCATCCATAAGGACTCGTGTGAGGTGGAATCCGTCGATGATTGGGTCAAGGACCAATGTGGCTGAACCGCCGTGACGGATGCTGGTAGGGTGGTCCCTACGATCAAAAGTGATCGGACAGACTGACCATGGGTTGAACTTTGGGGCGACTGGCTCCATCGCATAGACGTCCCTTAGTGCTCACTTTCGTTCCCGTTTGGGAATGTGGGTGGCATAGATCATGTTTACCGTTTTCACCTGGGGAGGAAATTAATTCTGTCCCCCCGTGTTCGAACACCGGGGCTCCTCGTCATCATTGTTGTGCAGCCCCTTGTCCTTGTTTTCGGCATTTATCTTGCCAGCCTATTTGAACACCCGGCAATCTCTGTTAGTGTGGTTGGCTGGCTTATCAGGGGTGCCGTGAATTTGGCACGAGTGATCAAGTATGCGGTCCAGACTGGACGATCCCGGATTGTTTCTTTTGAATGGCTTTTTTCGCTGACCGGATTTTGAGCCACTGAATTCGGCGTTGACTACCATGTCTTCGGTGTTGTCGCCATTGTTCTGACGCTTATGTCTGTTGCGCCGTGGTTAGCCGTTACTGTCACGGACATCTGAAGTGCCGGAGTTTCTTGGTGTGATGCTACTGCGAGCCAACCAGCTGTCCTCGCCCGCGCAAAAGCGGGTCATGAGTGTCGTGAGGGCCGCCATGGACTTCGGTTTTTCTTGGCCGATGTGTTGGGCGAGCCACTCATCGTGGATATTATGCTTAAAGGCCGCCAAGGCTTCGGCGTTCGGACAGTCGACAATTTGGTTCTTTTTAGTTAGGAACTGAGTCCAGAATTTCCTGGCTGACTCTTCGGGCTGTTGGGTAATGTGACTCAACTCATCAGCATCTGGTGGTCGCACGTAAGTGCCTTGGAAGTTGTCGAGGAACGCGTCCTCCGGGTTTCCCAACTGGCGATGGAATTTGCCGGCAGGCTATTCAGCCAGTGTCGGCCTGTCCTTTGAGTTTAAGGGGAAGATACTTGATGGCATGTAGATCGTCACCGCGGGCCATGTGAATGTGAAGAAGGAAATCTTCGATCCATACCGTGGGGTCTGTTGTGCCATCGTATGATTCGATGTTTACGGGTTTAAACCCTTCTGGGAATTCGTGATCCATTACTTCGCCAGTGAAGCAGAGGGGGTGTGCGGTGCCTCTATGTCGGGCTATGTTACTATGCAGTTCGAATAAGTCTGGTCGGCTATGTTTGGCCCGGCCGGACTTGTTGATAGTGTATCCGGCATGACGATCATCGTCATGTGTTGGGGCGCGCCCCTGCGATTCATAGATCAATCTTGGCTGTCCTGCTTTGTTTTCTAGTATGTCTCGCGGGTCCTGCCTATTGCCCCAGGCCATAGTGTATTGGCGTGGGGGTGCGGGCTGGTATTCGGGTTGGTACGCCGTTTTATCCCGGCCACGAGGTGGCCGGTCAGCCTCGTCCTATGCTGGTAGTGTGGGCTTTAGGACCTCCTCCTCGAGTTGAGGTAGCAACTTGTGCTTTGGGTAACCTTTGGTGTGGCACTCAAGTCCGTATTCCTCGGTTGCCAGGACCTCAGTCCATCTGTCTGTGAGCAGATCTTGATCAGCTTGGAGCTGCTTCTTCTTCCTTTTCAGGCTTCTTGCAGTGGCCATAAGCCGGCGCTTGAAGCGCTCCTGATCTATGGGATCCTCAGGCACGCCGAATTCATCATCGCCGAGGCTCACCTCATCTTCAGAGGGGGGCATGTAGTTGTCCTCCTCCAAGTATTCTTTCGTCGCCTGTTCATCTGGGCTAACCTGCCCGTCTTCCTTTCCGGCCTGCTCAAAGGCAGGCTGATCGCGATTGTATTCATCTTCAGCACCATCCGAATTGTTTTCGTCTCCTGTGCCGGTATTGCTGTGGTGGGGCTTAGAGCGGCGCCGATGACGCCCATACTTTGATTTCTTCCTTAAGGGGTTATCCTCAATTGCCTCATCGCCATTGGTTGCTTTGGAGTGTCCACCATATATATATATATATATATATATATATATATATATATATATATATATATATATATATATATATCATACGAGGAGGTGGCTGTCGAGCGCAACGTCGGCGGTGGTTCCTGTTCTTCTCCTGCATCGTCATCCACACTGCCGATGTCTTCGGAGTCAAAATCAAGCACGTCGGTAAAATCATCGATAGTGGCAATGAAGTGGGTGGTGGGTGGGTAACAAATTTCCTCGTCGCCTGCTTCCCATTCGAGCCGGACATAGTTCGGCCAAGAGTCTCCTAACAAAGAGAGAGACCTTAATGAATTTAGCATGTCGCCGAAGGGCGAGTGTTGAAAGATATCCGCAGCGGTGAACTCCATTACCGGAGCCTAATCGGATTCGATGGGCCCGGGTGCGTACGGTTCGGAACCTACAATCGGACGCAAGTCCGGGGATCCGGTGACATAGACTTCCCTAGAGGTGGATGCTACATCTTGAGCATGCGTTGGTTTTGCTCGAAGAGGAGAGGGTGATGCAGCAATAGTAGCGTAAGTATTTCCCTCAGTTTTTGAGAACCAAGGTATCAATCCAGTAGGAGGCTCCTCAAAAGTCCCACGCACCTACACAAACAAACTGAGAACTCGCAACCAATGCAATAAAGGGGTTGTCAATCCCTTCACGGCCACTTACGAATGTGAGATCTAATAAAGATAGTATGATAAGATAAATATATTTTTGGTATTTTATAATATAGATGCAAAAAGTAAAGATGCAAATAAAAGTAGATTGAAAGCAAATATGATAGGAGATAGACCCGGGGGCCATAGGTGTCACTAGTGGCTTCTCTCAAGATAGCATAAGTATTACGGTGGGTGAACAAATTACTGTCGAGCAATTGATAAAAAAGCGCATAGTTATGAGATTATCTAGGCATGATCATGTATATAGGCATCACGTCCACAACAAGTAGACCGACTCCTGCCTGCATCTACTACTATTACTCCACACATCGACCGACTCCTGCCTGCATCTAGAGTATTAAGTTCATAAGAACAGAGTAACGCATTAAGCAAGATGGCATGATGTAGAGGGATAAACTCAAGCAATATGATATAAACCCCATCTTTTTATCCTCGATGGCAACAATACAATACGTGCCTTGCAACCCTTTTTGTCACTGGGTAAGGACACCGCAAGATTGAACCCAAAGCTAAGCACTTCTCCCATGGCAAGAAAGATCAATCTAGTAGGCCAAACCAAACTGATAATTCGAAGAGACTTGCAAAGATAACTCAATCATACATAAAAGAATTCAAAGAAGAGTCAAATATTATTCATAGATAAACTTGATCATAAACCCACAATTCATCGGATCTCGACAAACACACTGCAAAAAGAGTTTACATCGAATAGATCTCCACAAGAGAGGGGGAGAACATTGTATTGAGATCCAAAAAGAGAGAAGAAGCCATCTAGCTAATAACTATGGACCCGTAGGTCTGTGGTAAACTACTCACAACTCATCGGAGGGGCAAGGATGTTGATGTAGAAGCCCTCCATGGTCGATTCCCCCTCCAGCAGAGTGCCGGCGAAGGCTCCAAGATGAGATCTCGCGGATACATAAGGGTACGGTGGTGGAAATTGTGCTTAGTGTTTCTCCCGGATGTTTTTGGGATACGTAGGTATATATAGGAGGAAGAAGTACGTCGGTGGCCGCCCGAGGGGCCCACGAGACAGGGGGTTGCCCTACAGGGGGGGCTCCTATCTCGTGGAAGCCTCGACAGCTTATTGGCTTGCACTCCAAGTCCTCTGGATCACGTTCGTTCCAAAATTCACGCTCCCGAAGGTTTCATTTCATTTGGACTCTGTTTGATATTCCTTTTCTTCGAAATACTGAAATAGGCAAAAAAACAGCAATATGGGCTGGGCCTCCGGTTAGTAGGTTAGTCCCAAAAAGGATATAAATGTGTAAAATAAAGCCCATAAACATCCAAAAGGGGTAATATAATAGCATGGAACAATCAAAAATTATAGATACATTGGAGATGTATCAAGCATCCCCAAGCTTAATTCCTGCTCGTCCTCGAGTAGGTAAATGATAAAAAGAGAATTTTTGACGTGGAATGCTACCTAGCATAATTCATAATGTAGTTTTCTTTATTGTGGCATGAATGTTCAGATCCAAATGATTCAAAATAAAAGTTCATATTGATAAAAGAAATAGTAACACTTCAAGCATACTAATCAAAGTAATCATGTCTTCTCAAAATAACATGGCAAAAGAAAGTTCATCCCTACAAAATCATATAGTTAGACTATGCTTCATTTTCGTCACACAAAGATGTTCCCAACTTCTATACCCCCGATGACAAGCCAAGCAATTGTTTCATACTTAAATAATCTCAAACTTTTTCAACCTTCACGCAATACATGAGCGTGAGCCATGGATATAGCACTATAGGTGGAATAGAATATGATGGTGGGGGTTATGTGGAGAAGACAAAAAGGGAGAAAGTCTCACATCAACTAGGCGTATCAACGGGCTATGGAGATGCCCATCAATAGATATCAATGTGAGTGAGTAGGGATTGCCATGCAACGGATGCACTAGAGCTATAAGTATATGAAAGCTCAAACTGAAACTAAGTGGGTGTGCATCCAACTTAGAATATGATGATGGGGATTGTGTGGAGAAGACAAAAAAGGAGAAAGTCTCACATTGACGAGGATAATCAACAGGCTATGGAGATTCCCATCAATTGATGTCAACATGAGGAGTAGGGATTGCCATGCAACGGATGCACTAGAGCTATAAATGCTCAACAAAAGAAAACTAGTGGGTGTGCATCCAACTTGCTTGCTCACAAAGACCTAGGGCATTTGAGGAAGCCCATCGTAGGAATATACAAGCCAAGTTCTATAATGAAAAATTCCCACTAGTATGAAAAAGGCAACTTATGAGACTCACTATATGAAAAACATGGTGCTACTTTGAAGCACAATATATGAGTCTCACTACATGAAGAACAAGGTGCTACTTTGAAGCACAAGTGTGGAAAAAGAGATAGTAACATTGCCCTTTTTATTTATATTTTTCTTTTCTTTTTTTTCTTCTTTTTTTTTGGGCCTGTTTTTTTGGCCTGTTCTAATAATGATGATGATCACACTTCTATTGATTACAACATAAGAATTACAACTCAAAACTAGAACAAGATATGACTCTATAAGAATGCCTCCGGCAGTGTACTGGGATGGTGCAATAAATCAAGAGTGACATGTATGAAAAATAATGCATGGTGGCTTTGCCAAAAATACGATGTCAACTACATGATCATGCAATGGCAATATGACAAAAGTAAAGTATGTCATGATGATGATGAACGGAGCGGTGGAAAGTTGCATGGCAATATATCTCGGAATGGCTATGGAAATGCCATAATAGGTAGGTATGGTGGCTATTTTGAGGAAGATATAGGGAGGTTTATGTGTGATAGAGTGTATCGTATCACGGGGTTTGGATGCACCCGCGAAGTTTGCACCAACTCTCAAGGTGAGAAAGGGCAATGCACGGTACCGAAGAGGCTAGCAAAGGCGGAAAGGTAAAAGTGTGTATAATCCATGGACTCAACATTAGTCCAAAGAACTCATATACTTATTGCAAAAATTTAGAAGTCATCAAAAATCAAGTACTACGCGCATGCTCCTAGGGGGATAGATTGGTAGGAAAAGACCATCGCTCGTCCCCGACCGCCACTCATAAGGATGCACAAGCCAGGTACACTTCATGTTTCAAATTTGTTACACAACTTTAACCATACGTGCATGCTACGGGACTTGCTAACTTCAACACAAGCATTCTTTAAATTCATAATCACCCAACTAGCATGACTTTAATATCACTACCTCCATATCTCAAAACAATTATCAAGTATCAAATTGATCATAGCATCCAATTCACTTCCTATGATAGTTTTTATTATACCCAACTTGGATGCCTACCATTCTAGGACCAACTTTATAACCATAGCAAGTACCATGCTGTTCTAAAATACTCTCAAAATAATATAAGTGAAGCATGAGAGACTAGTAATTTCAACAAAAATAAATCACCACCGTGCTCTAAAAGATATAAGTGAAGCACTAGAGCAAAAACTATCAAACTCAAAAGATATAAGTGAAGCACATAGAGTATTCTAGCAAATCCTATTCAAATAGGCTTCTCACAAAAGGTGTGTACAGCAAGGATGATTGTGGTAAACTAGAAAGCAAAGACTAATTTAATACACGACGCTCCAAGCAAAACACATATCCTGTGGAGAATAAAAATATAGCTCCAAGTAAAGTTACCAATTGTTGACACCAGATTTTGGCACGGTCAAGAACTTAATTAATATGTCCTCAAATGAAGAAGTGATCTACATCAAAAAGTTCCGTGTTGTCGATATAAACATCTTTGAAGTTTGGGTCATCGCCATCCGATCTCACCTCGAAGGCCGAATTTGTGTTTGAAATACTGAGATTTTGTATTCAAAACACTATTTGGCTCATTACGCCCTCAAGACAGCCACGTATGGAAAAATGATCTACACGGATTGTCTTCGTCTCATCGAAACGATCGATTTCGATATGAAAATCGTTCAAATCCGAGTTCGTATGCAAAGGTTAGAGCCATCGGAATGTACCCCTGCCAGGAGGCGAAGTGTGGTGCGCCCCACCAGACGCCATGTCTGATGGGTAGCGCGAGGGACGGATGTTTTGCATCACAGTCCGTTTTGCGCGAGCTATTTGACCCTCAAGATGACCTCTGATAAAAAATCGTTCAACATGAAAGTTTTTCGTCTTGTCGAAACGGTCAATATTGCTTTTGGACTCGTTTTCATCCGAGGTCGTTTACTGCCTCAAACATGACCCGCATGGTGCAGCCAGGTTGTAAACCGAACCGTTTTGGAAAGTTCGGATAAAACCAGTCCGAATTTGACTAGGATTTTGGACGTGAATTGATGCAATTTTATTGTAAGGAAAGCCTAGATGAATCCTTTTCTTGTACGGGAAGTCCAGCCGCCTCTTATATATGTTGGGGGTGACGGCCGATTGAACAACACACAATCGCAAACACATCTACAGCTTTTTCATCTACGTCTTGTCCCTCCCTCGTTCTTGCTCCCTCGTCCTTCGTTGTTCTTCGTGTTGGAGAGCTGCGGACCGCAAGGCTCTAGGGGCGGCTTGACCGACCTAGGGAAGCCCATAGCCGCTGCACTCCCCGACGGGGTCCCTCCCGGGAGTGTAGGGTTTCGGGTCCTCAAAAGCTCTCGCCGGTCGACTTGCGAATCGCGCTTCCGGTGAGACTCCTTCGACGTGAGCTGCGGTGCATCACCCCCGACGTCGAGGGTACACGTGACGTGTTCGTGTGCAAACACACTTTTTGGCGACTCCGCTGGGGAATCAAGATCAATCCTTATCATCCACCATGTCTGATCTTCCCAAGCCATCTGAGGTAGACGCCGATAACATCATTAAGCCCAGTCTTGATGAGATATCGGCCGATCATCGCCAAGTCTATGAGGAGTACAAGAAGGAACGCGAGGAGAAGGACTTGCAGGAGTTCCTTGCAAAGTTCAAGAAGGATCGCCAAGGCAACATCACTCCGATTGAAGAAATCAAGTTCCCTCCTCTTCAAGCCGAGCAGGTTAAACCCTCTGTAAGTACTGCCTTTTCTCCTGAGCAGTGGGCTGAGATTGAAAGTTGTATTGCTGATGGTAACAATCTAGTCTATCAAACTTTCATAGAAAATACTAATGCTCAGAAGAATACATCTCAATCGTCTAGTGGTAATGATGGTGTAGCTGCTAGTGTGCGAAACCCTAATCTGGCTTTACCTATTGCATCGGCGCCTCCCGTGCCGATGGCTTATTATCCTACCCAAACAAATCAGATTGTGACTGCACCCATCAACCCTATTATAAGCATGCCAGGTTCGGTGGCAACACCGAACCAAACCCTACCTACAGCTACAACCACTCGACCACTACTAAATTATGGGTCGACATACATGCCACAATTCCTACCTACAGCTAGTAACCCTACTCCTCCTATGCCACTGCCACAAGCTTCATCGTCCATGATGGATGATGGTCTAGCTAATCTTAGAGAGGAGATGGCTAAGATGCTTCGAGAGAATTTTGGAGTTGAGTTACCTCGGAATTGGATTTACCAAAAGCCATACCCCGAGTACTTTGATGCCATCCAGTGCCCTCCAGGATATAAAATTCCAGGTTTTCTTAAATTTAATGGAGAAGGCACGAAAACCACATGGGAGCATGTTAGTCAATATTTAGCACAATTGGGTGAGGCAGGCTCATTGAATGAATTGAAAGTGCGTTTATTTCCTTTATCATTAACTGGTACCGCATTTTCATGGTTTTCTTCTTTACCACATGGTTCCATTCGGGTTTGGTCGCAGCTAGAGCAGAAGTTTCATGATCACTTTTATAGCGGCGACAACGAACTCAAGTTGTCACATCTAACATCGGTTAAATAGAAGCATGATGAATCGGTCTCCGATTACGTCAAGAGATTCAGAGAAACAAAAAACCGGTGTTTTAGTTTGGTGATAACCGAGAGAGACTTAGCAGACCTAGTGCTGAGTGGTTTGAGGACTCCCATTAGAGAAAAGCTAGAAGGGTATGAGTTCTTAAATATCAACCAAGTCTTACAAAGGGCTTTGGCTCAGGAAAGCCGAAGCAAAGACCTCAGAGAAGTGCATAGATACAAAACCGATCGTCCAAAGATGAATATGGTGGAATATGATAGCGATCACTCGGACGATGAGGGTGATGTTTTTGCTACTGAATTTGTTTGGCCGTCTAAGGCCAAACCCTTTACTTGCAATGATCTGAAACTGATTCATAAGAATCGTGATGAAGAGATGAAGTTTACTTTTAACATTGCTAAGTGTGATAGAATATTTGATGCTTTGCTGCAGGCTAAGATTATTAGAATATCTCATACTTTACCGCTGTTTGAAGAGCTGAAACGGCGCGCTTATTGCAAGTATCATAATTCTTTTTCTCATGCTACTAATGATTGCAATGTTTTTCGACGGCAGATACAATCGGCCATTAATGATGGACGATTGAACTTTTCTGAGATGCAAGTTGATAAACAGCCCTTTCCAATGAATACCATGGAGTTGGAGGGGAAGAAACTACTCATTCGGCCGGAGGTTGCCGAATATGC
Source organism: Triticum timopheevii (assembly GCA_963921465.1). Lineage (NCBI taxonomy): Eukaryota > Viridiplantae > Streptophyta > Magnoliopsida > Poales > Poaceae > Triticum > Triticum timopheevii. Next base: position 165,932,692 of record OY997272.1, on the reverse strand, counting down.
TAATAAAGCTAATGTCATTGTTGGTGAGCCCAGGAAAGACAAGGAGGGCGACAAGGTCTTGGGGAGACAGGTTGTGCTTGACAAGCAACCCGGTGGCAAGGAGATAATCAAAATCACCATCAAGAATCCTACACTCGAGGGGCAACCACAAGTGCAAGAGAACACTCATGTCAAATTTGTTAAGCCCAAGAGTCCAGAGGTTGGCAAGTGGAAGACGAATGAAGCTAAAGTGCAGCGCAAGAGAATCAAGCCAACTTTTGATATGCTGTTGTCCAAGTATGCCAATCAAGCGGCCGGTTCTAGCTCTAACCGGTCATCAAATTTGAAGCGCTCGAGATCACCTCCGAGGGAAGAATCTCATCATCACGCAAGGCCATATGGGTCATGGGCACCAGGACCATGGATGGTGCCGCCCCCCTATGCGTCATACTACATGGGAGGCTTCAATGGGGGATGGGGGCAGCCCCCAATGGCCCCTTATGCTTTTCATCCGGGTTGGGCAGAACCAAGGAGGCCCGTTCATGAGAGACTTTCTTATCCCACACGAGGCCGTTTGAACAATGGTGTCAATCGGCCAATGCAAGATAATCAAAAAAGGGTCAACCGGCAAGTGTGGCGTGCCAAATCACCAAGTGCTGAAATTTCAGAGCCTAGCAAGCAAAAGGAGAAGAATGCTTGTGGTGAAACTATTATGATAGGCACTAAAGAATTAATAATCAAAGAGCCGATTATTGTTGATAATCCGGCTGATTCTAATAAAGATGTGGCTGCGGTCCAGCAAGGCCCCATGGCTAATGATCAGGAAGCTAGCATAAGCAAGGCCAAGTCGAGGGATCCAAAATATACTCAGCCTAAGTGGTGTCCTTCCGGTTTGACCAAGGCGCAAAAAAAGGAGATTGCAGCACATGAGGAGTCATGAGAAGGAGGAACAAGAAGCAGAAAAGCTAAGGGATAAATTATTCAATGAAAGCCGTCCCATGGTACCCCCAAAACAAGTGTGGAGGCCAAAGCAAAAGGAAAACATTGCAGCTTCTGCATTGATCATAGCAACACCTACACCACCAACGGAGGACGATGCGGCTACTATTACATCGTCCACTTTGCCTACTACTTCCTCTTCCCTTGAAGATATTTCAGAGTCAGTGGACATGCTTGCGGAAGGAGATGAAATGCTTGATTATGAGTCTAAACCAGTTCATGAAGGTATGGATATTAATATGGTGTATTACTTACCCGCTGAATTTCGTGCTATAGATGAAGAAGGGGAAGTATCTCAGCTAGATTTTGGTCCTAAAAATGCTATATTCGAGAAGCCAAAAGAACCGGTGACGCACTTGAAGCCATTGTTCCTTAAAGGTCATATTAATGGATCGCCGGTTGCTAGAATGCTTGTCGATGGTGGTGCTGTGGTGAATCTTATGCCATATTCGGTCTTCAAAAAATTTGGGCTGCGTGATGAAGAGTTAATAAAGACCAACATGGTGCTTAATGGATTTGAAGGCAAAGAAAAAACTGAAGACAAAGGTGTGATGTATGTGGAGCTTACGGTGGGAAGCAAAACTTTGGCTACCGCATTCTTTGTCGCCGAGGTGCAAGGTAACTACAATGTGATATTAGGCCGCGATTGGGTTCATGCGAACCAATGCGTGCCATCTACTATGCACCAGTTTTTGATTCAATGGGTTGATGATGAAGTAGAAGTCATTCATGCGGATAATTCGGCTTGTGTTGCTTTGGCCGATGCATCGGTGGATTGGCAACATCCCAATGCTACTTGCTTGACGGGGCGTGACTTATCAGAATATGATTTTCTTAGCGCCACAAAAGGTGGTTTCGTGCCCGTTTCTTTAAAGCCGGTTGGCGATAATCGGCTCCAAGGTATGATGTATTTAAATGGATCCTAACTTAGAGTGGTTACAAAAGCGTCTTGTAGAATATCGATCCAATGAGAACGATATGTATGAGTCCATAGAGGAGTTAGATGACATGGATAAGTTAGGACAAGGTTTTACATCGGCCGATCCATTAGAAGAGATAGATATAGGAGATGGTTCAATTCCTAGGCCGAGATTTGTAAACGAAAATTTAAGAGCCGATCATAAGGCTAAGTTGATCGAGCTATTGAAAGAATATGTTTGTTGATTTGCATGGGAATATCATGAGATGCCGGGTTTAAGCCGAGAGCTAGTGGAGCATCGGTTACCTATAAAGGCCGGTTTTAGACCATACAAGCAATCGGCCAGAAAGTTTAATCCAAAAGCGTATGACCGGATCAAGTAAGAGATCGGTCGTTTGCTTAAAGCTAATTTTATTAGACCTTGTAGGTATGCCGAGTGGATTTCTAACATTGTACCAGTAGAGAAGAAAGGCTCTGGCAAGTTGAGGGTGTGCATTGATTTCAGAGATTTGAATAGAGCTACACCTAAAGATGAGTATCCCATGCCAATAGCCTATATGCTTATTAATGATGCTTCTGGACATAAGGTCATTAGCTTTCTTGATGGTAATGCGGGGTATAACCAGATTTTTATGGCCGAAGAGGACATGTCCAAAACGGCTTTTCGATGTCCCGGTTTTCTTGGTTTATTTGAGTGGACAGTGATGACCTTTGGATTAAAAAATGCCGGTGCCACGTATCAAAGGGCTATGAATTTAATTTTTCATGATTTACTTGGTGTTATACTTGAGGTTTATTTTGATGATATTGTTGTCAAATCGGATGCTTTTGAATCTCACTTAGCCGATTTGCGTTTGGCTTTTGAGAGAATGAAGAAATATGGGCTGAAAATGAATCCTTTGAAGTGTGCCTTTGGTGTATCGGCTGGGAAGTTTCTGGGTTTCATTATTCATGAAGATGACGTGGAAATTGATCCCAAAAAGATAGAAGCTATACAGAAAGTAGGGGCTCCGACATGCAAGAGAGATATGCAAAAATTCCTTGGCAAGGTCAATTATTTGAGGAGGTTCATAGCCAATCTATCAGGGAAGGTTGATGCATTTACTCCTATCCTTCAGTTAAAGAATGATGTTGATTTTACTTGGGGGGCAAAACAGCAAGAGGCATTTGATATGATTAAGAAATATTTGTGCACTCCTCCGGTTATGAAAGCGCCCAGGCACAGGGAGCCATTTAGACTTTACATTGCAGCGGAGGAAGGTGTTATTGGTGCTGTTTTGACTCAAGAGACCGAAGTAAAGGAGCATGCTATTACTTATTTGAGCCGCCGGTTATTGGGCGCCGAGACAAGGTATACATTTATTGAGAAACTATGCTTATGCTTATATTATGCTTGCACAAAATTGAGACATTATCTAGTGCCTAGTACTTGCATTATAGCTTGTCAAACTGATGTCATCAAATACATGTTGCATAGGCCAATTCTTAGTGGTAGAATTGGCAAGTGGGCTTATGCTTTAATTGAATATGATTTGGCTTATGAATCTCTGAAATCCATGAAAGGCCAAATTGTTGCTAATTTTATTGTTGAGCATCGGATTGATGACAAGCATGATATTGATATAAACCTTGTCTCATTAGTACCATGGAGATTATATTTTGATGGTTCAGTGTGTAGCAATGGCCAAGGTGTTGGTATTGTTTATATATCTCCTCATGGTGCTGTTTTTGAAGCCTCATGCCGCTTAGAATACTTTTGCACAAATAATCAAGCCGAATATGAAGCATTGTTATTCGGCTTAGAGATGTTGCTTGCCATAGGTGCTACACATATTGAGGCTTTTGGTGATTCGTTATTAGTAGTGCAACAAATATCCAAAGTCTTTCAATGTTTTGATGAATCACTTAATGTTTATCTTGATAAATGTCTAGATATAATTTCAGATTTGGATTATTTTAGCATTGCTCATATATCTAGACATGACAATTGGAGAGCAAATGAGTTGGCACAACAAGCATCCGGCTATCATGTTGATCGTGGCATGTTTCATATTTCTCAAAGGCCGATGTCTAGTCTTGCAAACGTAGGGGAGGCCGAACCGGAGCCCACCGTTTCGGCCACTAATGAAAAATTTAATGCAGGAGAAAGTCAAGACTGGAGGAAACCCATTATTGATTATTTGTGTGATCCTAGCAAAAGGGTGGATAGGATTGTTCGGCGTATGGCTTTCAAATACACAATGAGAGATGATGGTCTCTATCGCCGAACGGTTGATGATGTTCTTTTAAAGTGCTTGGACGAGGACCAAGCGAGAGTTGCTATGGGAGAGGTCCATGAAGGTATTTGTGGCACTCATCAGTCGGCTCCCAAGATGAAATGGCTATTCCGACGTGCTGGGTTTTATTGGCCGACGATGGTTAATGATTGCTTCCGGTATTATAAAGGGTGTGAAGCTTGTCAAAAGTTTGGTGATCTTCAGTTGGCTCCCGCTGCTATGTTACATCCTATTATCAAGCCGTGGCCTTTTAGAGGTTGGGGATTAGACTTTATTGGAGAGATTCATCCTTCTTCTTCAAAGGGGCATCGGTTCGTGTTGGTGGCGACTGATTATTTCACTAAATGGTCTGAAGCAATACCACTCAAAAATATGATGCATACAGAGGTAATTCAATTCATAACTGAGCATATTATTCATAGATTCGGCATTCCTCAAACATTAACTACGGACCAAGGTTCATCCTTTATGTCACATCAAGTCAGAGAATTTGCTGAATCATATAAGATAAAGTTGCTCAATTCCTCTCCATATTATGCCCAAGCCAATGGACAAGCTGAGTCTAGTAATAAAATATTAATCAAGCTCATCAAGAAGAAGATTGAGGATAATCCAAGGAGATGGCATGAGCTATTGTCCGAAGCTTTGTGGGCACATAGGATCTCAAGGCATGGTGCTACAAAGGTGACTCCATATGAGCTTGTATATGGTCAGGAGGCCGTTTTACCAGTGGAAGTGAATTTGAATGCTTTGAGAATAGCCAAACAAAATGATTTATCGGCGGTGGACTTCTATAACTTGATGATGGACAATATTGATGAAGTCGCCGATAAACGTTTGTCTGCTTTGAATGCCATAGAGAGAGATAAGTTGAGGGTGGCAAGAGCTTACAATAAGAAGGTCAAGTTGAAGAATTTTCAAGTTGGCGATCTTGTGTGGAAGGTGATTCTACCAATTGGTTCAAAAGATAGAAAATTCGGGAAGTGGTCTCCAAGTTGGGAAGGTCCTTTTAAGATTACAAGAGTGGTTCCCGGAAACTCATATTTGGTGGAATCCGTACAAGGCATATTATTACCTCGAGCTCTCAATGGCAAATATTTAAAGAAATATCACCCAAGTGTGTGGCAAGAAGCCTAGATAGGCAATGGCCGATATATTCACTATCGTCCTAAGAAAGACATGGCCGATAAATAACTATCGCCCTTAGCATAAACATAGCCGATATATAATTATCGACTTAAGAAACTGTAAATGGCCGATGGAGTGTTGACATCGTCCTGAGAACAAACATGGTACAAGTTATTTTTCGGCACGCTAGCTTTGCCGAAAAACAGGGGGGCATGTGTTGACACCAGATTTTGGCGCGGTCAAGAACTTAATTAATATGTCCTCAAATGAAGAAGTGATCTACATAAAAAAGTTCCGAGTTGTCGATATAAACATCTTTGAAGTTTGGGTCATCGCCATCCAATCTCATCTCGAAGGCCGAAGTTGTGTTTGAAATACTGAGATTTTGTATTCAAAACACTATTCGGCTCATTATGCCCTCAAGACAGTCTCGTATAGAAAAATGATGTACATGGGTTGTCTTCGTCTCGTCGAAGCGATCGATTTCAATATAAAAATCGTTCAAATCCGAGTTCGTATGCAAAAGTTAGAGCCATCGGAATGTAGCCCTGCCAGGAGGCGAAGTGTGGCGCGCCCCACCAGACGCCATGTCTGATGGGTAGCGCGAGGGACGGATGTTTTGTGTCACAGTCCGTTTTGTGCGAGCTATTTGACCCTCAAGATGACCTCTGATAAAAAATCGTTCAACATGAAAGTTTTTCGTCTCGTCGAAACGGTCAAGATTGCTTTTGGACTCGTTTTCATCCGAGGTTGTTTACTGCCTCAAACATGACCCGCGAGGTGCAGCCAGGTTGTAAACCAAACCGTTTTGGAAAGTTCGGATAAAACCAGTCCGAATTTGACTAGGGTTTTGGGCGTGAATTGATGTAATTTTATTGTAAGGAAAGCCTAGATGAATCCTTTTCTTGTACGGGAAGTCCAGCCGCCTCTTATATATGTTGGGGGTGACGGCCGATTGAACAACACACAATCGCAAACACATCTACAGCTTTTTCATCTACGTCTTGTCCCTCCCTCGTTCTTGCTCCCTCGTCCTTCGTTGTTCTTCATGTTGGAGAGCTGCGGACCGCGAGGCTCTAGGGGCGGCTTGACCGACCTAGGGCAGCCCATAGCCGCTGCACTCCCTGACGGGGTCCCTCCCGGGAGTGTAGGGTTTCGGGTCCTCAAAAGCTCTCGCCGATCGACTTGCGAATCGCGCTTCCGGTGAGACTCCTTCGACGTGAGCTGCGGTGCATCACCCCCGACGTCGAGGGTACACGTGACGTGTTCGTGTGCGAACACCAATGAACAAAGACGAAAGAGGGGATGCCTTCCCGGGGCATCCCCAATCTTAGGCTTTTGGCTATCCTTGAATATCTTGGGGTGCCTTGGGCATCCCCAAGCTTAGGCTCTTCCCACCCTTTATTCCATAGTCCATAAAAGCTTTACCCAAAACTTGAAAACTTCACAACACAAAACTCAACTGGAAATCTAATAAGCTCCGTTAGTGAAAGAAAACAAAACCACCACCTAAGTTACTGCAATGAACTCATTCTTTATTTATTTTGGTGTTAAACCTACTGTATTCGAACTTCTCTATGGTTTATAAACTATTTTACTAGGCATAGATGCATCAAAATAAGCAAACAACACACGGAAAACAGAATCTGTCAAAAACAGAACAGTCTGTAGCAATCTGTAACTAATGCAAACTTTTGGAACTCTAAAAATCCTACAAAAATAGGGAAGTACTGGATAATTTGTTTATTGAACAGCAGCAAAAAGAATCAACGCAAAAGCACGTCCCGTGATTTAACAAAATTATATTCATGCGCACAAAGTTTCTGTTTTTCAGCAGAATCAAATCAACTATCATCGTAGGTTATCCTATAGGTTCTACTTGGCACAAACACTAATTAAAAGATAAAAACACATCTAAACAGAAGGTAGATGCAAGATTTATTACTAAACAGGAGCAAAAACAAAAAACATAAAGAAAATTGGGTTGCCTCCCAACTAGCGCTATCGTTTAACGCCCCTAGCTAGGAACAAAAGCAAAGATAGATCTAACGAGTGCCATCTTTGGCACTAAATTCATAAGTAGAGTTCTTGTGATCTTTAGGGATTTCTCCCCTTTTAGCAATGGCTAAACCCTTGGGCAAAAATTCAAGAAATTCATTGGTAGCAAAAGGTTCCTTAATGATAGAAAGACAATTGGGAAGAACACTTATGGATTTGATATCCGCGTCTCCCTTAATAGAAGATTCACCCTTATTTTTAGGAACATAAATAAACTTGGCAGTTTTAGTGGGGGGGTTTGGAGTGTTTTTCATGGGGGAAACGTGGAACCTAAGTTTGTAATGATATCCTCAAGTTTACCGATTCTAGCAGAGTCTTGATCTATTTTTTCATTGACTATAGGTTCTTTTTATTTAAGATTTTTCAAAGTAACTCCAACCCTAGATCCAAATTGGGTGATGTGATTATGAATCTTTTTATCCAAATTTTCAATCAACTCAACAGTGGCAATTTTATTTTCAATAATATCAAGCTGTTGCATCACATGTTCTAAAGTTAAAACCGTTCCATTAACCAAAAGAGGTGGTGGGCCAAACAAATCTAACATAGCATTATAAGCATCAAACGTATGGCTACTCATAAAATCACCTCCGGTAGCAATATCAAGAACACATCTATTCCAAAGAGTAATGCCTACATAAAAATTGCGGAGAAGAACGGAAGTAGCAAGTTTCCTAGTAGCTTTATATTGGGCATTGCAAATTCTATGCCAAGCATCTTTTAAACTTTCTCTCTCCTTTTGCTTAAAATTGAGAATTTCTTGTTCGGGAGTGAGAATAAGGATAGGAGGACTAGCCATAACGACAAGGCAAACGAGCCAACACACGGCAAACGAAAAAAAAAGCAAGCGAAAAAAAGAGGAGGAGATTGGGAAAGAGAGGGCGAATAAAACGGCAAAGGAGAAGTGGGGGAGAGGAAAACGAGAGGCAAATGGCAAATAATGTAAATGCGAGGGAGATGGGTTTGTGATGGGTACTTGGTATGTCTTGACTTGAGCGAAGACCTCCCCGGCAACGGCGCCAGAAATCCTTCTTGCTATGTCTTGAGCTTGCGTTGGTTTTCCTCGAAGAGGAGAGGGTGATGCAGCAATAGTAGCGTAAGTATTTCCCTTAGTTTTTGAGAACCAAGGTATCAATCCAGTAGGAGGCTCCTCAAAAGTCCCACGCACCTACACAAACAAACTAAGAACTCGCAACCAACGCAATAAAGGGGTTATCAATCCCTTCACGGCCACTTGCGAAAGTGATATCTAATAAAGATAGTATGATAAGATAAATATATTTTTGGTATTTTATGATATAGGTGCAAAAAGTAAAGATGCAAATAAAAGTAAATTGAAAGCAAATATGATAGGAGATAGACCCGGGGGCCATAGGTTTCACTAGTGGCTTCTCTCAAGATAGAATAAGTATTACGGTAGGTGAACAAATTACTGTCGAGCAATTGATAGAAAAGCGCATAGTTATGAGATTATCTAGGCATGATCATGTATATAGGCATCACGTCCGCAACAAGTAGACCGACTCCTGCCTGCATCTACTACTATTACTCCACACATCGACCGACTCCTGCCTGCATCTAGAGTATTAAGTTCATAAGAACAGAGTAACGCATTAAGCAAGATGACATGATGTAGAGGGATAAACTCAAGCAATATGATATAAACCCCATCTTGTTATCCTCGATGGCAACAATACAACACGTGCCTTGCAACCCTTTCTGTCACTGGGTAAGGACACCGCAAGATTGAACCCAAAGCTAAGCACTTCTCCCATGGCAAGAAAGATCAATCTAGTAGGCCAATCCAAACTAATAATTCGAAGAGACTTGCAAAGATAACACAATCATACATAAAAGAATTCAGAGAAGATTCAAATATTATTCATAGATAAACTTGATCATAAACCCACAATTCATCGGATCTCGACAAACACACCGCAAAAAGTGTTTACATCGAATAGATCTCCACAAGAGAGGGGGGGAACATTGTAATGAGATCCAAAAAGAGAGAAGAAGCCATCTAGCTAATAACTATGGACCCGTAGGTCTGTGGTAAACTACTCACAACTCATCGGAGGGGCAAGGATGTTGATGTAGAAGCCCTCCGTGGTCGATTCCCCCTCCGGCAGAGTGCCGGCAAAGGCTCCAAGATGAGATCTCGCGGATACAGAAGGTTACGGTGGTGGAAGTTTCGTGTTGCTCCCGGATTTTTTCGGGGTACGTAGGTATATATAGGAGGAAGAAATACGTCGGTGGCCGCCCGAGGGGCCCACAAGACAGGGGGCACGCCCTACATGGGGGGCGCCCTCCTATATCATGGGAGCCTCGGCAGCTTCTTGGCTTGGCACTCCAAGTCCTCTGGATCACGTTCGTTCCAAAAATCACGCTCCCAAAGGTTTCATTCCGTTTGGACTCCGTTTGATATTCCTTTTCTTTGAAATACTGAAATAGGCAAAAAAAACAGCAATATGGGCTGGGCCTCCGGTTAGTAGGTTAGTCCCAAAAATGATATAAATGTGTAAAATAAAGCCCATAAACATCCAAAAGGGGTAATATAATAGCATGGAACAATCAAAAATTATAGATACGTTGGAGACGTATCAGTGGAGTCTGTGTTTGGCTCTACCGCCGATGAGTATGCGGCCTCCGGGCGGGATCCATCCACCCGTCCTCGGACGACGCGATCTGCCCCAGATTTAGGTCCGGAGCTACTGCAGATGCGATATCCCGAATATTGTCTGACAGTCGACCTAAGTCGTGTTCGTCGTGATTGTTCGGCGCTCCTGGCGTAGTCCTGAATCCGTCGAAGATCAAGTCTCCGCGGATATCGGCCGTGTAGTTCAAGTTTCCGAACCTGACCTGATGGCCAGGGGCGTAGCTGTCGATTGCCCCAGATGGCCAAGCGAATTGGCCCGTAGTGCGAAGCCGCCAAACACGAAGATCTGTCTGGGGAGAAAAGTCTCACCCTGGACCGCGTTGTTGTTGATGATTGAAGGAGCCATCGAGCCTTGCTACGACAACACAGAGGAACTCTCAATGAAAGCACCAATGTCGGTGTCAAAACCGGCAGATCTCGGGTAGGGGGTCCCGAACTGTGCGTCTCAGGCTAATGGTAACAGGAGGCAGGGGACACGATGTTTTACCCAGGTTCGGGCCCTCTCGATGGAGGTAATACCCTAGTTCCTGCTTGATTGATCTTGATGATATGAGTATTACAAGAGTTGATCTACCACAAGATCGTTGAGGCTAAACCTAGAAGCTAGCCTATGATTATGATTGTCCTCCTCCTATGGACTAAACCCTCCGGTTTATATAGACACCGGAGGGGGCTAGGGTTACACAGAGTCGGTTACAAAGAAGGAGATCTAACATCCGAATCGCCAAGCTTGTCTCCCACGCAAAGGAGAGTCCCATCCGGACACGGGAAGAAGTCTTGAGTCTTGTATCTTCATAGTCCAACAGTCCGGTCAAAGCATATAGTCCGGCTGTCCGGATACCCCCTAATCGGAGACTCCCTCAAGCACCTCCCAACTGTCCATGACCGTGGACACGGCTATTCGAATAGTTTGACACTCTGTAGAGGTTGCACACTTTACCCACAAGATCCCGGAAGCTTTTGTGTCATCCACGATCCCGCAGTACCTCAAGTACTCGGGGGAAGCACCCGATCATTACCTTTCCCTAGACGACACTAACATAGGGTCCACTCGTTCATACACGGCCCTTGTATATAAGCAAAAGATCGTGGGACTCTGCCCTTTTTACATTATCACGCATACACGAAGGGACCAACGGTGTGTCCGGTGCCCTGTGAAAACAGTCATGGCCGCTTATCCAAGCACGACCCCGTCCCGAGAGTGACCTCAAGTCAGCCCCGTCACTAGTAATGTGGGCACCATGCTAGTATCAGCCTAAGTAATCAATAATGCCCCGTCCCATAAAGGGTAGAGTGGTTGCACATGTTTGGTTGGGACGGTAATCACACATAAATCTAATCCATCATTTTACACACACACCAAAAGCTCTTTTCGGTACACCACTTCTCCCTCAAGTGGTGACCTTAGTTCAACATCTCCCAAGGGCATTAGGGGCACCCGATGGAGTTTTCGAAAGAATGTAACCACGAAGAGTTCATGGTACACATGCATCATTATGCATCAACTAGTCTTTTGACGTTGCATTCATGAACAAGGTAAAGTCATGAGTAGGGGTATGCATCATGTGGTGGTTCACAACAAGTTTACCACCGTCGAATTCATCATCACACAATCGAAAAAGGGTACCGATGAACAAGAGGGGTGTCATGGTCAAAGGATTGCTTGCCTGGCTCAGCAACGTCTTCTGGGTCTTCAAAGTCTTCTGGTCCAACTCCTTCGTCAGCAACGCAATCTATCATCGCAAAATAATAATGAGAAAAATAAGGCAATAATAAAACAGAAAAACCAAAGTGCTTAGAAAAATCTCAACTTATTTTTGTTAAATATTAGGAGGAAAACTAAGAAGGGGAAAAAGTTTAGTTTTGGATTTAAGAAACAGTGAAAGGCCAGAATCGGGGAGCGCGAAAACAGAAGGAAACTGAGAGAGAGAGAGAGAGAGAGAGAGAGAGAGAGAGAAAGAGAGAGAGCCGGGTGAGGGAGAGGTGAGGATGACAGGTGGGCTCCACCTGTCATCTCTAACCTTGCGACAGAGAGGTCGGCGAGCTCACCGGTGACACTATAGGGCATGGCAGGTCGAGCGGGTCGCACCTTTGGACTCAGGGGATGTCGTCGTTCGGGTGGTGGTGGAGGTGGCCGCTGGAGCAGCCTGGTTCGCCGGCGACGAGGTCACGCGGAGGAGGTGCTTCAAGCGTCAGTGGTTCCGGCTGTTCACGGCTGCAAAAAGAGCGGGGAAGAGAAGGGAAAGGGTCAGTGATGCCACCCGGTTCCAGATTGAGAGAGAACAGGGGCGGAGGAGGCCGGTACCGCGTGGACGCCGACAACCCGAGGCGGCAGAGCTCGAGCTCGATCTTGAGCTCGGACTTCTATGGGGTCAAATAGGTGGTGCGGGAGGTAGATTGGAAGTGCGGGAGAGCGACAGGAAGCGAGAGAGAGGCTCGGGTCGCCTTATATGGGCTGGTCGAGGTCCACCATAGGCGCGGCCTACAGGCCCACGTGATCGGCTCGGGTGGCCGTTAGAGAGGGAATGGAGGGCTCGGGGGTGTTCGTGGGAGTGGTCTAGGGCGCCAGGGAGAGAGAGGAGGAGGAGGACAAGCTGCGGGCGGGCCAAAGGAGCGGCGTGAGCATTGGCCGAGCGAGGCGGCGCTCTGGCACGAGCTGCAGGAGAGAGAGGAGGGCGCGGCAGCAAGTGGGCGGCCTGCTGGCGTGGAGCGGATGTCGAGGGGCATCGACTAGCGCGCGGGGGAGGCTCGAGGTGGTCGGGAGACGCGGCGTCAACGGTCGGGTGCCCTACCAGGCGCTTAGAGAGCGACTTTGGCCAGCATCCGTGGTTTTCTAGCGTCTTCGCGTGTCCACTTGCGTCCGGCAGCTGAAGGGGGCGTGGGCAAAAGCTGGGGAGAGCCTTGGATGCTTTGGAAAGCTGAGGGGAGAGAAGGAGGCTGAGAGAGAGGAAGGAATCCATTGTCCAAAGAAGAAAAATGGGGTTCCGCCCTTCATCATTGCTTTCTCAGGTAGAAAAGCATACAGGTGCTAGAGGGGGACTAGGAGGGGTTTTGGTAAAAATATCAACCCATGGAGATTTGTGGAAGGGACCTAAACGGGGATTTGGAGTTTCTGTTAGAAGGTGTTTGTTGTTGATTTGGGCAAGAAGATGAACTCCTCTTGTCATAAGGCTTGATAGGGTCAAATGGCATAAGAAAATAAGCGGTTCCACCAAGATTGAGTCCCTTTGGGCAAAGTTGCCGATGCAACTTTTGTAAACCCTGGAAATCAACATAAATGAGTTTTCCAAGATTTAGACATGCAAAACTATTCTCCTTGATGCACCACTTGGTGTAGTGTCATCATTTAGAGTTTATAACATGCCCACAAAGGTTGAGAGCAAAAGGAGAAAGTAGACAATGTAAAGTTGTTCAAATTTGATTCTGGACAGAGAGGGTTTTGGGGCACTTTTGTGAATCAAAACAATTTGGATTGGAATGAAACCTTTCAAGATCATCAAATTATGCATGGGTGACTTTCTAGAATTTTCTTGGAATTTTTAGAGAATATTTCCTTTGTAAATATTTCAAAAGCTTGAAATATCCAGAAAGGGTTTTTGAGGGGTTTGACCAATATTTTGAACATGACCATGTGTTTAAACCCTCATATATGGACAATATATGTCCACTGAGTTTCCCTAAATTTTCACAAATATTTTTAAAGCATTAAAATAATTTTAACCTATTAAAGACCATTTGTGGCCTAAAGAAAAATCCCTTAAATAAAATAGCAAAATAACTTCTAAAATTATATTTTTGTGGTTTTGGGGAGTCCTATACCTAATAGGAGTCAAACATACTCTTTGGAAGATTTTTCATACTCCAAATCAAGTACTTGTAGTGCAAACCTCAATTTAGGGGTTTTTGGAAAACTAAATTTAGAAAATGCTTTTTGGCCAAATTATTTTTGTAAGAAAATTCTATATTGTACTATACACATGGCATGATCATTAGGCAAACGTTTGGAGCAAGGAAATGAAGTATATAAGGTGGAGCTAGAATATGGCTTTCATGAGCACTTGAAATCAGAGACAGAAATCCAATTAAAATCAAAAGCCAAATAAAGTGCAAGAGTTATTGCTGGTCCAAATTTTTATGCTTTATTAATGCAAATGACATGTTACAAAACACTGGGTGTGACAGACCTACCCCCTTACAAGAATCTCGTCCCGGATATTCCTAAACTAGGCTTTTAAAGAGATCTGGAAACTCGGATCTAAGGTAGTCTTCACGTTCCCAGGTTGCTTCTGCTTTAGTGTGGTTTCTCCATTGGACCTTGAGGTACTTGATGGTGCAGCTTCGAGTTTGTCGTTCTGTTTTATCCAATATGCAGATGGGCCTCTCATGGTAGGTCAAATCAGGCTGAAGGTTAATGGCTTGGTGACCGACATCCTTGTAGAGATCAGCCTTGTCTGGAACTTGGAGACACTTCCGGAGTTGTGACACGTGGAATACATTGTGCACATCAGATAGTTCAGGTGGTAGTTCCAACGGGTAAGCCACTTCTCCTCATCGTGCGGTGATCTTAAAGGGGCCAATAAATCTTGGTGCGAGCTTCCCCTTAACGTGGAAACGCTTGGTTCCCTTAAGGAGGGTTACCCGTAGGTACACATGGTCTCCGACTGGGAAGTTCACCTGTCGGCGACGAGTGTCGGCATAGCTCTTCTATCTTGACTTGGCAGTCTTCAGGCGCTCTCTGACTAGCGGCACTTGTTCTTCTGCTTCGCGGAGAACATCTGGTCCAAAGACTAGCCCTTCTCCGGTCTCTGACCAATTGAGGGGTGTGCGACACTGATACGTCTCCAACGTATATAATTTTTGATTGTTCCATGCTATTATATTACCTGTTTTGGATGTTTATGGGCTTTACTTTACACATTTATATCATTTTTGGGACTAACCTACTAACCGGAGGCCCAACCCGTATTGTTTTTTTGCCTATTTCAGTGTTTCGAAGAAAAGGAATATCAAAGGAGTCCAAACGGAATGAAACCTTTGGGAGCGATCTTTTTTGAACAAACATGATCCAAAGGACTTGGAGTGGAAGTCAACAAACAAGGGAGGCGGTCACGAGGGTGCCCGGCGCGCTCCCACCCTCGTGGGCCCCTCGGGCGTCCACTGACCTACTTCTTCCGCCTATATATACCCATGTACCCCGAAAACATTAGAAGCGACCACGAAAAACTATTTCCACCGGCATAACCTTCTGTCTCCCCGAGATCCCATCTTGGAGCCTTCGTCGGTGCTCCGCCGGAGGAGGAATCAACCACGGAGGGCCTCTACATCATCTCCAAGGCCTCTCTGATGAGTTGTGAGTAGTTTACAACAAACATTTGGGTCCATAGTTATTAGCTAGATGGCTTCTTCTCTCTCTTTGGATCTCAATACCATGTTCTCCTCGATCTTCTTGGAGATCTATTCGATGTAACTCTTTTTGCGGTATGTTTGTCGAGATCCAATGAATTGTGGGTTTATGATCAAGTTTAGCTATGAGAAATATTTGAATCTCTCTGAATTCTTTTATGTGTGATTAAGTTATCTTTGCAAGTCTCTTCGAATTATCAGTTTGGTATGGCCTACTAGATTGATCTTTCTTGCAGTGGGAGAAGTGCTTAGCTTTGGGTTCAATCTTGCGGTGTTCTTTCCCAGTGACAGTAGGGGGAGCAAGGCACGTATTGTATTGTTGCCATCGAGGATAAAAGATGAGGTTTATATCATATTGCATGAGTTTATCCCTCTACATCATGTCATCTTTCTTAATGCGTTACTCTATTCTTTATGAACTGCATACTCTAGATGCATGCTGGATAGCGGTCGACGTGTGGAGTAATAGTAGTAGATGTAGGCAAGAGTCGGTCTACTTGTCACAGACGTGATGCCTATATACATGATCATGCCTAGATAATCTCATAATTATTCTTGAGAGAAGCCACAAGTGAAACCTATAGCCCCCGGGTCTATCTCTTATCATATAAGCTTTCAATCTACTTTTATTTGCATCTTTTACTTTTCCTATCTATATCATAAAATACCAAAAGTATATTTATCTTGTCATATTATCTCTATCAGATCTCACTTTCGCAAGTGGCCTTGAAGGGATTGACAACCCCTTTATTGCGTTGGTTGCGAGTTCTTGTTTGTTTGTGTAGGTGCATGGGACTTTTGAGGAGCCTCCTACTGGATTGATACCTTGGTTCTCAAAAACTGAGGGAAATACTTACGCTACTGTGCTGCATCACCCTTTCCTCTTCAAGGAAAACCAACGCAAGCTCAAGACGTAGCAAGAAGGATTTCTGGCACCATTGCCGGGGAGGTCTTCGCTCAAGTCAAGACATACCAAGTACCCATCACAAACTCATCTCCCTCGCACTTACATTATTTTCCATTTGCCTCTCGTTTTCCTCTCCCCCACTTCACCCTTGTTGTTTTATTTGCCCTCTCTTTCCCAATCTCCTCTCTTTTTCGCTTGCCTTCTTCTTCCTCCTCGCTTTTGTTTGCCGTTATGTCTGAAATTGGGGAGATTATCATCGATATGGACAATAATGATAACATGGAAAATTCTGATGCTCCTGCTGAAGAACCCCCTATCTTGCATACTAAAAAGTTTCGAATCGGTAGTGGTAATATTATTGGAAAAGGGGTTATTCAAGACTTATTTACTTGTGTCGGTGCTTTACTTTCTATGGGTGGTTATATTCTTCATAGAACTAGTAGTCTTGCGGATGCTATCGCCAAACTTGTAGTTGAGCTTGAAAGACAATTTATGCATATGCATCCTTGCATACAAAGAATTTTCTTGGAATTTTCTAATATTGAGCATTCTTCTATTAAGCGCGCTGCTACTATATTTTTGGCTCATGAGTTTAGATTTATAATAAGAGAGGCCAAAGAAATCTTTGCGCACTATAGGGTGGACGCTGGTCGTCCTCCCATAGAGGCAATCCTTTTTGATTAAGAGGAAATTAGGCGTTTTCAATCTTTGGACAGAAACTTTGGTGATAGTTAACTTGATTCTGCTGAAAAACAGCAACTTTGCACGCACGAAAATAATTTTTGTAATTCACAGAAACGTGCTTTTGCGTTTTTTCTTTTTGCTGTAGATCAATAGACAAATTGCTCAGTACTTCCTATTTTTGTAGGATTTTTAGAGTTCAGAAGTATTCGAGAGTTACAGATTGCTACAGACTGTTCTGTTTTTGACAGATTCTACCTTTTGTGTGGTGTTTGCTTATTTTGATGCATCTATGGCTAGTATGTAGGGGTATGAACCATAGAGAACTTGGAATACAGTAGGTTTAACACCAATATAAATAAATAATGAGTTCATTACAGTACCTTATGTGATGGTTTTGCTTTCTTGCACTAATGGAGCTTATGAGATTTCCTGTTGAGTTTTGTGTTGTGAAGTTTTCAAGTTTTGGGTAAAGATTTGATGGACTATGGAATATGGAGTGGCAAGAGCCTAAGCTTGGGGATGCCCACGGCACCCCAAGATATTCAAGAATAGCCAAAAGCCTAAGCTTGGGGATGCCCCGGAAGGCATCCCCTCTTTTGTCTTCGTTCATCGGTAACTTTACTTGGAGCTATATTTTTATTTGCCACATGATATGTGTTTTGCTTGGAGAGTCTTGTATGATATTAGTATTTGATTTTTAGTTTACCACAATCATCCTTGCTGTACACACCTTTTGGGAGAAACCCACTTGATTGGAATTTATTAGAATACTCTATGTGCTTCACTTATATCTTTTGAGCTATATAGTTTTTGCTCTAGTGCTTCACTTATATCTTTTAGAGCACAACGGTGGATTAATTTTGAAGAAATTGTTAGTCTCTCATACTTCACTTATATTATTTTGAGAGTCTTTTAGAACAGCATGGTATTTGCTATGGTTATAAAATTTGTCCTAGAATGATGGGCATCCAAGTTGGGTATAATAAAAACTATCATAGGAAGTGAATTGGATGTTATGATCAATTTGATACTTGATAATTGTTTTGAGATATGAAGGTAGTGATATTAGAGTCATGCTAGTTGGGTGATTATGAATTTAAAGAATGCTTGTGTTTAACTTAGCAAGTCCCGTAGCATGCACATATGGTGAAAGTTGTGTAACAAATTTGAAACATGAGGTGTTCTTAGATTGTGCATCCTTATGAGTGGCGGTCGGGGACGAGCAATGGTCTTTCCCTACCAATCTATCCCCCTAGGAGCATGCGCATAGTGCTTGGTTTTTGATGACTTGTAGATTTTTGTAATAAGTATATGAGTTCTTTATGACTAATGTTGAGTCCACGGATTATACGCACTCTCACCCTTCCATCATTGCTAGCCTCTTCGGTACCGTGCATTGCCCTTTCTCACCTTGAGAGTTGGTGCAAACTTCGCCGATGCATCCAAACCCCGTGATATGATACGCTCTATCACACATAAACCTCCTTATATCTTTCTCAAAATAGCCACCATACCTACCTATTATGGCATTTCCATAGCCATTCCGAGATATATTGCCATGCAACTTTCCACCGTTTCGTTCATCATCGTGACACACATTATCATTGTCATATTGCCTTGCATGATCATGTAGTTGACATCGTATTTGTGGCAAAGCCACCATGCATAATTTTTCATACATGTCACTCTTGATTCATTGCCCATCCCGATACACCGCCGGAGGCATTCATATAGAGTCATATCTTGTTCTAGTTTTGAGTTGTAATTCATGAGATAAAATAAATAGAAGTGTGATGATCATTATTATTAGAGCATTGTCCCCAAAATAAATAAAAAAAGAAAAGAAAGGCCAAAAAAAGAAAGGCCAAAGAAAAAAAAGGAAAGGCCAAAAGAAAAAAAAGAAAGGCCCAAAGAAAAAAAGAAAAAAAAAGATAAAATAAAAATAAAAAGGGGGCAATGTTACTATCTTTTTCCACACTTGTGCTTCAAAGTAGCACCATGTTCTTCATATAGAGAGTCTCATATGTTGTCACTTTCATATACTAGTGGGAATTTTTCATTATAGAACTTGGCTTGTATATTCCTATGATGGGCTTCCTCAAAATGCCCTAGGTCTTCGTGAGCAAGCAAGTTGGTTGCACACCCACTAGTTTCTTTTGTTGAGTTTTCATACATTTATAGCTCTGGTGCATCCGTTGCATGGCAATCCCTACTCCTCATGTTGACATCAATTGATGGGCATCTCCATAGCCCGTTGATTATCCTCGTCAATATGAGACTTTCTCCTTTTTTGTCTTCTCCACACAATCCCCATCATCATATTCTATTCCACCCGTAGTGCTATATCCATGGCTCACGCTCATGTATTGCGTGAAAGTTGAAAAAGTTTGAGATTATTTAAGTACGAAACAAGTGCTTGGCTTGTCATCAGGGGTGTACAAGATGGGAGCATTTTTGTGTGATGAAAATGAAGCATAGCCTAACTATATGATTTTGTAGGGATGAACTTTCTTTAGCCATGTTATTTTGAGAAGACATGATTACTTTGAT
Source organism: Triticum timopheevii (assembly GCA_963921465.1). NCBI lineage: Eukaryota > Viridiplantae > Streptophyta > Magnoliopsida > Poales > Poaceae > Triticum > Triticum timopheevii. Next base: position 165,913,133 of record OY997272.1, on the reverse strand, counting down.
TAGTATGCTTGAAGTGTTACTATTTCTTATGTCAATATGAACTTTTATTTTGAATCATTTGGATCTGAACATTCATGCCACAATAAAGAAAATTACATTGAGAATTATGCTAGGTAGAATTCCACATCAAAAATTCTGTTTTTATCATTTACCTACTCGAGGACGAGCAGGAATTAAGCTTGTGGATGCTTGATACGTCTCCAGCGTATCTATAATTTTTTATTGTTCCATGCTATTATATTACCAGTTTTGGATGTTTATGGGCTTTACTTTACACATTTATATCATTTTTGGGACTAACCTACTAACCGGAGGCCCAGCTCGTATTGCTGTTTTTTTGCCTATTTCAGTGTTTTGAAGAAAAGGAATATCAAACGTTGTCCAAACGGAATGAAACCTACGGGAGCGATCTTTTTTGGAACAAATGTGATCCAGAGGACTTTGAGTGGAAGTCAAGAAACAAGGGAGGCGGCCACGAGGGTGCCCGGCGCGCCCCCTAGGGCTGGGCACGCCCCCCACCCTCGTGGGCCCCTCGGGCGTCCACCGACCTACTTCTTCCTCCTATATATACCCATGTACCCAGAAAACATCAGAAGCGACCACGAAAAACTATTTCCACCGTTGTAACCTGTTGTATCCGTGAGATCCCATCTTAGAGCCTTCACTGGCGCTCCGCCAGAGGGGGAATCAATCACGGAGGGCCTCTAGATCATCTCCAAGGCCTCTCCGATGAGTTTTGAGTAGTTTACCACAGACCTTCGGGTCCATAGTTATTAGCTAGATGGATTCTTCTATCTCTTTAGATCTGAATACCATGTTCTCCTCAATCTTCTTGGAGATCTATTCGATGTAACTCTTTTTGCGGTGTGTTTGTCGAGATCCGATGAATTGTGGGTTTATGATCAAGTTTATCTATGAGAAATATTTGAATCTCCTCTAAATTCTTTTATGTGTGATTAAGTTATCTTTGCAAGTCTCTTCGAATTATCAGTTTGGTTTGGCCTACTAGATTGATCTTTCTTGCAATGGGAGAAGTGCTTAGCTTTGGGTTCAATCTTGCGGTGTCCTTTCCGAGTGACAGCAGGGGCAGCAAGGCACGTATTGTATTGTTGCCATCAAGGATAAAAAGATGGGGTTTATATCATATTGCAGGAGTTTATCCCTCTACATCATGTCATCTTTCTTAATGCATTACTCTGTTCTTTATGAACTTAATACTCTAGATGCATGATGGATAGCGATCGATGTGTGGAGTAATAGTAGTAGATGCAGGCAGGAGTCGGTCTACTTGTCACAGACGTGATGCCTATATACATGATCGTGCCTAGATAATCTCATAATTATTTGCTTTTCTATCAATTGCTCGACAGTAATTTGTTCACCCACCGTAATACTTATGCTATCTTGACAGAAGCCACTGGTGAAACCTTAGCCCTCGGGTCTATCTCTTATCATATAAGCTTTCAATCTACTTTTATTTGCATCTTTTACTTTTCCTATCTATATCATAAAATACCAAAAATATATTTATCTTATCATATTATCTCTATCAGATCTCACTTTCGCAAGTGGCCTTGAAGGGATTGACAACCCCTTTATTGCGTTGGTTGCGAGTTCTTGTTTGTTTGTGTAGGTGTGTGGGACTTTTGAGGAGCCTCCTACTGTATTGTTACCTTGGTTCTCAAAAACTGAGGGAAATACTTACGCTACTATGCTGCATCACCCTTTCCTCTTCAAGGAAAACCAACGCAAACTCAAGACGTAGCAGACACTTGCGTCCGTACAACACTTCAAATGGTGCCATCTAGAGACTTGATTGATAGCAACTGTTATAGGAGAACTCAGCGAACAGAAGTTCTTCCCACTTAGCTCCATATGCTAGGACACAGGCTCGGAGCATGTCTTCGAGAATCTGATTCACTCGTTTTGTCTGGCCTCCGGTCTGTGGGTGGAAAGCAGTGCTGAAAGACAACTTGGTTCCCATGGCCTCTTGGAACTTCTTCCAGAACCTTGAGGTAAACTGGGTTCCTCGATCTGACACAATCTCCTTAGGAACACCATGAAGACTTACGATTCTGTTGATGTAAAGAGTTGCCAGCTAGTTGCCATAATAGGTAGTCTTGATAGGAATGAAATGGGCTACCTTGGTCAAATGGTCGACTATAACCCAGATGGAGTCATGACCCTTATTTGACCTGGGTAATCCAGTGATGAAATCCATTCTAACTTTATCCCATTTCCACTTGGGAACATTGAGTGCTTGGAGCAATCCAGCAGGTTGCTGATGTTCAGCCTTGACCCTTTGCCATACATCACACTTTGCAACATAGGTGGCAATCTCCCTTTTCATCCCGTGCCACCAGAATCTTTCCTTCAGGTCTTGATACATCTTGGTTCCTCCGGGGTGGATGGAATACAGGGTGTCATGAGCTTCTTGCAAGATCAAATTCTAGAGCTCAACCTTGTTGGGTACGCAAATGCGATTCCCAAACCACACAATTCCTTGCTCATCTTCTGAGAATCCTGGGGCCTTGCCTTGCTTCATCTTCTTCTTGATGCCTTCGATGCTTATGTGTCCTTTCTGTGTTTCCTTAATATCATCCATCAAGGTAGGCCTGACTTCAAGGTTGGCCAAGAATCCTAGTAGAACCAGTTCCAACCCAAAGCTTTCAAGTTCTTCATACAAGGTGGGTAGCCTTTCCTTAAGCATAGCATTCAAGGAACAAGCCTTTCTGCTTAAGGCATCTGCTACCACATTAGCCTTTCCTGGGTGGTATTGGACACTGAGGTCATAGTCCTTGATCAACTCTAGCCACCTCCTTTGCCTCATGTTCAATTCCTTTTGAGTGAAGATATACTTCAAACTCTTGTGGTCGGTTTATATCTCACACCGCTTCCCTAGAAGGTAATGTCGCCAGGTCTTTAAGGCGTGAACTACAGCTACCAACTCGAGATCATGAGTAGCATAGTTCTCTTCATGAGCGTAGCTGTCTGGATAGATATGCTACAACTCTGCCTTCTTGCATCAGGACACCTCCGAGTCCGGTTCTTGATGCATCACAATATATCACAAATTCCTTGTGAATATCAGGTGTGGCCAGAACTAGGGCGGTGGTTAATCTCTTATTCAGCTCCTGGAAGCTTTCTTCACACTTCAGTGTCCACTCAAACTTCTTATCCTTCTTCAAGAGTTGGGTCATAGGTCGGGCAATGCTTGAGAATCCTTTAACGAACTTGCGGTAATATCCCACGAGTCCGAGGAAGCTTCTGAGTTCCTTCACATTGTTCGGGGTTTGCCATTCAATCACAGCTTGAATCTTGGGGGATCCACTGACAACCCTTCCACATTCAATACATGACCCAAGAAACCAACTTCATGCAGCCAAAATTCGCACTTGCTGAACTTGGCGTACAGTTGGTGCTCTCGAAGCTTGTCTAGGAACATTCTCAAGTGTTGCTCATGCTCTCCTTCAGACTTGGAAAATATGAGTATGTCATCAATGAAGACGACAACAAACTTTTCCAGGTGTCGGTGTACAGAAGTAGGGGCTCTACTTTGTACCTCTTACTTGTGCACGGGCAGTCAGAGCCGCGCCCGCGGCCACACTTAGCAGGGCACAGGAGGGGAGCCAGAGCCACAAGACAATCAAGCAAACGCCAAGGCCAGAAACACAAGGAGCAAAGAGGGAGAGGTTGGCTCCCCCAGCAAGACCCTTGCCGGGAAGCCTCCGCAGCCCCGGCAAGAGCCTTGTCGGGGCAACTTGCCCAACACCAGTAGAGCGTGCCACCCTTGAGCCCAAGGGTTCCAACGCCATCAACCACATTGGAACCAAGGCTCGGGAGGCACCTCCATGGTGGCATGCAGATCTTCATGAAGATCATAAACACGCAAGATCAGATAAGGATCAGAAGACGACGATCCTCGGCAAGATCCTTGCCAAGGAAATCCATGAGACCTCTGACAAGATCCTTGCCGGGGACGACAACGGTGCCACAGCAAGACCCTTGCCGAGGCCCCGGCAAGACCCTTACCGAGGACATCAGCGGGGCCGCGGCCAGGCCCGCACCTGTCAAGGCTCCACCACCGTTCCCATGCAACTGCCAGCCCAGCCAGCTAGGCGCACACCTGCGTGGTGATGTGCGGCCTCTAGACCAGCTCAGCAAGCACCTGCGTGGTGGCATGCAGATCTTCGTGAAGACCCTACCACCGCACCAGCTCAGCAGCCTGCCAGCCTACATGGCAATGCACGCTGCGCTGGCCTGGACGTGTGTCGAAGCGAGGCGAAGCGGCGACAGCAAGAAGGGCACGTCGGCAGCGCATTAAATGCATTTGTCCAACGCTGCCAGAGGATAGACTCAGCCACCGTATGCACTTTCAACCTCCTATGTGCCACTGTGGCATCCCCTTTTTCTATAAAAGGAGGCCGAGGCGTACTGGGGAGGGATTCAGCCCTTTTGAGCAAGTCACGCACCATAGCTAGCTCAAGAACATTCAGATATACACCAAAGCAGGACTAGGGTATTACGCATCCTCGTGGCCCGAACCTGGGTAAACGATCTTTGTGTTGGCTCCTAGACCCGCCCTTTCCACAACCCCGCGCCCGCCGACCATAGTAGGGATTCCAGTGATCCCATAGGTGTCGTTTCCGCCGACATCTTTGGCGCACCAGGTAGGGGCCGCAGTTGTGAAAACCCAGTCTAGCAGCTAGTCTGGCAGTCTTCTATCACCATGGCTTCCAAGGAAGAAGGCGACAGGATGAGCGGCATCGTTGGCGGGTGCAGTGAACGCTCGCGCAGCAACAGAAAAGCTAAGTCACGCAAAACTTTGAGCAGTTCTTTTTATACAAGATTATTCTCCTTGGAGATCCATCCCTCTGTATGAGAAACCTACACGCAATGGGGCTGTCAGATTTCGGGTTCCGGCAAACCCTTGAGGTTCGAACTCTAGGGTGCGCATGAAGATCTTTCCCCTGCACGTCTCGAAGCCTTGCAAGGAATCTAGGCTAGCAAGAAGAACACACAAGGGACACGAGGTTTATACTGGTTCAAGCCACCATTGTGGTGTAATACCCTACTCAAGTGTGTGGTGTGGTGGATTGCCTCAGGGGCTGATGATGAACAATACAAAGGGAGAACAGCCTCGCGAGGGGCTGTTCTTGAGCTGGTGCGATGAACTGCTTGGGTGAGTTCAGTCACCTCTCTCTCTCTAGTCTACCCAAAATCTGGATGTCTCTACTCAGTGGTGGCTAGCTCTATTTATAGAGGGAGGCCCTGGGCCTCTTCCCAAATAATGAGCGGGAAGGGCGCCAACAATTGGCCATTTTGAAGGGGAACATCTAGTACACTTATCCTGACTAAAGTTGGTCTTCGACTACCAAAGACTCTGACGATGACGCTGTCCTGGGCTCCACGGTGACCTCCATCCTGCCCCTCCGTTGGTCTTGGTCTTGTTGCACCGAAATGGTAACCTTTGCCTGATGCCTTGGCCTGTGCCTGCCCCCTTTGCACCAAAGGGGAAACAAGGACACTACGCAGGCCGGCGCCCGCCTGACGCCCACCTGGTCTCGATCGTCATGGCTTGCGTCACGGGCACCTCGCGAGGTACCCTGCCTTGATCACTCCGCCTCCTCGTGAGCCCGCCTGATGAGGTTGCTCCTGAGGAAGCTTCCTGTCGTCCTCCCCGCGAGGCTTGGCACCTCGCGAGGGTCTTGAGCTTGAGCTGATGAAGCTGGGTTGCATTGGGCCTCCACTTGAGCCACGCTGTAGGCCGCAGGCAGGCAAGTCTGGGGACCCCCATTCACAGAACACCGACAGTAGCCCCGATCCCAAGGCGCGCCCGGACTTGGCTTAGCAGAGAAGCGAAGGGGCAAGTGCGAAGCGCCGCGGGCCCCAATAGCATGCGGCCTTGGGTGCCACGTGGCGATTGATTGGATGTGGGCGTCTCCGTTTCCCCACAATGCCTCGGCAACCGCACGAGTTGGCAAGTCCCTGCATGCAAAAATGGGTCATGATTACCTGCAATCGTGGAGGCCGGTGGTTGGCCTCCTCCGGCTATAAGTACGAAACGGCGCGATCCCTTCTAGTCCATTCCTTCCTGCTACTCCCTTTCTTCTTCTTCCTCGCCCTTGCTCCATCTTACGCCAATGGCGCCGACCCGCCAGTTTTCTGCAAAAGAGAAGGGAAAGGCCCCCCGAGAGGGTCCCGACCCGCTTCCGCCGAAGAAGCGGCCAGTCCCCTGCCGCCGAGATGAGGGTGCTCCGCAGGAGGCGTCGAGGCCCTGGTACGAGCGGCCGCCGCCTGGGTTTCCGCTGCCCTTGTACGCCCGAATCGAGGGCCCTGGGGAAGAAGGCGTCAAGGGACACCGACAGTGCCGCCATCGACGCCGGCGAGTTACGACGGTGCGTGTCGTTCCCCCTGGAGTCCATGTCGAGGGCTCTTCTCGCGAGCTTGTGCTTCACGCCGCCATGCCCCTCGATCTTGGATTCGCCTTCCTCCCTCCTTTGCCTTCGAGATTCCGCCGAGGGGGGCTCCGGAGCTCTGGCTACAGCACACCGACTGCAACACCCCCGTGACAAAGGCGGAGGTCGAGGTTGTCGCCCCGGGCAAGGTCTTCCTGACCCGTGGCTGGGGCGAGATCGCCCGGGTCTGCCGGATAGGGGGCGCCCTCATAATCCATCTCGAATACGATGGTGCCTCCTTGATGTTCTTCAAGGTCTTCAACGCAGAAGGTCGCCGGCTGGAATGTTGCCCCAAGGGAGGCGGCCGGGCATCAGAGTGGTGAGGACCAGGCCTGCCAACCGCTTCCCCAGTAGCTCCTAGGCAGCAGTGGAGGAGCCGGAGGGTCCAGCGTCTCCGCCGAGCTTCATGCGACTCCGGAGACAATCGACGACAGCTACGAGCCCTCGAGCTCGCGTCGCGCCCGGAGCAAGGCAGCTGCATCAGGCCATCGATGCTGCTGATCTGGATGGGGTTGGCACCGACGCCTGATGACCCACTGTTGATGATGGCGTCTCCTGCGAAGGCACGCGTAGTTATCGCTCCTTAACACCTTTTGTCCCCTACGAGGAATCGAAATGACACCCCATGGGGGTATGTAAGGCGCCTGCCATGTCTTTTGTGAATTGTACATCCTTATCATGAAACAATGCGAGAGGCGCGTTCTGCCCCGGCTCAGCACCCCCTTTCTTTCCTCACGAGGGCTTGGTGCTCTACGCCGACAGGTCTCGGTCCCCAGGCAGGCTTCAGCCATCGCTGGTATTCCAGGTCGCGATACCGTGGTCAAGGCCATGAGGTGAGCAGCCCAAGGTCTAGTAAGAGCCCCTGAGTCGCGATGCTCAAGAGGTCCCCTTTAGTGCTCAAGCAGCCTCCGCTGGGCAAGAAAGGCAGGCAACATTGTCGTGACAGAGCTACAGTAGGCGAGGGTTTAGCGCTGAGTCAATTCAGTTTTTGCATGACTTATCTCGTAGGTTTGGAGTAGTTTTCGGCGAGGTGCCTGGCCTGCATGGCGGCAGCTGGGGTGCTGCTAGGTTAGGTCCTCGTGAGCTTCTTCCCTCTTCCCCGCACTTTCCTTCATGCTCTACGTCCTCAGGTCCTGGCCCTCGAGCGAGCTCAGCCGCCGCTGGTATGACAGGTCGAGATGTCGTGGGTCAAGGCCAGGGGGTGAGGGCTGGAGCTCCAGTAAGAGCCCATGAGTCGCGATGCTCATGCGCCCCCCTTTTAACACGCGAGCGAATCATGCTGGAGAGAGCGAGAGAAAGCTCGCGACGTCCCCAGCGTTACTCCTGGAGCGGGTCCTGCATACCAATCATGAGGGAAACAAGGTCTGCCATTACGGTTGCCAGCCAACCATTGGTTGCTTCGAGGGAGTGATTGGGGCACTGAGGGCCTGGTGAGGTGGTGCCTTGCAGGGCTGCCGCAGCCAGAGCTCGGCCACTCAGATTTGTCGGTGTTGCAGGGACAGACCCATACGCAAGTGTCGTGCCAGAGCGAGCGGCTCCAAAGGTAGGTGTCAATCGAGCAGGCAATTAAGTCAAGCAGGTTAAGAATGAAGGAGCAAATCCATTTAGATAGATGCGGAAAAGGCGAACGCCACTAGGTCAGGCCCGAGCAGCTTGGGGATAATGCAGCCCGAGGGGTGCCCCCAACAAGGTAAGGAGAGAACATAAGCAAAACAGATACATGCCGCAGGGACGGACCCACACGACCTGGGAATGATGCAGCCCTGTGGGCGCTCCTAGCTGAAAATGGAACTTTGAAAGATGTCACCTGATACCGTTGGAGATGAAGGGATGCTGAAGTAGCGGGCGATGCATGGTGAGGAAGCCGATCCTCACGAGCTCCCGGGACCAGGAGCCTCGGGAGGCTCCGGGGGCGCAGGTGGATCTTCGAGGACCATCTCCATCTCCGCCAGGACCGCACAATGCCTGACCTCCTGAGCCTCCAGAATTCTCCTCAACAGGCGCTGATGAGCAGCGGCCGCGTTCGGCAGGCCGAGTGGCATGCAAACGTAGCTGTGAGGTGGACCCTCGCAACGCCCCACGCGCGAAGGCCAGAGGCGCTCCTGAGACGCGGCTCGGTTGAGCCCTGGCACGTCGATGCAGACGCGTAGCCCACCATCCTCACCTGGATGGCGGGCTACGGCGGGCAAGTGGCGGCTACCGCGCATGACTCTTGACTCCTATAGCTCCTGAGTGTTTCTGGCAATGAACTCCTGAGGGTTTGGCCCTCCTTGCCTCATACCTTCCTGAGGGAAACGTGCTTCGAAGCACGCCTCCAAGTGGTGCCCGAGCGCCTCCCTCGTGACCTTGGCAAAGTCGATGGCCCTCCAGGAGAGAGCCCCCGAGCCTTGCCCGAGGAGGGCGTCGGGTGCACCTTCCTATGCAACAGAGGGTGGTGCCCCTTGGACGGGCGCGGATCTTGACGCAACGCCTCTGGAGGTGCATGCCAACTGATGGTTTGGGCTAGGTGAAGTCTTCTTCTTCTTAGGGACTGCCTCGGGAAGGCTTCCGCTCCTGTGATCTGGGTCTTCGATTGCCGCGGCCTGGAAGGCACGCTCAAGAGAACACACTGCATCCTTTTCCTCATAGGGGACTGTGATGACTCCACCGCTTCCTGGCATCTTGAGGACATTGTAGCCATGGTGAGTCACTGCCATGAACTTGGCCAGGGCTGGGTACCCGAGGATGGCATTGTATGGCAGGCGAATGTGGGAGACGTTGAAGTCAATGAGCTCGGTGCGGTAGTTGTTGCGCTACCCAAAGGTGACAGGAAGGCGAACCTGCCCTATCGGAACAGTGGAACCATCAGTAACTCCTGAGAAAGGCTTGGTCGGCTGAAGCTGATCATATGGAACTTGGAGATTGTTGAACATCTCGACGGATAGAACGTTGAGTCCTGCTCCGCCATCGATGAGGGTCCTGGTGACTTGCATATTGCTGATGACTGGGGAACAAAGCATTGGGAGTACTCCGGCCGTTGCCGTGCACTTGAGCTGATCCGCTGAGCTGAACGTGATAGCGCACGCAGACCACCTGAGAGGGCGCATGGCATCAAGCTTGGGGAGGACTGCATTCACCTCGCGAGCAAACTGCTTGAAGATGCGCTGTGAGGCTGGGGCCTGGGCGCCGCCCAGGATGCAAGCGATTGCGCGCGGCTCCTGGAAGCCCCCAGCCCCCTCGTCCTGATGCTGGTCTTCATTCCTCCTTGGCGGTGGTGGCAAAGGAGGGAAGCCTGCGTTGCCTTGCGGGTGATCCTCACGAGGCTGATCCCTCCAGCCTCCCTCGCGAGGCTGGTCCTGCCAACGGTCCTCGCGAGGTCGGTCACGCAACCCTTGGCGAGGGCCATGGTCTTCCCATCGTCCTCCACCTCTTCCTCCTCCTCGGCCATAGCCCCGATCGTTGCGCTCGGGGCGTCGGCCGATACGTCCATCTCGCACAGCCCTGAGCTCTTGGCATTCGTTGGTGTTGTGGGTGTGGAGGTCGTGGTACACGCAGTACCAGCTGCCCTTGGATGACTCTGGCAGATCCCTTCCTTGCTTGGTGTCTGGCTCCACTGCGAGCACAGCAGCTCCTTTGCGCTTCACGTCCTTGACCTTGGGCTTCTTCTCTTCCGGATCAGCAGCCGGAAGTTCGAGGAGGGAGAGGCGCCCTTCCTCAGCCCTGGCGCACTTGGTCGCCAGGTTGAACAGCTCCAGAGATGTGCACAGGTCTTCATGGATTGCTAGCTCTTCTTTCATCTTGATGTCACGCACGCCATCGGATAAGGCTGAGATGATGGCTTCCTCAGTCACCCTGGGGATCTTGAGGCGGGCGTTGTTGAAGCGCTGGATGTACTTTTGCAGGGTCTCTCCTAGCTGTTGCTTGATGCGGCGCAGGTCAGTCATGGCCGGGGGCCGGTTGCGAGTGCCTTGGAAGTTGGCGATGAAGCGAGTGCGCATCTCGTCCCAAGAGGAGATCGTGCTGGGAGGCAGGTTTAGGAGCCAGGTGCGGGCGCCATCCTTGAGCGCCATGGGAAACCAGTTCACCATGACCTTTTCATCCCCGTAGGCCGCCTCGATGCCCAGCTCGTAGAGCTGGAGGAACTCCACGGGGTCGGCAGTACCGTCGTAGCGAGGAGGCAGGTCTGGCTTGAACTTGCCCGTCTAGGCCACGCTGTGCAGCTCAGTGGTGAAGGCGCGGCAGCCTGTAGTGGCTACAAGGGGCCTTTGGTGACGAAGGGCTTGATCTTGGAGATCTCCGCGCGCTGGCGCCAGCAGCAGCACGGGGTCTTGGCGCACTGGAGCAGGAACACGGTCATGGCGTGCTGGCACTGGGAGCACGCGAGCGACTTCCTGAGGGCAAGGGACCTCTTGGCAGCTCTTTTCTTGCTGCACGGGCGCTGGACGCGGTGGGTCTCGTCCAGGGGCCGCGCGCCTTGGGGCCAGGGTGCCTTCTTGAGGAGGAGGCGGCAGAGGTGCCTCCGGAGCTGCGTTGCCCGCGCAGGGCGGAGGGCGATGTAGCAAGAGGGACGGCACAGGGGAGCCCCCTACGGCGCTGACAAGCTCGGTGATGCAAGCGAGCCACTCGACGTAGAGGTTGTGGACAGGGCGAGTGCAGGAGCTCACGTGCCAGGAGAAACACGGCGTGCGCGTCCGCGGGAGCGTGACGAGCGTGCGACGACGAGCCTGCCGGAGTCAGCGACGGGGTGGCGGTGCGGCCTTCCCGCCGCACCGAGGGATGCAGCGACGACGCCTGCTGCTCGTTCCCCTCCGGGCCGGTCGTGGCATGGGTGGCAGGCGACGGGGAACGACGGGGAGGCCCACCGATGGGGGCCGTCTGGGTGACATGGGCCGCGACAGCAGCCCGACGCTCGGCGCGGGCTCGCCGAGCGTCAGACATGGGCACGACAGAAAACGAACGCAAGGCGGTGGAAGAAGGATTCCGGCTCACCCCTACCTGGTGCGCCAAATGTCGGATTTCGGATTCCAGCATACCCTTGAGGTTCGAACTCTGGGGTGCGCACAAAGATCTTTCCCCTACCGACTCACATCTCGAAGCCTCGCAAGGAATCTAGGCTAGCAAGAAGAACACACAAGGGACACGAGGTTTATACTGGTTCAGGCCACCATTATGGTGTAATACCCTACTCCAGTGTGCGGTGTGGTGGATTGCCTCAGGGGCTGATGATGAACAATACAAAGGGAGAACAGCCTCGCGAGGGGTTGTTCTTGAGCTGGTGCGATGAACTGCTTGGGTGAGTTCAGTCGCCTCTCTCTCTCTAGTCTACCCAAAATCTGGATGTCTCTACTCAGTGGTGGCTAGCTCTATTTATAGAGGGAGGCCCTGGGCCTCTTCCCAAATAATGAGCGGGAAGGGCGCCAACAATTGGCCATTTTGAAGGGGAACATCTAGTACACTTATCCTGACTAAAGTTGGTCTTCGACTGCCAAAGACTCTGACGGTGACGCCGTCCTAGGCTCCACGGTGACCTCCATCCTGCCGCTCCGCTGGTCTTGGTCTTGTTGCACGGAAAGCGTAACCTTTGCCTGATGCCTTGGCCTGTGCCTGCCCCCTTTGCATCGAAGGGGAAACAAGGACACTGCGCGGGCCGGCACCCGCCTGGCGCCCGCCTGGTCTCGATCGTCATGGCTTGCGTCACGGGCACCTCGCGAGGTACCCTGCCTTGATCTCTCCGCCTCCTCACGAGCCCGCCTGATGAGGTTGCTCCTGAGGAAGCTTCCTGTCATCCGCCCCGCGAGGCTTGGCCCCTCGCGAGGGTCTTGAGCTTGAGCTGATGAAGCTGGGCTGCACTGGGCCTCCGCTTGAGCCACGCCGCAGGCCGCGGGCAGGCAAGTCTGTGGACCCCCGTTCCCAGAACGCCGACAGGGCCCTTCCACTTTTGGCAATGCCCTTGTTCTGTTTCGAGTCCGCTCAACAGGTCGAGCGGCTGTGTCGAGAACGGCATGGTGGCCTTCCGTTGTTGGCAACGCTCTTGTTCTGTCTCGAGTCCGCTCGACAGTTTGAGCGGCCATGCTCAGGACGGTAAGGTGGTTCGCCTGGCAGCAAGCACACCCAGCAGGCTATTGGGGATCCGTCCTCGAGGCGCCGCTGCTTGGGTTTATGCGCCGGCAAGCCTACCCAATTAACGTAGGGTGGACATACAGAGAGAGATCAAATTGGAAATAACATGCATCATTTCAAAGTACTGCAGAGTTATATTACATCAATTGTTGTTGCGGTTCTAACTTCAAGATATAAATTGCCTTGGTCGTGAACCTGCAGCGGTGATGAGAAACGAGGTGCCTAGTCCCGGCGCTGGCCTTCAATCCTCTCAATTCCGCCAACGCGGCTGATGATGGGCTTGATACGCTCCTCGAGCGGCGCGATGTCCACACCCTCTGACAAGCTCTCTAGTGTAGCATCGAAGTCGAGGTTGGGGTTCCAGTACGCCACCTTGGTGAGGACCTTGGTCAGGGCACCCCAGCAAAGCTGCTCGGCCTCATTGGCCAGAGAGCTTGCTCTGTTAGAGCGAAACTGCTCTAGGGCTCCAAGAACGCCCTCGAAGAATATGGTCAGCTTGGCGTTGGGGCTCACGTTTGGCTCTGGGGCGTACCTCACGTTCGACATCCCCATGGCAGCCAGCTTCTTAGTGATCCTATCGGCGACGTCGGCGAGGCGGCTGATCCAGAGGTTTTCACCCTTCACGAAATCCTCGTGGTTGGCAGCGACATTCTTCCGCAGCTGCCTCTCCTTCTCAAGATTCTTGGTCAGGGTCTCCTCCCGGGCCCTGACCTCCGAAAGCGTCCCCTCAAGGCTCTCTAGCTTTAGCTTCAGGTCGTTGACGGAGTTATTGGCTTGGGTGAGTAGCTCGGCCTTGCCGAGGACTACGGACTGCGCCTCCATCAAGGCGCCATTGAGTGTGTCCTTCTCCTTCGCCAGCTCCCGGGCCCTGTTCTTCAGGTTGTCCCGCTCCACCTCTAGCTCCTTCACCTTGTCGTCGTGGGCCAAGGCTTGAGCATCGAGTGCCTCTTTGTGCCTCTGCTTCAGCTCCTGGGTCCGCTGCGCGATGAGCTTCTTGACCTCCTCGTCCTTGCCGCAGAGTGTGGCGGTGAGCGCCGCCTCACGAGTGGCGAGGTCCTCCTCCTGGTAGTTCAGCTTTGTCGGATTTCGGGTTCTGGCAGACCCTTGAGGTTTGAACTCTGGGGTGCACGCGAAGATCTTTCCCCTACCAACTCACGTCTCGAAGCCTAGCAAGGGATCTAAGCTAGAAAGATGAACACACAAGGGACACGAGGTTTATACTAGTTCAGGCCACCATTGTGGTGTAATACCCTACTCAAGTGTGTGGTGTGGTGGATTACCTCAGGGGCTGATGATGAATAATACAAAGGGAGAACAGCCTCGCGAGGGGCTATTCTTGAGCTGGTGCGATGAACTGCTTGGGTGAGTTCAGTTGCCTCTCTCTCTCTAGTCTACCCAAAATCTGGATCCCTCCTACTTGGTGGTGGCTAGCTCTATTTATAGCGGGAGGCCCTGGGCCTCTTCCCAAATAATGAGCGGGAAGGGCGCCAACAATTGGCCATTTTGAAGGGGAACATCTAGTACACTTATCCGGACTAAAGTTGGTCTTCGACTGCCAAAGACTTTGGCGGTGACGCTGTCCTGGGCTCCACGATGACCTCCATCCTGCCGTTTCGCTGGTCTTGGTCTTGTTGCACCGAAATGGTAACCTTTGCCTGATGCCTTGGCATGTGGTTGCCCCCTTTGCAGCGAAGGGGAAACAAGGATGCTGCGCATGCCGGCGCCCGCCTAGCGCCTGCCTGGTCTCGATCGTCATGGCTTGCCTCACAGGCACCTCGCAAGGTACCCTGCCTTGATCTCTCCACCTCCTCGCGAGCTCGCCTGATGAGGTTGCTCCTGAGAAAGCTTCTTGTCGTCCGCCCCCCCCGAGGCTTGGCCCCTCGTGAGGGTCTTGAGCTTGAGCTGATGAAGCTGGGCTGCACTGGGCCTCCGCTTGAGCCACGCCGCAGGCAGGCAAGTCTAGGGACCCCCATTCCCAGAATGCCGATAGTAGCCCACAGGCCCAAGGCGCGCCTGGACTTGGCTTAGCAAAGAAGCGAAGGGGCAAGTGCGAAGCGCCGCAGGCCCCAATAGCCTGCGGCCTTGGGCACCGTGTGGCGATTGATTGGACGTGGGCGTCTCCGCTTCCCCACAGCGCCTCGGCAACCGCACGACTTGACAAGTCCCTGCATGCAAAATGGGTCATGATTACCTACGATCGTGGAGGCCGACGGTTGGCCTCCTCCGGCTATAAGTACAGAAAGGCACGAGCCCTTCCAGTCCATTCCTCCCTGCTACTCCCTCTTCCTCTTCACCTTTCCCCCTTGACTCGTCGCGCCCCATGGCGCCCACAAAGAGGTTTTCAGCCGCGCAGAAGGGGAAGGCCCGTCGGGAGGGGCCTGACTCTCCTCCAGCCAAGCGCAGCCGGGGCTGTCCCCGCAAGCATCCCGTGACTCCCGTGAAGACTACCCGAGGCCTCGGCGAAGGCCGCTTGATCGGTGGGGGGAGATGCGCCGTGACCGGGCGGCCTCCCCGCCCTCGATTCCATTCTATGGAGATGCTACCGGAGTTCGTTGTCTGGTCGGAGGATCTGGCCGGTACTTGGCTTCGGCTCCCTCGCTTCTTCGCTGGCGAGCTGCCAGCTGGTGCCACGAGCGGGCTCTGGCTCCAGGCGGATGGCTGTTGCAGCAGGGCCTCTTGGGTGGCAGTGGAGGTTTCCGTTGCCGGGAACGCGGCGTTGACTCGCGGCTGGCAGACGTTTGCCCGGGCGCGTGGTCTTGGCCAGCGATGCACTCTCCATTTCAAGTTCGACGGTGACGCCACCCTCTTCGTGAGGGTGTTCGGAGGAGATGGCCGCCACGCTGGGTGTTGCCCCGAAGGTGACAACAACGGTCGTCCGCTCATCCTTGGCGACGGCAGCGGCGAAGACGAGGTCGGGCATGCGCCCGACGGCACCCGCAACTCTTCAAGCTTCGGTGACTCTCCTTCTGATGGCAGCTCCTCCAGCGGCGGCCGTGACCAGCCACCGCGCCGTCGTGCTTGCTTTGAGGGGGGAGGTGGATCGTCCCACCACTGCGCCCAGGTGAAGCGTGAGGAGGAGGCCGCCTGAGCCTCGGAAGATGACACAGATCTTCCTCATTGTGCGGTAGACGGTCGGGCCGCGCCTATTTTGCTTTATCTGCATAGAGAGAGAAGTATGGAGCCCCGCGGGGGCGTGCTAGACTATGGCTTTTAATTATCATGTTGTTCCTTCTATCTTCGTGGTGTGCTATGGTGTTGCACGCTTATGCGTAGGAACAACTTAGCTCGGTGGGGGGGAACTCGTTGCGGTGCCAGCCTCGGGAGGCTTCGGCCGGAGGCCTTGCCATGGGTCTTCAAGGCCTGTAAGAAGAAACTTGTAGGAGGGTTAGGTTTCAGCCCCCGGCCGCGGGGGCGACTAGCTCGGGCCCGGTGTTAGTGTTGTGATGCCCGTGAGGCATTGACTGGGAGGAGTGCTCCTGCTGCGAACCTAGGCTGAGGAATCTCACGAAATAAAACCAGGCGACGCTCGCAAGGGTGCCCGCGCGGCCTCCCTCACGAGGGTCGCAAAAGGAAAGCAAGTTCAAGCGAAGGGCAAAGATAGAAAACACGGGCTGGGCGCCGCACAACACTGAAAGCAACTCCAACTAAAGCTTCAAACAAAGAAGAACTGATCGACTGCAGAAAGCAAATGAAAAGCCGCGTCCGGCACCTAATCTAGTCTTCGACGTCTTCTCACCAGCGCGGAGCTAAGTGCTACCACTGAGCGTGGGCGGGAGCCCCCGAGGCCCAGGGGCGGCACTCCAGAGACTCTGGGGCATGTACAGCCCCACTCATTGTTACGTGAGAGTGTCACGGGCGGCGAGCTTTACAGGCATTGGCCTTCTTCACAGGAACTGAGCCTTTTCTTGAGAGAGGGGGGAGCGAGCTTCACAGGCATTGGCCTTCTTCACAGGCACCGGGCCTTTTCCCTAAAGTGGCAAGCTTCACAGGCATTGGCCTTCTTCACAGGCTCCGGGCCTTTTCCAAAGGCACTGGGCCTCGCTCAGGGGTAGAACCTCCGGAGATGTTGAATGTTCCACGCGTTCGTGGTGGGCACCCCCTCCTGGGTCTTCAAGCGCGCGGAGCCGGACCTGGAAACATGAACAACCTTGAATGGGCCCTCCCACATGGGAGAGAGCTTGTGCAGCCCCTCCCTAGAGAGGACCCGTCTGAGCACGAGGTCCCCTACCTCAAGAGTTCTGGGGCGGATGTTGCGGCAGTGGTATCGTCGCAGCGCCTGTTGATACCTTGCCGCCCGCGGCGTGGCCTCTCGACGGCGTTCCTCCCCCAGCACGAGATCCGTCCCCCGCATGGCGTCCTGCTGCGCCTCGTCAAATGCCAGGACCCGCGTGGAACGACGCCTGACCTCGTGAGGGAGGACGGCCTCAGCTCCATAGACGAGGAAGAACGGGTTTCGCCAGTCGACTTGGTCGCGGTCGTGCGGATAGACCACAGCACAGACTGGAGCTCGTCGTACCAGCCCCTGCTGCAGGCCTCCAGCTTCTTCTTGAAGGTCCTGGTTTTGAGGCCCCTCAGGACCTCCGCTTTGGCTCGCTCAGCCTGGTCGTTGCTCCGTGGGTGTGCTACCGACGCGTAACATATCTGTGTTCCAAGGCTAGCATGGTACGTTTTGAAGAGATTGCTGGTGAATTTCAAACCGTTGTCGGTGATGATGCGGTTAGGCACCCCGAATCGGCTCACGAGGCCCCTGATGAACTTGACTGCGGAGCCCGCTGGGATGGTGCGGACAACTTCCACCTCAGCCCACTTGGTAAACTTGTCCACGACAACATAGAGGTAGAGATAGCCCCCTGGCGCCCGAGGGAACGGGCCCAGAATGTCCAGCCCCCAAACCGCGAACGGCCATGAGAGGGGTATGGTCTGCAGGCCCTGAGCTGGTTGATGGATCTGCTTGTTATGGAATTGGCAGGCTTCACAAGCCTTCACCAGCTCAACGGCGTCGTTGAGTGCTGTGGGCCAGTAGAACCCGATGCGGAACGCCTTGCCAACGAGGGTCCGTGATGATGAGTGGTGCCCACAGTCTCCATCGTGTATGTCTGCCAACAGCTCCTTCCCTTGCTCCCTGGAAATGCAACGTAAGGACACGTCATTCGGTCGCTTCCGGTAGAGCTTTCTGTCCTTGATGCAGTAGGTCGTGGCCTTCCGCTCCACATGCTCCGCGTCCTCCTCCTTCTCCGGCAAGGTCCCTTGAGTCAAGTAGTCCTTGAACTCTGCGGTCCAACATCCTTCCCGAGGTTCCAGCGCCAGGAGCAAGCATGCCCCTGAGGCTGGGCCACAGGCCGGGGCTCCCGAGGCAGGCGGCTGAGGGAGCTCCTCCCTAGGTTGCACCGTGCTCGATAGCGATGGTGCCACCGAGGGTTTGAATTGTCACTCCTCGAAGACACCAGGCTCTTGAGGCAACTGCCTGGACGCCCTCCTGGCGATGTCATCAGCCTCTTGATTGGTGTCGCAAGGCACATGCTGCAACTCCAGCCCCCAGAACTGTTTCTCCATCCTGCGAACCTCCGTGAGATAGGCTTCCATGTGCTCGTCCTTCGGCTCGTATACTTTGTTGGAGAAGTTGATGAGGAGTTGCGAATTGCCCTTGATGATGAGGCGCTTTACTCCCAAGGCGACTTCAGCTTTCAAGCCTGCTATCAGGCCTTCATATTCTGCTATGTTGTTGGAGACCTTTTCTCCATGCTGGAAGCAGAGTTGCACGGCGTAGTAGAGTTTGTCCTGAGTAGGAGATATGAGCATTGCGCCAGCCCCCGCGCCATGTCGGGAGAATGCCCCGTCGAAGTACATGACCTAGCTGTCCGGTGCCTCGCTTCCCGGGGAAAGTGACCGGTATTCGCCTGCCTTGAGGCCCGGTGCCTCTGCCCATTCTGCCACGAAATCTGCAAGTGCGGCTCCCTTGATGACTCTGGTCGTGCTGAATTCCAATTGAAACGCTTGCAGTTCGATGTTCCATTCAGCAACTCTTCCAGCTGAGTTGGGGCTCCTGAGTACCCTTTCCAAGGGGTATGCTGAGACGACATTGATGGGATGGCCTTGGAAGTAGTGCCGCAGCTTGCGTGAAGCCACCAACAGCGCGAGGAGGAGTTTTGGGGCATGGGGTACTGCGCCCTTGCGTCCCGTAGCACCGTGCTGATGAAGTACACAGGGTGCTCGACGAGGTTGAGGGTGCTGGCGCAGCTCGCGTCCTCCGGAGATTGAGGCGCCTCCTGAGACAACGGAGCCCCCAGCGCTTGGTCGCTTGAAGAGGCCTCCTCTGCTCCGGGTGCGCTCCCCTACTGAGGTTGATCCTTTTCGGCTGCAATCGTGGTCTTCGTGAGGCTTTCTTGGCTTTGCTCTACTTCTGCCGGGACGGCGGCTGCGGCCTTGGTCCGGCGCTCCTCTCTAACCGCCACCAGGGTTGCGCTGGCGGAGTAGGGGGTGGCTGCAAGGTAGAGCACCAGGGGCTCCCGAGGGCATGGAGCTACCATCACCGGAGGGCTGGTAAGGTACCTCTTGAGATCTTGGAATGCTTTGTCGGCCTCTTCAGTCCATTCGAAGGGGCCCTTCTTCTTCATCAGCTTGAAGAAGGGCAGTGCTCGCTCCCCCAGCTTGGAGATGAAACGTCCTAGCGCGGTTACATGCCCGGTGAGCTTCTGCATTTCTCTGAGGGTCTTCGGCAGGCTCATGTCTTCGACTGCCTTGAGCTTCTCTGGGTTGGCCTCGATGCCCCTGTGGGACACGAGGAAGCCCAGGAGCTTGCCCGAGGGGACTCCAAACACGCACTTCTCCGGGTTGAGCCGCAGGTCCACTTCATTGAGGCTCGCGAAGGTTTCTTCCAGGTCCTGTATCAGGGTTTTTGCCTCCCAAGACTTCACCACAATGTCATCGACGTAAGCTTCAGCGTTCCTCCCGAGCTGCCGGCCCAAGGCGATGTGCATCAGCCGCTGAAAGGTCGCGCCTGCGTTGCGCAACCCGAATGGCATGCAGGTATAGCAGTACACTCCACACAGGGTCAGGTAGGTCGTTCTCTCCATGTCTTCTACCGCCATCTTGATCTGGTGATAGCCTGAGAAGGCATCTAGGAAGCACAATAGGTCACACTCGGTGGTAGAGTCGACGATCTGGTCGATGCGAGGGAGCGGGAACGGATCTTGCGGGCAGGCCTTGTTGAGGTAGGTGAAGTCGACGCACATGCGTTCTGTTCCTCCCTTTTCTGGCACAACAACAGGGTTGGCCAGCCATTCAGGATAGCGGACCTTGCGAATGATGCTCGCTGCCTCTAACTTGCGGGTTTCTTGGACAATGAAGGCCTGCTTTTCCGTGGACCGCCGCCTTGCCTTCTGCTTCATGGGGCGCACGTTGGGGCACACGTTGAGATGATGTTCAACCACATCCCTTGGGACCCCTGCTAGCTGATCAGGTTCCCATGGGAACACCTTCTTGTTTGCGCGCAGGAACTTCACCAAGGCCTCCTCCTGCTCGGGTTCGAGGTTGGCGCCTATGGTGAAGGTGGCGCCAGTGGATCCATCCTCGTCGACCGGCACCTGCTTGGTCTCCGCCTTGTCTTGGGTGAATAGCTACTTCTTCTTAGCCAGCGCAGCCCCCTTGGGCTCGAGGGCGTCTGTGCTGGCGGGCTACGCCACCGCGGCCGTCTTGAAAGCAAGCTTGAGTGCCTGCAGTGCATCCCTTGTGTCTCCGGACACGGTAAGTATGCCGCTGCTCCCGGGCATCTTCATGAGGTTGTACGCCGGGTGAGTTGCTGCCATGAACTGGGCCAAGGCTGGGTAGCCGAGGATGGCATTGTACGGGAGGCCGATGGGGGCGATGCCGACGTCGATCAGCTCCGTGCGGAAGTTGTCTTGAGTGCCGAAGGTCACCGGGAGGCGGATCTGTCCCAAGGAGCTGGTGGAACCGCCTACGACGCCCGAGAAGGGCCTGCTGGGCTGAAGCCACTCTAGCGGCACGTGGAGGAGGCTGAAGGCCTCCACCGAGAGCACGTTCAGGCTAGCACCATCGTCGATGAGGGTCCTGGTGACGGGCACTTGGCAGATGGTGGGGGTGCATAGCATCGGGAGCGCACCTGAACTGGCGGGGTTGGAGGGGTGATCATCCGCGTTGAAGGTCAGATCGGCCATGGGCGCCACCCAGCCTGTGGGGGCTTCTCGGCGCTTGAAGGCAGCGCCGATCTGGCGGGCGAATGGCTTGACGTGGCGGCTTGAAGGTGGTGCCTGTGAGCCGCCCAATAGAGCTACGACAACAGGGAGCACCAGCACAGCATAGTGGGCGAGGAAGAGGTCGCGCAGCTCCTCCCAGGAGGCCACAGAAGCCGTTGGCAGGTGGAGCAGCCACATGCCGGAACGCCGGTGAGGGCCATGGGAAACTAGTTAGCCATGATTCTGTCGTCTCCCCCGGCCTTGAGGACGGCCTCCTTGTATGCCAGCAGGAAAGCTAGCGGATCCGTCGCGCCATTGTAGCGCGGCGGCATCTCTGGCTTGAACTTGCGCGGCCACTGCACCTGCCGCAAGGCGGGGGCCAAGGCTCGGAGCCCCTGGCCCAAGTGCTGGCATCGGCAGCCGGAGCAGGCGGCGCGTTGTCCGCCATGAGGGCGAAGCGCGGTGTTAATGGAGAGCGGGTCGACGGAAGGGCGAGCTTCAGCGCGCCCCTACCTGGCGCGCCAAATGTCAGATTTTGGGTTCCTGCAGACCCTTGAGGTTCAAACTCTAGGGTGCGCGCGAAGATCTTTCCCCTACCAACTCACGTCTCAAAGCCTCGCAAGGGATCTAAGCTAGAAAGATGAACACACAAGGGACACGAGGTTTATACTCATTCAGGCGACCATTGTGGTGTAATACCCTAATCCAGTGTGTGGTGTGGTGGATTGCCTCAGGGGCTGATGATGAACAATACAAAGGGAGAACAGCCTCGTGAGGGGCTGTTCTTGAGCTGGTGCGATGAACTGCTTGGGTGAGTTCAGTCGCCTCTCTCTCTCTCTAGTCTACCCAAAATCTGGATCCCCCCTACTCGGTGGTGGCTAGCTCTATTTATAGAGGGAGGCCCTGGGCCTCTTCCCAAATAATGAGCGGGAAGGGCGCCAACAATTGGCCATTTTGAAGGGGAACATCTAGTACACTTAGCCTGACTAAAGTTGGTCTTCGACTGCCAAAGACTCTGGCGGTGACGCCGTCCTGGGCTCCACGATGACCTCCATCCTGCCGTTCCGCTGGTCTTGGTCTTGTTGCACCGAAATGGTAACCTTTGCCTAATGCCTTGGCCTGTGCTTGCCCCCTTTGCACCGAAGGGGAAACAAGGACATTGCGTAGGCCGGCGCCCGCCTGGCGCCCGCCTGTTCTCGATCGTCATGGCTTGCGTCACGGGCACCTCGCGAGGTACCCTGCCTTGATCTCTCCGCCTCCTCGTGAGCTCGCCTGATGAGGCTGCTCCTGAGAAAGCTTCCTGTCGTCCGCCCCACGAGGCTTGGCCCCTCGGGAGGGTCTTGAGCTTGAGCTGATGAAGCTGGGCTGCACTGGGCCTCCGCTTGAGCCACGCCGCAGGCCGCAGGCAGGCAAGTCTGGGGACCCCCGTTCCCAGAACGCCGACAAGCTCGGCCTGGTGCTGGTGCCGGTCGGCCTCGGCCCTGTCAGCCTATTCCCTCGCCGCCTCCTGGGCCTTCTCAACGTCGGCCTACTTCAAGATAAGCTCTTGCTTACGCTCGGCCAACTGATCTTGGGCAGCCTTCAGCTCTTCGTGGGCCCGGCGGAACCAGGCCTGCGTCTCGGTGACGCGCTCCTCGAGATCCACCTCCGCCTTGTCCGTCGCCGCCACCCTGGACTTCGCCTTGTCCAGACGGGCTCGGTGGAGCGCCTGGAGCTTCCAGAAGCTGGCGTCCATGGCCCGAAGAAGTTGTTCCTCTTGGGAACCGCCACCACCGGCGCTCGGTTCGTCGACAACCTCAAGCCCGGCGGCGGCGAGCGCCTCGTCATTGAACACCTCCCCATCGGCCGGCACCCTGGTGCCCGCCGCCCCTGGAAGGTGGACGAACATGTCGTCGCCCACCTTCAAGTACCTGCTCGAGCCAGAGGCAGCGGAGGAGGAGGGTTAATCGTCGACCACCCCCTCCTCGGCAGCAGCCTTGCCAGCCTCCCCGGCAGGCCCCTTGCCAGCCTCTCCTCCGCGGTAGCCTTGCTGGCCCCTCCGGCAGACCCCTTGGCGGCATCCTCACCAGTGGTTTCGGCGGCCTCCTCGGCAGAGATCTTGTCAGCCTCGGCCTCAGCGTCCCTAGCGACCTCCTCGATGACGGTGTCGGTGTCCTCCCAGTCTGCCAAGAAAGGATCTGGGTACCGAAAAGGGAAATGAGGCGAGGCCAAGACCAAAGTTCAAGAAAGAAGAAAAGGCAGGAACAGAAAGCAAATGACTTACCCAGGCCGGGCTGGGAAGATGTGGCCCCCTCCCCGCCAACATTCGTCGCCGGGACGGAGCCATCAGCGCCCAAGTTCGCCTTCTCCTCCTCCTCCGTGCGCATGGGCTCGGTGCTTGGCGCCCTTGCCGGTGACGCCCCTCGAGGCGGCGTGGTTGATGGGGGCGGCGTGTTGGGGGTGGCCCTCGGCGGCTCCTCCTGCTGCCGTACTCCTCCTGCGGCCACGGCAAGGTCAGAGAAAACGTACGCCAACACACGAGTGTGTAGTGAACGCATGCTAGGGGGCTGAGCCGGGGGATGCTGTCCGGGCTGATCTCCACCACTGGCGTGCGCGAAGCACCCGCCGGGGGCTGGTCACCTGCTGATGCCCTGGCCCTCTTCGCCACCCTCTGGGCCGACGTCTCCCTGTCCATGCAAAGATGAAGACAAATAAAGAAAAGTGGCGCGGTCTAAAAGGACGGAGATGACGAAGGGCAGATACTTACTCGTCCTCTCCCTCCTCTCCCGCTGCCTTCTTATTCCTCCTTGGGCTGAGAGACCCAAAATCAAATACGACCTCTATGTTGACGTCTGCGGGAGGAGGGTGTCAGTGTCAAAACCGGCGGATCTCGGGTAGGGGGTCCTGAACTGTGCGTCTAGGCAGATGGTAACAGGAGACAAGGGACATGATGTTTTTACCCAGGTTCGGGCCCTCTCGATGGAGGTAAAACCCTACTCCTGCTTGATTGATATTGATGATATGGGTAGTACAAGAGTAGATCTACCATGAGATCAGAGAGGCTAAACCATAGAAGCTAGCCTATGGTATGATTGTTGTTCGTCCTAAGGACTAAAACCCTCTGGTTTATATAGGCACCGAAGAGGGTTAGGGTTACACAGAGTCGGTTACAATGGTAGGAGATCTACATATCCATCACCAAGCTTGCCTTCCACGCCAAGGAAAGTCCCATCCGGACACGGGACGAAGTCTTCAATCTTGTATCTTCATAGTCCAGGAGTCCGGCCGAAAATGATAGTTCGGCTATCCGGGACTCCCTCAGTAGCCCCTGAACCAGGCTTCAATAACGACGAGTCCGACGCGCATATTGTCTTCGGCATTGCAAGGCTGGTTCCTCCTCCGAATACTTCATAGAAGATTTTGAACACAAGGATAGTGTCCGGCTCTGCAAAATAAGTTCCACATACCACCGTAGAGAGAATAATATTTACACAAATTCAACCTGCTGACATATTCCGTGGCGTGACATCACACCACGGCCAAGCCTTTATTCGAATCGTTTTTACTGTTCCACCTCAGCGTGTTTAGCAAGGCGGTTTCCTTGGCACGTCTTGTCAAAGCAGAGATCGTGTCCCCTTATTCCGGGATTCTCATCAATACGGGCGTGGGTAACCCAACCGCGCCATTGATTACGGCGCTTGGGAGATAAGCGAGTTTTACCAGGCTGGTGGGGACGCATAGTTTCGTCCGTCCATATAAGGGGATAAGATCCACCTTTTTACCTACGCCTTCTTCCTCCTTTGCCTATCCATTTCCGTGCACTCGAGCTCCAGCACCCAAGTCCGCACATCTCGCCTCAACCTTCCCCAGCCATGTCCATAGGGGGAGGCAAGTGGATGGTCTCCTCCGTCATGGAGGGGCATATCAAAAAGCTGCGGAAGGCCGGATACTTGTCCAGCGACATCGCGCATCGGCTCCCCAACAAGGTGCAGCTCATTCCCACCCCCGGGCCCCATGAGAGGGTGGTGTTCCTCACCCACTTCCTCCGCGGACTAGGTTTTCCACTTCACCCATTTGTCCGGGGGCTCATGTTCTACTACAGCCTGGATTTCCACGATCTGGCCCCGAATTTCATCCTCAACATCTCAGTGTTCATCGCCGTGTGCGAGGCCTTCCTCTGCATCCGACCCCACTTCGGCTTATGGATGAAGACCTTCAATGTCAAGCCGAAGGTAGTGGGTGGCCACCAGGCGGAGTGCGGAGGTGCTATGGTGGGCAGGATGCCCAACGTCCTATGGCTCGAGGGCTCCTTTGTGGAGACCATAAAGGGCTGGAAATCGGGGTGGTTCTACATCACCGAGCCGCGTGACCCTAAATGGGTGGCGGCCCCCGAATTCCGATGTGGCTTCCCTACACGGCTCACCTCCTGGAAGGAGACGGGCCTGACATGGGGTAATTCAGAAGAGCTGACCGGACTTCAATCCTGCGTCCAAAGCCTGGTGAACAAGAAGCTCAAGCTTGACAACGTGGTCCAGGTCATGCTCATCCGCCGGATCCTCCCGTGCCAACAACGGGCCTTCAACTTGTGGGAGTTTGATCCGGCACAGCACCAAACCTTGAGCAGGCTCTTCGACACTACGTACGAAGATGCCTAGAAGGTGCTGTTCAAGGGCGCTGAGGCTCCCGCATCTGCTTCCGAAGATCGCGGGTACAGCTCGCAGCGTCAAGCCAGCGAGGTAAGCTATTTTACCCTTTACGGGACTCTTGTTATCCATAGTTTGACTCTATGCAGGATATAAACTCCCCTACCTTTGACAGGCCTGGCAAAAGACGTCCGGGCAGGTTAACTGTCCGGCTCCCTTGCCAGAAGACCCAGCGGACGCCCGATTGACGAGGTTGCTGGTTCCGGCACCTCACGTGGTGCTGGAGAAGAAGGCCAAGAAGAAGGCCACGGGAACTCGAAAGAGTTCCCGGTGCCAGGTGTTGTCGGACTCATCGTCCAACGACTCCGAGGCGGACTCCTCCCGCGAAGGCGAGGAGGAGGAAAAAGAGGCCTCTCCCCCAGCGGGGGGAGAGAAGAAAAGGAAGGCCGCCCCAACGGGGGAGGCCGAAGGGTCCAATAAGGGAAGGACCCTCCCTCCGGACTACTCTACCAACGCCGATGACGGCGAAGAGGAGTGGCCACCGAGGACTAAGCCCCTGGCGACATCGTAAGTGTCCGGATACCAGAATAACTCATGGTGTTTCGTTTGTCGTACAGAATCTCCTAACGCCGAACATAACCCTGCAGCCCGCCCAAGGACGGGCTCGACACTTCAACGAGCGGCTCCCTGGCGTCGTCGGACGTGAATAGCACTTCACTTCCGGCCGTCTGCTCTCCTCGCGCTGTGGATGACGCTGAGGTGGGGTACCAAAAGGGGCCCAGCCAGGAGGAGGAGGTCCCTGAGGCGCCGCAAGGCAACCTCCCGGACTTTGCGCGCAAGGGGGATCAAACCCCAAAGGGCTCTAAGTCCGGCCCTGGACCAGACTCCGCACCGGAACCTTCAGTGGTTCCGGAGTCCGGCAGGCGGCCCCTTCGTAAGAAGGGCAAGACTATGACACCGGTGACCTCCGTCCAACCGGAGGCACCGGATAATTTGCTGGAGGCGCTTAACGGCGCCTCCATCAACGAGGAGCACCGCACTGTTATGAGTGTGGTGATCCAGAAAGTTCAGTCCGCCAAGAGCGGGCTGACTGAAGCCTATGCCAGCCTTCTAACAGGTTTTGAGGTATGTTTTTAAGATATGTAAAAATATTACCGCATAGACAGTAGTCCCTGATGCTCAGTTTGGTGTTCGGAAAGAAAAGCCGAATTGAGGATCTAAAAAGATGTACGCAGGAGTCTAACATAAGTATGTCAATATGGGAATGCAGGCTGCGCTGCTGACCTCTGCCGCCCTGACTGCGGAGGTCGATGCATTGAAGCAGAGCCTCGAGCGGTCCGAGAACGTGCTCGGCCTTGTCAAGTAGCTCGAGGACAAGGAAGGCAAATAATACCTTATGGAAGTATATAAAAGATGTGGTTGCAAAAAATAACAGGAATAATGTGAAAATTACAGGGGCCACGAACGAGGTGGCGACCCTGAAGGAAGCGGTGTCCAGGGCCGAAAGCAATGCGGCCGCGGAACGCACCGAGCGAGAGAAGCAGGAGGCGCGGGTGGCGGAGGTGCGGCAAGAGCTCCAGCTCTCGTGGAAAAACACGAGAGTTTGGAGCGTGACTCAAAGACTCGAGAGTTCAAGTTCGCCTCGTCTCTTGAGAGCGCCAAAGCCGCTAAGGCCGAAGCCCAAAAAGCCCTCCAGGAAATTGAGGCAATAAAGAAGATAGTGGCGGGTAAGGCATTCTTCATGCAAAGCAAGCACGTGAAAGTGAATTACTTGTTACTTACCCAAATCTGGAGCTCACCAGGAGCATTCACAGATCTGCCCCGCAGTGTATCCGACGCCGCCGCATTCTACCGGGCCGAGGAAGGGAGCTTGACGGAGAAGGTGTTCTGGTCTCAGTATGCTGAGGCCGGACACCCGGTGCCCCTGAGTGACCAGCTGAAGCAGCTGGTCGAGCTCCATAAGGTGGCCGAACAGGCCATGAAGGGCCTCATAGTTCGGCTGTGGCCTAAGGAAGCCATGCCTGGGAGCTACTTCGGGCTGGTGAGGCGGCTGGTGGACGCCTGTCCATGGATTGAAGTCATCAAGCACTCCATCTGTATCGAAGGTGCCCGTAGGGCCCTTGCCCGTGCTAAAGTGCACTGGGGCAAGATGGACGCTGAGAAGCTTGTGACGGACGCTCCACCGCCGGGCAGGGAGTACCGCAAGCCTGAGATGTATTATGCGGGCGTCCTGAAGGGTGCCCGCCTTATGGCGGGTGAATGCTCCAAAGATGTAATTTTTGAGTGAACTCGCATTTGTTATCCTGTACGCTTGAAAACTTGTTCATATGCGCTAAGCAATGCTTGTGAATTTAAAATATTACCTTCTGTGCGGCCGTTTATTAAATTTGAGAGATGGCGAGTCGTCGGCTTCTGCCCCCATGCCACGAGTGCTGGGGTGTTCGGGATAAACTTGAGCGCTCTTTTTCCCATTCTTGGGTCCTTCGAGGGAGGCGCTCAACGCAACGAACAAGGCAACCGGACTATAATGCTTGAACACTCTCACTTAGCCATAGAATTCTATAATTTTAAATTTCGGCGAAGCCCCTAGTATTCGGAAGACCGAATTCGGGGCGCTATCCATGCCTGGGCCAGACAAAGCTGACTCGTCGCTCTAAGCGGCATAAGTCTTTAGGGACTCGAAAAACCTCTCGAACAGCGACCGGCTCTCACCCTATCATGACGGTCAGTTTTAGCTTTCTCCACTGAGGTGCTCCACCCAGCTCAACCGGGGCACAATCGCAGTGGTTCTCCCAGCGCTACCTTAGCCGATATAACGGACGTAAGGTACCAAAACATGGGAGCCAGGCAAACCCAACTATTGACCCAAGACATGATTCGGAGCCGATGCATATAATGCTATAAGTTCGGGGTGCCGCACTTGTGAAAGTGTTCGGACTTATCACACCATATTTTGGGGTACTTAAGCCCCTGGTGTATTTGGCCGTACCAAAGCGTACGAATGCAACATGTCATAAGTGAACATATATAGATAAAAAGGGAATGCAATAATAGGCAAAAGCTGTGCATTGTTTATTAAAAAAGCTGCGGTAAAAGCAGAACGATACAAATAGTGTGATAAGCAAGGGATGGGACTATTTGACATGTCCCCCTCTAGGAGTGAGCTGCGGGATGATATGTAAAACAAGTATACTGCTCGTTATAGAGACCACCTGGACACTCGACGTAGCTTTCTGCTTCCCTGGCTGTTGCATCGTGTGTTCGGCGATTCTACCGCCGGACAAGGCTTCTTGAGAAAGGAGTCCTGAAAGTAAGATAAAAAAGAAGAATGACACAATTGGGAGTCCCTGGTGCGGTTTAGCCGCATTATGGGCCTGCCATGGTCATGCCCCTCCCCCTATGCCCATGGTATTTCCAGAGCGTAATTATGTACGCGTAGTACAGGTTTCGCAATTTCGCGAGGGCTGGGGTTGGGGCCGCATTGCTACGCGTGCTCGGGACGTGCCAGGCGGACTTGTTGTTGGTTACTCCGGGCGCGCTTGACGGTGTCCGGACGTTTAATAGCCGGACTCGAGAATTGCCTTAAGAGGCCACTTTGTACTTCTACCGCGAGGGCCGTCGTATGCTCCTCCGTTCGAAGAGAGCGTTCGGTGTTTCCGTTGACCGTAATGACTCCTCGAGGGCCTGGCATCTTGAGCTTGAGGTATGCGTAGTGCGGCACCGCATTGAACTTTGCAAATGCGGTTCG
The DNA here is from genome assembly GCA_963921465.1 of Triticum timopheevii. Taxonomy (NCBI): domain Eukaryota; kingdom Viridiplantae; phylum Streptophyta; class Magnoliopsida; order Poales; family Poaceae; genus Triticum; species Triticum timopheevii. The sequence goes on along the minus strand of OY997272.1, from coordinate 165,884,014 downwards.
TCTGAGCAGTGCGTGATAGCCGCTGCGGAACGGGACTATGTCGAAGATTAATTCCTCGCTTCGGAAGTTATCTGGTGATCCGAAGACCACTTCAAGTGTAACTGAGCCTGTACAGTTGGCCTCTACACCTGGTATGATGCCTTTGAAGGTCGTCTTTGTGGGTTTAATCCTTGAGGGGTCTATGCCCATCTTGCCCACTGTATCCTGATAAAGCAGGTTCAGGCTGCTGCCGCCGTCCATCAGGACTCTAGTGAGGTGAAATATGTCAACGATTGGGTCTAGAACCAATGCGGCGAATCCGCCATGGCAGATGCTAGTGGGGTGGTCCCTTCGATCAAAAGTGATCGGGCAGGAGGACCACGGATTGAACTTTGGGGCGACTTGCTCCATCGCATATACATCCCTTAGTGCACGCTTCCGCTCCCTTTTGGGTATGTGGGTTGCGTATATCATGTTCACCGTCCGCACTTGTGGGGGGAAGCCCTTTTGTCCTCTATTGTTCGGCGGTCGGGGCTCCTCCTCATTGTCGCTATGCAGCCCCTTGTCATTGTTTTCGGCATTTAGCTTGCATGCCTGCTTGAACACCCAACAATCCCTGTTGGTGTGATTGGCTGGCTTTTCGGGGGTGCCGTGTATCTGGCACGAGCGATCGAGTATTCGGTCCAAATTGGACGGGCCCGCAGTATTTCTTTTGAATGGCTTTTTCCATTGACCGGGTTTAGAGCCTCTGAATCCGGCATTGACTGTCATATCTTCAGCATTGTCGCCATTAATGCGGCACTTGTGCTTGTTGCGACGCAACCTGCCGTTGTTGTCCTTGGTATCCGAATTACCAGGGCTCTTGGTTATGTTGTTACTACGAGCTAACCAGCTGTCCTCTCCTGTGCAAAAGCGAGTCATGAGTGTTGTGAGGGCTGTCATGAATTTCGGCTTTTCCTGTCCTAGGTGCCGGGCTAGCCACTCGTCGCGGATGTTATGTTTGAAGGCTGCAAGGGCCTCTGCATCCGGACAGTCGACGATTTGATTTTTCTTGGTTAGGAACCGTGTACAGAATTGTCTGGCCGATTCTTCTGGCTGCTGAATTATGTGGCTTAGGTCATCGGCGTCTGGTGGTCGCACATAGGTGCCCTGGAAGTTGTCGAGGAATGTGGCTTCCAGATCTTCCCAACAACCAATTGACTCCGCTGGCAAGCTGTTAAGCCAATGCCGAGATGGTTCTTTAAGCTTGAGTGGGAGGTATTTGATGGCGTGTAGGTCATCACCGCGGGCCATGTGGATATGAAGGAGATAGTCCTCGATCTAGACCGCAGGATCTGTTGTGCCATCGTATGATTCAATGTTTACGGGTTTGAAACCCTCAGGGATTTGATGATCCATCACTTCGTCTGTGAAGCATAGTGGGTGTGCGGCGCCTCTGTATTGGGCTATATCATGACGCAGCTCAAATGAGCTTTGTCTACTGTGTTCGGCCTGGCCGGAATTGCCATATCCGGTGTGACCGTTATCATCATGTATCGTGGGGCGCCCACACGATCCGTAGATCGATCTTGTTTGCCTTGCCTTGTCTTCCAGTATATCCCGCAGGTCTGGCGCGTTTTCCCGCGTCTTGGTATTTTTTGAGTGGCGCCGGGGTGCGGCTTGAGTGGAGGGCCGAAAGGCCTCTCTGTCGCGGCCACGAGGTGGCCGGTCGGCCATATCATGCGCTGGTGATGTAGGTTTAGGTGCTTCCTCCTCTAATCGGGGTAGCAGCCTGCGTTTTGGGTAGCTCTTGGAGGGGTGTTTGAGATCATACTCTTCGGCCGCAAGGACTTTAGTCCATCTGTCGGCTAGCAGGTCTTGGTCAGCTCTAAGCTGTTGCTGCTTTTTCTTGAGGCTGCTTGCCATGGCCATGAGCCTGCGTTTGAAACGCTCTTGTTCGACGGGATCCTCAGGCACGACAAATTCGTCGTCGTCGAGGCTTGCCTCGTCTTCTGAGGGAGGCATGTAATTATCGTCCTCTACCTCTCTGTCTGCCGCTCTCTCATGAGGGCTGGCTTCTCCATCCTCCTGCATTGAATCCTGCTGGAGGGGATTGTCTTTGGCACTGTCCGGGGTGTTATTGTCTCCGGTGCCGGAATCGCCGTTTTTACAGTGGCGGGATTTAGAGCGGCGCCGCTGACGCCGGCGCTTAGGCTGTTTCTTGGAGTGGTCATCCTCCGTTGTTCCATCGCCATTCCCATCTTTTGGGATGTCCACCATGTAAATGTCGTATGACGAGGTGGCCTTCCAGTGCCCTGTAGGCGCTGGTTCTTGGTCGTCTCCTGCACCGTCGTCCATACCGTTGATGTCTTCAGAGTCGAAGTCGAGCATGTCGGTTAAATCATCGACAGTGGCTACTAAGTGGGTGGTGGGTGGGCTTTGAATTTCTTCGTCGTCCGCATCCCAACCTTCCTGACCATAATCCGGCCAAGGCTCTCCTGATAAAGAGAGAGACTTTAGTGAATTCAAGATGTTGCCAAAGGGCGAGTGCTGAAAGATGTCCGCGGCAGTGAACTCCATGATCGGCGCCCAATCGGATTCGATTGGCAGGGGCGCGGAAGGTTCGGAGTCCGGAGAGGAGTCCGGCACCTCGGAGTCACGATCTTCGCAAAGGACAGGGTTGGTGTTCGGCTCAATCGCCGTAGAGATAGCAGCCCCCGAGGCGGTGTCCAGCCACCCGTCCTCGATCGGCGCAGTCGGCTCCGAGCTAAGGGTCGGAGCGGACACTGGTGCGGCCTCCAAGGCACTGTCCGGCAGCAGAGCTAGATCATGCCCTTCGTGGCAGTGCAGCGCGCTTGGTGTGGCTCGAACCCGTCAAAGATCAAGTCTCCGCGGACGTCAGCCGTGTAGTTCAAACTTCCAAATCTGACCTGATGGCCAGGGGCGTAGCTTTCGATCTGCTCCAGATGGCCAAGTGAATTGGCCCGCAGTGCAAAGCCACCGAATACGGAGATCTGTCCGGGGAGAAAAGTCTCACCCTGGACCGCATCGTTGTTGATGATCGGAGGAGCCATCGGGCCTAAAGATGACAACACAGAGGAACTCTCAATGAAAGCACCAATGTCGGTGTCAAAACCGGCGGATCTCGGGTAGGGGGTCCCGAACTGTGCGTCTAGGCGGATGGTAACAGGAGACAAGGGACACGATGTTTTTACCCAGGTTCGGGCCCTCTCGATGGAGGTAAAACCCTACTCCTGCTTGATTGATATTGATGATATGGGTAGTACAAGAGTAGATCTACCACGAGATCAGAGAGGCTAAACCCTAGAAGCTAGCCTATGGTATGATTGTTGTTCGTCCTAAGGACTAAAACCCTCCGGTTTATATAGGCACCGAAGAGGGTTAGGGTTACACAGAGTCGGTTACAATGGTAGGAGATCTACATATCGGTATCGCCAAGCTTGCCTTCCACGCCAAGGAAAGTCCCATCCGGACACGGGACGAAGTCTTCAATCTTGTATCTTCATAGTCCAGGAGTCCGGCCAAAGATGATAGTTCGGCTATCCGGACACCCCCTAGTCCAGGACTCCCTCAGAGGGGAAGGGGATGGAGTTCGGCAACGCTTGGACAAAGAAGAGGCGGTTGCTTTCTTCTTCGCCACCGTGGTCTTCGCTGCCTTCTTCGCTGTCGTGGCCCTAGTCTGGTGCACGGATTCCCCCTGGGTCCATTGTCGCAGTTCGGTCCTGCCGGGCCAGATCGGCTCGCCAGAGCTGGCTCGCCGCAAGACACACTTTTTTCCTATGGCCGGAGGGTCGTCGGCCTCGGACTCCCCCTCGGTCGACTCCTCGACCACATCCTCCACAAGGGGGGCCTCGGTGTTGACGCCGCTGGCCTCCTCGGCAGACGCCGCCCACTGGGCGAGCTCCCTCTCCTCCGTGGCCGCGCCGGCCTCGTCCTCCATGCCGCCAGCGCTACCGGCCTCCCTGGCGAGCTCCGCCTCCGCCACCCTGGCGGCGATGTAGTCCAGCTTCGCCTGGGTGGTGTCCTCGATGAGCAGCGGCTCATCGTGGTCGTAGCCCTTCGACAAGTTGTCGAAGAACTCCTGCACCTCGCATGCCGGGGGCTCGGCCCAGGACGGGTCAAGGCCGTGCACGTTGTAGACAGGCATCATGTCGAGGATGGCGGACTAGAAAGAGTTATTGCTCAGCGGGAACACACCCGACGGCAACCCAAATAGGGGCCCCTTGATGACCTTGCTGGCCTTCGTGGCCCTGCCGGTCCTCTCCACCCTGCCGTCGCTGAACACATCAAGCTAAAAGAGCCTATGACAGAAATGGGCGTGTCCCATCACCGTGAAATTATGCTTTAGGCCGGGGCGGAGCCTCATGATGTCGGCCGCATTCCTGAAGTCCCAGGCCGGCCTCCCCTTGTTATGCAGCGGGGCGATTCGGCGGCGGATGAAATCCGCCCCAATTATCTCAAGGGTGAGCCCGGCCATGGTGAGGCAATGAATCCTGGTGGTGGCGATCGAAAGCTTCCCGTTGTTGGCGTCGAGGTCACTCCAGTCCTTGCCACGGGTCAGCAGACTCTGACGAACCCGGCAGAACTTCGACGGGTTCTTTTCCTCGATCCAGCACCACCGACCCCGCCACTCCTCCCACCTCTCCTTGTGGGCACCCTCGGGATACGTGCCTTTCTCTTGGACCCTCGGGATCCAGGAGATGCTCCCGGAGAGGGCGCCCCTGGTTGCAGGCGAGGGTAGAAGTAGTGGCGGAAGAGCGCCGTGCTGGGAAGCACCCCTGCGAAGCCGTCACAGAGGTGGGCAAAGAACGCCATGCACGCCATGGCATTCGGCATAAAATCCAAAAGACGGAAGCCAAAGGTGCACATGATGTCGTTGAAGAAATCAGAGAAAGGAGGGCAGAGCCTGCAGGAGAAGAAATCAACGAAAAAGGGGTACCGATTTGGGCCGGCCTTGACGCAATTGGCGGGGATGACGCGCATGGTAGAGTGCCCCGTCGTCTCCGCCCCCCACAGAGGCCTGAAGAAGTCCTTGAGGTGGATCCCATCCACCATCGATGGGGAGAAGTAGGCGAACTGCACCCGCCGCACCGCCGCTTCATTCTCCGGCGCCTCCCTCTCCTTGACATCCTTGGCCGCCCCCTTGACCTTGCCAGTCTTGGGCGCCATGGCGGCTGGGAGAAAGCAAAGGATCGAAAACAATGGGGGTGCAGCAACGACAAGCAAAAGCGGGAGCTCGAGGAGGAAGAAGATAGGGACGGTGGTTCCGAGATTGGAGAAGGCGCAGAGGGTAAATGAGCAGCGTGCCTGTGGTTATTCCTTTTTATGGGGAAGGCGTGGGCCACCTCTTTACCATTTACTGCGACATGACGCCTGCATATAGCAGGCGCCCCACGCATGCCCCCCACGTCACGCACGGCCCTTCACGTCTCGCATTCAACGCGAATCATGGAGAAGCTCGGCGGACGAAAAAGTCATCGCGGTAAAAATCCGCCCTGCCTGCCCGCGCACCGTTCTGGACCTAGCCCAACAACGCGTCGCACTTATGTGTGGCCCAGGCCCGGGGGCTCCTGTCGGTGTACAGAAGTAGGGGCTCTACTTTCTACCCCTTTACTTGTGCACGGGCTGTCAAAGCCGCGCCCGCGGCCACACTTAGCAGGGCACAAGAGGGGAGCCAGAGCCACAAGACAATCAAGCAAACACCAAGGCCAGAAACACAAGGAGCAAAGAGGGCGAGGTAGGCTCCCCCGGCAAGACCCTTGCCGGGGCAGCCTCCGCAGCCCCGGCAAGAGCCTTGCCGGGGCAACTTGCCCAACACCAGCAGTGCGCGCCACCCTTGAGCCCAAGGGTTCCAACGCCATCAACCATATTGGAACGAAGCCTCGGGAGCCACCTCCATGGTGGCATGCAGATCTTCGTGATGATCATAAACACGCAAGATCAGATAAGGATAAGAAGACGACGATCCACGGCAAGATCTTTGCCAAGGAAATCCACGAGACCTCCGACAAGATCCTTGCCAGGGACGACCACGGTGCCCCGGCAAGACCCTTGCCGGGGCCCCGGCAAGACCCTTGCCGAGGACATCACCGGGGCCGCGGCCAGGCCCGCACCTGCCAAGGCTCCACCGTCGTTCCCATGCAGCTACCAGCCCAGCCAACTAGGTGCACACCTGCGTGGCGACATGCGGACTCTAGACCAGCTCAGCAATCACCTGTGTGGTGGCATGCAGATCTTCGTGAAGACCCAGCCACTGCACCAGCTTAGCAGCCTGCTAGCCTACATGGCACTGCACGCCGCGCTGGCCTGGATGCATGTTGAAGCGAGGTGAAGCGGGGACAGCAAGAAGGGCACGTCGGCAGCGCATTAAATGCATTTGTCCAACGCTGCCAGAGGATAGACTCAGCCATCGTATGCGCTTTCCACCTCCTGTGTGCCATTATGGCGTCCCCTTTTTCTATAAAAGGAGGCTCGAGGCGTACTGGGGAGGGATTCGACCCTTTTGGGCAAGTCACGGACCGTAGCTAGCTCAAGAACATTTAGATATACACCAAAGCAGGACTAGGGTATTACGCATCCTCGTGGCCCAAACCTAGGTAAATGATCTTTGTGCTGGCTCTTAGACCCGCTCTTTCCACAAAACCCACGCCCGCCGACCGTAGTAGGGATTCCAGTGATCCCATAGGTGTCGTTCCCACCAACACCAGGTACTCCATGAAAACCTTGTTCATGAGGTACATGAAGTAGGCAGGGACATTGGTTAGCCCAAACGACATGACCGTGTACTCATACAAGCCATAATGGGTTACGAATGCTGTCTTCAAAATGTCTTGGGGTCTGATCTTCAGCTGATAGTATCCAGACCTGAGATCGATCTTGGAAAACACCTTGGCACCATTCAGCTGATCGAACAAGTCTTCAATCTTGGGGAGTGGATACTTGTTCTTGATTGTGACTTCATTAAGGAAGCGATAGTCAACACATAATCGGATGGTACCGTCCCTCTTCTCCACAAAAAGAACAGGTGATCCCCAAGGTGAGGCACTAGGGCGGATGTCATTTCCTCATCTGCTCGGCCAGCTGCTTCTTCAATTCTGCTAACTCCTCCGATCCCATTCTATAAGGCTTCTTATAGATGGGTCCTGCTCCGGGCATGAGCTCGATAATGAACTCAATGTCGCGGTCAGTAGGCATTCCTGGTAACTCGTTAGGAAAGACATCGGGGTATTCACATACAACCGGCACTTGCTCCAGTCCAACTTCTGTGAGACAGTTGACTTGGGCGACTTGAGCAGAGGAGGTATTGGAGGCAAACTTAACTTCAACTCCTTGGTCATTGGTCACTATGACAGTTCAGTTGGCACAATCTAACAAGCCTTGGTGCTTGCTGAGCCAATCCATTCCCAAGATCATGTCCAAGCCTTGTGATCTTAGGATGATAAGGACTGCTAGGAAATCTATCCCATTAATGTTGATCCCGACTCCTACATCCTATCTTGGCTCTCATTTCAGCTCCGGGGGTTTGTACCACCATGGGATTACTCAGGGGTGTAGGGGTCATGCCACTTTTTAATGCAAACCTTTGGATGACAAATGAATGTGTGGCTCCAGAATCAAACAAGACAGTTACAGGTGCTAAGTTGACAAGGAACGTACCCAGCACAACGTCCGGGTCTTCCTGAGCTTCTTCTGCAGTGACATGGTTCACACACCCCTTGCCATTGTTGGGTGGGTTGTGGGGAGCTTGGTTCCTTGGGGGAATTCTGCAGCCTTGTCCTGGGTTCTGTGCATTGGGCCGCAGAGCATCGGGCTTGTTGTTGGGGCACACCCTTGAGATGTGTCCTGCCTGGCCACATCCAAAGCAAGTGACTTGGTTTGGGTTGTTGATCTTGTTGCCACCACTGTTATTGGGGTTGTTGAAAGCTGGCCTGGGGTTGGCATACTGTTGAGGCTGATAGTTGGTGCGAGGTGCAGGAGCTCTTGGCTACTGATAGGTTGGCCTGACCGGGGCTAGCTACCATGGGTGAGGCTTCTGGTTACTGGAACTCCCTTGCTGATCATCTTGCGCTTGCGAGTGTCTTTCAAAGCATGCCACTTGTCTTCAAGCATGAGTGCTTTGTTCACCAGGTCAGGAAAGGTTAGGTAGTCACACACGACAAGCGAGTACTACAGAGTCTGATTGAGGCCTTCATGAAGCGCTCCCTTTTTGCAGCATCAGTGCTGACATCTTCAGGGGCATACCTTGACAAAACACTGAACTTCTGCATGTACTCCTTGACAGTGCCACTTCCTTGCTTCAGGGCTCGGAACTCACGCTTCTTGATGGCCATGATCCCGGAAGGAATATGAGCCTTGCGGAACTCTGCCTTGAAGTCATTCCAAGTGATGGTTTGCCCAACATGCATGACCTTGAATCCATCCCACCAAGCTCTAGCACCGAGACAGTGGGCAGCATAAGCCACCCTCTCACGGTCTTTAGTGCAGCCGACTAGTTCCAACAGATCCTCGATGGTGCAGACCCAGTCGTCTGCATCCAGGGGTTCAGCAGTCTCAATGAAGGTGGGTTGTGCATGCTTCTTGAACTCTGCCAACATGGAACGTCCATTGCCATTCCCCGCCTACTAGCGGTTGTTGGTGACAGCTTGAGCAATCATCTGCAGGGCTGTAGTGTCGGCTTGGCGCTCCTCTCAGAAAGCTTGGAGAAGTCAAGCCATGTCCATGTTCGGAGGTGGAGGCGGTGGTGGAGTTTGTCCTTGGGTTTGGTCCTGGCTGGCTCCTCCTTGGGTGGATCCTCCGGCTTCTTACTGCTGGGTAGAGGTATCAGTACGGGTTACAATAGGCGTCCTGTTGGAGCGGTCAAGATCTCATGATTGGGATAAAATGAGGGAAAACAAGGTAGATGGGGTGCCTGGTAGGGGGTGGGTGTGACACAATTTTAAGTTAAGCAAAGGCCGGAAGGGCCAAACTCATGCATTAAAACCAAATGGGTGATGTAGTCGTTTACAAGTTCCCGAAAGGGAAAGTATGACTTCCACCAAACAAGTCGAAAGCAAACACAACACAACATGGTTTCATTTGAACCATTACATGGACTCGACTTCACATAAGGGGTACACGACCTATCCTACCTTAAGAGTTACAGACTGGCCTATCCTAGTCCTGAATGGTGTCTAAGTGGTGGAATGCTCGGTCGCATATTCCGGCTCCTCTGGGTCTTCCTCCTCATCTTCATCCATCTCAGTTTCTTCGTCACTTGAGGGAGTGGGCCGGGGAGTGGAGGAGCTGACCACGGCGCTGCTTCGCCAGTGGCACCGTGAAGAGGTTGCGATAGTCCTCCGCCGTCATACGGCGTGGCTGGGGTGATCCCTTGGCATGAGTAACCTGTGGGGGTCGCCCGCCTCGATAGGAAACAACGGGCTGTCCAGGGAGTGCACCATCCTTCTTGATACTATCTGCCTTTGTCTGAGCTAGGCGGAGGAGTTCCTTGGTCTCGTGGAGTTCCTTCCAAAGCTCCATCGACTCCGAGGCCAGGTGCTGTGCTAGGCTGTCAGCACACAAGCCTAAGTAGGTCTGGAAACAAAGGGGAAGTCCTTCAGCCATGGGTGGGGCTCGTGCGCTGCTCTCATCATCACCCTCCTTCTGATAAGGCAGGTAATGGGTGGCTGGCTCGCTTGCCATCTCTGGCAGAAGATCCCGGAGGCGAGTCAGCACCTTGAGGGCAGCAGTCTCAACGGCAAGGAGCAGGGGCGCCATCTGGGGTCCCTCAAAGAACCAGCTCGTCGGGGAGTTGTTCGCCCTCACGACTACCTCCACGTGATACTCCTTCTTGGTGTTGTTGATCCAGTGCTCATGATAGGAGAAGGTGGGGGATCGAGTGAACTGGCACTTCTTGAGGCTGTCCTTAAGAAGCATAGGAATCCGGTGGTTAGGAAGTCTTCGGGTACGACGGACATCTACAAAAGTGGAAGGGGAAAGGTCAATAGAGGAGTTATGACCCATGCTTGGGATATTTTTAGAAAAAGATGGTATATAGGTAGTTTTGGTAAAGAGTCTTGTTCTATCTAACGTCCATGCTAACTAAGGCTTCCTACAGTCAGGATGGCTCTGATACCAGCTCTGTGGGGACCCCGACTCATAAGTCGAGATCACCGAATGCACGGGTACAGTGATCCCAGAGACCAATGCTCACTGAACACACAGAAGCTGAATAACAAGAGTCTTACATCCATACATACCGTCTTACACAAATTATGACCATTATGGTCAAGTCTTATATTGATAAAGCCTTAAGGGCTGAACATCAAATGGAACATAAGGAGCAGAAATCTTCGTCGATAAGTAGAACCCATGCCATCTGCCTTAACCCTACAGGCATTCTAACTGGGAAGCATCCTAGTTCGCATGTTCATCACTAAAGAACTCTTCCTCGAACTCCTGCTCTTCCATGCCTGGCCAATTAAATAACCAGTGGCAAGCCAATGAGTACTTTGTGTTGGGGAACGTAGTAATTTCAAAAAATTTCCTACGCACACGCAAGATCCTGGTGATGCATAGCAACGAGAGGGGAGAGTGTTGTCTATGTACCCTCGTAGACCGAAATGGAAGCATTGACGCAGCGTAGAGGAAGTAGTCGTACGTCCTCCCGGTTCAACCGATCCAAGCACCGTTACTCCGGCACCTCCGAGTTCTTGACACACGTACAGCTCGATGATGCACCCCGATCTCCGATCCAGCAAAGGCGCGGGGAGGAGTTCCGTCAGCACGACGGCGTGGTGACGATCTTGATGTTCTCCTGTCGCAGGGCTTCGCCTAAGCACCGCTACAATATGACTGAGGTGTAATATCGTGGAGGGGGGCACCGCACATGGCTAAGGAATGATCTCAATGATCAACTTGTGTGTCTAGGGTGCCCCCCTACCCCCGTATATAAAGGAGGGAGGGAGGAGGAGGCCGGCCCAAGGGGTGGCGCGCCCTAGGGGGGGCAATCCTACTCCAAGTAGATTTGCCCCCCCCCCCCTTTCCTATTCGGAGTAGGAGAAGGAAGGAAGAGGGGGGAGGAGAGAAGGAAAGGGGGGCCGGCCCCCCTCCCAATTCGGATTGGGCTTGGGGGGGCGCGCCCCCTCCCTTGCTCCTTCTCCCTCCCTTCCACTAAGGCCCAATAAGGCCCATATACTTACCGGGGGGTTCCGGTAACCTCCCGGAGCTCCGGTATATTCCCAAACTCTCCCGGAACCTTTCCGGTGTCCAAATATATCCGTCCAATATATCAATCTTTATGTCTCGACCATTTCGAGACTCCTCGTCATGTCCGTGATCACATCCGGGACTCCGAACAACCTTCGGTACATCAAAATACATAAACTCATAATATAACTGTCATCGAAACTTTAAGCGTGCGGACCCTACGGTTCGAGAACAATGTAGACATGACTGAGACATGTCTCCGGTCAATAACCAATAGCGGGACCTGGATGCCCATATTGGTTCCTACATATTCTACGAAGATCTTTATCGGTCAAACCGCATAACAACATACTTTGTTCCCTTTGTCATCGGTATGTTACTTGCCCGAGATTTGATCGTCGGTATCCAATACCTAGTTCAATCTCGTTACCGGTAAGTCCCTTTACTCGTTCTGTAATACGTCATCTCATAACTAACTCATTAGTTACATGCTTGCAAGGCTTAGGTGATGAGTATTACCGAGAGGGCCCAGAGATACCTCTCCGACAATCGGAGTGACAAATCCTAATCTCGAATTATGCCAACTCAACATGTACCTTCGGAAACACCTGTAGAGCACCTTTATAATAACCCAGTTACGTTGTGACATTTGGTAGCACACAAAGTGTTCTTTCGGTAAACGGGAGTTGCACAATCTCATAGTTGTAGGAACTTTGTATAAGTCATGAAGAAAGCAATAGCAGTATACTAAACGATCAAGTGCTAGGCTAACAGAATGGGTCATGTCAATCACATCATTCTTCTAATGATGTGATCCCACTAATCAAATGACAACACATGTCTATGGTCAGGAAACATAACCATCTTTGATTAATGAGCTAGTCAAGTAGAGGCATACTAGTGACTATAGTTTTGTCTATGTATTCACACATGTATTATGTTTCCGGTTAATACAATTCTAGCATGAATAATAAACGTTTATCATGATATGAGGAAATAAATAATAACTTTATTATTGCCTCTAGGGCATATTTCCTTCAGTCTCCCACTTGCACTAGAGTCAATAATCTAGATTACATAGTAATGATTCTAACACCCATGGAGTCTTGGTGCTGATCATGTTTTGCTCGTGAGAGAGACTTAGTCAACGGGTCTGCAACATTCAGATCCGTATGTATCTTGCAAATCTCTATGTCTCCCACTTGGACTTGGTCCCGAATGGAATTGAAGCGTCTCTTGATGTGCTTGGTCCTCTTGTGAAATCTGGATTCCTTTGCTAAAGCAATTGCACCAGTATTGTCACAGAAGATCTTCATTGGTCCCGATGCACTAGGTATTACACCTAGATCGGAAATGAACTCCTTCATCCAGACTCCTTCATTTGCTGCTTCAGAAGCAGCTATGTACTCCGCTTCACATGTAGATCCCGCCACGACGCTTTGTTTAGAACTGCACCAACTTACAGCTCCACCGTTTAATATAAACACGTATCCGGTTTGCGATTTAGAATCGTCCGGATCAATGTCAAAGCTTGCATCGACGTAACCATTTACGACTAGCTCTTTGTCACCTCCATATACGAGAAACATATCCTTAGTCCTTTTCAGGTATTTCAGGATGTTCTTGACCGCTGTCTAGTGATCCACTCCTGGATTACTTTGGTACCTTCCTGCTAAGCTTATTGCTAAGCATACGTCAGTTCTGGTACACAGCATTGCATACATGATAGAGCCTATGGCTGAAGCATAGGGAACATTTTTCATTTTCTCTCTATCTTCTGCTATGGTCGGGTATTGAGTTCGACTCAACTTCACACCTTGTAGCACAGGCAAGAATCCTTTCTTTGCCTGATCCATTTTGAACTTCTTCAAAATTTTGTCAAGGTATGTGCTTTGTGAAAGTCCTATTAAGCGTCTTGATCTATCTCTATAGATCTTGATGCCTAATATGTAAGCAGCTTCACTGAGGTCTTTCATCGAAAAACTTTTATTCAAGTATCCCTTTATGCTATCCAGAAATTCTATACCATTTCCAATTAATAATATGTCATCAACATATAAAACTAGAAATGCTACAGAGCTCCCACTCACTTTCTTGTAAATACAGGCTTCTCCAAAAGTCTGTATAAAACCATATGCCTTGATCACACTATCAAAACGTTTATTCCAACTCCGAGATGCTTGCACCAGTCCATAAATGGAACGCTGGAGCTTGCACACTTTGTCAGCGCCTTTTGGATCAACAAAACCTTCAGGCTGCATCATATACAACTCTTCTTCTAGAAATCCATTCAAGAATGCAGTCTTGACATCCATTTGCCAAATTTCATAATCATGAAATGCAGCAATAGCTAACATGATTTGGACAGACTTAAGCATCGCTACGGGTGAGAAAGTCTCATCGTAGTCAACCCCTTGAACTTGTCGAAAACCTTTCGCAACAAGTCGAGCTTTATAGACAGTAACATTACCATCAGCGTCAGTCTTCTTCTTAAAGATCCATTTATTCTCAATGGCTTGCCGATAATCGGGCAAGTCAACCAAAGTCCATACTTTATTTTCATACATGGATCCTATCTCAGATTTCATGGCCTCCAGCCATTTTGTGGAATCTGGGCTCATCATCGCTTCCTCATAGTTCGTAGGTTCATCATGGTCAAGTAACATGACTTCCAGAATAGGATTACCGTACCACTCTGGTGCGGATCTTACTCTGGTAGACCTACGAGGTTCAGTAGAAACTTGATCTGAAGTTTCATGATCAATATCATTAGCTTCCTCACTAATTGGTGTAGTTGTCACGGGAACTGGTTCTCGTGATGAACTACCTTTCAATAAGGGAGTAGATACAGTTATCTCATCAAGTTCTACTTTCCTCCCACTCACTTATTTCGAGAGAAACTCCTTCTCTAGAAAGGATCCATTCTTAGCAACGAATGTCTTGCCTTCGGATCTGTGATAGAAGGTGTACCCAACAGTCTCTTTTGGGTATCCTATGAAGACACATTTCTCAGATTTGGGTTCGAGCTTATCTGGTTGAAGTTTCTTCACATAAGCATCGCAGCCCCAAACTTTAAGAAACGACAACTTTGGTTTCTTGCCAAACCACAGTTCATAAGGCGTCGTCTCAACGGATTTTGATGGTGCCCTATTTAACGTGAATGCGGCCGTCTCTAAAGCATAACCCCAAAATGATAGCGGTAAATCGGTAAGAGACATCATAGATCGCACCATATCAAGTAAAGTACGATTACGACATTCGGACACACCATTTCATTGTGGTGTTCCAGGTGGCGTGAGTTGCGAAACTATTCCGCATTGTTTCAAATGTAAACCAAACTCGTAACTCAATTATTCTCCTCCACGATCAGATCGCAGAAATTTTATTTTCTTGTTACGATGATTCTCCACTTCACTCTGAAATTCTTTGAACTTTTCAAATGTTTCAGACTTGTGCTTCATTAAGTAGATATACCCATATCTGCTTAAATCATCTGTGAAGGTGAGAAAATAATGATATCCGCCACGAGCCTCAACATTCATCGGACCACATACATCTGTATGTATGATTTCCAACAAATCTGTTGCTCTCTCCATAGTACCGGAGAACGGTGTTTTAGTCATCTTGCCCATGAGGCACGGTTCGCAAGTACCAAGTGATTCATAATCAAGTGATTCCAGAAGTCCATCAGTATGGAGTTTCTTCATGCGTTTTACACCGATATGACCCAAACGGCAGTGCCACAAATAGGTTGCACTATCATTATCAACTCTGCATCTTTTGGCTTCAACATTATGAATATGTGTATCACTACTATCGAGATTCAATAAAAATAGACCACTCTTCAAGGGTGCATGACCATAAAAGATATTACTCATATAAATAGAACAACCATTATTCTCTGATTTAAATGAATAACCGTCTCGCATCAAACAAGATCCAAGTATAATGTTCATGCTCAACACAGGCACCAAATAACAATTATTCAGGTCTAAAACTAATCCCCGATGGTAGATGTAGAGGTAGAGTGCCGACGGCGATCACATCGACTTTGGAACCGTTTCCCACGCGCATCGTCACCTCGTCCTTGGCCAGTGCTCGCTTATTCCGTAGTCCCTGTTTCGAGTTGCAAATATTAGCAACAGAACCAGTATCAAATACCCAGGTGCTACTACGAGCTCTAGTTAGGTACACATCAATAACATGTATATCACATATACCTTTGTTTACTTTGCCATCCTTCTTATCCGCCAAATACTTGGGGCAGTTCCGCTTCCAGTGTCCAGTCTGCTTGCAGTAGAAGCACTCAGTTTCAGGCTTAGGTCCAGACTTGGGTTTCTTCTCTTGAGCAGCAACTTGCTTGCCGTTCTTTTTGAAGTTCCCCTTCTTCTTCCCTTTGCCCTTTTTCTTGAAACTAGTGGTCTTGTTGACCATCAACACTTGATGCTCCTTCTTGATTTCTACCTCCGCGGCTTTCAGCATCGCGAAGAGCTCGGGAATAGTCTTGTTCATCCCTTGAATATTATAGTTCATCACGAAGCTTTTGTAGCTTGGTGGCAGTGATTGAAGAATTCTGTCAATGACACTATCATCAGGAAGATTAACTCCCAGTTGAATCAAGTGATTGTTATACCCAGACATTCTGAGTATATGTTCACTGACAGAACTATTCTCCTCCATCTTGCAGCTATAGAACTTATTGGAGACTTCATATCTCTCAATCCGGGCATTTGCTTGAAATATTAACTTCAACTCTTGGAACATCTCATATGCTCCATGACGTTCAAAACGTCGTTGAAGACCCGGTTCTAAGCCGTAAAGCATGGCACACTGAACTATAGAGTAGTCATCAGCTTTGCTCTGCCCGACGTTCTTAACGTCGTTAGTTGCATCAGCAGCAGGCCTGGCACCCAGCGGTGCTTCCAGGACGTAACTCTTTTGTGAAGCAATGAGGATAATCCTCAGGTTACGGACCCAGTCCGTGTAATTGCTACCATCATCTTTCAACTTTGCTTTCTCAAGGAACGCATTAAAATTCAACGGAACAACAGCACGAGCCATCTATCTACAAACAAACATAGACAAGCAAGATACTATCAGGTACTAAGTTCATGATAAATTTAAGTTCAATTAATCATATTACTTAAGAACTCCCACTTAGACAGACATCTCTCTAGTCATCTAAGTGATCACGTGATCCAAATCAACTAAACCATAACCGATCATCACGTGAGATGGAGTAGTTTTCAATGGTGAACATCATTATGTTGATCATATCTACTATATGATTCACGCTCGACCTTTCGGTCTCTGTGTTCCGAGGCCATATCTGCATATGCTAGGCTCGTCAAGTTTAACCTGAGTATTCTGCGTGTGCAAAACTGGCTTGCACCCGTTGTAGATGGACGTAGAGCTTATCACACCCGATCATCACGTGGTGTCTCGGCACGACGAACTTTGGCAACGGTGCATACTCAGGGAGAACACTTCTTGATAATTTAGTGAGAGATCATCTTAAAATGCTACCGTCAATCAAAGCAAGATAAGATGCATAAAGGATAAACATCACATGCAATCAATATAAGTGATATGATATGGCCATCATCATCTTGTGCTTGTGATCTCCATCTTCGAAGCACCATCGTGATCACCATCGTCACCGGCGCGACACCTTGATCTCCATCGTAGCATCGTTGTCGTTATGCCATCTATTGCTTCTACGACTATCGCTACCGCTTAGTGATAAAGTAAATCAATTACAGGGCGTTTGCATTTCATACAATAAAGCGACAACCATATGGCTCCTGCCAGTTGCCGATAACTTCGGTTACAAAACATGATCATCTCATACAATAAAATATAGCATCACGTCTTGACCATATCACATCACAACATGCCCTGCAAAAACAAGTTAGACATCCTCTACTTTGTTGTTGCAAATTTTACGTGGCTGCTACGGGCTTTAGCAAGAACCGTTCTTACCTACGCATCAAAACCAGAACGATAGTTTGTCAAATAGACTCCGTTTTAACCTTCACAAGGACCAGGCGTAGCCACACTCGATTCAGCTAAAGTGAGAGAGACAGACACCCGCCAGTCACCTTTAAGCACGAGTGCTCGTAACGGTGAAACCAGTCTCGCGTAAGCGTACGCGTAATGTCGGTCCGGGCCGCTTCATCTCACAATACCGCTGAACCAAAGTATGACATGCTGGTAGGCAGTATGACTTATATCGTCCACAACTCACTTGTGTTCTACTCGTGCATATAACATCAACGCATAAAACCTAGGCTCGGATGCCACTGTTGGGGAACGTAGTAATTTCAAAAAAAATCCTACGCACACGCAAGATCATGGTGATGCATAGCAATGAGAGGGGAGAGTGTTGTCTACGTACCCTCGTAGACCGAAGCGGAAGCGTTGACGCAGCATAGAGGAAGTAGTCGTACGTCCTCCCGGTCCAACCAATCCAAGCACCGTTACTCCGGCACCTCCGAGTTCTTGACACACGTACAGCTCGACGACGCACCCCGATCTCCGATCTAGCAGAGGCGCGGGGAGGAGTTCCGTCAGCACGACGGCGTGGTGATGATCTTG
This sequence comes from Triticum timopheevii, assembly GCA_963921465.1. NCBI lineage: Eukaryota > Viridiplantae > Streptophyta > Magnoliopsida > Poales > Poaceae > Triticum > Triticum timopheevii. The sequence goes on along the minus strand of OY997272.1, from coordinate 165,866,254 downwards.
ATGTTCTCCTGTCGCAGGGCTTCGCCTAAGCACCGCTACAATATGACCGAGGTGTAATATCGTGGAGGGGGGCACCGCACACGGCTAAGGAACGATCTCAATGATCAACTTGTGTGTCTAGGGTGCCCCCCTACCCCCGTATATAAAGGAGGGAGGAGGAGGAGTCCGGCCCAAGGGGTGGCGCGCCCTAGGGGGGGCAATCCTACTCCAAGTAGGTTTGGCGCCCCCCCTTTCCTATTCGGAGTAGGAGAAGGAACGAAGAGGGGGGAGGAGAGAAGGAAAGGGGGGGCCGGCCCCCCTCCCAATTCGGATTGGGCTTGGGGGGGGGCGCGCCCCCTCCCTTGCTCCTTCTCCCTCCCTTCCACTAAGGCCCAATAAGGCCCATATACTTACCGGGGGGTTCCGGTAACCTCCCGGAGCTCCGGTATATTCCCAAACTCTCCCGAAACCTTTCCGGTGTCCAAATATATCCGTCCAATATATCAATCTTTATGTATCGACCATTTCGAGACTCCTCGTCATGTCCGTGATCTCATCCGGGACTCTGAACAACCTTCGGTACATCAAAATACAAAAACTCATAATATAACTGTCATCGAAACCTTAAGCGTGCGGACCCTACGGTTCGAGAACAATGTAGACATGACTGAGACATGTCTCCGGTCAATAACCAATAGCGGGACCTGGATGCCCATATTGGTTCCTACATATTCTACGAAGATCTTTATCGGTCAAACCGCATAACAACATACTTTGTTCCCTTTGTCATCGGTATGTTACTTGCCCGAGATTTGATCGTCGGTATCCAATACCTAGTTCAATCTCATTACCGGTAAGTCTCTTTACTCGTTCTATAATACGTCATCTCATAACTAACTCATTAGTTACATGCTTGCAAGGCTTAGGTGATGAGTATTACCGAGAGGGCCCAGAGATACCTCTCCGACAATCGGAGTGACAAATCCTAATCTCGAATTATGCCAACTCAACATGTACCTTCGGAAACACCTGTAGAGCACCTTTATAATCACCCAGTTACGTTGTGACATTTGGTAGCACACAAAGTGTTCTTTCGGTAAACGGGAGTTGCACAATCTCATAGTTGCAGGAACTTTGTATAAGTCATGAAGAAAGCAATAGCAGTATACTAAACGATCAAGTGCTAGGCTAACAGAATGGGTCATGTCAATCACATCATTATTCTAATGATGTGATCCCACTAATCAAATGACAACACATGTCTATGGTCAGGAAACATAACCATCTTTGATTAATGAGCTAGTCAAGTAGAGGCATACTAGTGACTATAGTTTTGTCTATGTATTCACACATGTATTATGTTTCCGGTTAATACAATTCTAGCATGAATAATAAACATTTATCATGATATGAGGAAATAAATAATAACTTTATTATTGCCTCTAGGGCATATTTCCTTCACTTTGAATGTACTTGCAAGCAACCCATGATTTGGTTCAAAGTAACAATGCAATTGTACAACAAGTAAGCAACTTATACGTCTCCAGCGTATCTATAATTTTTTATTGTTCCATGCTATTATATTATCTGTTTTGGATGTTTAATGGGCTTTACTATGCACTTTTATATTATTTTTGGGACTAACCTATTAACCGGAGGCCCAGTCCAAAGAGCAATTTGAGAAAATGCCACACCTTTCCTGGGACTTTGATCCTATAGCACACCTTTCTTTTTATTAGATTAAATAGCACACCTTTGATTGATAGCTAGACAAAATACCACAAGTTAATGTTTTTACTACTTTTTCACGTCTAGGCCACATCTTATATTTGCTAGGACTAAATTGCCCTCAGATCGTTGCCTGGTCATATGAAATGACCGAGACAGAGAACAAAGCACAACACCAGCGCCTCGCTGTTCCTCCTGCCTTGAGCCGCCGCCTAGCCGTGCATACTTCCCGGCGCACCGCTGCCTCCTCGTGATTCATCCCGTCGTCCCCTTGTCCTGCTTCTTTTCCTCCCGGACACATGAACATGCACATTCTGCTGCCTCGCCCGACAGGTCTGACATGTGTATTCAGGAACCCTAGACCATGGACATTATGATGGAGGGGCGCTAGTGGGCAAGCTTCAAGTGTACAAGTAGAACCTGTTGTTCACAGTGAAAATGCTGTCAAAAATTTGATTGTATCCATATCAACAAAACTATACGTCAACACATGTTACATCCATAGTCAAAAAAACACATGTTACATCCATCCAATCTGAATTTTGATACAACCATATGAAGAAGCATCCAATCTTCTTATAATAGTTGCTACAGCCATCAGCACATAAGACATTTGTTAATGTGTGTCACTAGTATTTGAGCCATATGCTAACAAAGCTAGCAACGAGCAGGTACAACAGACTCCAGTGAGCACTTCTCCATCTAGGCATGGCGAAGCGGCAGCATGCAGGCAACATGCAGCGCCTGGACGGGAAGCATGGGGGAGGAGGAACGACGAGGTGCTGGTGCGGGGAAGGAGGCACGACCAGGCGGCGGCTCACCGGGGAGGAGGCATGGCAAAGCGGCAACGTCAGGAAGGACGCATGTCGAGGCGGTGACACACTGCTTTTCTCTTTGTCTCCTAAGTTTCATATGGCAACGAAACGATCTGAGGGCGAATTCGTCCTAACCAATATGATATATGGGTCTGGACATGGAAAAGGAGGGGAAAAACCAATTTGTGCTATTCTGTCCACCTATCAATCAAAGATGTGCTATTTAATCCAATTAAAAGAAAGGTGTGCTATAGGATCAAAGTCACAGGAAAGGTGTGACATTTTCTCAAATTGCCCCAGTCCAAATTGCTGTTTTTTGCCTATTTCAGTGTTTCGCAGAAAAGGAATATCAAACGGAGTCCAAACGGAATGAAACCTTCGCGAAAGTGATTTTTGGAACAAACGTGATCCAGAGGACTTGGAGTGGACATCAAGAAAGAAGCAAGGAGGCCACAAGGCAGGGAGGCGTGCCCCCACCCCCGTGGGCCCCTCGCAGCTCCACTGACCTACTTCTTCCTCCTATATATACCCATATACCCCGAAAACATCCAGGAGCACAATAGATCGGGAGTTCCGCCGCCGCAAGCCTCTATAGCCACCAAAAACCAATCGGGACCCTGTTCCGGCACCCTGCCGGAGGGGAGATCCCTCACCGGTGGCCATCTTCATCATCCCGGCGCTCTCCATGATGAGGAGGGAGTAGTTCACCCTCGAGGCTGAGGGTATGTACCAGTAGCTATGTGTTTGATCTCTCTCTCTCTCTTTCTCTCTCTCTCTCTCTCTCGTGTTCTTGATTTGGCACGATCTTGATTTATCGCGAGTTTTTCTATTATAGTTGGATCTTATGATGTTTCTCCCCCTCTACTCTCTTGTAATGGATTGAGTTTTCCCTTTGAAGTTATCTTATCGGATTGAGTCTTTAAGGATATGAGAACACTTGATGTATGTCTTGCATGTGCTTATCTGTGGTGACAATGGGATATTCACGTGATCTACTTGATGTACGTTTTGGTGATCAACTTGCGGGTTCAGTGACCTTGTGAACTTATGCATAGGGGTTGGCACACGTTTTCGTCTTGACACTTCGGTAGAAACTTTGGGGCACTCTTTGAAGTACTTTATGTTGGTTGAATAGATGAATCTGAGATTGTGTGATGCATATCGTATAATCATGCCCACGGATACTTGAGGTGACATTGGAGTATCTAGGTGACATTAGGGTTTTGGTTGATTTGTATCTTAAGGTGTTATTCTAGTATGAACTCTATGATAGATCGAACGGAAAGAATAGCTTTGTGTTATTTTACTACGGACTCTTGAATAGATCGACCAGAAAGGATAACTTTGAGGTGGTTTCATACCCTACAATAATCTCTTCGTTTGTTCTCCGCTATTAGTGACTTTGGAGTGACTCTTGGTTGCATGTTGAGGGATAGTTATATGATCCAGTTATGTTATTATTGTTGAGAGAACGTGCACTAGTGAAAGTATGAACCTTAGTCCTAGTTTCCTAGCATTGCAATACCGTTTACGCTCACTTTAACCACTTGTTGCCTTGCTGTTTTTATATTTTCAGATTACAAAAACATATATCTATCATCCATATTGCACTTGTATCACCATCTCTTCGCCGAACTAGTGCACCTATACAATTTACCATTGTATTGGGTGTGTTGGGGACACAAGAGACTCTTTGTTATTTGGTTGCTGGGTTGTTTGAGAGAGACCATCTTCATCCTACGCCTCCCACGGATTGATAAACTTTAGGTAATCCACTTGAGGGAAATTTTCTACTGTCCTACAAACCTCTGCACTTGGAGGCCCAACAACGTCTACAAGAAGAAGGTTGTGTAGTAGACATCAGCAACCTAGCTTCAAGCTAGTTGAGATGTCCTATCAACTTGTGAGATATGCATCAATGAACATGGGTAAACTTGAGAACAGGTTACAGATATCAACATAAATAGAGTTTGAATCAATGCCATTTCATTCAACATGTCAAGTCACCACCTTGACACAAATAGTTCTCTTCCACACACACATGCACCGAGATTGTATTTTTTTTGGACATAGTTTAAGTAGCACCTCCCAACTGTCCATGACCGTGGACACGGCTATTCGAATAGTTTGACACTCTGCAGAGGTTGTGCACTTTACCCACAAGATCCGGGAAGCTTTCGTGTCATCCACGATCCTGCAGTACCTCAAGTACTTGGGGAAAGCACCTGATCATTACCTTTCCCTAGACGACACTAACATAGGGTCCACTCGTTGATACACAGCCCTCGTGTATAAGCAAAAGATCGTGGGACTCTGCCCTTTTTGCATTATCACGCATACAGGAAGGGACCAACGATATGTCTGGTGCCGTGTGAAAACAGTCATGGCCGCCTATCCAAGCATCACCCCGTCCCGAGAGTGACCTCAAGTCACCCCCGTCACTAGTAATGTGGGCACCATGCTAGTATCAGCCTAAGTAATCAATAATGCCCTGTCCCATAAAGGGTAGGGTGGTTGCACATGTTTGGTTGGGATGGTAATCACACATAAATCTAATCCATCATTTTACACACACACCAAAAGCTCTCTTCGATACACCACTTCTCCCTCAAGTGGTGACCTTAGTTCAACATCTCCCAAGGGCATTAGGGCAGCCGATGGAGTTTTCGAAAGAATGTAACCACAAAGAGTTCATGGTACACATGCATCATTATGCATCAACTAGTCTTTTGACATTGCATTCATGAACAAGGTAAAGTCATGAGTAGGGGTATGCATCATGTGGTGGTTCACAACAAGTTTACCACCCTCATATTTCATCATCACGCAATCGGAAAAGGGTACCGATGAACAAGAGGGGTGTCATGGTCAAAGGGCTGCTTGCCTGGCTCAACAAAGTCTTCTGGGTCTTCAAAGTCTTCTGGTCCAACTCCTTCGTCAGCAATGCAATCTATCTTCGCAAAATAATAATGAGAAAAATAAGGCAATAATAAAACAGAAAAACCAAAGTGCTCAGAAAAATGTCAACTTATTTTTGTTAAATATTAGGAGGAAAACTTAGAAGGGGGGAAATTTTAGTTTTGGATTTGGAGCTACAGGGACAGAGCAATGGGTTTTCAAACAAGGATTTAATTGCTCGAATTTGAATTTAAATTTGAACAATACAGAAAAGTTGGTTGGGCATGTATGAAAGTTACACCATTAAATAGGTGGGATTTTTACAAGAATTTAGGAACTGGAATTATTGCATTTGGATAAATATTTAATCATGTGGAATTTTTGGAAAAGAGAAAGAAAAAAGAAAAAGAGAAAGGGCATTGTGCCTGTTGGGCCAGAACAGTTGCAGTGTAGCAGGCCTAGGGGGGAAGAGGCCCAGGCGAGCAGGGGCGGCGCGCGCGCCAAATTTTAAACCTGACGGGCGGGGCCTGGCGTCAGAGAGAGAGAGAGAGCGGGGGCGAGGGAGACGTGAGGATGATAGGTAGGCTCCACCTGTCATCTCTAACCTCGCGGCAGAGAGGTCGGCGAGCTCTCCAGCGACGCTACAGGGCACGACAGGTCGAGCAGGTGGCACTGTTGGACTCAGGGGGATGTTGCCGTTCAGGTGGTGGTGGAGGTGGTCGCCGAAGTAGCCTGGTTCGCCGGTGACGAGCTCACGCGGCGGAGGTGCTTCGGGCGTCGGTGGTTCCGGCCGTTCCTGGCTGCAAAAAGAGCGGGGAAGAGAGGGGAAAGGGATCAGTGATGTTGCGCGGTTCCAGATCGAGAGAGAACGGGGGCGGAGGAGGCCGGTACCGCGTGGACGCCGACGACCCGAGGCGTCAGAGTTCGAGCTCAATCTTGAGCTCGGGCTTCTCTGGGGTCGAATAGGTGGTGCGGGAGGTAGATTGGGAGTGCGGGAGAGCGACAGAAAGTGAGAGAGAGAGAGAGGCTCAGGTCGCTTTTTATGGGCTGGCCGAGGTCCACCGTAGGTGCGGCCTACAAGTGCCCGCGGGATTGGCTCGAGTGGCCGTTAGAGAGGGAATGGAGGGCTCGGGGGTGTTCGTGTGAGTGGTCTAGGGCGCCAGGGAGAGAGAGGAGGAGCGGGACGAGCTGCGGGCGGGCCACTAGAGCGGCACGAGCATTGGCCGAGTGGGGCGGCGCTCTAGCGCGAGTTGCAGGAGAGAGAGGAGGGCGCGGGAGCAAGTGGGCGGCCTGCTGGCGTGGAGCGGATGTCGAGGGGCATCGACTGGCGCGCGGGGGAGGCTCGAGGTGGTCGGGAGATGCGGCGTCAATGGTCGGGTGCCCCGTGAGGCGCTCCAGAGCGTGACTTTGGTCGGCATCCATGGCTTTCCCGCGTCCTCGCGCGTCCACTTGAGTCTGGCAGCTGAAGGGGCGTGGGCAAAAGCTGGGGAGAGCCTTGGATGCTCTGGAAAGCTGGGGGAGAGAAGGAGGCTGAGAGAGAGGGAGGAATCCACTGTCCAGAGAAGAAAAATGGGGTTCTCCCCCCCCCCCTTCATCATTGCTTTCTCAGGCAGAAAAGCATACAGGTGCTAGAGGGGGACTAGGAGGGGTTGTGGTAAAAATATCAACCCATGGAGATTAGTGGAAGGGACCTAAACAGGGATTTTGAGTTTCTGTCAGAAGGTGTTTGTTGTTGATTTGGGCAAGAAGATGAACTCCTCTTGTCATAAGGCTTGACAGGGTCAAATGGCATGAGAAAATAAGTGGTTCCACCAAGATTGAGTCCCTTTGGGCAAAGTAGCCAATGCAACTTTTGTAAACCCTAACAGAAATGAGTTTTCCAAGATCTAGACTTGCAAAACTATTCTCCTTGATGCACCACTTGACGTAGTGTCATAATTTAGGGTTTAGAACATGCCCACAAAGGTTGAGAGCAAAAGGAGAAAGTTGCCAATGTAAAGTTGTTCAAATTTGATTCTGGAAGAGAGGTTTTTGGGGCACTTTTGTGAATCAAAACAATTTGGATTGGGAGAAACCTTTCAAGTTCATCACATTATGCATGTGTGACTTTCTAGAATTTTCTTAGAATTTTTAGAGAATATTTCATTTGTAAATATTTCAAAAGCTTGAAATATCCACAAAGGGTTTTTGAGGGGTTTGATCAATATTTTGAACATGACCATGTGTTGAAACCCTCATATATGGACAACATATGTCCACTTAGTTTCCCTAAATTTTCACAAATATTTTTAAAGCATTAAAATAATTTTAACCTATTAAAGACCATTTCTGGCCTAAAGAAAAAATCCTTAAATAAAATAGCAAAATAACTTTTAAAATTATATTTTTGTGGTTTTTGGGAGTCCTATACCTAATAGGAGCCAAACATACTCTTTGAAAGATTTTTCATAGCCCAAATCAAGTACTTGTAGTGCAAACCTCAATTTAGGGGTTTTAGGAAACTAAATTTAGAAAATGCTTTTTGGCAAAATTATTTTTGTAAGAAAATTCTATATTGTACTATACACATGGCATGATCATTGGGCAAAAGTTTGGAGCAAGGAAATGAAGCATAGTTTTAAATAGCCGGCTATAGCCCCACTATAACTCCGCTATAGCTGTTTGAGGATGTTGCCGCTCAATGATTTCATGTACAATTTGCCGCTATAGCCCAGCTATAGCTGTTTTTAAGGCTTGCCGCTAAATGCCATAGCTCACTATTTAAAACATTGAAATGAAGTATATAAGGTGGAGCTAGAATATGGCTTTCATGAGCACTTGAAATCACAGACAGAAATCCAATTCAAATCAAAAGCCAAATAAAGTGCAAGAGTTATTGTTGGTCCAAATTTTTATGCTTTAATGCAAATGACATGTTACAAAACACTGGGTGTGACACCTTCGAGCGTCGAGCAATGTGACGGGCCTCCGTCTGATCATTAGGGAGCTTGTTCCTAGTAAGGTAGGCGAGGAAAGGTTCGGTCCATGGGGCGATTACAGCCATGATTTCGTAGGCCGATGGTGTTATCTTGGTGCCCAGACCCCCGACGATATCGGAGCTGTGTTCGGGATCTGGGGGTATGGTTGGCTCTAGAACCATGTTGCCACTACCGGCCTGCCACACTACGGATGGCTTGAAGAGCCTCTCCATGATAAGCCGCCATCTTTTTGAATCTTTTGCGTAGAAATCTCCATTTATCTGAGATATTGCGAGGTTTGAATCCCCGCGCACTTCAAGGCGTTGTATGCCCATGGAGACGCCCATCCGGAGACCGTGCAATAAGGCCTCGTATTCGGCTGCATTGTTAGAGTCTGTGTACAGTATTTGGAGCACATAACGGATTGTGTCTCCCGTGGGGGATGTCAAGACGACACCAGCCCCTAATCCGGCTAACATCTTAGAACCGTCGAAGTGCATCACCTAGTTGGAATATGTGTTGTATTCTTTAGGGATTTCAGCCTCTGTCCATTCGGCGACGAAGTTAGCCAACACCTGAGATTTAATAGCTCGGCGTGGCTTGTAAATTATTTCAAATGGTAAGAGCTCAATGGCCCATTTGGCAATCCGGCCGTGGCGTCCTGATTGTTTATAATATCGTTAAGTGGTACTTCGGAAGCCACCGTGATGGAGCATTCTTGAAAGTAGTGCCGCAGCTTGCAGGATGCCATAAAGACCGCATAGGCTATCTTTTGATAATGCGGGTATCAGGATTTACATGGTGTAAGGACCGTTGATACATAATATACTGGTTTTTGAAGTGGGAATTTATGTCCCTCCTCATCTCGTTTGACGACGAGCACCGCACTCACCACCTGGTGAGTTGCAGTTATGTAGAGAAGCATCGGTTCACCGATGTTTGCTGCGGCCAGGATTGGGTTACTTGCTAATAGAGCCTTTATTTCTTCCAATCCGGCTGTGGCAGCGTCCGTCCACACGAAGTGGTCAGTGCGGCGTAGCAAGCGATATAATGGCAGCGCCTTTTCCCCTAGTCTGGAGATAAAATGGCTTAAAGCTGCCACGCACCCAGCTAATTTTTGGACCTGCTTGAGGTATGTTGGTGTTGCCAACTATGACAGGGCTCGGATTTTAGCGGGGTTTGCTTCAATTCCTCTATTGGAGACAATGAACCCCGACAGCTTTCCGGCTGGAACGCCGAAAACGCATTTTTCTGGATTGAGTCGTATGTCATATGCTCGGAGGTTGTCGAATGTAAGGCGTAAGTCATCCACCAATGAATCGGCACGTTTGGTTTTGATTACTACGTCATCTATGTATGCCTCCACAGTTTTGCCGATCTGTTTTTCCAGGCATGTTTGAACCATGCGTTGGTAGGTTGCGCCGGCATTCTTGAGCCCAAAAGGCATAGTGTTAAAGTAGAAGGGCCCATACGGAGTGATGAATGCCATTGCGGCTTGATCAGATTCTTTCATCTTGATTTGATGATATCTGGAGTATGCGTCGTGGAAGCACAAGGAATCATGCCCTGCGGTTGCGTCAATAATTTGGTCGATTTGAGGTAGTGGGAAGGGGTCCTTAGGGCAAGCCTTATTAAGGTCTTTGAAGTCGACACACAGGCGCCAAAATTTATCCTTCTTAGGTACCATGACCAGGTTTGCTAGCCAGTCCGGATGTTTGATTTCTCCGATGAACCCGGCTCGAGTAGCTTTGCTAGCTTCTCCCCCATAGCCTGTCGTTTGGGTTCGGAGAATCGGCGCAGATTTTGTTTGACTGGTTTGTATCCTTTCAGTATGTTGAGACTACGCTCGGCCAGTCTCTGTGGGATACCTGGCATATCTGAAGGGTGCCAGGCGAAAATGTCCCAGTTCTCACACAGGAATGCGTGTACTGTGGCGTCCACCATCGGATCCATCTATGCCCCAATGGAAGTTGTTTTGTTGGGATCCGTCGGGTGGACCTGAAATTTGACTATTTTGTCTGCCGGCTTGAAAGAAGTAGATTTGGGTCTCTTATCGAGGATTACATCGTCCCTATCTACTGTGGAATGTAGAGTGGTCAATTCCTCGACCGCGAGGGCTTCGGATAATGCCTCAAGGGCCAGAGAGGCGGTTTTGTTTTTGGCGCGGAGTGCTATGTCCGGATCACTGGCGATAGTGATAATTCCATTGGGCCCAGGCATTTTGAGCTTCATGTACCCGTAATGGGGTACGGCTTGGAAGCGCGTGAATGCGTCTTGCCCCAGCAAAGCATGATATGCGCTGTTGAATGGTGCCACATGGAAGAGTAACTCTTCGGACCTATAGTTCTCCGGCATGCCGAATACCACATTGAGTTAAATTTTTCCTGAGCATCTAGCTTCTCGACTGGGGATAACACCGCGAAAGGTTGTGTTACTTTGCTCAATGCGACTCCTGTCCATTTGCATTTTATTGAGCGTGTGCTCGTAAATGAGGTTCAGTCCGCTACCGCCATCCATGAGCACTTTAGTGAGCCGGAAGCCATCTACGTTTGGGTTTAGGACCAAAGCGGCTGGTGCCTGGACTGAGCGGGCTCTTGGTTCGTCATCAGCGTTGAAAGTGATCACCGTGTTGTTCCAAGGATTTACTGCTGCCACATGGCAGACTTTGTCGAGGTCGCGGAGCGCCCTCTTGCGCCGATTATTCGAAGAAAAGGTCTCGAAGACCGTGAATACTTTGGGATCATTGTCCTCCGAAGAATAGTTCTCTGGAGTGTTATTTGTGAGGATACTGTCACCGCTTTTGGCCACCTGCCGGAGTATCCAACATGCTCGAAGGCTATGCGTTGGTTCATTGTCTGGTGTCATGTGAATTTTGTAGGGCTTGTCAAGCCATTCCTCGAGGACAGTTCTATGCCCCATGACGGGTTTAATTTTCTTGTCCACGGGATGATGATTGGGTGCTCCACGGGGGTGCGTCCTCTTTGCCCGTCCAGGGGATGGCCTAAAGGACTGCGGTTCCCAGCGGGCTGTCTGGGTTTTCCAGGCACTTTCCATTGCGCAGTACTTCTGTACTATGTGTGCCAAATCGGCAAAGTGCAGTACATGACGAGGTTGAGGGCATTAAGGATTCCCTCATCTGTGCAATTGTTGCAAAATACAGAGATCGCGTCGTCGTCACAGCAATCCTTGATCTTGTTTTTAACAAGTAGGAATCTAGTCCAAAAGTGGTGGACTGTTGAGGCTGCTGCCGCACGTACATTAAGTCACATATGTCCGGAGGACCGGAGTTGCTTGGGGAGTATTGCTTGTGGTGGGTGGGCGAGTTCGAATCGGAATCCTAACACACTGAGACGTCCGGATTCTGAAGAATTTCCGAGGTTACAAGCCTGAGCTCTGGAGCATCCGGTGTGTTCTTAGGCTCAGCGCCTGATTCCATGTTCGGAGGATAAGAAGTGTCTTCCAGGAGATGGGAGTCCGGTTCTCCGGGTTCGGAAACCCGAACATACTTTGTTCTCAATGTAGGAGAAGAGTCATTGTCGGCTTGTTCCTCCATGATTGCCACGTGATGGGTGATCGACGGAGATCTGATTTCTCTCTGATTGGGTTTAAGCCCAATCCGATCATAGTCGATTGCGACCCCCAGGGCGGCGATGCGATCTAGCAGTTTGTTTAAGGCCGAAACATCTGTCGGATCCATCTTGTCGGAGTATTCAGGGCCGACGCGAAGGCGATTTTTGGCGATGAGTTGGGCTGATTTTGGCTTAACGGTCGGGTGAGCGCCCATAATGAAGCTGCCGAGTTGCAGAGTTTGCCCTAAAGCTAGGGCTCCGGAAGTGATGTTGTCTTTGATGACAAGGCGAGCCATCAATCCTTCTGTCAATGGCACAGAGGAACTCTCAATGAAAGCACCAATGTCAGTGTCGAAACCGACAGATCTCGGGTAGGGGATCCCGAATTGTGCATCTGAGGATCAAAGGTAACAAGGTGGCAGGGGACACGATGTTTACCCAGGTTCGGGCCCTCTTAATGGAGGTAATACCCTACTTCCTGCTTGATTGACTTTGATAAGTATAGGGGTTACAAGAGTTGATCTACCTCGAGATCGTAATGGCTAAACCCTAGATGTCTAGCCTGTATAATTGTGATTGCCCCTAAGGTCTAAACCCTCCGGCTTATATAGGCACCGGAGGGAACTAGGGTTGTACAAAGTCGGTTTACAGAGGGCGGAAACTATACATCTGTACGCCAAGCTTGCCGTCCACGCAAAGGAGAGTCCCATCCAGACATGGGAGGAGGCCTTTTGTTCTCGTATCTTTACGGCTCGTTAGTCCGGCCCATGTCACATAGGCCGGCTCTTCGAGGAACCCATAATCCAGGACTCCCTCACCCTTAAAAGCAACAAATTCTTCTATTTGTTCCACATCATAGTAATCATATCTACCATTGGCATAAGAAGCCAAGGTTTCATTATCATTAAATTCACATGAAAAGGGAAGATGTGGAGCATTCATCCTAGAGCAACAAGTATAATCATATCTCAAGCATACCTCCCGAGCATACCAATGCAACTTATGAATTTTATCCCATAACAATTTCCCTCTTTGTGTCAGACGATAATCCCTAAAGTATTCACGTTGATCCAACGTTACTCCCATTATCAAGTTGAACGGGGTTTTCTCAGGATTATCAAAGTAGTGCATAATAATTTTCACATAACGAGCATCAGGGTTTTAGGAGGTTCCCCATCTCCATGAGTAGCAAGTACCACTAACTTTTTTGGTATTTCGTGTTCCATATCCATAACTAAAGATAGAGAAGAACTTAGAACTGGAAATAAAAACTACTTAGTGATAAAGCAAACAAGCACACACACGAGAATATTCACCCCATGCTATTGCTCCCCGGCAACGGCGCCAGAAAAAGGTCTTGATAACCCACAAGTATAGGGGATCGTTTGTAGCCTTCTTCGATAAATAAGAGTGTCGAACCCAACGAGGAGTTAAAGGTAGAACAAATATTCCCTCAATTTCTATCGACCACTGATACAACTCTACGCACACTTGACGTTTGCTTTACCTAAAACAAGTATGAAACTAATTTGCAAGAATAAAACTATGAGTACTTTGCAAGAATAAAACTACGAATAAATTGCAAGGTAGTAAAAGTGGATAGCTTTTGTCAATAAGAAAGTCATTTGTCCCTAGGCAATCGATAACAAGTACCGGTAATCATTCTTGCAATTTTATATGAGGGAGAGGCATGAGCTAACATACTTTCTCTACTTGGATCATATGCACTTATGATTAGAACTCTATCAAGCATCCGCAACTACTAAAGATCATTAAGGTCGTGAAACCCAACCATAGCATTAAGTATCAAGTCCTCTTTACTCCCATATGTCATACCCCACTTACTCGGGTTTAAGCTTCTGTCACTCTCGCAACCCACCATAAACGAACCATGAACATGTTGCAACACCCTACAACGGGGCCCCCTCACGTTTGCGCGAGAACGGAGGGCACCATAGGACAACACCAAAAATAAAATATACAATCATACCAACCAAGATCACGATTAACCCATAGGACAAAACGGATCTACTCAAACATCATAGGATAACCATAGATCATTGGAAAATAATATATGGAGTTGAGCACCATGTTTAAGTAGAGATTATAGCGGAGAGAAGAGGTGTTACACCGCTGCATAGAGGGGGAGAGAGTTGGTGTTGATGGTAGCAAGATGTTGATGAAGATCCCCGCCACGATCCTAGCCCCGACGGCACTCCGGTGCCACCAGGAGAGAGGGGGAGAGAGCCCCTCCTCCTTCTTCTTCATTGGCCTCCCCCCTAGATGGGAGGAGGGTTCCCCCTATGGTCCATGGCCTCCATGGCGGCGGAGGGGCGGGAGCCCCTCCGAGATTGAATCTCCCTCTCTATTCTCTTCTGTTTCGCGCCCCTGATCTGGCCGAAAACCGTTTCTCATATTCTCGGAGATCCGTAACTCCGATTGCGCTGATCTTTTTACACGATTTTTTTCCTGATATAAGCTCCCTTGCACCCTAAGTAGAGATTCAACCAACGTTCGAGGAGGGCAGCACCCACCACCATGCGCTAGGGGCCTGGGGCGTGCACTGGTGTATCGTGGTCTGTGTGGGCCTCCGTTTGCGATGATTCCAACTCGTAAAATTCACAAATATTCCAAAATAATTCTCCGTTGAGTTGCATCACGTTTGGACTTTGTTTGATATGGATTTTCTGTGATACAAAAACATGCAACAAACAGGAACTGGCATTGGGCACTGGATAAGTAAGTTAGTCCAAATAAATCATATAAAAAGTTGCCAAAAGTATGTAAAAGTTGAATAATATTGGCATGAAACAATCAAAATTAATAGATACAACGGAGACATATCAGGGACTCATATTTTTAATTGTTTCTTCAGTTTCGAACGACAACTATTTCCTAGTCGAACCATCTCCATCTTTCCCATTATCTGCTTGCGGTATTAGTTTCAAAGGACTTGCGACTTCTTGATCAGCCCCTTTCTTGTAATTTTTCTCATCCTTCTCCTTTAATAGCACGGTATTGTTCTTCCTCCATGAATCACTGTCATTGCCTGAATTACTCCTAATTCACCACTACCAAAACTTCTGCCACTGCCCCCAGACCTACTGCTTCTAAAAGTTATACCTTCACTCCATCATGCCCAACCTTCTGAGGGCCCTTTACTCGGAATAAAAGCTTTCATCCATGCTCCAAACTGGGCTTTCTCCCCCTTTTTAGGCTGATACTGCATTCCCGATTGACAAGTCCCAGCCGGCCACATATGTAGCCAAAATCAGGGAGGAATTCATATTCAAATCTGCACCAAAGATCCACTTGATGTTCAGTTCCTTTGCCCTTTCTTTTTAACCTCTTCTCTTCTTCCCCCTCTTCTCTGGTGAAACCTCGCATTAGAGGCTCACTGATATCAATTCGAACTTTGATCCATATAAAACTTCCTGCAACTATCCCATCTGGTCCAGCATCCACCTCGAGCGTCTCTCCCAGGAAACCACCGATTACTTCTCCCACTTCCCGGCACATCATACCAAGTGGGAGATTGAAAACCCTTACCCACACTGGAACCCAATAGAATTCATAATCTCTCACTATGTTACTAGGCACAAAGTCCTCCACAACCAGCAGTCCCTTGTCAAACTCCCACGACCCTTCCTCCAGAGCCCTCTTCTTCCCCATCGGCTGGTGGAAGGTAAACACAAATACGCTCTCGCCCATATCCTTGCACTCAAGCCCTTTCAGAGGACACCAGACCCTAGCCAGAGCATTCGCAAGGGCTTCCGCATGCGCTGGCTTGTCAGACATTAGTTTTGTGATCGTCTGCGGTTCCACCACTCCTACCTTGTTACCCCCACCCCCACAGACGATCTCCCCCCTGCTCCCCATTTCTGACAGTTTTAGACTCTTCAAAAGACCCTCCACCCGATCCATCCTCCTTTCCGCCTCCAAACCTCCAAAGACCACGAACCAGAAAAACTAGGGTAGGACAGTGGTGTACGATCGTGCGCCCTAGCACGCACGAAAGGTCTATGGTGTGGACAGGGATGGTGGAATTCAAATCAGATCGTGGCGCCCCCGATGAGATCTGGGTTGTGGCAATGGCGAAGGACAGGAACCCTAGGAAAGAGATCGCCTCATGATCGCCCCAAAATCTCCAGGGACCTAACCGTCACACGAGGGACGGACCTACTAAGTTTTACTTTTTCTTGTCAATTTTTTTTAGGGATCTTGACAATTTTTTAGTGCTCTTTTAGTCTCCCAAAAAAAAACGGCCGAACAATCTCTACGTGGGCTGCTACTTCCTCATGGGCTGCATAGTTAACAGCCCAGTATGCTCTCAAAAAAAAAGTTAACAGCCCAGTACTGTGTATCCCGTCCACTTGGGCCCTTCCCTGCCCTTCGTTCTCCGCCTTTCCTCTCACACACCGGCCGCCGCGAGGGAGAGAGGAGCCGAAAAACCTCGGGGGCGGAGGGGAGAGGGGACTGGGGAGGAGATGCAGATCTTCGTGAAGACGCTGACGGGGAAGACGATCACGCTCGAGGTGGAGAGCAGCGACACCGTCGACAATGTCAAGGCCAAGATCCAGGTCGGTCCTCCCCTTCTTGCCCCCGTCTCGCGTGCTCGCGCGTCGTCCCGCGCGAGACGAGGCGATGGCCCTGCATCCGTTTTAGTCCCCTCCGAATTCCGCGCGTATTGGCTATCTACTTGCAGTTTCCTTGTTGTTACTAGCGTGATCCTGCGGGAATTGCACTTCAGGAGCTTTCCATCTTAGGTTTATTGGTTCCCTGCTCATTGCATCATCATGAGATGGACCCCATTAAATGCGTGTGTAGTCTAGGTTTGTTATAGTTCTGTGTGGTTCATCGTCAGTCTGGAGGAGCAAGGGCAGAAGAACTCTATAGCCATGGGATTTTACTGTTCACATTTGACCATGAGCGCTCTGTCCTATCTGCTATTGACTTCCTTGGGTATCGACACTCATATGCTACTACACTAATCTTGTAATTATATGAACAGTTTTTCCCCTGATTATATAGCAGTTAAGAGACATTGTTGGCCTATTCGTGTTTACATACGTATCGAGAAATACCGGTCGCTTACTTTGGTAGATATATCATTGACGCAGGACAAGGAAGGCATCCCACCAGACCAACAAAGGCTGATTTTTGCTGGAAAGCAGCTGGAAGATGGACGGACATTAGCTGATTACAACATTCAGAAAGAGTCGACACTTCATTTGGTCCTGAGGCTGAGGGGTGGGACTATGATCAAGGTGAAGACACTCACTGGTAAGGAGATCGAGATCGACATCGAGCCTACCGACACAATTGATAGGATCAAGGAGCGCGTCGAGGAAAAAGAGGGCATCCCCCCTGTTCAGCAGAGGTACGCTTCTTATGCCCTGAACTTGGTCTTTATGTGTTATTGGTGGTTGCTGGATGTGTAGCTTCTGGACTTAAGTAGTAGTAATTGCTTTGTGTCATACTTCATCTGCCCTCTTAAATCCATGAAAAGAGTGAACATGCCTTTGTGTCAACTTTTTCCTTGCTAGGGTAAAAAATATGGCAGTTATTATTATCCCTAAAACCTTGGTAACGTGGACTAGTACTTCAGTCTGTTGTGACTTGATCTTGCTATGCATATGGGCCTATGACTCTATGAGTACTAAACCTGACTTGTAAGCAGTCCTTCCTCAGATACTAATAATCTTCAATACAGGACTAGATTATCTGTTACCTTTTTTTAGCTTGCCCACTTTAATGGTTGAAGACATCTGTACATGGATTGAGGGAAATTTCTTGTTAAACTAATTAGGCTGTGCAGTTGGACGTCCTATCCTAGTCATAGTATTGCCCTGTTTCAATTCGAGTTTATACTTTGAAATCCTGTAATAATTACTAGCACATATTCAGTCAAAAAAAATTTTACTAGCACATCAGCCTTACTCTGACTGTTGCTTTGCAGGCTCATTTATGCTGGAAAGCAGCTTGCTGACGATAAAACTGCTAAAGATTACAACATTGAAGGTGGTCCAGTTCTCCATCTCGTGCTTGCTCTGAGGGGTGGTCACTAGATACAGTTTCATTTCCACTAGGAATGCATTCACAAGGAGAGCAGCTTTGTCTACGCTATTTTCGTCCTACCATTGTACTTGGCTTAAAATCATGCACTTGACATTATTGAAGTGGCAAGTTATCGGTACATAGGTAACTAAAGAAGCTATTTATCTACAGTGGATGAGAAATACTTGAACTGATAAG
Source organism: Triticum timopheevii (assembly GCA_963921465.1). Taxonomy (NCBI): domain Eukaryota; kingdom Viridiplantae; phylum Streptophyta; class Magnoliopsida; order Poales; family Poaceae; genus Triticum; species Triticum timopheevii. The sequence continues at coordinate 165,848,053 of OY997272.1, read as the reverse complement.
TTTATGAGCTCTATCATCTGATTAATTGTCGTTGGTTTCTCTGCCTCTACTTTGAACCAGAAACATTACTACATCAAAGATGCTGCCTCCATGCTTTCTTCTTCTACAGCTGAAAATGCATAATGATCAGGCGGATTATAGCCCTGACCCCTTGCTCCTTATCTAATATGAGTATCAGCATCCATATATTGCTTATTTACCATCCCACTTGGTTTAAACATGTTTAATTCTATGCTGGACTATGATCACTAGATTTGACGCATTTTTCATTTGAGCATTACTGCTCAATTGAGTTTTAATGCCTAATACTAAATAAAAATAGTTCACATGCATTTTTCTAGAGTGCAATCAGTTTGTAAAATGGGGAATCGATTCTTATTGGCACAAAAAGTATTTTCTTTGCTCCAAATTATGATTTGCTTATTCTTATATTAGAAATGTCTATGTTTTTTTGGGTGTAATCGTGGATGAGGATATACAACAAGAGTTGTCGCCACGTGTGATCCTACTATTGATTGTTGTAGTTTGTCTATAGTGACAGGAATCTCATGGAGATATACTCTTGTGTCAGCGCTGTGGTCATAATGTAGAATAAGTTCAGCATAGCCCTTGCAAATTACAAAAATAATCATGTCATACATTCATCCACGATAGCTATGATGAGGAAATACTTTATGTGTTCTATAAAGTAAGAAAAATTAATGGACACATATCATCACTTATCCTATTCATCACAACAGTGGGTTCCACTACGATTTTATTGACCTAATCTGTGCTCTTCTTGGAGTGTTTGACATGGTGGAAAATGTACAGCTTTCCAATATATTTCTGACACTAGCAGCATTCTGCAGAACGAAGCAAGACTGATGGAATAGGGTTTGAAGGGAAGGGAGTTATTTGGATAGTGAGTACCAATTGAGGCTCGCCGAGTGCTCCTGGACAAACCATTTAGAGAACATATTAAAATAAATATGCATGCTCCTCTTTATTCTTTTGAATCTATTGCTTTCCAAAAGACACAGATGCCTATCTTGCTAACATTTTCATTCAGAAAACAGTCTCTATGCCGGTTGGTGTAAAATAATATGTTGAACTACACATTACCATTCACTAACACTTTTCGGTCTTACCCTCCTTGTTCCTTGATTCCTTCTAGCATATCTATACTAGCCATTTATTTTTCCTTCTCAGTTATTGTTTTGGTACATTCCTCACGCACCTACAAGGGCGTCTGAAGTGGATTGCTGTTATGTATCCCTTTCTGCCCCTTTTTCTGTAAGATCTGGTTTTCTTTCCTCGAGTGGCTCACTATCTGATTGGACTGATATTTTGGTTTTCCTTAGCCAGATTGCCGTTTAGATTAGAATTAGGTGCATAGTGTCATGCAAGCAGATCGGACTTATTATGCGCATTATTGTCCGTATTGCAGTCTTTATTAGGCTCAGGTATGGTGTCATGAAATAGTCATAAAATTTATTCTCAATCTGCATATGACAGCCAACAATAGATATGCTTTTGCCTTTAATTTGTAGCCTCCTATCCATGAAGGTTCTTTAGACCAAGACAAATGCAAAGAATGTCCTTTGGGTGGTTTTGAAAAAATATACAAGGATGTGACATAAAAAATTCAATTCAGTTCATATAAAAGAATAACTATCTATTGCTTTCTTATTGCACTCGGAAAGAATTATATGCACCTATATTCTGACTTCCATATGTTTTGTCTTTGTTGCATCAGCAGTTGCTCCATTGAATGTGTCATGTAGTTTATCCTAGGTTGCACTCCATTCTTTATTTTTAGAACATATTCCAAATCGCCCAATTGTTTTTGTGCATCAGTTGTGTTATTCTATACATTCCTTTCTTTCAAACTACTACCTTGTTTTCCTTCTTTGCTGTGCTCTTGTTGGAGGGCGGTAAACATTCCAGACTTGGGAGAGCAAAATGATTAATTTGTGCAAACACAGATGATTAATTTGTTCATCATTTGTGTAGGTTCAGTTGTTTCTGTTTTGAGTGTCTGAAAACACGCTCTGCCCAGGGTCGAATTCGACTGCTTTCTATCTATTGATTAGTATTTGAGCTCCTTTTTATGCCTTATAGGGTAGGTACGATGTGGTCTCAAAATGGATACTTTCTTTTGTGGACTGGCAGTTAAACTGGACCCATCAAATTGTTGTACTTAGCCTTCTGTTTCTGGGCTTTGATGTTAGCATATCTGATCTTGTGCAACAAAGAAGATTTGGCTGGAATATACAACCAGTGGAACCATTACTTATTACCATTCTTTTGTTGTGTTCATACTATCAATGATATGCACTACATAACTTCTCCGCGACATCTGGTGATTGCTACTTGTTTTCTGATTAGATACCCTAAAATATTGTTAGTAGGTTGCTGTTAATCTCCATCTGTAACACTTGACCCTCATCACTTGAAGTTCTTCATTCTCGCCCCCCTCCCCCCGTTCGTGTGTGCGTGTGTGTGTGTGTGTGTGTGTGTGTGGGGGGGGGGGGGGGGGGGGTGTCAGATTTCACCATTGTTAATGAAGTCACTGTCGTCATGACAATATATGCTTCAATTCCTTCACAACGGAAGCCATAGTTGTGAGGTTTAGAATAAACCTTGCCCGAACTGTTGGATGCAGCAAGATTAAGGTCAACTCGGACAGTGCGGAGGTTGTTTCAGCTTTGACAGATTGTAATTCTTCTTCAGTAGCAAGTGCCATCTTTGATGACTGCTACTTCATGTTTCTAGACTTATATGTTATCTATGATCATTGTAATAGAGAGCAACCAGGTAGCTCATGACCCCGCAAAAAAAAAAAAACCCCAGGTAGCTCATGAATTGGCTACAATAGCTACATTTTCTCCTCCTAATCTCTAATGGACTCTGCCCCGGAGGTGGTGATATCTATATTATGATTTTAAATGATGCTACGATCCTTATGAATGAACAAAGGAGGAGATGATTGCCAAAAAAAAGTATGAATATAATAAAAAAATTGTCCCTTAAAAGAATGGTTTCATAAATTCTGTCAGTTTCTCTTTTGGCTTATAGTTAATATATATTGTACATGAAGCCATCTACTAGTATTTCTATCTGTGAGACAGATGAACAACCAAGTTCATGTTGACAGAGTCCGAAGCTGACCATATTGTTCTTTAGGGTCCAGGGCTAATTTTGGTTACTGCACTACCTGGGATGCTGCATCAATTTGCACCATACAAATGTCAATTCTAGCTATGAGAGTATGATGTATCTACACCGTCGGCAGAAATCAAAACGGACGACATTAATTCTGGAAGAACGCGCGTGGGCGTCAGAACTCCCGGGGATCCACGAACAGAACGTCAGCCGGTGGCGCCGTCGTCCAGTCGTCGTCGTCGTCGCCGGCATTGCCGGCACCGTCAGCGGCGACGCCGAGCTTCTTGACGCACCAGACGTCCTCGTCGCAGGAGAAGCTTGGCCAGTGCGGGACCGCAGCGGCGGCGGGGTCATCAGGGCCGAGATCGGCGGCCACGACGGCGCAGGCCGGGTTCTTGCGCGCGACGTTGTGCGCGTGGCGGCACAGCGAGCGTAGCAGCGCGGGGCCCTCGGGGCCGGACATGCGGAGGCCGTAGAGCAGGTACGTGCCGAACGGGCGGAACACGTCGGGCAGCGACGGCACGCGCAGCCACGGAGCGTGCTGGTCGAGCGCGCGCGCCGCGGCTAAGGACGCCCGGAGGAGCGGCGCGGCGCCGCCGACGCGGAGGCGGAGGGAGCGCGTGGCGTCCCAGACGCTGAGCAGCGCGAAGGACGGCGGGAGGGACGGGTCCGGGCCGCGCTCGACGGCGAGGTACGTGCCGAGGGTGAGCTTGTGCGCGAGCAGCGCCGGGAGGTCGGCGGGGACGAACTCGGCCGGGGAGAGCAGGGCGGCGTAGGCCGCGGCCGCGAGCGGCGGCGGCAGCTGCAGCACGCGGTGCGCGCCGGGGACGCGCGCGCGGTGCCGGTGCACCGGGTGGCCGAGGAACAGCGGCCGCCGGAACGGCGCGTAGCCGAAGCGCCCCGCGAAGAGCGCGAGCGAGGCGGAGTTGGACGCCGTGGTCGCCATGGTCGCGTGCGCCGCGCCCCTCGCCGCGCACCACGCCTCGGCGCGCCTCACCAGCTCCGTCGCGATCCCGAGCCGCCTGCACGTACACGTACACCAGCCCGTACGGTGAGCCACCACACTATAGCCCCTCGCATGTGCAAATGCTGCTAGGCACACGCACACGTGCGCACGGTGTGTCATGTCGTACAAATACAATTTTTTTGTTTACCTGTGGGGCGGCGAGACCCTGAGGCCGAGGAGGCAGGCCACCTTGGCGAACTGCTGCTTCTTCTTCATCATCGTCTTCCCCCGGCTCACCGTCCGGACGCAGGCCTTGATCACACCCACCGCCTCCCCAGCTCCTTCCTCCCCATACTCAGCAACCTACAGCACCATATTAGCATTATCACACGGTCAGTTAACCTTGTTGTGTGTGCTTTCTTAGCACTTAATTTTGCTGCACAACATCGCTGTCAAAGGGGCGTCGTGTAGCCGGACAAGTGTCAATGGCAGCGGGGGCAAGCGTAATTGTTGCACATACCAGCATGACATAGTCCGGCGAGTGGCGCACCCGGGCGAACGGGTCGCCGATCTGCTCCACGTAGAGCGACATGCCCTTCTTCTTCTTCCTCCTCCTGCACTTCTTGGCGCCGCCATCGTCGTGGGCGTCGTCCGCCTGGTCGCCCGAGAGACCGACCTGGCACCGGCGCTCCAGCTCCTCCACCGCCGCCAGGTCCCTCTCCATGTCGAACTCCCGGACTCGTATCGCCATCGCGTCCTTCCTACTCTCCTCGCCCTCGCCCATATCGAATCAACGATCTTTCTCTCTCTCTCTCTCTCAAAGCTTCTCTACGAGCACCAATCAATCAATATACGATCACAGCCAACTTTTGCGTGGTTTTGTGAGACTGTAGCAATCTCTTGGTGAGTGCTCCTGCTCCTGCTGCTGGTGCTGCTGCCTGTGGTCTGCTTGGAGGGAAGGAACCGGGAATTTATACACGTAGGTTGACAGGGAGAGAGGGAGGATGGTAGGAGTAGGAGAGGGGCGCGTGGTGGGGCCGGGCCGGGCAGAAATAACAGGGTGATATACAAAGGGACACAAGGGCACTAAAATAATCATGCATCTTGGTTAGTAGTAAAGTGTATGAGCTTGTGAGCTTAGTGTTTGATTGAGTATGATGGATGGCAAGCTAGTTCCCAAATAAATATATGCCTGTTCTTATCTGCTCTGTCGCGCGATGTTTCGGGACGCATTCAGTTAAAACTTAGTTTGGGTTTCCACTAGTGACTAGTAGCATCAGTTCTACTTTGTGCTCCATTATTGATTTGTATTCCCGTAGGTTTTAGTGCTCCAGCTGATTGTGTATAAGCAGATGACGGAGAGGATGAAGATGCATCTGTTCAAGCCAATCTCTTGTGACATTATGATATCTACAGTAGAATTTCTCTTCTTTTCCAATTTCTGAAAGCACTTCCATTCGTGCTATATTCTTGCTCAGTTTGATATACTAGCATGGAATTGTTTTCTGAAATTGAGCAGCGGTTGGAATTGTTTTCTCAGGATCTAGGGCCATAGCACCATATCTGCAATTCCACGTCACGGTCGATCTCAGGCTTCTCTTTTGTCTGCTTAATTAAACATGTTGAGAGAACTACCCATGGGACCTAATTAGACGTAATGAACAATTTGCTACCCATATAGGTTGTGCCAATGACATGCCAGGAACTATGTATAATGTTGCCTAGAGTTAAAAGCCATATAGGAGGAACCTACACAGCAACAATGTTAATATATACCGTGAGACACTAATTTGATTTCTCATATATACTTATTATCTAGGCTCACTTAGCTTCATGTGTATCGAAGTGGCAGAAATAATAATTGTTAGATAGTAGCTTGGAACATAGGCCAAAGCCTATCAATTCTAGGGCATCCAAGCATATATTCCGTGAAAAGCATTTGTTGATATGTAACTTGGGATATAATCTAGCTGGGGCATCATATTTGTCCCTCATTGACAAGAGATGCATGGACGCACAAAAAGTATATTCAACGATTTGGCAGGTCCACACCACGGTAAACCGGGGATTTCCTTTACATGACCACGAGTTGTATTACTCCGCATAGATAGAAGACCCCACCCCCCCCCCCCCCCCCCCACCCCCCACACCCCCGCCCAAAAAAATAGGTTTTACATAGGGTGCAGACAATCGTCATTTTACCAAATAGGGGTAACACAACAAGGTCAAAACTCCATATAAGCATAGTACATAAGAGGGCCAACCGATCCGTTACAATATGTGAAAAGAAAAATGTGCGACTAAGTAGTCCCTGACGAAGTAGTCGAGTACATTATTGATCCAAGATTAGACTGTGGTGGTCCCTACGGCCGCGTACTCATGCAACACCGAAGAGCCACCATCATGGTTCCACAAAGCAAGCGCGATACCACGACATGATCGTGCATGGCACACCAGTGAAACGATGCCCCATCGTCAACATGGCCAAACCGCCCCCCCCCCCCCCTCCTCCCCCACATACCAAGAAGATGACAACTAGACACTGTTGCTTCACCAGATGAAGACCCCATCAACACTCTCCATGTGGGGTTGAATCTACATCCATCTCAGTAAGGCTGGAAGCAATGGTGATGAGGTAGATGGGAAGAGATAACCGTGCTATGGCCGATGGAGAGGCCCCCTTTGACACCAGGGGGGCATGTTGGGAGTGCGGGAGGGGATAGGAGAGAGGCGGCTAGGCGATGTAAAATTTATGGCGATGGCTAGTGCTTAGGGAGGGAATCGACGCGGGGGGGGGGGGGGGGGGGGGGGAAGGCGACACTGATCATGACCGTGAAACCGGTTCTCATAGATAGTCGTACATGATGATACTATGGTACATTTTGTGGAAGATATGTAATTGCATTGTCACACAAGAAGAAACATATATAATAACATAACTGGCTTATTTCATTTTGTTTTTTCTACATCCCTAATGTACATATACCAATTACACACCTCTTGCATACTTCTTGTTTCCTTATCTGGATCTTCAAGTTCTGCCCCGACTCACTCCTCTTTCCAACAATCTATGTGGGAAGCACTCATTCAAAGTAAGTTGAGATTCAAAGAGTCCCGTAAGCTAGTAAGTCGATCGACCTAAGTTCATTTCAATATACAAATGATCTTATTGGATCCAATAATTTATACCATAATATAAGAGCGTTTTTGACACTATACGAGTGTAAAAGACATTCTTATATTATGGGACGAAGGAAGTACTTGAATAGTCACACTACGTATTTCTTGCAAATTTCCATAAAACAAATTATGCAATATCAACGGTTCATTCCTAGTGGTACGGTGATAGTGATGTGTCCGTTATTATATGTATAAGGCTTTGATATTAACTCTCATAGATGTTGATGAGTATGCTTGAGTTATTTCGTACTGGTTTCCAGATGCCTATATACCGAAATGTACCTAGATGATCTCAATTAAGAAATACTACTTCACTTCTGGACTTGTCGTTGTTCGTGTTCAACACGTTGATCCTCTAGTAAATTGTGCATGTCTTGTTCAATCATACTCCAGCTTAAACTCCGGATCAATTCTACTTTTTGGTATATTTAATTATCAAGGTGACTTGCTAATGACTTGTTGAGTGTTTCCTTGTGCAATCCTAGGAAACTTCTACCTTTATGTACTCAATTGGATAGAAAGAGCAAGTTTTTTTTCGAAAAGGGGGATCCCCGGCCTCTGCATCAGCATGATGCATACGGCCATCTTATTAACAATAAATCATCCACAAAGTCTCGAAGTCTCAATAGTAGCAAAATAAAATAAAGAAGAAAAGGCTCACACAGAGCCCTAAGGCTAGATACACAAGCTAGCCAAACAAAGGATAAACCACAACCGGTTGGCTCAAAAATAGACAGGTAAACTAATTGCCTATCCTATTACATGACCGCCATCCAAACCGGCTGAAGATATCCCGAGCTACCGTCTCCCATCGGATAGCACCAGTAACCAAAAGCTCCCTGGCCTCCATCGGAGTGAGTAGCGACCAGGAACGGATAAGTGCCGTAGCTCTGAAGATAACCTGCAAAAAATGAATGTTTGTTGTTCTGTTAAAGACAAGATCATTTCTGCAATTCCAAAGCGCCCACACTAAGGCGCACACCCCCAAGCGAATATGTTTTGTTAACCCGGGCTCTACCCTGTTTAGCCATGTTCCAAACAACATGTTAACCGAATTTGATGGAGGAATATTGAAAGCAACATGAACAGTTGTCCAAAGAATTCTAGCTAGTGGGCAATCAAAGAACAAATGTTTAATGGTTTCACCCTGATCATAGAAACTACACCTAGTAGGTCCTGTCCAATTGCGCTTTGTTAAATTGTCCTTTGTTAAGATAACTTGTTTGTGTAGAAACCACATAAACACCTTGATCTTTAAAGGAACTTTGACATCCCACACATGCTTGGAAGTAGGAATCGAGCTCGAATTAATGACATCAACATACATTGATTTAACTGTGAATTCACCCGACCTAGTGAGATTCCAGCGCAGTTTATCAGGTTGTTGTGAAAGTTGGACCTGCATCAGTCTCCTAACTAGATGTAGCCACTCTTCCCAACGATTGCCCACTAACGATCTTCTAAATTGAATATTAAGGGGTATCGAAAGAAAGACCGTTGCAACCCGAGCATCGCGCCTTTGGACTATACGATACAACGACGGATACTGGATTGCAAGGGGTGCATCTCCGAGCCAAGTATCCTCCCAGAATCTTGTGCTGGCACCATTACCAACTATATGCTTTGTCCTCTGAAAAAATGAAAGCTTAACTTTCATAAGCCCTTTCCAAAAGGGTGAATCAGTTGGTCTAACCGTGACCTGAGACAAAGTTTTGGTTTGAAGATACTTATTACGAAGGATTTGAGCCCAAGTGGCGTCAGTTCCTGAAGATAACTTCCACAACCACTTACTAAGAAGGCATCGGTTCTTAACCTCGAGATTTTCAATTCCCATACCCCCTTGGTCTTTCGGCCTACAAATGATATCCCACTTCGCTAACCGGTATTTTCTTTTTAGCTCATCTCCCTGCCAAAAGAACCGCGATCGATAGAAGTCCAGTCTTTTCCTTACACCAACTGGGACTTCGAAGAAAGACAAAAGGAACATGGGCATGCTCGTGAGCACCGAATTAATAAGAATTAAACGGCCTCCATATGACATGAGCTTACCCTTCCAGCAACTTAGCTTCTTCTCGAATCGATCCTCAATACACTTCCATTCGTTGTTCGTAAGCCTACGGTGATGTATAGGAATTCCTAGGTATGTGAATGGCAACTCCCCCAAACCACACCCAAACAATTGTTTGTAGGCTTCTTGTTCCTCCTTGGCTCTACCAAAGCAGAACAACTCGCTTTTGTGGAAGTTAATTTTGAGCCCACTCAATTGCTCAAACAAACAAAGCAACAGCTTCATATTTCTTGCTTTTACCAAGTCATGCTCCATGAAGATGATAGTGTCATCAGCGTACTGCAGAATGGAAATTCCTCCATCCACTAAATGAGGCACCAAGCCTCCTACTTGGCCAGCCTCCTTGGCTCTCCCTAACAGAACTGCCAACATGTCCACAACTATGTTGAACAGAATAGGGGACATCGGATCTCCTTGCCGCAAGCCCTTGTGTGTCTGGAAGTAATGACCAATGTCGTCATTCACTTTAATGCCAACACTACCCTTTTGTGTGAACGATTCAATCTGGCTCCTCCAGACCTCGTCGAACCCTTTCATACGCAAGGCTTGTTGCAGGAAAGGCCACTTAACTTTGTCGTACGCTTTCTCGAAATCCACTTTAAAGATGACTCCATCGAGTTTCTTTGAGTGGATTTCATGGAGCGTTTCATGCAAAACCACCACCCCTTCTAGGATGTTTCTATCCGGCATGAAAGCTGTCTGGGATTGCTGCACCACAGAATGCGCAATCTGTGTGAGCCTATTAGTCCCAACCTTGGTAAAAATTTTGAAACTAACATTCAAAAGGCAGATAGGCCGGAACTGCTCAATCCTCAGAGCATCGGTCTTTTTTGGTAGCAACGTTATGGTTCCAAAGTTCAAGTGAAATAGTTGAAGCCGTCCAGCAAAAAGGTCATGAAACATGGGTAAAAGATCCCCCTTGATAATATGCCAGCATTTTTTATAAAACTCCGCCGGAAACCCATCCGGCCCGGGAGCCTTATTGTTCTCCATCTGAGAGATGGCATCGTAAACCTCCTTTTCCGTAAACGGCGCAACCAAAATAGCATTATCAGAAGCAGTTAGTTGAGGCACATCCTCATTCCTGGACTCATCGAGAGACACAGCGCTATCCTCCGGCGGTCCAAATAACTGCTTATAGTATTCGGTGATGTAAAGCTTTAGATTATCGTGACCAACAATTGTGCCTTCATCTTGCTCGAGCTGGAATATTTTTTTCTTTCTGTGTTTGCCATTCGCAATAAGGTGAAAGAATTGAGTGTTCGCATCCCCTTGGATTATTTTGCGAACCTTTGCTCAGAGCGCCCACTTCAGCTCTTCTTCGCGGAGAAGTTCCTTCAACCTCTTCTCCGCATCAAGCTTACAAGTCAATTCAGCAGACTGCAGAATTGTTGATTCAGCTTTAACATCTAGGGATTGTATAAGATCCAGGAGTCTGTCCTTCTCAATCTTATAAACTCCACTAAGGTGCTTGTCCCATCCCCGGAGAAAGCTCCTCAAATGCCTGATCTTATTCTGCCATCTCTCGACAGACGATCTACCCCCAGTATCCGTAGCCCACTCCCTGGCTACGAGATCCAGGAAACCTTCTCGTTCAAACCACGCCGTTTCGAAAGAGAAAGTATTTTTGTTTCCCACATGCCTTGGCTCACCTGAGTCTACAAACAAAGGCGTGTGGTCCGAAATCCCACGCATGAGAGCCTGAACCGTGACGAGAGGGAACTTCTGTTCCCATTCAGCACTTGCTAGTACCTGATCCAACTTCTCATATGTCGGATTGGGTAAAGAGTTAGCCCAGGTTAATTGTCGACCAGAAAGCTCGATCTCTCTCAGATCCAAACTCTCAATGATGGTGTTAAACATAAAAGACCATCGGCCGTCAAAGTTATCATTATTCTTCTCATCCCTCCTCCTAATGATGTTGAAGTCCCCCCCAACCAAAATGGGGAGTTGCTCAGATCCGCAAATACGAACCAGGTCAGCCAGAAATTCTGGTTTAAGCTCAGGTTGTGCGGCCCCATAGACCGCCACCAGAACCCAGTTAAACCCATCTACTTTAGACCTGACTCGAAATTTGACCGCGAAGTCACCCATAACAACGCTACGGACTTCAAGGGAATCACATCTCACACCAAGCAAGATGCCACCAGACCTCCCTCTTGGAGGAAGACAATGCCAATCGAAATCCACACATCTCGACAGCGTGTTAAGAAACTGTGGCGCAAAATTATCCCGACCAGTTTCAGAGAGTGCAATGAAGTCTAATCGGTGCTCTAAAGACGCCTCCGCTAGAAACCTACGTTTAGCCAAGTCCTTAAGACCTCTGCTATTCCAGAATATTCCTTTCATAGGTCATCATGGAATTTTTTGGCAGTACGAATCCTAGAACTCCTACGTACCGCGGATGTAGGGTACACATTCCGCTTCCACTTACGTTTAGGAATGGTATTTCCCGCAGCCCGGTCCTCATAACCGTGCTCCGGTTGTGGAATTACTACATCCTCCACACGGAGTTCCTCCTCGTCAGACTCCGCAGACGGAGGAACTAGATCCGCACAGAAATTGTCAAGCACTCTTACCCCCAATGCATCAATCTCCGCATCATTCATAGGTCTTACTGCCGCTAGGTTTCTAATGGTTTCTAAGGCCCGTTCCGCTTCCAAATCTAAGAGATCGTTAACTGAGTTTGAAATTTCAGAATTATTATTCCCAAGCGACACCCCTACTTGGTTTGCATTATTGATAATCTCAGCCTTAGAGAAATGCAGAATGGAGTTGGATAAATTTACTGACATACCGGTTGTGACCTCAACATCACGAAGCTTAGCCGCCCGCATAGCGCACCGCTGCTGCATATCATCCACCTCCGGAAGGTCCTGGATACGAGAGCTCATTCGTCTCCCCTCGGAGACCGGGTCTGGGATCCCTCCGAAAGCAATTACCTCCTCCCGAGTAGTGGCACTCGGGGGGGGGGGGGCCTGGACGAGGAAGACCTCCGAAGGTTGGGAGAGATGCCAGAGGGAGTGGGCGCCAGGGCCGCCTGCCCTAGTCCGCCCCCCCTGCCCTCGCCCTCGCAGCCGAGTGCACCACCATCTCTACCGCCGTCGAAACTAGGGGGTCTGGGGCCACCTGCCCCTGACGCCTGCCTAGCGCCTCCGGCGACCCCTCCACAATCAAAGCTCCCGCGTGGCACTCATCCAGGGCCACCTGCCCCAGAGATGGACCACCACCGCCGGATACTGGCGCCGGAGGTGTCGACACCGGTGACAAGGCAGTATGAGAGGGAGTCGTGGCCGCCTGCCCCGACGCCCCTCCCCTCGGAGAAGGTACCAAGCCGAGCTCAAGCCGGCCGCACGAGGGCACCGAGGGCCCTAGGAGCACCGGCGACCCCTGAGGCTCCACCGCGCTTATCCTCTCCAGGGTCGACTCAGATACAACCGGATCACGGATGCCGTCCGTAAGCCAGAGCGCCGGTCCAAAGTCCAAGACCGGGAGCGAGTGCTCAAAAGCATCGTCAGAGTCAACCCGATCACTCCACAGGCGAGGAGGGGCCGACGTTGGCTGAAAAGATCCAAACGCAAAGTGTTATGAGGTAGAGACGAAGTAGGAGACGGCTCCACTCCGGATCCGTTCTCAGGCTCCTGAGCTATAGGTCCCGATCCGTTGGACTCCTGTCCAGCCTCATCAGTCGGTCCCCTCGAAGCACCAGCATCATCTCCCCCTTCGTGCATATCCACGTCAGTACCAGCAGCCACCTCAGCAAACAACTCCGCATCCTCAAACTCGATCTCAAGGGGAAACACCTCTCCCCTATATGTCCAATTGACGACGTCCGGAACGTACTCTATGTCCAGAATACTGACTTGCAATCTGGCCACCCCCTGTGCTCGAGTGAACGCCATATCAACCTTTTCCGTTTTACCAACCATAATACCCAAGCTAGCCACCACACGAACATCAGCCAGTGCCTCAGATGGTGCCCCAGAGAAGCGCAGCCACACCTGAGTAAGAGGCTTCCTCTTAGGCTCAACTTTCTTCCATTCGTGAAACTCCAAAATACCATTGGTGCCTGGCACCTTACACGTCCCAAAGCTTAGCAAGCGCTGCAAGTCCTCAACTGAAGGGAACTCAACTCTGAACACTCTTTCTTCAACGGATACAAGGTCCCACTGAAAATCACCCGGAGCCAACTCCTGAAGCCTCTGTACAATCTGAGCCTGTGAGACATCTCCCTGGGTGACCTTCACCAAACCAGTAGTGAGACTCTGAGTATCAACTGGAATCTCCCTCGCAGCTGCTGACTCAAAAAACATCAACTCAGCACAGTACACGCCGTACACTGTAAGAGCTGGAATCTGCTCCCTCAAAAAAGGACACTCCCCCGATGCATGTGCTGGCTTGCCACAAGACTCACAAAGCTGAGCCACGCATTCTGCAATGAAATGACCTTTCTCCCCGCACCGGTAACAAAGCATCCTCTCTTTCTTGCGTGCATACTTGGATGCCCGCTCTGCATCAGCCCGGTCAGCAACCTCGGTGTCCTTCGCAGTCCCAGGAACATCAACAACGGCCAGTGCATTCACCACCTCCATCGCCTGGGGTGGTAGCTCATGGGGAACCTGGTCAGTCTCCATTGCCGCACCGGCAGGGTCTGCAACCCTGGGTGGAGGCGGTCGGCGAAACCTTCCTCGGCCTCCACCACGACCACGGTATCCACGAAAACCACCTCTCTGTCGATTATCCGGTCCTGAGGCCCCCTCAACAAAACCTCCAGCTGGCCCTAAAAACGGTCTCTCTGCAGACCCGTCACTCTGCCACGCATATCCACGGCCTCCTCCCGTGGAAGAGGATCCTCGATGCTGACCCACACCATATGCATCATATCCGTCATCCCCCCACTTGCCTCGTGGTGGATCATTTGGACCTCCATTGTTATTAATCTGTCTGGCCTGTGCCTGCGTCTGCCCAAATCGGTTCTGCGCCTGCCGAGCGGTAAGATGAGGCGGAGGTGCACGTTGCTGACCACCCGAAGGCACATGCACGGCCTCGGTAGAAACTCCTGCATGGCCAGCCGTAGCTACCCCCGGCGCCGCGGGTCTGAGCCCAGCCGTACCCACCGCCGGTGTCACAGCGGCTGGCGCCACCGGAGGAGGAGGCCGCTGCTCACCCCGGCCAGCAGCAGCCGTAGTCAAGGCCGGCGCTAGGGGCCTTTGCCCGCCCCGCCCAGCCGCCGACGGCAACGAAGCCGAAGCCCGGGCTCCCTGGCTCGTGGAGCCCTGGTTACCCGCCTGCTGCCTCAAGGGAGGAGAAGGAGCACCGCGGTGCTGTGGTGGAGGCGCTCCTCCCCGCCCCGCAGCACCAGGAGCCGGCGGCCGCTGTCCGAGCGGAGGGGCGCCGCGGCCCGACCCATGCGCCGGCGGCGGAGCAGCTCCGCCCCTTCCCACCGCGCCACTCGCAGCGGGTGGGGGGGGGGGGGGGCAGTCCCCCGGCCAGCCATAGGAATCAGCGGGGAGATCCTCCTCGCCCGGCGAACTCCGCAGACCGGATACCCACGTCGCCCGCACCTACGAACCCTAACACCTCCCTCCGACGGCGCAGGGTAGATCGTACTACCGGGATCGTACGTGCATGGCTCGAGAGTCAGACCGGGCTGGACTTCAGAGCAACCATGGGCCTCATACCCATGTTTCTCCGGCCCATTACTCACAAAGCCCGCAACCGTTCGAGCCGGCCCAGCCGCACACAGCAGCCGTTCCAGCGCGGCCGCCCTCGACGTTTGAATCGAGGCCGCTGCGGCCGCCATGGCCGGCGCCGGCGATCCCAAACTCCGGGACGATCGCCGCGCCTTCTTTTTTCGCTTAACCGTAACCCATTCCTCCGGACGAATCAAATCAAAAACAGTAAGCTTCGGCAAACTAACCTAAGAGCAAGTGTATTGGAAGATCTTAGAAACATATCTTTGACTAATCATGGAGTAATATAGTTGAATCAATTGAAATTATGTTTATAGTGAAAGTACTTTTCCTTTTCAAGATCAATATTGTGCACATACTGCTTCCACGTATGTGGCCATAACATTGAAAGAATTTGACAGGATGTCAAATGTACAGTAACTTCAAACCTATATATGTCTAATACAAGTAAACATCGGACATGGAGTATATGCTCCCGAGCTCAAATGCTCCCTCATGAACAGTAAAATCAGAAAAAATAGTAAATAAATTCAAAAAATTCAAAAAAAAAATTACGGTAAACTTAGACAAATGTTTTGCATGCTTGCAAAATTTCAGCACAAAATAACATCGTAGAAGTTGTGACAAAAGAGACAAAATCTATGTTCCAAAAATGCTAGTTTTGAACACATTTTAGAGTGCCGGTTTTCTTTCTTTCGCCACGCCTTCCACGAATGTCATTTCGTGCTGAAATTTTGCAAGCGTACAAAACATTTGTCAAAGTTTACCACAAAAAAGTTTCAGAATTTTTTGAATTATTTTACTTTTTTTTTATTTTACTGTTCATGCAGGTGCATTTGAGCTCGGAGCAGAATAGTACTTTCGGTAAACATCAGCCTTCTTGAAATCGATGGGTTCGAGGATAAAATCTATACACTACTTAGCCCATGAATCATGCATTTGGATTTATTGCATACAGAAGAGCTAATTTGGCCTATTTGTTGTCTGATGCTACCAAACATGCAGTAGTTTAGACTTTAGAAGGCACACATCTGGTTCACCCAGCATGCAACGCATTAATTAGTATCCGTGCGAGTGGCCAAACTTGGTACACATCAACTTGTTAGTACTCCTGTTAATAATTTCTTTTTTATATTGCATGATGTGATTGAGATGCGAGAATATTCCAGTCTGATGTACAAATCAGCTCAAGAACATTCATCTAAGAAGAATGTATATTTTCCCCTAAAAACTATGATAGGTTCATTCAAACTAAGTAGGTTAACTATCCTGTAATTGTATTATATTCCCTCCATTTCAAAATAAGTGTCTCAACTTTGTATTAACTTTAGTATAAAGTTGTACCAAGGTTGAAACACTTACTTTGGGACGGAGGGAGTACTAGTTACTAAAATAAGATGCTTATATGCCTGCCAACTCGGTCAGCTGAATTCTTTTACTTCATTATTAAGTCTATGATCAGACGTGTCTGCGATATGAAATACCTTTTAGGTTATGCTTGGCTCACGCAAAGATTGACGGAAGTTACTCATACAGTCGTGTGCAATGGTTTATTATCAAGAAAGCTTTTATTGAATACACATCATCACATCAAGCTAATACAACAGCATAACAGTCCTTAACTACCGCATCCGAGATGCGCACGACCAAAACACGTTAAAAGAACAAACTGAAGTCCCTAATATCGATATCCATGCTGGGTAAATACCTATTTGGCTACCTCTGCACAAGTTGTCGTCACCAACTCCCGTCCCTCCGGTTGTTGAACCATTGATCAGGAATGGAGTCAATGTGTGCACAAATACATAATCTATAAAGAAGGGAAACATCTTCGCATCAAGGATCATGTGGTTTCTACATATACTCCATCCGTACCTAAATATAAGTCCTTTTAAAAATTCAGATATACATACATATTTTAGAATGTAGATTCACTCATTTTGCTCCGTATGTAGTTTGTAGTGAAATCTCTAAAAAGACTTGTGTTCAAAAACATATATGGTATGATGATAATGGAGCGGCAACGGACCGGAAGGGTCGTCGAACTAGGTGATGCAAAGTACAATCGGCTCAAGTGCAATTACGACATACTGAGTTGCCAACAAACATCAAAAATTCCCTATCTATGGGGATTTCTAGCAACTAGTTTATATTATCATTTCTCACTAGGTAGAGTACAGGAATGAACAAAACACAATACCTGCTCATGATCATGTCACAAAAAAGTAGAGCACGTTTCGACACGGCATCGCGTAGATTGAGCAACCGCAAAGATGCGTATCTAAGCAAATTAATCATTCTTCTTGTAGCATTAAGCATGGACCATTAGACTAACTACATGTGAGACTCTCCTGGAAGGTACTGATCGCTCTCGTGTCGGTCTTCAGGTGCATCTACACAAAAACAATGGTGTTCGTCCAGTCTTCTCCATTGCCAATGATCCAAGAGATCCGGTTCAGCAATATTAAATGCTCGTGTTGGGACCATGCATGTATGATTATATTTTGTTCATCAATCATCAAATGCACATATTTGGGCTAGCTGTTGTTGATATATATAAATGTTTGGTTTGATGTGCATGATCGATTATATTGTTTTCTCAAAGCCTATGTCGCCATCATAAAGTTTCGAACGAATCACCAAAATCATTCCAAGTAGGTAGCAGTTCAGTTTGAAATATTTGTTTTTGACACGATCTTAGTCCAACTGCATCGCGCGACCCCAAACGGACGTCCGTTTTGTCCGGATTCTATCCGTTTGGGTAGGGCAATGGGGTCATGTCCGGGCCTGTCCTGGGATGCGGTGGCCGTGCGCCCAGCACGCGGCCGCATCCTTTTGCCCCATCTCGTCCGCCAGGGCCTAAAATGCTCATATTTTCATATGAAAACAAGTTTGCACGTCCAAATATTAATTGTTTGAAAATTAAAATAGTTTTACAACCAATCGAAATTGTCTCTAATAAAGATAGTTTTACAACCCAATCGAAATTGTTTTGAATGAACATAAAACGAACCAATACATCTATCGGTTGCTAATATGCTCCCAGACGTGCTCAACCAAGTCATTTTGAAGAGCCTTATGAGTGTGCCAATCACGCAGCTCACGATGGAACTGGCAGAACTGATCAAACGTGGCCGGTTCTTGATGCAGGGGCTCAACATTGTCACCTTGATAGTCAAATCCTTGGTCGAAGATACTATCATCACGCTCGTCCTCGACGATCATGTTGTGCATGATCACACAAGCAGTCATCACCTCCCAAAGCTTCCTTTCATCCCATGACAGTGCAGGGTATCGAACGATGCCCCATCGGGATTGAAGCACACCAAAAGCACGTTCCACATCCTTTCTAGCACTCTCTTGCATTTGGGCAAATCTCTTTCTCTTCTCACCTTGGGGCTTCGAGATTGTTTTCACAAAAGTTGACCACTGAGGATATATACCATCAGCTAGATAGTATCCTTTGTTGTACTGGTGGCCGTTGACCTCAAAGTTGACAGGTGGGGAGCGGCCTTCTGCAAGCCTCGCGAAGACTGGAGAACGTTGCAGCACGTTGATATCATTGTGAGAACCTGACATACCGAAGAAAGAATGCCATATCCAGAGATCCTGCGATGCCACAGCTTCTAATATGACAGTGCACTCGCTGACATGCCCCTTGTACTGGCCCTGCCAAGCAAATGGATAGTTCTTCCACTCCCAGTGCATACAATCTATGCTGCCAAGCATGCCTGGAAAGCCTCTAGCTGCGTTGGTCGCCAACAATCTCTCTGTATCAGCGGCAGTTGGCTGCCTCAAGTACTCTGGGCCAAACACCTCTATCACAGCTTGGCAGAACTTGTACATTGACATCAGACATGTTGTCTCGCTCATACGCACGTACTCATCCACCAGATCACCTGGAATTCCATAGGCAAGCATGCGGACGGCCGCGGTGCATTTCTGGTAAGAGGAGAACCCAAGCTTGCCAAGGGCATCTGTCTTGCACTCGAAGTATGGGTCATGAGCAACCACTCCCTCTCGAATACGATTGAACACATGCCTTGTCATTCGAAAACGGCGACGGAATTTATCCGGCTTGAAGAGCGGTTTGTTGGAAAAGTAATCGGCATAGAGCAGGGCGTGGCCTCTCTCCCTGTTGCGGTTCAGGTTGGGAGCACGGCCAGGGACTGAACCCCTGTACCGAGGAAGCTGTCGTTGAATGTGGTCGTGAACGACCACTGCAGCCACCACAAGATCTTCATCATCCGACGATGAATCGTCCGATGAACAAAGGAAGTGGTGGAAGAATAACTCGTCACCATTGTCCATACCTTTGTGGGCAAAATGTCGAACACCTTGCGGTCGTGGTGGCGAAGAGGCCGCGATGATCACCTCGACGCAGCAAGGGTGGTACGTCGCCGGTGGTCGTGTCTCCTCTGCCACCGGCAAAGACGGCGACGGCCAAACCTCCTTCGATCGACGGCCAAAACTACGGCGAAAGCGCGGGCGTGGTGGCAGCCATGTTTACACGTGGTTTGGTATGGACGGCCGGGGGTTGCGCGGTGCGGAGGCGGCCGGAGAATAGCGGCGGCGGGGCGGGGCGGGAGAGGGAGGGTTGAAGCGTTGGGAGGGAGGGACTGCTAGTGTCCCCGACAGGCGGGCCACGGGGGGACAAGGGCGTGCGTCGCGGCCGTCCGCGCGCGTCCGTTTCACCCCAAACCGAGCGCAACTTTGAGCCGGGGATGGGTTGAAAACGGACGGATTCCGGACATTTGTCCGTTTGAGGCCGCGCGTTGGGCCGCGCTATTCGTCCGTTTTACCCCAAACGAATGCACCGGGACAAGATGGGGTCGCGCGGTGGAGTTGGCCTTAATGTCCGATCTGTTCATTTTGCAGAAGATATGTTCGGGCTAGGTTTATATATACACTAGTGTCAAAAATGTTGTTATATTATGGGACGGAGAGAGTATCTTATAAGCTCAGCGTACTTAAGATGCATTTAGCCATGTTAGGCACAACAAATTAAGGAAATTAGTACTTGGAGGAGAAGGAGGAGAGCTTACCTCTGGACGGTGGTGGCGTGTGCTCCATCCAGCGCTCCGCCTCCGTGATCGCCTCGAGTCCTCCATCGACAAGAAAGGAAAGAAGCATGGGCAGTGGGAGGAAAGAGAAGGGGGAGCGGGAGAAATACAGCCAAACAAGGAAAGACACTGGTGCGGCACAGTCTCCAGTACACAAGCGCGAGCGTGGCGACTTGGTGCGGTGCGACCAGATGGGCGCGGCGACTGGGTGCGGCCAGACGAGGTGGGCACAGCGACTCAGCTCTGTTCGGTGCGGACAGACGTTAAAAAACCCAAAAATAAAACTAGCATAAAATGAAATAAATACTTAAGTGGCCTGCCAAATCAGCACCAAACTGGGAAACATAAAATAAAATTGGTGATAAATAGTGGCAAGGGTGTTAAAATGTGGCATAAATGTCTAAATTAGGGGTATAAATTGAGGATTTTCTCGAAAAGGGTAATTCTTGTCAATTTAGTGGAGTTTGGGGGTAAGATTAAAAAAACTAAAACTTAGTGACTTCGATTATGACCAAATGTCTTATGTGCTTGCAAAATTTGGTGGCCACAAGCTTAGAGAACAAGTTCAGAGACCTTCCCAGAACATCGAAGATTAAAAAGCATAACACATAATCATTTTGTGCATGATCCTCTGAACCGTACCAACAGTGTTGCACAAGAAATCTCTAGCCATAGCTTTCTGGCGGTCCCCAAGACGAACACACTTTGCATGGTCATCTTGATAAACAGAGTGAGCAAAACCAACCAATCGGAACACTTTATAACTGCATGAATCGACCACTTTCTGGTAGTCTCACACGACTAGCTGAGGTGTCTCTCAACCCCATTAACATAGTTGCGTTCGCGGCAAAAGGGAAGATTTGGCCTAGATCAATGTTTAATTAGCTAAAACTTTTAGGCCGGAGAGCCGAAGAAGTAGAAGCATCATGCCTACAGATCACATAGTTAGTTCAGACCTATCAGTGGCGTGAGTCGCGTGGAACATAAACATTCGGATTCAGATCACGTAGCAAATCTTGAGCAGTTCATGCAGCACGCGTACAGCGCTAGTTAGCATGTGGCTTTAGTAGTACTTTAATTTCCTGTGTAGCATGATACAGGCTCGTTAGGCAAGTTCAAAAAGAACAGAAAAACGGCTACAGAGGATCTTATACAGAAAACTGGTCATTTTTCACGTCAAATGCATCAGATTTTTCAAAGAGTCCAGGGGGTGCTTTGCTTCGCTTTGGTGCTTTTGAGTGGTCCTGACTAATGGTTGAACAATTCAATTTAAGCGGATTAATTATGGTTTGTTGTCACTGATGTCTATAACTTTTGTGCAAGCTCTTATCGATGATGCAACAATCTGTCTATCAGAAGCTACCACAGCATTGGTACGTCGATTTTGTTTTTCTCTTTGTCCTTCGGCATATGTATACAATTTTTATGGAACCTATCCCAACATTTCACTCCTGTGCACGTACTTTTTTGTCCCTGTTCTTGTGTGTATTGATATTGATCTCACCCTACATATAGTCTACATACATAGCTGCATGCACCTCTTCGGCTCTATCTGGATTGCCCCTAGTTGTTATTAATTCAGTAGTTCAGTTGCTTTCCAGTTTGTTATTTATCAATCTCAACAAGACAGTTTGTTGTTTATCTAAAAGAGGATGTGAACTTTCATTAGAGGACAACTCCTCTTTGCCTTTCTGCCAAACTCCTATATGTGAAAGAATGAAGTTTTCGAAGGTGATAATTAACTCGAGTAAATAGCATAAAACTACTACAATTCGGGTTAGGGTTCCAAAAAACTACCGAATTTTAATTTTTCACTGATAACTACCAAGTCCGAGGTCGGCTGTTTCAAAAAACCCAAAACGCCGAGTCCTTATCAGCTGATCACGATTATGACAGTTGGGGCCCACACGTAAGATAACCATTTGTTTGACCGTTTACTTTGACCGTTAACTTACATGTGGGTCCCACCTGTAAGTTTTCTAAAAGTAATCAGGTCCTTGTAAGTTTTCTGAAAAAGCAATCAGGTCCCTCTGAGTTTTCAATCAGGTCCCTACATGTTTTTGCAAAAAAGCAATCAGGTCCCTCCTCCCGATCCAGAGGAGCCGCGTCGCCATGAGCTCGATCCCGAGCGCTCTGCCCGAACGCCACCTTCCCCGGCCGGCGAGCCATGCCTGCAGCGGCCGGATTGACGACGTGCATCTCCTGCGGCCGGCGAGCCGCTCCCGCAGCGCCGTTCCTCTCCTGCAGCCGCCGCCACGCCTTGCCTTGCATGCGGCCGCCTCGCCCTGCCTCGCCTGTGGCCGCCGTGCCTTGCCTCCCTGCGGCCGCTGCCCTGCCCTGCCTCGAGTCACGCCCGCAGCGGCCGGATCCACGCCGTTCCTCACCTGCGATCGCCGTGACGCCCTGCCTCGCCTGCGGAGGCGGAGGTTGGCACTCCAGCAGCGGCGCAGGTATGCCTCCTCGTCGCCAACTCCGCCACCAAGCTTCGGCGAGCACCTCCCACGATCATGGGGAGGCTGGGGAGGGGAGGGAGTGTGGTCGCCGGCTCGGGAGGGGAGGGGAGGATCGCGGGAGACACCGGGGAGAGAAGAGAGGAGACAGAGAGGAAGAAGAAAGAGAAGAGGAAGAGGAAAATGACATGTGGGCCCCATATGTCAGTTAACAGTCAAATAGACGGTCAAACAAATGGTTGGTTTAGATGCGGGCCCAACCTGTCATAATTGTGGTCAATTGTGAAACACTGGACATTTTGGGTTTTTTGAAACAGCCGACCCCGGACTTGGTAGTTATCAGCGAAAAATTAAAATCCGGTAGTTTTTTGGAACCCTAACCCGAATTGTAGTAGTTTTATGCTATTTACTCAATTAACTCAAAAGGAGCTCGAACAAAATGACATTTTTTGATACAGTTTTTCCATAAACATATTGTTTTCTCAATGAAGGGATTTATTTGCTCCACCATCACATCGATAATATAATTGCACCGAGTACAAACCTCGGCCTATGCATAATAAGATGGACATAGCCGAGTAAATCAGGAAAACAAGACAAATATTGAAGTGTTACATGATTTGACTAGAAAAGGAAGACTGCCTAGACACTGCTGGAAGGCGGATCCGTAGACTATGTCGCCACCCACCCGTAGACTAGCAAAAGCATAGGGATGTGTCCCGCCGAGCGCATATCAAATACAGTGGAGGTTAATTGAGAGTAGATAGAGCTGCAAAAACAAAAATATTGGGCTTTCCTGATGCGGAGCATCCCTCGCTCATCCCCACGGACGTATCGACATCTTCCTCAACACCACTTGGACCCATGACAAGAGCTAGAGCCAAGGCTATCGAAGATAAGGTGAACTCGCTCCTTTCCGAACTTCCTCTCTCTACTCACGAGACTTGGCTACTACCTCATATGGACACTCTGTGTGTGATCAGGTACCTGGAGGAAAGCCGTGGTGCATCTACATACATCGGACAAGGAGGCAAAGCTACCAACCGCAAAGGTCAAGAAGAAGGTCCACCGGAGAAAGCTCCAGCCACCAGACGACCGGTCGGGACCGGACGTCCGGCGCCTGAAGCCCCAGCCGCCAAGTCCCAGCCAACGCAGGCCCCAGCGAGCGGACGTCCGGCCCAGACCGGACAACCGGCCACACTCTCCAGCGAGCGGACGACCGGAGTCACCGGACGTCTGGCACTTGTCAACAGAATGAATATTAACAGAAGTATGAAGAGTCCGGACGTCCGGCGCCTCCTTCACAGAACGCTTCCAGCGGACGTCCGACGACACCGGACGACCGGTCCCCCATGAGCCACCGGACGACCGGTCCCCAGCGGACGTCCGGTATCTGTCTGCGCACAGTTTCGGGCCGAAGCCCATGTACCCCTCCACTCCGTCCCCTTTTGCACTAAGACTATATATAGGTCTCTTCTACCTCCTAGCTAGGGTTAGCATTGGATTAGCTCATGTTTGTGTGAGAGCCTTTGCTCATTCACTTGGATACTTCTCCTCGGAGTTCACGACCTCTTCGAAGAAGATCCCCCAAGCGGATTCAAGACCCCTTTCTAGGGAAGAACATCAAGGCCTCCTCACGGAGAAGAACGGTTCCTTTGTATCCTTACCTTTGTTGATTGTGGATCATATGTTACTCTTTGTGTTCGGTGATCTAGCACTTGTGTGATCGATTCCTTGTTGGTTTAGTGATTCTCTCTCGTTTTTCCCGTGTTTTCCCTTTGTGCTTCCGCGTGTTCTTCGTGATTCCCCGTAGGATCCACTCCAAACGTGAAAGATCGTCGCCATAGGGTTCCACCCTACATCATCTTGGTATCATGAGCCACGTTGATCACATTTTTGGAGCCCCTATCCCGTGTTTTCTAGCTTGATTTTGTTGTTTTCGTCCTAAATCCGAAAATCCCCACCAAAAATAGCCCCAAATTTTTTTTGTGATTTGTTCGTGAGTTGAGATTTTGTTGGAATTGGTCCATGGATTTGAGTTGCTGCGTGTGGATCTAGCTTAACCCACCCTCCCCACCCTTTTCCATCCACCAAATCACTCGATTTCGACCTCACCATCTTCTTCTTCCCCGAAATCTCGCAGTTCATTACGAGCCCGATTTTCGCCCAGGCACCGGACGACCGGAACCTACCGGACATCCGATGACCGGACGACCGTAAAAACCAGACGTCCATGGAACTCTGACGAAACTAAAATTTTCAGTTCGGCCACCACCTCAACCCCACCTTCCACCACATCTTCCAAACCCACATACACCACCATCTTCCCCAATACCTCCGATGATGATTTTAACATATTTTGGTCCTTGAGATTTTGAGTTGTGGCTCCCGTGTCCCATTGTGTTTTGGCTATTTAGGTACGGTTCGACTTCATCATCACCACGGCTCATCTTCACAAGGGTCTCATCATCGCCAAGGACGGTAACTTCGACGACATCTTTGTCATACCTTGCAATTGCATTGATACCCCACATGGCCCTACTTTTGCGTAGCTTACCCATCGAGACTAGCCATTGAGTATTGCCGGCAACGTGACTTGTGCACATTAGTGATAATACTCCATATCATACATACCATACCATTGTGGTGCATATCTTGGAATCAACTTGTGTGTCACAAAGTTGTCATCGCATACACAATTGCTACCTTGGTTCGTGAAGTTTTGCATGAGAAAAGAGCTCAAAAGTGAAAGAGCCACCCAAGCTTTTAAGCAAAGAGGAAAGATAAGCAAAGAGCTTATGAACAAGAACCATAGCATCAAACAACATTAAGATTGTCATATAAGATCATCTTGGATCATAGCACCGAAATACCATACATATAGCATACTTGGGATAGAGATCGTTGCATTTTTGCCTAATAGGTTGTGCACAAGTTTCGTATCCGCCTATTGTGCAATCGTGCTAGCGTCTCTCTAGTATTGTGCAACAAGAGCATTTTCGTGGGTTCCACATTTTGGCTCACTTTTAGTTTGCACAATCCCATCTATCTATTTGCGTGTGTGTTCCCGTGTTCCACTATTTTGCTTGGTCCACTTGTTGCATTCGCAAATTTGTGAATCATTTCCAGCATTATTGAAGCTCACTTACTATTGCATCAAATTTTATGCCACCATCCTAACCAAGCTCCACCATAAGCTTTTACTTGTGTAGGTGTGAGAACCGACAAGAATTGGTACCAATAGTGCTATTTCATTGTCCGCATTTGAGTGAACTTGATTCATCATCAACATCGGTCAAAGGTACATTGGTATAAATTCTTCTCCTTCTACCACTCACATTTTGCTTGAAATGATGGATAGGCCAAGTACTTCTACCAACCCACTCTTCATCGAGCAAGACGACGACATGTCATCATACGTCACCAAGAGCCACCTCTTTGGTGCACAACGAGCGTTGCATCAAGAGCAACAAGCAATGAACGACCGCATCGACAACCTCGCCACCGACTTATGACTCTCCGAGCAACGTACAAGAGACTACTTCGACAACAAGCTTGACGCGCACAAGCAAGAGAACGATGCAAGAATGGACGAGATCCGCGCCTTGTTGGTGAACCGGCCTCCTTCTACATCGTCATACTCAAGACGGAGCCACTCAAGTCGACACTCCAACGACTCCTTCTCCGGCTCAAGTACACCGTCATCGAACACTCTTCGACGAGCCGCGCATCAAGACCGTCATGCATCTCGCAACCCGCTACACGTCAAGCATTCACAAGAGCAAGTCAATGAGCAAGTCCCCCGTCCTCAATCAAACCAAGTAGCGTTTGCTCAAGCTCAAGAATGACAATGTCTTCGTCGCCAAGAAGAAGAAGAACGAGCGCGTCTACACCAAGAGCAACAAGATGCCGAGACTCAACGTCTTCAACAACAACAACGAGAAGCACAAGCTCTTGAGGCGGAACGTGCTCTTCAAGCATCAAGTCGAGCTATCGCCAACCACAATCGCGAACGGCGCAATCAAGAGGAAGCCCTTCGAGAAGAAATCCAAGAGAGGAACTACCATCCGCGTGTCCAACGTCAAGCTACACAAGCTCCCTCACAAGCTCGTCAAGCTCCACCTCAACCTCAAGGTCAACAAGAGCAAGTTGATCATGGACTTCCTCCACGCCAAGAGCAACATGAGGATGATTACCCTCCACGTCAAGGGCGTCATCATCACCATCGCCAACAACACAATGAAGAGCAACGCTATGGCAAGCTCAAATTCACAATGCCCAAGTTCAATGGAAGCAATGATCCCGAATAGTACCTCTCATGGGCATTGAAGGTCGACAAAATCTTTCACTTGCACAACTATGAGGAAGAGAAGAAGATCGCTATGGCATCACTTGAGTTCCAAGACTATGTGCTCATATGGTGGGAACAAGTCCTTGAGCGCCGACAAGCAAGAGGTGAACCTCCAATCACCACTTGGGCTCAAATGAAGGATGTCATGCGAGCACGTTTTGTGCCAACCTACTACAACCGCGATCTCTTCAAAAAGCTACAACTCCTCAAGCAAGGAACAAAGAGTGTTGAAGAATACTACAAGGAAATGGAGATTGCCATGATTCGAGCCAATGTCACGGAGGATGATGAGCAAACAATGGCACGATTCTTGAATGGACTCAATCATCCCATCAAGAAGATCGCAGACTTCCAACCCTACTCCAACCTCATTGAGCTCGTGCATCAAGCTACAAAGGCGGAACGCCAAGTGCAAGATGACTTCAAGTACGCCAAGTACTCCTCCAAGACCTACGGCTTCTCCAATAACCAAGCTTCAACAAATACTCCAAATTCGACATCAACCAAGTCTTCTCCAAGCAACGACGACAAGCCAAGTTACAAGAAAACTTCCACAAGTTCAAGTCGTCTTCCTCCTACTACAAGCAACTTCAAGCCGTGTGCTTCGTCATCTACTCCAACCGATGAGACCGTCAAGACAAGCTCCTTCAAGTGTTTCACTTGCGGCGGCCAAGGCCACAAGTCCTATGAATGCACAAACAAGCGCACCATGATCCTCAATGATGATGGCACCTACGACTCAATGAGTGAAGATGAAATGAGGCTCTTGAGCAAGTGGCCATGCACCAGCGCGTGAACGAGGATGAAGATGGTCAAGTCTTTTGTGATGAAGATACGAGCCCCGGTCTCGTTGTCTCCAAGGTCTTGACTCTTCAACCTCAATAAGAAGAAGACCAACGATGCCACATCTTCCACACAAAGGCCGGCATCAATGGATGATCCGTCAACGTCATCATCGACAGAGGTAGTTGCCACAACTTGGCAAGTGAAGAACTATGCTCCAAGCTTCAATTGGTCAAGAAGAAGCACCCGCACTCCTACAAAGTTCAATGGCTAAGTGACTCCGGCACTATACGAGTTGAGCATACGGTCCAAGTATTCTTCAAAATTGGTGCATATGAAGATACTTTGGAGTGTGATGTGGTCCCAATGACCGTTTGCCACCTCCTTCTTGGTCGACCATGGCAATTCGACCGTGGTGTCTTCCACAACGGGCGTACCAACCACTATAGCTTCAAGATGAAAGGGAAGGAATATGTGCTACGACCTATGTCTCCTAGTCAAGTGATAGCCGACAAGCAAGCAACCCACCATAGAGAGAAGAGCGGAAAAGAGATCCACCAAAAAGTGAGTGAGAGCCACAAGCCAAACTTGAGCGCCTCTTCGCCTAGAGAGAAAAACCTCATATTATTTGCCACAAAAAGTGAGATGAGAGAAGTGTGTGAGAACCCATCGAGTGTGATGCACCTCGTCCTTGTGTGCAAGGATGGAGAACCAAAAACTAACACCATTCACGAGCTACCTTTGGTGTTTCAATCTCTTTTGCAGGAATTTCAAGATGTTTTCCCCGATGAGCTACCTCCGGGTCTACCTCCTCTACGAGGCATTGAGCATCGAATCGACCTCATCCCCGGAGCGCCACTTCCAAACAAAGCTCCATACCGTGTCAATCCCGAAGAAACCAAGGAGATTCAATGACAAGTACAACAACTAATCGACAACGGTCATGTACGTGAAAGCTTAAGTCCTTGTGCCGTTCCCGTCATACTTGTGCCTAAGCCCGATGGAAGTTTCTGTTTGTGTTCCGATTGTAGACCTATAAATGCTATCACCGTTCGCTATAGGCATCCCATTCCTCGCTTAGATGATATGCTTGATGAACTTAGTGGAGCCAACTTTTTCTCAAAAATTGATCTTAAAAGTGGCTATTATCAAATCCGCATAGAAGAAGGTGATGAATGGAAAACTGCTTTCAAAACAAAATTTGGCTTATATGAATGGTTAGTCATGCCTATGGGTTTATCGGAGGCTCCCGGTACTTTTGTGCGTCTCATGCATCATGTACTTCGACCTTACATTGGAGTCTTTGTTGTGGTGTACTTCGACGATATTCTTGTGTTTAGCAAAACCATGAAAGAGCATCTTGATCATGTTAGGGCTGTTTTACAAACACTTCGCAAGGAAAGTCTTTTTGCCAACATGAAAAAGTGCACATTTGGTGTTGACAAAGTGGTTTTCTTGGGTTTCGTTGTATCTTCCAAGGGTGTCCATGTTGATAAAACTAAAATTGAAGCAATTAAAACTTGGCCCCAACCCACCAATTTGCAATAAGTGCGTAGTTTTCTTGGTCTTGCGGGTTTTTATCGCCGCTTTGTGAAAGATTTTAGCACAATTGCCGCTCCTTTGCATGCCTTGAGTAAGAAGAATGCTCCTTTTGTTTGGGGATCTTTGCAATCCACCGCTTTTGATGAGCTCAAGTCTTTGCTTACTCATGCTCCGATTCTTGCTTTGCCCAATTTTGACAAAACTTTTGAGGTTCATTGTGATGCAAGTGGTACCGGAATTGGCGGAGTTTTGATGCAAGAAAAACGAGCCATTGCATATTTTAGTGAAAAACTCTCCGGTGCTCAACTTAACTATCCCATATATGACAAAGAATTGTATGCTTTAGTGCGTGTACTACATGTTTGGGAACATTATATTAGACCTCATGAGTTTGTCATCCATAACGATCATGAAACGCTTAAGTACTTGAAAGGTCAAACTAAGTTGAACAAGCGTCATGCCAAATGGAGTGAATTTATCGAATCTTTCCCCTATGTGATCAAATACATTAAGGGTAAGGAAAATGTAGTTGCGGATGCGCTTTCACGCATATGTACGCTTGTCACTAAACTTGAGTTGAATGTTATTGGTTTTGAGCACATCAAAGACTTGTATGCTAATGATCCATCTTTTGCTATTCCTTATGCTAAGTGTTTGACGCATACTTCTTGGGAACAATATTATATCAAGGATGCTTATCTTATGA
The DNA here is from genome assembly GCA_963921465.1 of Triticum timopheevii. Lineage (NCBI taxonomy): Eukaryota > Viridiplantae > Streptophyta > Magnoliopsida > Poales > Poaceae > Triticum > Triticum timopheevii. Next base: position 165,818,124 of record OY997272.1, on the reverse strand, counting down.
AAGCTAACAAACTTTGCATTCCCGAGTCTTCCCTTCGTATGTTAATTTTGCAAGAGGCTCATGGAGGCGGACTCATGGGACACTTTGGACGAGATAAGACATTTGCCACGCTCTCCAAGAACTACTTTTGGCCCAAGATGTTTCGAGATGTCTCACGCTTCACCACCCGATGCTCTACATGTCGCAAAGCTAAGTCTAAAGCTCAATCTCATGGTCTTTACATGCCTCTTCCTATTCCTTATCAACCTTGGGAAGACATTAGCATGGACTTTGTACTTGGGTTGCCTAGAACTCAAAATGGAAAGGATTCCGTGTTTGTTGTTGTGGACCAATTTTCTAAGATGGCACATTTCATTCCTTGCAACAAGATAGACGATGCTTCACACGTTGCAAATCTCTTTTGTAGGGAAATCTTGCGTCTCCATGGAGTACCAAAGACAATCGTCTCCGACCACGACGTCAAGTCCTTGAGTTACTTTTGGAAGACCCTATGCGCCAAGCTCGGAATCAAGCTCTTGTTCTCATCCGCGTACCATCCTCAAACCGACGGCCAAACAGAGGTGACAAACCGGACTCTCTCCACTCTACTTCGCGTGTTGATCAAGAAGAACATCAAGGAGTGGGAGGCATGTCTACCCATCGCCGAGTACGCCTACAACCGCGCAAGACATTCGACTACCGGCAAGTCCCCCTTCGAGGTCGTCTACGGCTTCAACCCGTTGTCACCATTGGACATTCTACCTCTTCCTCTACAAGAGCGCACCAACATGGATGCGAGTGCACGGGCAAGCTACATCAAGAAGATGCATGAAGATACAAGGCACACCATCGAGCGCCAAGTACAACGACTAGCGACCAAGCTCAACGTCAACAAGCAACCCATGATCTTCAACATTGGCGATCTTGTGTGGATACATCTTCGGAAGGACCGCTTCCCCAACGAACGCAAGTCCAAACTTCTCCCTCGAGCCGATGGACCCTTCAAGGTGCTAGCACGCTACAACGACAACGCCTACAAGATAGACCTACCACGAGGCAAGTACAATGTGAGCGACATCTTCAACGTCAAGGACCTTGCGCCATACCATGGAGATGAGGCTTTTGATCCGTGCTCGGATCTTTCCCAAGGGGGGGGGGGGGAGATGATGCGGAGCATCCCTCGCTCATCCCCACGGACGTATCGACATCTCCCTCAACACCACTTGGACCCATGACAAGAGCTAGAGCCAAGGCTACCGAAGATAAGGTGAACTCGCTCCTTTCCGAACTTCCTCTCTCTACTCACGAGACTTGGCTACTACCTCATATGGACACTCTTGTGTGATCAGGTACCTGGAGGAAAGCCATGGTGCATCTACATCCATCGGACAAGGAGGCAAAGCTACCAACCGCGAAGGTCAAGAAGAAGGTCCACCGGAGAAAGCTCCAGCCACCGGACGACCGGTCGGGACCGGACGTCCGGCGCCTGAAGCCCCAGCCGCCAAGTCCCAGCCAACGCAGGCCCCAGCGAGCGGACGTCCGTCCCAGACCGGACGACCGGCCACACTCTCCAGCGAGCGGACGACCGGAGTCACGGGACGTCCGGCACTTGTCAACAGAATGAATATTAACGGAAGTATGAAGATTCCGGACGTCCGGCGCCTCCTTCACAGAACGCTTCCAGCGGACGTCCGACGACACCGGACGACCGGTCCCACATGAGCCACCGGACGACCGGTCCCCAGCGGACGTCCGGTACCTGTCTGCGCACAGTTTCGGGCCGAAGCCCATGTACCCCTCCACTCCGTCCCCTTTTGCACTAAGACTATATATAGGTCTCTCCTGCCTCCTAGCTAGGGTTAGCATTGGATTAGCTCATGTTTGTGTGAGAGCCTTTGCTCATCCACTTGGATACTTCTCCTCGGAGTTCACGACCTCTTTGGAGAAGATCCCCCAAGCGGATTCAAGACCCCTTTCTAGGGAAGAACATCAAGGCCTCCTCACGGATAAGAACGGTTCCTTTGTATCCTTACCTTTGTTGATTGTGGATCATATGTTACTCTTTGTGTTCGGTGATCTAGCACTTGTGTGATCGATTCCTTATTGGTTTAGTGATTCTCTCTCGTTTTTCCCGTGTTTTCCCTTTGTGCTTCCGCGTGTTCTTCGTGATTCCCCGTAGGATCCACTCCAAACGTGAAAGATCGTCGCCATAGGGTTCCACCCTACATCATTTCCTCTATGCTAACCAGCCAAGCCTGGGTACTATATTTTTTTTGAAACGGAGGCAAAAGATTTGCTTCATTCATTAAATAAGAAAGAAGAGTTTTAGAGTGTTACAAATCACCCACATGCCCGGCATGGCAACTACTCACGCACAAGAATACACCCCAGTTTTTTAGCTCCCGCGAGAACCCAAAGCTTGACGTCGTTGATGATAGCACGGAGAAGGACCGGAGGCGGCACGCTCTTGCGTTGGAAAACCCGAGCATTACGCTCGTTCCAGATTGTCCAAGAGACAAGCATTGTAAGCGAGGCCAAGACTCATCGGTTTGGGTTTTGCAAGCAGGTTCGCTTTTCCACCATTCCAAAACGGATCCATCCAAGTGTCAAGAGGAGGTGTCCATGTGCGCTAGACCAAATTCAAGGATGACCGAGTTCCATAGCCTTATGGTGTAGCGGCATTTGGTACTATAGCTCCTCCACTGCCTCCCTGGTTGTACACTCCAACTGAGTACACACCACCGTAAAAACAGCTCCATGTCCTCCGGCGCTGTAGAAATTAGAATAGACCACTTATGGAACTAACACATACTCCCTCCGTTTCAAAATAGATGACTCAACTTTGTACTAACTTTAGTATAAAGTTAGTACTCCCTCCGTACCAAAATAAGTGTCTTGAGCTTAGTACAAATTTCTATTAGAGCTAGTACAAAGTTGAGACACTTATTTTGGGACGGAGGGAGTACAAAATAGATTCATCTATTTTGGAACGGAGGAAGTACATAAGTGCACAAATTAGAGGAGAATAGGTCCTCCTTTGGCCTAAAACCGAGTAAAATGCATCAGTGCACCCTAAATGCTGGTTAGGACCAAAACAGTCCTCAAACTCTGAAACTACACTAATACAGTCCTAATACTTGTTCATACAGTGCTTATACGGTCCTTCAATTTGATCCATAGGTCCTGGCGTATGTACAACATACAAATTCGCTGTACAGAGGCAGCTACGTCAGAGTGGGGAAGCGAAGAGACGTGTACTTTATGAATTTATTTATGGCAGGGTCTAATAAAGGCAATGAGAGAATTGTTCAGTGATTCGCCACATAGATTTTGTAATCGGAGATCTTCGGCAGAATTTCAACAAAAAATTTGAAGGTGAACGAATTGGGGATTTCTGCCCACCAAAGACTAAGTCAATTGACTAGTGGGTCCAATACACTCTGCACAGCGAATTCATATGTTTCACGTACGTCAGGACCTATAAATCAAATTGGAGGACGGTATAAGCACCCTATGAAAGTATTAGGATCGTATTAGTGCAGTTTTCAGGGTTTGAGGACTGTTTTAGTCCTAAACACGTAAGGCCACCGCCCCACTAAGATATGGGTAGAAATTTTTTATCAACACCTCGCAACCAATTGCCACACATATTTTGCACATCTAGGTGAATATAAGATGGAGACTGCTTAGAGAACACCAAACACTCAAGCAAACTTGCACTGAGAATAGAGATGTTTGGTTGACTCATTCAAGTGACAGAAAACACAACTCTTACCTCCTTACCCGATTTGTTGCGCAAGGTTGTCCCAAACCAAATAAAGATTAATTTTTAACCTTAAACAGATTTTTAAGCTTTCATGACTTTTTATTGTTAATAGGTACTCCCTCTGCCCCATAATGTGAGATGTTTTTTGACAGAATAGAGATGTTTGGTCGACTCATTCTAGTGACAGAAAACACAACTCTTACTTTCTTACCTGTTTTGTTGCGCAAGGTTGTCCCAAACCAAATAAGGATTAGTTTTTAACCTTAAACGGAAGCTTTCAGGATTTCTTATTGTTAATAGGTACTCCCTCCGTCCCATAATGTAAGACGTTTTTCCCATTCCAGTGTAAGTTTTATAAGAACTCATTAGATTCTTCCAAAAAATGAATGGACTCAGGCGACCCAACAAAGCATGCCGAGCAGCTAAGCAAGGCCCCCTCTAGATCCCTATGAAAAGAGACATTTGGCCGGTATTGTATTCATAAAGGTGTATTTCTCACCCATGTGTCTTCTCAAAACCTCACTTGAGAGCCATCCTTGACAGAAAAAGGTACAAAAACTAAAGAAAATTATTTGACATTCATCAGGTCGGCCTAGAAATAGGAGTCCCCGGGCTTCCAGTTAACTAGGGCATATCTTTACTGCACATATATTTATTGTGAATAAGTTCTTGCCATGCCCATCGATCCTCAGCAAGAAGTTCATACAACCATTTACTAGGTAGAGTGATATTTTTAACCCCTAGGTCATAGATCCCCAATATAACTAAAATGAAAAAGATCTTAATTTTCAGCTCCTTTTGTATTTTGTTTTTAAGAAATCGGGCTTCGGAAGATGATCCTTTTGGTATTCATAATGTCAAGTGTGTTATATCACTTAACTAAAGCATACCTGTTTGGCTAATAATTAAACTAAGATGATGGCTTCATCAAATTCAGCGTCAACAATATGACACTTGCCAGACAAGCTGCATCATGTGACTTGTGGATGACAAAGTTAGTAGTGCAAAGCAAAATTGTATCTTTAGTTTGTTTTGGAATCCTTTCAGTACTTATATACACACTTGTCAACTTGGAAAGTAATAGATATTAGTATAGTTATGTGATGGGTGTAACTAAAACTAAATAAGAACTACTTAATAATGGCAACTGATGACTTGTTCCTCCGCATCCTTGAATCGATGATTTATTGACAATTAGTGACCCTTTGGATGTTTCAAGAGCGAAATTCACTCCTTAGAACGGTAAAACTTGCTTGAAATATATTGTTTCAAACCCCTCAACTTTTGTTCCCTTGCACCACTTGCTAGGTAAACTTGTTGTTTCTTCTAGATTCTAGCTAAGCTGTCAACAGCAGCAAGCGAACTTGGAGACGGGGAAAATGACTTCAGGTATGGAAAAACAAATTGACCTGGGGCTAATGATGCTAGTGATACCGACACCACCCCTGTCCCAAGGCTATCACAACCAATGCATGGACCAACGGGATAAGCCAATGTCAGCATGTCATAGAACACACTCGGAGCATATTTATAATGGCTGTCAACATAGGTGATGATTCATAATCCGGGATCCTCAGTGGAGGGGAGAAAATGTTAAGAGAAAATATGGTGTTCCCTTCTCTTTCTTTTTTCTCGAACGAGCAAGAGAGCTACCCCATCATTATATTAAGAAAAGAATATGGGTGAAAATAATAATGTGCATTTTGAATTATATATTTGTCGCATTACAATAGTTAGAATTGGATTATTATTTTTGAGGTAGAATTGGATTTCTTGGTGACACGTGAAACTATATTTAATCGCCAAAGTTCCAGTTTGAAACAGACTTGATGCTCCCTCCGCATCCTAATACCTTTACCCTAGCTGTCGCGCTTACTAGATGGGGAGTTGGCATCCATTTGATGACGCGAACATCACATATGATGCAGCTTTTGACAATATGTGTTTGATGTGTCCCTATTTGTTATTATCCCTTATAATTTTGTGTAGGTCCACAAGTCGGGAAATGTCGCCCTAACATGCCCTGACATGTCGCCAGATCAATGTGACATGTCAGTGGCCACACCGACCTGACATGTCGCCGGATCTTTCAAGGTGGGGATAAGACTTCAAGTTTGGTCTAAATTAAACTTTTGATGCTTAAATCTCTGATTCAGTGTGTCACTAAAGATTAAGTCCAGCTAAAACTGTCCTACTGGAAAAAAATGTATCTCAAATGAAGTAAAAAACTACCCCAACAATTTTATGAAAATAATAAATATTGAGGAGTGATCCCTAAAGTTAGAAATTTTACACCTTTTCATTCATTTATAAGTAAATATAATGGAAAATATTGGTCGTTAATATCAATCGGTTGAAGGTAACCTTTATAATTTTATAGTGCAATGGTGATAATGGCTCGGCCCCCAGGCACAGATATGGTATAGCTGAAGATGCTGCTTGGAGCAAGCAACAATGGCCAGTGCTGAGCTGCTGTGAGTTGTCGGGTGCTGGTCTCTTGTATGCTCGAGTGTTTTCTGACCATTGCGTGCTACGCATGCAGATCGATGCAGCGACCGATCAGTTGAGGCTCCACTAGTTCAGCTTCTTCACATGCTGTTTTTGCTGTTTATGGATCACCTTTTCCCTGTTCTCTGCCTAAATGTTCAGATCGGAATGCATGCTTGACCTGTCTTTCCAAGGCAACCATCAGATTCCAAATTTTGCCAAGTAATGCTTTAGAGCTTATTAGAAATTTTGAGTAGTCACTGCCAGTCTAAACACATTTTTTTTTTGTGAGAAACCGAATGAAAAAAAATTCTGCAAGTTATTTTTTGTGTGGGTGACGCGAACCAGGTTACTTTTAAACATACATGTCATATAATTATGCTAACGAAATTCCGATTCGAAAACCGTTTAACCTGTCAGCTTGCAGGAATTTTCAGTTTTTCACTGCTAAATATTGCATTGTTGCGGCCATACTTTTTATATGTAGTTCAAGCTACCGTTTTATTACACCCCACTGAATTTACTCTATTTCTAGTTTAATGTTCTAATAACAAATACACCAGATTCCCAGAAGGGCATAAATGCCAAGCACACAAATCTCCAAAATTTAATCATGCCTAGGCAATCCATTAGGTCATCAAACTCCAACTAGTTTATGTTCATCATGACTAAATCAAAGCTAGTATAGAACAAAAAACACAAAATCATTGTACACAACCGCAACAACACCTGAGGTGACATGCATATGTTACAGGAATGCTGACATTTGCTGACTCACCAGATCCAAATCATGGCCATTAATCAATCAATGGAGCAGAAGAACTCTCCTGGAATCTACTTGAAGCATTAGCTTAATCGATTGGGGCTAACAGACTCCTAATTAAGGCTGCTCGTGGAAAGCTCAGCCCCAATTGATCAGGATAAGAGAACACATCAACTTTTCAGATGGCACTGTCGATCTGAACAAGGGGAGAAATTTCGGCACCAAATCCTGTGTTAAGCCTAGCTACCATGTACTCCCTCTGTCCCAAAATATAAGAACATTTTTAACACTAGTGTTAAAAACGTTCTTATATTTTTGGGACAGAGGGAGTACTTGAGTAGTATACTAATTAAAGGCATGCCATATAAATGCATGATCTCGTCGTTGTCAGGCAGGCTAATGTGATCAAGCATGGTGACACCATTTGCATTTTAATAGTATCTTGATGTTCTGTACTTAATCTCGGATGCTACTATAATTGCAAGCTTAATTACTCCGGTGCCATGTACACTTATTAACTAAAAAGTACTTCCTCCGTCCGGAATTACTTGTCGCAGAAATGGATAAAATTGAATGTATCTAGAACTAAAATACATCTAGATACATCCATTTCTCAGACAAGTATTTCAGGACGGAGGGAGTAGATGTTTTGTTTCTAGATAAAGGTGCAATAATTTCAAGATTTTGTTTGCTACACAGGAAAAGGATTTTGAAGTCTGTCCTTGTAGCAGAGTTACACACGTATAATCCTGAGGAAAGGAAATTATATATGCTCGTGTGAGTGTGGATTATTGCTCGCTTAGAATGATCAAATACTAGAACAAAAAGGATGGTTTATATAAATCTTGGAATATATGCTTTAATGATATGTGGCTTTAATTTCTATCAAACTACCAACATCATGAAGTCATCTTAGCGCCTAGCTAGGCTTACAGATATCAAAATCATTAGCCCATTAACGAAATAAATGGAGTGATGTGGGAAGAAAGTACGTGAGGTGCCAAGTATTTAGACTCATCAAGTCTCAATCTGTCTACCTTTAATATTGCTAGTACTGATTGGATTTATTTTTTTCATATGTACGACACAATAGCTTTTGTTAGGTTTAACTCGATATCTGAAAATAAAGTTTCCCACCTTTATGCTGCGAGCACATAAAAAATAAAAATAAAGTATATAAGGATGTGCTAGGTGGCAGTGTTTGCTTAACGCAGTGCTACTAGCTGAGTGCTCTTGCTTTGCTATAAAAAGAACAGTAAATAAATTCGGTAAGAGAAAAACGAATTGACCAAAAACAATAACAACAGATGGTAAGAAACATAGCCGAGTTCATAATCGCTAAAAATAACATGGCAAAGATCACGGAGATATCACCCCATTTTCTCAGCAATTGTTTTGTGAGACAAACCATCACCATCAACTTCCAATACTTATATTAGTAAGGATCTCCCGGGCCTATCAAAATTAGAAACGTGTCCAGTTCAAACACGGGGCTTTATAGATGAGCCAACATTCCCCTTTCACATCACTGCCATAAATCCTAATTAAGCTCACAAGAATACAAGTAAACATAGGCTTAACGCTATCTCAAAAGACGCCAAAAGAGAATCATCCCTTCCATTGGACGAGCAGGGTATCCTCTCGCTTCAGAATCTTTAGGGTTTTAAAGCCTACGGAGAGGAACTTGGATTTAAAATAACTCCAGGATTTTAGAGTAGTGATGCTAGGATTAAAAGGGTTCTAGCATAGGGGATGTAGATGGCGAAGAATGTCATTTTAGCAAAGTGGATTCGGTGGAAAGGGGAATGCTAGATCTTATTTGCTTTCTCGTTTACCATTTGACAGTGAGTACAACACTGGTATGTACAGTAGATTTTCTTTGCTTTTCTCTTGGCATGTGGCGCAAACGGCATGTAAGGTCCTTGCCCTAAAAACGTAACCAATATTATTTCACGGGGAATATTGCGTATCAATATTACTAGTCTGCTAACACTATTGTAATAATCGTGACATAATTCTTATTCCCTGAAAATCAAAAGTTGAATAATGTCACTCTACTTTGATTCCATTCATTGTTAATCAGTGCCATGGTTAATCAGAGATGTACTTTGATTCCATTCATTCGTTCATCGTTCTTGAGATTTTGTTCATCGTACGGTGCTGTAAAAGAATATTTTTGCTGGCCTAGCCGACTGAGAGAGAGATCAAAGAATTCATACGGCGCAAACACCATTTCATCCATGAAATACAAGTTGATGGGTCTCACGCCTTAGGGCCAAACGGCCAAAGACTATGACTTCGTCAGGAAACTAGCACGCAGATGCTTAATTGGAGCATACACATCACATGGAGACGTATGGTTGGCATTTATGAAATAGCATTCACAATATGACCTGCCTGCAAACTAGGCTGATCACGCTAGGGTCTCTGACTTTTGTATTCTACCGTGAGGGTGTATAATATTTTAGACTGAATACTCAAAAACATATATGTACACTGCCTCTGATCGATGTGTGCATCATGATGATGCAGAGGCCGGGGTCTTCCCCCTTTTCGGGAAAAAAATGTAGACTGCCTCAAAAAGTACTTTGCAACATTATAACAGTATATTTTTTTCCAAGATATATTGCACCATAGGTTTAAGCCGTGTTTTAAGGACAATGTCGATATCCGAAACCAAGGAGTACTCTATTCGCAACGTAAACAGATTTCACTCTGCAGTTATTAGTTTACAAATGTTCTCCAGGCTGACGGCCTACTAGCACAACAGCAACATCTGTTTGGTGTAAAACAACACATTAGAACTAATGCTGTAACTATGATGCGCAAATGAGCAAGGAAACAGGTGTCCACAGTTACAGTTCGTGCACAGCTAACCGGTGCTGCAGAGGGGTTTAACCATGACTCGACACAGCTAGAATACAAAATTGAGAGACGCTTCTTTCATTATTGGAAAGCATTCAAGTACCAGGCCTTTTATCACTTGAGACCGTCGCCGAGCCCTGCAGGCATTCCTATGCTCTGCGCTAGATCAGCCATCCTTTCCTTCATTGCCTGCAGGTCATTAGATTGGAATTGTCTTAGTTTATGAGAACGATTCACATTTTGGTGTGCTGAAGCAGAAGCAGCAGGATTCACACCTGGACGCTCCTCTGGTGTGCATCCTTGTAGGCTTCATTGACCAGCTCGGAGACTTTCTGGAAGTAAAGAAAGGGTATAACGCATTATAGCTTGGTAGTTATCGCACTAACTCTGCTGATACAAACAATTATGTGAGCATGAATTTGCAGGAAATCTTCCAAGAAAATAATAAAACTAAGTACATAATGCATACTTCAGCGCCCAACTCCATTGCAGCTTCCGTGATTTCAACATTTATAGGTTGTTGGTTCCCAGATAGTGTAACCTGTTTAACAGATAAGGTCAGATATGGTCTGTTTAAGCATTATAAGTACATCCAAATAATAGAAAAACACAATAATAATGACAACCAGGGTAGTCTGCTAAACATATAAGCCACAATGCAACATACAAGTCCTGGCAAACTTGCACAAACATATGATTCTACAGGCACAGGGTATAGCACAAGAACTCACAAATATGGTGTTAAAATATACAACATTCCTACACTGATTACAACTCTTATTTTGGTCAATTCAGAAGCTAAACATCATTAATATACTTCTTTTCATATGAATTGAGTTGTAAAGCACGTTTCATTTTGCAACAGCCTTCCATGACCATGGTAACTATTGAATTTATGCTTGCCTTGCTGCCCACAGCTTTGACAGTGATCTATACTACAGATAACCAAAATAACAGAAGTACTTTAATTAGTTGTGGTCATGTGGAAGATTGCGTGGTCTTTGACTAGAATGTTACCTAAAGAAAACCTAATACAGAATGCTACCTAATGGAAAGCTAAGAGAGATATCAGGTCAACTTAATCAAGTTCTTGTAAAGTACCACAAGCTGCGAGTCTCCTACCTCAAAAAATAATGGAACACATCGGTTTAACAGTAGAAAATTGCATCTCAAATAACAAGCTATGCTACTTAATCGCTCTTATGGCATGTTTTTCAGACAATACTATCATTTGGCGCAGGTAGACATTAAGTTTGAAACACAAGAATGCATACAGCTAGCAAGATTGCAGTTAAGGAGAACATGATTAAACTCTTTACAGGTTCCAAACATACCTTGATTAGTTCACCTTCACAGTAACCCTCAATCTCAGTCCTAAAAGAAACAGACAGGGAGGAAGTCACACATGCAGTACTTTGAATGAGCATACAAAAAATAACTCAAATACCGAAACTCTTACGCTGCAAGCTCCTTTTGGACCCGCACAGCCTCCACTTGGACAACCATTTGGGCCTTCTTCACTGTTTCGTAAAGGTTTTGCATATTTCCAATGTTTCCAAAGATTCCTCCCTGTGGATGTAGAACAAAAAGGGAGCACCATAAGATGGTTTCATAAACGCGTAGTACACATTGGGCATATGCATCAAATTAAAGAAACAGATGTAGTTTGAGCCATGCAGACAAGAATTGAAAAAAGACATGTACAATGTTTGCAAAAAGAATTATGTACGAGCAGCTTAAATTTGGACATGGTGATTTAACTAGGACGTAGTCCAAACAAAGTAAGAGATATTCACTCAAGCTATACCGATACAAACTGATAAAGAAACTGTACTAGTACTTCATAGTGTGCCCATATTCGTGATTTAACTAGGACGTAATCCAAACAAAGTAAGAGAAATTCACTCAAGCTATACCGATACAAACTGATAAAAAGATTGTACTAGTACTTCATAGTGTGCCCATATTCAAAATTTGAATAGTGTGCCAAAATGCAATATCAGCTCTTGATTAGTCTCAGTCTAATGTTCTAGAAAGCTGGGATTCACAGCTACAGTAATAGTTTAAGGTCTCAACGGACTTTGCAAGGAGAAAAACTTTTGTAATAGGAATTAAGTAAATCGCCCATCTCCACAACCTGGATAGGAGTGCAGCCAGCATAGAGAAGTCCAAGGTGGCAAAGAAAACCACTAAGCGAGCTGTGAATGAAGCAAGGGATCGGGCATATGAGGACCTCTACTAGCGTTTAAACACGAAGGAAGGGGAAAGGGACATCTATAAGATGGCCAAGATCCAAAAAGAGGAAGACGAGGGATGTCAACCAAGTTAAGTGCGTCAAGGATGGAGCAGATCGGCTTCTGGTGAAGGGTGACTGGGTGAGGAGATCAAGCATAGATGGTGAGAGTACTTGCACAAGCTGTTCAATGGAGAGAAAGAGAGCTCTACCATTGAGTTGGACAACTCCTTTCATGGTATGAACATATTTTATGCGACGACAAGAGCCCAAGGTCAGGAGGCTTTAAAAAGAATGAAAGGAGGCAAGGTGATGGCGCTGATTTTATACCCATTGAAGTGTGGAGAGGCCATGGAGACATAGTGATAGTATGGCTATTTCAACCTCATTTTTTGGTCAAACAAAATGCCCAAAGAATGGAGACGGATTATAATAGAACCAATGTTCAAGAACAAGGGGGTGCTGAAAGTTGTACTAATTACCGTGGAATTAAGCCATACAAAAAAGCTATGGGAGAGAGCAGAGTTCAGAAGAATGACAAGCGTGACCAAAAATCAGTTTGGTTTCATGCCTGGGAGGTCGACCATGGAAGCCATCTTCTTGTTACGACAACTTATGGAGAGATACAGGGAGCAAAAGAAGGTCCTGCTTATGGTGTTCATTGACTTGGAGAAGGCCTAGATAAGATATAACGGAATGTCATGTGGTGGGCCATGGAGAAACACAAAGTCAAGTACATTACCCTCATCAAGAACATGTACAATAATGTTGTGACAAGTGTCCAAACAAATGACGGCGACATTGATGACTTTCCAATTAAAATATGACTACACCAAGGATCGGCTTTGAGCCCTTATCTTTTTGCTTGGGTGATGGATGAGGTCACAAGGGATATATGCAAGGAGATATCCCATGGTATATGCTCTTTGTGGATGAAGTGGTGCTACTCGATGATAGTTGGATTGGGGTTAATAGAAAGTTAGAGCTGTGGAGACAAAGTTAGAATCAATAGGTTTTAGGCTTAGTAGAAGTAACACTAAGTACATGAGGTGCAGTTTCAGTACTACTAGGCATGAGGAGGAGGAAGTTAGCCTTGATGGGCAGGTGGTACCTCAGAAGGACACCTTTCGATATTTGGGGTCAATGTTGCAGAAGTATAGTGATATCGATGAAGATGTGAGCCATCGGATCAAAGCTAGATGGATGAAGTCGCACCAAGCTACTGGCGTTCTCTGTGACAAGAGAGTGACACAAAAGCTAAAAGACATGTTCTATAGGACGGAGATTCGACCTGCGATGTTGTATGGAGCTGAATGTTGGCCGACTAAAAGGCGACATGTCCAACAGCTAGGTGTAGCAGAGATGCGCATGTTGAGATGGACATGTGACCACACAAGAAAGGATCGGGTCTGGAATGATGATATACGTGATAGAGTTGGGGTGGCACCGACTGAAGAGAAGCCTGTCCAACATCTTCTGAGATGATTTGGGCATATACAACGTAGGCCTCTAGAAGCGCCAGTGCATAGCGGGATTAGCGGCCGGCGTGCCGATAATGTCAAGAGAGGTCAGGATAGACCAAACTTGACATGGGAGGAGTTCGTAAAGAGGGATCTGAAGGACTGAAATATCGCCATGGACAGGGGTGCATGGAGGTTAGCTATCCACGTGGCGGCGTGCCAGGACCATAACTTGGTTTTGATATCTTATGGGTTTCAGCTCTAGCCTACACCAACTTGTTTGGGACTGAAAGGCTTTGTTGTTGTTATTGTTACCCATCTCCACAACACAAACACATGACAGTATGTTGAGCATAACTCAGTTAGTCAAAAATCAAATTGAGCAGTGCACAGCTTTGCATTGATTCAGGTTTACATCAGGCACCAAATTTGCAGTTGGTTTCATTTGAACAGGCATGATTGAAGATATTATATGGCTATTGGGACCACCGCAGCACAACAATTGTAAGCAAAAGAGTAAAGGCATGTAACTTTCTTACCTTTGACGGTGCCTCGTCACCATTCTCATCTTTCTCCTTCTTTCCTCCAAATAAACTGTATACCCGGAAGGATCTATTACTAGCTCTTTTCCAAGTAGAACATGGCAAACAGAATGCGCCTTGTGCATTTATCCTAGTACCTGAAGAACAAATCAGATTTTACTCCAATAAGTTATCAAAGTACACATCTCATTGAAACATCCTTCTAAACTAGATCACCACATCTGATTCTGTTCTGGACAGATGAGGGTAAAGTTGACCTGTGGAAGGGTCTTAATTAACAGATACTAGAAAGCAATGAAATCACCCAACGCAAAATCTGCATTTTACCTCATACAATCTACAATCCGCTAGATGGAAATTCAACAGAAAATTTTCCCTGACTTTGCATCTCTCCGAAAGCAGACTTCAGACGTGTGCAGTACCATAAAGAGACCATACTGTATTTATCATTTAAATGGAGATTGGAGAAAAAAGAAAAATTATACCAATCGGCTTAACCGTAATTGAATGTCCGGAGCCACAACCCAGCACTGATTGCAGACGCGCTATTTTTATTTTATTTTTTATTTAGGTCAGCACTGCAGACGCACTAATTGGAGCCACCCGACAACCGAACGCCAATGGTGGGCCGGCGAAGATGTCTACGATCGATCTATGTTACGGGGAAGGTAGATTCGGCGAATAGTACGCGTCGGAACGGTCAGGTCGCCGCCGGCTGCCGGTGGTGCCAACGCCGTAGAGAGAGGGGGGAGGTGTGGACTTACGAGCTGGTCTGGAGGGGAGCGTCGAGAAGGAGGACTTGAAGGCCACCGGGGAGAGAGCAGTGGAGGAAGCCATCGCGGGAAGTGAGACGAGGGCTCGCTCCAGGGGGAGGGACGGTGGAGAAGAAGGGGTAGCGAGAGAAGGGGAAAACCAGCTTGATTTTCGGGATAGAAGATATTGTTGACGACGGGGAAAAACAGTAGAGAGAACTGGAAGAGGAAATGGATATGTTTTTCTTCTGGACACTCATAAGGGCGAACGTTCGTCACGGAGGGTGGCATACGCGAACGTTCGTCAAGGAGGGTGGTATACGCGAACGATTTAGATGGCATTTTTCGTTCTGATGGGATGACAGATTCCTTTTTTTTTTGCGGGAAGATGGGATGACAGATTCTTTAGAGTGATATGACAGTTTCTTCAGATAAGGCATTTTTTGTTTTAAAACTGCCCTCTTTTGATTTTTCTTCGCGACTAAATATGTCATCAAATGGCATTCGCCTGCCACCCCTCCCAACGAACGTTAGCTGGGTAACATTACCGTTTCTTTTTGGCGGGAGTTAAAATAGAGTTGGTCGGTTAATAACACAAATTGGTCCAAAATCGACATAAACGAGATAACCATGAACCCGTCTTGAGGTTGCGCCCCGGAAGAATCAATGACTCTCATCATCACTCTATCATACGACCCGGAACCGCTGCGCCGACTTACAAATCACATGAACACGGTTGAAAATATGCCCTATAGGCAATAATAAAGTTGTTATTATCATATTTCCTTATTCTTGATAAATGTTTGCTCTTCATGATATAATTGTATTAACCGGAAACTCAAATACATGTGTGGATACATAAATAAACATTGTGTCCCAATGAGTCTCTATTGGACTAGCTCATTGATTAAAGATGGTTAATATTTACTAACCATAGACATGAGTTGTCATTTAATAACAAGATCACATCATAATGAGAATAGCGTGATGGACAGACCCAATCACAATCTTAGCATTTGATACATCTCCATCGTATCTACTTTTCCACACTTTTGCTCTTGTTTTGGACTCTATTTTGCATGATTTGAATGAAACTAACCCAGACTTACGTTATTTTCAGCAGAACTGTCATGGTGTTGTTTTTGTGCAGAAATCAAATTTCTCAAATTGACCTGAAAACTTACGGAGGATTTTTATGAATATATAGAAAATATTGACGGAAAAATATACCAGAGGGGGGCCACCCAGGAGCCACAAGCTCAGGCCCCCCCAGGGCGCGCCCTGCAAGCTTGTGGCCCCCCTGGACCTCCGGCAACCCCAACTCAACTCCATATATACCTATTCGCCAAGAAAAAAAATCAAAGAGAAGGATTCATCGTGTTTTACGATACGGAGCCGTCGCCACCTCCTGTTCTTCATCGGAAGGGCTGATCTGGAGTCCGGGGCTCCGGAGGGTGGAATCTGTCGTTGTCGTCATCATTAACCTTCCTTCGCCGCCAATTTCATGATGCTCACCGCCGGGAGCGAGTAATTCCTTCGTAGGCTTGCTGGACGGTGATGGGTTGGATGCGATTTATCATGTAATCGAGTTAGTTTTATTAGGGTTTGATCCTAGTATCCACTATGTTCTGAGATTGATGTTGCTATGACCTTGCTTGTCACTAGGGCCCGAGTGTCATGATTTCAGATCTGAACCTATTATGTTTTCATGAATATATGTGTGTTCTTGATCCTATCTTGAAAGTTATATGCACCTATTACGTGTTATGATCCGCATACCCCAAGGTGACAATCATTGGGATTCTTTCTGGTGATTATCGTAGTTTGAGGAGTTCATGTATTCACTAAGTGCTAATGCTTTATTCTAGTTCTCTATTAAAAGGAGGCCTTAATATCCCTTACTTTCCTTATGGACCCCGCTGCCATGGGAGGGTAGGACAAAAGATGTCATGCAAGTTCTTTTCCATAAGCACGTATGACTATATACGGAATAAATGCCTACATTACATTCATGAATTGGACCTAGTTTTGTCTCGCTGTAGGTTATAACTGCTACATGATGAATATCATACAACGCAATTATCCATCATTGATCCAATGCCTACGCTTTTCATATATTGATATTTGCTAAGTTACTTTTATCGTTGCTACTATTACAGTCGCTACAAAACTGCTACTGTTCCTGCTACTGTTACTATTGCTACTGTTACCGTTACTATCAACTACCATACTACTTTGCTACTAATCACCTTGCTGCAGATATTAAGTCTTTCATGTGTGGTTGAATTGAAACTCAACTGCTAATACTTGTGAATATTCTTTAGCTCCCCTTATGTTGAATCGATAAATTTGGGTTGAATACGCTACCCTAAAAAACTATTGCGATCCCTATACTTGTGGGTTATCAAGACCTTTTTCTGGCGCCGTTGCCAGGGAGCATAGCTCTATTTGCTGAGTCACTTGGGATTTATATCTGTTGATCACTATGACGAATCTTAAGGATGATAAAACCAAGATTGTTCCCTCTAAGACGAGGGGAGGTAAGGAACTGCTATCTAGCTCTGTACACTACTGGGATCAGGGAATTTTCCATCAGCAAGTTCTTCTTTGGCTGCTAGAGGAAGGCACATAAGGCCTTTGTCGTCTGCTTCCAAAAAGCAAATGGCAAAGAAATGGTTGATGGCAACGATACAGTTTGCCATCAGTGCATTCTTTGTCGTCCGCCAGCAGACGACAAAGAGCCCAAATAGGCCCCACTAGATCGTGGAGCGGGCTAGGTCAGGTGGACGGGTTGGTTGCTGTCCGCTAGAACGTTGTCGTCTGCTAGCAGATGACAAAGAAGATGTCTTACTAATGGTCGTGCCCTCCCGGCCCTAGCCCCCTCTCCCCCCTCTCTCTCCCTCCTCACCCGCGCACCGCCTAGCCCCACACCCCGGAGCCAGACCCGTCGCCGGACCCTACGCCCTCTCCGCCTCCTGGAGCCAGGCCGCGGCGCCCGCCTTGCCCTGCCCCATCGCTGGAGCCAGGCCACGACGCCCCTGTGCCGACCCCTTGCACCCGCCCCGCCCCACCGCCGGAGCCAGGCCGTGCTGCCGCCCCCTCCCCACGGCCTTCCTTCTTGCGGCCATCCTCCACTGGCCCCCTCCCCACGGCCATCCTCCACCGACCCTCCTCCACCATCGCCGGAGCCAAGGTGAGTTTTTGCTCTTTTTTTGTTTTTTGCTATTTGGGTTTAGGTTGGTGCTAGGTTTAGTTTAGTGCTAGGTTTAGGTTTAGATAATTAGAAGAAAAAGAAAGATGAAAAAAAGAATAAGTAAGAAGAAGAAGAAGAAGAAGAAGAAGAAGAAGAAGAAGAAGAAGAAGAAGAAGAAGAAGAAGAAGGAGGAGGAGGAGGAGGAGGAGGAGGAGGAGGAGGAGGAGGAGGAGGAGGAGGAGGAGAAGAAGAAGAAGGAATAGAGGAGAAAAAGGAAAAATATAGAAAAGTAGTTATATGCAGTTGTTTTATCAGGATTGAATATTCGTGTTGATCGGGTGGACTTAAATGTGTAGTGTTTCGTCGCTGCGAGGGTCTGGTGGTCGATGATCTCCCTGTGCGTTTGACGAGCTCCCCAGCTTTCGTTAGTGAGCACAAATAACATCTCCTCCCCCCTTAATTTGCTCTGTTTCGGTCTTCATGTCGATGAAACTTGCTAGCTATAGGTGTCTTCAATCATCAGTATGCGTAACCAGTATGCATCTCTCGTTCGAAAGGGCTATGATACGTGTCCAACGTATCTATAATTTTTTATTGTTCCATGCTATTATATTACCTGTTTTGGATGTTTATGGGCTTTACTTTACACTTTTATATCATTTTTGGGACTAACCTACTAACCGGAGGCCCAGCCCGAATTGCTGTTTTTTTGCCTATTTCAGTGTTTCGAAGAAAAGGAATATCAAACGGAGTCCAAACAAAATGAAACCTTTGGGAGCGATCTTTTTGGAACAAACGCAATCTAGGGGACTTGGAGTGGACGTCAAGCAACAAACGAGGCGGCCACGAGGGTGCCTGGCCACAGAGGGCCTCTACATCATCTCCAAGGCCTCTCCGATGAGTTGTGAGTAGTTTACCACTGACCTTCGAGTCCATAGTTATTAGCTAGATGGCTTCTTCTATCTCTTTGAATCTCAATACAAAGTTCTCCTCGATCTTCTTGGAGATCTATTCGATGTAACTCTTTTTGCGGTGTGTTTGTGGAGATCCGATGAATTGTGGGTTTATGATCAAGTTTATCTATGAGAAATATTTGAATCTTCTCTAAATTCTTTTATGTGTGATTAGTTATCTTTGCAAGTCTCTTCGAATTATCAGTTTGGTTTGGCCTACTAGATTGATCTTTCTTGCAATGGGAGAAGTGCTTAGCTTTGGGTTCAATCTTGCGGTGTCCTTTCCCAGTGGCAGCAGGGCAGCAAGGCACGTATTGTATGTTGCCATCAAGGATAAAAAGATGGGGTTTATATTATATTGCATGAGTTTATCCCTCTACATCATGTCATCTTTCTTAATGTGTTACTCTGTTCTTCATGAACTTAATACTCTAGATGCAGGAAGGAGTCGGTCGATGTGTGGAGTAATAGTAGTAGATACAGAATCGTTTCGATCTACTTGTCACGGACGTGATGCCTATATACATGATCATGCCTAGATATTCCCATAACTATGCACTTTTCTATTAATTGCTCGACAGTAATTTGTTCACCCACCGTAATACTTATGCTATCTTGAGAGAAGCCACTAGTGAAACCTATGGCCCCCGGGTCTATGTTTTATCATATAACTTTTCAATCTACTTTTATTTGCATCTTTTACTTTCCAATCTATATCATAAAAATACCAAAAATATTTATCTTATATTATTATCTCTATCAAATCTCACTTTCGCAAGTTACCGTGAAGGGATTGACAACCCCTTATTGCGTTGGTTGCGAGGTTCTTGTTTGTTTGTGTAGGTGCGTGGGACTTTTGAGGAGCCTCCTACTGGATTGATACCTTGGTTCTCAAAAACTGAGGGAAATACTTACGCTACTTTGCTGCATCACCCTTTCCTCTTCAAGGAAAATCAACGCAGTGCTCAAGAGGTAGCAAGAATGATTTCTGGTGCCGTTGCCGGGGAGGTCTTCGCTCAAGTCAAGACATACCAAGTACCCATCACAAACTCATCTCCCTCGCATTACATTATTTGTCATTTGCCTCTCGTTTTCCTCTCCCCCACTTCACCCTTGCCATTTTATTCGCCCTCTCTTTCCCGATCTCCTTTCTCTTTCGCTTGTCTTTTGTGTGCTCGTCGCTATGGCTAGTCCTCCTATTATTGTTAATACTCCCAATCATGAAGTTCTCAATTTTAAACAAAGGGAGGGAGAAAATTTAAAAGATGCTTGGCATAGAATTTGCAATGCTCAAAATAGATCTACTAGGAAGCAATCTACTTCTGTTCTTTTTTGCAATTTTTATGTAGGCATTACTCCTTGGAATAGATGTATTCTTGATACCATTACCGGAGGGAATTTCTTGGGTAGCCACACTTTTGATGCTTATAATGCTATGTTAGATTTATTTGGTCCACCACCTCTCTTGGTTAATGGAACTATCTTAACTCTAGAACATGTGATGCAAAGGCTTGAAATTATTGAAAATAAAGTTGCCACTGCTGAGTTAATTGAAAATTTGGATAAAAAGATCCACAACCAGATCACCCAATTTGGATCTAAGGTTGGAGCTACTCTGAAAAGTTTTAAGGATAAAGAACCTATAGTTAACGAAAGAATAGATCAAAATTCTTCAAGAATCGATAAACTTGAGGATATCATTACCAACTTAGGGGCTGCCTTTTCATCTGTGAAAGATACTCCCACTCCTCCTACTAAAATTGCCAAATTAATGTATGTTCCTAAAAATAGGGGTGAATCTTCTAGTAAAGGAAATGTGGATCTTAAATCAATAAGTGTTCATCCCAACTTTCTCTCTTTCACTAAAGAACCTTTTGCAGCAAACGAATCTCTTGATTTCTTTCCTAGGAGTTTAATCATTACTAAAAAAGGAAGAAATTCCTAAGGGTTATAAGTGTTCTATTGAAGAGTTAAAATCCAAAGATGGCACTACTTAGATCTATCCTCGCTTTTATGCCTAGCTAGGGGCGTTAAACAATAGCGCTAGTTGGGAGGGAACCCAATTTTATTTTTGTTTTCTTAATTTTTGCTTCTGTTTAGTAATAAATATTTCATCTAGCTACTGTTTAGATGTGTTTTCATGTTTTAATTAGTGTTTGTGCCAAGTAGAACCTATAGGATAACCTATAGTGATAGTTAATTTGATTCTGCTGAAAAACAGAAACTTTTACACGCAAGAAAATAATTTTAGTAAATCATAGAAACGTGCTTTTGCGTTGATTCTTTTTGCTGTAGATTAATAGACAAATTTCCCAGGACTTCCTATTTTGGTAGGATTTTTAGAATTCCAGAAGTATTCGAAAGTTACAAATTGCTACAGATTGTTCTGTTTTTGACAGATTCTGTTTTTTCGTGTGTTGTTTGCTTATTTTGATGCATCTATGGCTAGTATCGGGGGGTATGAACCATAGAGAAGTTGGAATACAGTAGGTTTAACACCAATATAAATAAATAATAAGTTCATTACAGTACCTTATGTGGTGGTTTTTTCTTTCTTGCACTAACGGAGCTTATGAGATTTCCTGTTGAGTTTTGTGTTGTGAAGTTTTCAAATTTGGGTAAAGATTTGATGGACTATGGAATAAGGAGTGGCAAGAGCCTAAGCTTGGGGATGCCCATGGCACCCCAAGATATTCAAGGATAACCAAAAGCCTAAGCTTGGGGATGCCTCGGAAGGCATCCCCTCTTTCGTCTTTGTCTATCGGTAACTTTACTTGGAGCTATATTTTTATTCGCCACATGATATGTGTTTTGCTTGGAGCGGCTTGTATGATATTAGTCTTTGCTTTTTAGATTACCACAATCATTGATAACCCACAAGTATAGGGGATCGCAACAGTTTTCGAGGGTAGAGTATTCAACCCAAATTTATTGATTCGACACAAGGGGAGCCAAAGAATATTATCAAGTATTAGCAGTTGAGTTGTCAATTCAACCACACCTGGATAACTTAGTATCTGCAGAAAAATATTTAGTAAC
Source organism: Triticum timopheevii (assembly GCA_963921465.1). Classification (NCBI taxonomy): domain Eukaryota; kingdom Viridiplantae; phylum Streptophyta; class Magnoliopsida; order Poales; family Poaceae; genus Triticum; species Triticum timopheevii. The sequence continues at coordinate 165,796,092 of OY997272.1, read as the reverse complement.
AAATTAGTATGATACACTACAAAAAAAGACACATCCGTGACATTTTGGGCCGAACAAAAAAAATTGCTGTCATACATATGACACTTCTATGACGATAATTGTGACAAAACCCGGTATCATCATAGATGTGGTGGGCTCCTACTTCTATGACAAAAAATCATGACAGAAAATGGGCTTTTCGTCCTGGGCGGGCCGGAGACACAGCTGCATGACATTCTTTGGGCCGTCCATGACAGAAAAAACCGTGGTAGAAGCGAGGGGGGGGGGGAATTTCGGGGAGTTGCCGGTTACGATGGAAGGTCGGGGGCCGAGCGATGCATGTTTCTCTCGTACGTACGCGCGTGTGTGCGAGGCGTTGGCTCTAACTGAACCCGAGCGAGGCGTTGGGCTCTAACTGAACCCGAGCGATTGCACTGCAGGCTATGCGTTACTGAACCCGAGCGATCGATCGATGGCTGTTAACTGAACCCGATGGAGTGATTCCTTCGCTACTGCTGCTAACTGAAGCCGATCGATGCTGCCTCTGGGATGAACAGTGAGTGTTGCGTGGGGGGGGGGGGGGCGGGGTTGGATGAACAGTGAGCGGTGGCGTTGCCTCTGGATGAACAGGAACCTGTGGTGTGGAGGGTTGGATGAACAGTAGACGGTGGAGGGGTGGCCGTGGGGGGGTGGTTGAACAGGACCCCGTGGTGTGGAGGGCTGGATGAACAGTAGACGGTGGAGGGGTGCCCGTGGAGGGGTGGTTGAACAGTAGCCGGTGGAGTAGCGCGCGGTGGAGGCTGGATGAACAGGAGCCCGTGGAGGCTGGAGGAGGTCGATGATAGCCCATGGAGGCTGGAGGAGGTCGACGGTGGAGATGAACAGTATCCCGTGGAGTCTCGTTTTGCGGTACGCCACCCCCCCCCCCCGTTTCGACCGTAGCGCTCCAACACAAGTCCGTTTCGTCCGTTTTGCGGTACGCCACACCCCTCCCGATCAACAGGACCCCTGTTTCGACCGTAGGAGGTCCATTTCCTCCGTTTTGCGGTATGCCAGGCCCCTCCCGATCAACAGGACCCCGTTTCGAATGTAGCCGGTCGAACACAAGGCAGTTTCCTCCGTTGTGCGGTACGCCAGGCATCGTTTCCATCGCCTGTTCCGTCCAAGCCCTCCCGATGAACACAACCACACATTCCGTTCCGACCTAGCCGGTTGGCTCCCCATGAACACGAGACGACGCTGTTTCTCCGTTCCGACCCAGCCATGTACGTATGCGCGATAGGCGTTAGAGACCCTGCCTGTATGTACGTACGTGGCCGTATTTTCTTTCTTGCACCCTCGCCGCTGTACGTACGTGTACATGCTACGTGCGCGCCTCTACTACGACACGTGCGCGCCTCTACATCCACCAGTATATATGTACGTACACGTTCACGACCAGAATGACAACGGTACGTACGCTTCGACCAGGTGGGTCCCGACTGTCAGGCACTTCCTTGCCTGCTAAGATGTAGCTGGTGGGTCCCAGCAGTCAGGGGGGCGAATCATTTTTTTTTGCCTAGACGCACTTCCTTGTGTGCGAAGATGTAGCTGGTGGGTCCCAGCAGTCAGGGGGGTGAATCGTTTTTTTTTGCCCGGACGCACTTCCTTGCGTGCGAAGATGTAGCTGGTGGGTCCCAGCAGTCAGGGGGGGCAAATCGTTTTTTTTGGCCCGGACGCACTTCCTTGCGTGCGAAGGTGCAACTGGTGGGTCCCGGCAGTCAGGGGGAAACATTTTTTTCGCGAAATACTATGGCCCGTCCGGTGGGTCCCCGCTGTCAGGTGGAGGAATAATTACTCTCCGCGTAATAAGGAGGCACTTCCTTGCTGCGGCCGTGTACCCAGCTGTCAGCCTCTCCACATACAGTCCACGTCCGATGGAAGTCGTTCCTTGACCATGTTGACCACGCTGCGCCGAGAGCACCAGGGCGGTGGACGACGGCGAGGCCTAGGAAGGGGAAGACGGGGAGCCAAGGAAGACGCGGCAGTGGAAGCCCACGTGGAGAGGAGTACGAGGGTTCACTGGTTCAGCTGTGGTGTGAGGCTGCCGTCGCCGCAGGGCCTGGCCAGCGGTTGGAATAGTAGGGGCGGTGAGGCCTCCACGGCAGCACATCCGACCACGGGAAGCAGGAGCATGCGGCACGACCGGCGCTGCTTTGGGCGGCTGGAGCAAGAAGACCAGAGGTTGAAGAAGCACTACGGCCGTTGGATGGACATCGTGCGGTCACTAGAGCTAGAATCGTTTATATTGACTAAGTTGACAAAGCCCTTCGTCCCCGTCAACTTAGTAGTCCCACAAGTCAGCCTCCCACCAAGGTGAGTCCCAGCTAGCAGGGGGGTATTCATTTTTTTGTGCGTAATAAGGAGGCACTTCCGGTGGGTCCGAGCTGACAGCAGGGGAACTTTTTTTTGCGAACTATGGTGGCCCGTCGGGTGGGTCCCAGTAGTCAGGGGCAAACACTTTTTCGCGAAATACTGGTGGCCCGTCCGATGGGTCCCTGCTGTCAGGTGGAGGAATAATTATTTTCCGCATAATAAGGAAGCACTTCCTTGCGGCTGCCGTGGACCCAGCTGTCAGCCTCTTCACGTACAGTATTCTTCCGATGGAATTCGGTCGTTGACCACATTGACCACGCCGCGCCGAGAGCACCATGGCGGTGGACGACGGCGAGGCCTAGGAAGGGGATGACGCGGAGCCGGGGAAGACGCGGCAGTGGATGCGCACGCGGAGAGGAGTACGAGGGTTCACTGGTTCGGCTGCGCTGTTGTCGCCGCAGAATAACAAGGGGTGTGGGTGAGTGGAGTGGAGGGATGGCCTGGCCAGCGGTGGGAGTAGTATGGAGGCGGTGAGGCCTCCGCGGCAGCACAGCCATCCACGGGAGGCAGGAGCAGGCGGCATGACCGGCGCTGGTTTGGGCGGCTGGAGCAAGAAGACCAGAGATTGAAGAAGCACTACGGTCGTTGGATGGACATCGTATGGTCACTGGAGCTAGAATCGTTCATATTGACTAAGTTAACAAAGCCCTCCGTCCCCGTCAACTTAGTAGGCCCACAAGTCAGCTTCCCACCAAGGTGAGTCCCAGCTAGCAGGGGGAGTATTCATTTTTTATGCGTAATAAAGAGGCACTTCCGGTGGGTCCGAGCTGACAGCGGGGGGAACATTTTTTCACGAAATATGGTGGCCCGTCCGATGGGTACCAGCAGTCAGGGGGAAACATCTTTTTCGCGAAATAAGGTGGCCCGTCCGGTGGGTCCCTGCTGTCAGGTGGAGGAATAATTATTTTGCGCGTAATAAGGAGGCACTTCCTTGCGGCCGACGTGGACCCAGCTGTCAGCCTCTCCACGTATAGTACTCTTCCGATGGAAGTCGGTTGTTGACCACATTGACCACGCCACGCCGAGAGCACCAGGGCGGTGGACGATGGCGACGCCTAGGAAGGGGACGACGCGGAGCCGGGGAAGACGCAGCAGTAGAAGCCCGCATGGAGAGGAGTACGAGGGTTCACTGGTTCGGCTGCAGTGTGAGGCTGCCATCGCCGCAGAATAACAGGGGGTGTGGGTGAGTGGAGGGATGGCCTGGCCAGCGGTGCGAGTAGTATGGGGGCGGTGAGGCCTCCGCGGCAGCACAGCCGGCCACGAGAGGCAGGAACAGGCGGCACGACCGATGCTGCTTTGGGCGGCTGGACCAAGAAGACCAGAGGTTGAAGAAGCACTACGACCGTTGGATGGACATCGTACGGTCACTGAAGCTAGAATCGTTTATATTGACTAAGTTGACAAAGCCCTTAGTACGCTCCAACTTAGTAGGCCCACAGGTCAGCCTCCGAAATGGTGCGCCCCAGATGTCAGGGGGAGGAATCATTTTTTTGGCAGCCGAAGCTAAGAATATCCGAGATTGAAGAAGAAGCACGACATCCGTTGGATAGACATCCAACGGCCACTGCTGCTAGAACCGTGTGTTGACTATAATAAGTTGACAAAGCCTTGCATACGCGTCAACTTATTTTTTTAGGGGACGCGTCACTTAGTAGGCCCACAAGTGTGTGGCAGAGAACTTATAGCCCATTTGCATTTTGTAAGTATGTACATCCCATTTTTGAATTCTAATGGAATTTACAACAGCCCATTTACAGTTTGTTAAAAGTACATCCCATTTTCTAGCTAGGACAACGATTAATAATTTCAACCAACCGTTGAAGACAGAATTCAATAAAATTTCCCACATTTTGATGGGATCCGAAATATTTTTATCCCGAAATTTCTATTCAGATTAAATATAAATTTGTATTACGTAAAAATCCAACGAAACATTGCACGCGCAATAATGAAAATTTAAGATTTTCAAAATCTGTAAATAATATTTTATAAACTAATTTCATGTTTGGTGCATTTTTTTATAGTTACTACCCAGTTTTTATAATTACATCCCATTTATTATTTTTAAAGCCCATTTTCCTGTTAAGCCTAATGCATCCATCCTAGGAAAGATTTGCAGCACAGCGGGGCGGAGAATAACAAGTTGACCTTGCTTGGGTATTCCTCAAAAAGACGTATAGCTGGGCTAGCCATTTTCATCTTGAAAAAAGTAGTATCTGGGCTGGATATCTGGCCTGGGCTAGACGGGCCACAACCCGCCCAGTTAATACCCTGCTTTCCTCTGAACAAGAATGAAATCATCGCCAAGAAAAACTCTGCAGTGCTCACGCCTCAAAAACACAAATACTGCTCGAGCTGCTTGGTCCCAGCTGTCGTCCGCACCTTGTGCGATTCTCTCGTTTATATTGACTACATAGGTTGACAATGGTGTGGGACCATTATGTCAGGAAACCAGGAGAAAGCAAAAAAAATATAGTTGTACATAATAAGGAGGCACTTGCGTACGTACGGCTATGGCCCTAGTGGGTCCCTAGTGTCATCCAGTCAAAATAAAGTCATCTCCTGAATCCTCATGTTCGTTGACCATGTTAACAATGCTCGGCGCCACGGCGAGCGCAACAACTCGAAGGACAACGGAGAGGGCCTCGCGGGCCCTACAGAGGTCTGATACAGCGCCTGCTGCTCATTCAGGAAGCCAGGATCATCGGACAATTATGAGCACCTTCGAGAAACTGAGACGACATGAAACGGTAAGGCCGCGCTTGGGAGCTCTGGTTTATTCAAACTTGTATTAACATACAAGTGTAATTTACTCGTTATCGGAAGGCCCGAGGTCTGTAAGTAAAACCGGCGGGTTACGCGTGTAATTTGAGAGACCAGTGTATATTTTACGAGCATTGCTATATGGACGACATTACCAGACGATACATGCACGACGTGCGTATCATGCCATCCATGGGCAAGGCTGAAACAGCAGCTAACGGCTGGATTAGCAATCGTCCGAGTGTCGTTCAGCATTTTTATCGTGTGTGAAGTACTTCCAATATTTTACTAGTTGAAATCGACCAACCAAGCGCCTTCGCCCGAGACCATCTGCTTTAATTTACAAGCGTCAGTTTTACAAGCGGTTTTGGTTGGAAAACGACGATCCAATCACGGCCTAATATCATGAGTTGGTCAGAAGATCATATGGTTTCACGTCTAACCTACCCGACATGTCGTATAGGCTATGAATGAAACATCAGACGATGAACTTCTTACGCACAGAAACAACAGAAGAGGATGATCTTCTTAATAAGCAAATCACTGGCATTAGATCGACATGCAAAACAATACGAAGCATTATTCTCAGGAGGCATGGTGAACAACTCGTGATGCCGCATGCCACAATATTCCAAGCTCAACTTTGCAATCAAACACAAGGCCTGGCATTACATAGACAATATTCAGAACAAACTCTTAACACAGGAATATCTCAGCAGAGTAACTATTTACTTCTAAACTGAACACAGGAATAGGAAAAAACACTCGACGCTGCTCACAGCAAGGGCGTCCCACTCAAAAATATCAAATGCATGTCTTCTGGCTAACAACAATGAGAAAATTTTGACAAGGTTTTCCAATTCCAATATATTAAACTAACGTCTTCTTGCTAACATCAATGAGCAAATTTTGACAAGGTTTTCCAATTCCAATATATTAAACTAACGTCTTCTTGCTAACATCAATGATTAAACTTTGACAAGCTTTTCCCATTCAAAATATGTAATGCCTATGATCGTGTCCTGTCTTAGCTTCTTGTACTTGTTTGGGCACTTTTTGCCCAGGGCACTCCACGTGTTGTTAAATTGCCAATGGTCTCTGCAGACTAGTCATGTCACCGGTGTCTAATAATACTCTGTAAAGCTTCTCGGTCATTCCTTCTGTAATGTACCGCATCCAGTGACTGCTTATTTCTGCAAAGTGGAACGACCAACTGGACCCAGTAACGCAGCAGTTTGCCTTGGACACATTGGCTCCTTTTGTGCAGTTCAACTAAAATCAAAGTCGGAATAAAACCGAGCTTTAATTTTGATATCCCTGTAAGCAACAATAGGTATAAGGGAAACAATTACTGAGAAATAACGGTTGATGACTTGTCTTAATGGGAAACAAAGCAGGAGAGGAGCAATTCTCCATCAGTGTGATTCATTCATATTGACTGAGACATTATCTTAACAATGCCTTGGTTCAACATGTATAAAGAACGACAAAGCAGAAAAGTACCATTCCTAAAACAATGCAACTGATTCATTTTTAAAGAGACATTATCTTACAATACCTTGGTTAAACATGTAGAAAGAACTACAAAGCAGGATAGTACCATTCCTAACAAGTGTTGCAGTTTTGAACTAAGATTCAATAGTTAATTAATTCTGAGAGTGGCATTGCTTAATTTTACCAGCGGCATTGCATTAACGAAAAGCATAAACAGTTCCAGGGGAGAGTGGGCGCAACAACAATATGTGCTTCCATCTACTTATAAAGGGGGTGATGCAGAGTTTGTTGTAACAAAGCAACAAGCATCATGTCTGGGTTGGTCCCATTTTTGTTCACTACTTAATGGGAAAAGACAACAATACAATAGCTTCAATTCAACATTTATTTAAAATAGTACCAATACAAGTAGCACAACATCTCAAAGCACACTGCACAATCGTGTGGATGAAGGCCTGTACTGACATTTCATGAGAACACCAGGATAAAATATGAATCTGCTAACACGAATAGGAAATCCAATCTCATTTTGTGCAGTTGCACTGAAATCAAGCAAAGTGTTTCGCGTAGCGAAGCAAAATGTCGCAATAGCAACAAGTTGAATAGATATCATGTGGTTGAGACCAAGATTTGAAACAACTCGACAGGAACACTGGAAACAAATCTCGATCTCCTTTTGTGCAGTTCCACCAAAATTAAGCAAAGTCACCGGTGTGACATTCAAGTTGAACTGCACAAAACACTCTTAAAACATACGTGTTTCGAGTAGCGAAGCAAAATGTTGCAATAGCAACAAGTTGAATCGATACCCCTGTTTTAACAGAGGCAAAAAAGGAAACAATTACTTGTCGATAAAGGAGGATGAAACAAACGGTGACAGAAAGAAGCATCTAACTTATCTTGGATGGAAAACAAAGTAGGATAGTAGCATTTCTAAAACGGTAGCATTGATTCATATTAATAGAGACACTCTCTTGAAACAACATTCGTTAAAAAATGTAATTTACTTTTAATAGTGGCATTGCTTCAATTTTCTGGCGGCATTCTTAGATTAACAACAGCAAAATAGCTGTATGGGACATGCTAGCACCATGTGCATCCACACGTATAAATGGGTGATGTAGAGTATGTAGCCAAGCAGCATATCTGTGTTGGTCCCATATTTGTTCTCTTTGAACTTTTTTTCTATGTGAGGGCAGCAAATCTAGTCCTACACAAACTACCCGACCCCCCCCAGTTTCTTTCCCTTTTCAACAAAGAGATCGGTTCCTTACAGATGTGTGTACTGGGTTACCCCCTTTTTCCCTTTTCGACCAACAGAGCGGCTGGATAGCCCGTCTATACTACTTTTCCTCCCTCCTTTCCTCATTGAACCACGTCCTAGATTCATGCTCCACCCCACCGCACCTTTCTTTCCTCTTTGAGCCAAGACCTAGATTCGACTATAGATCGAAAAAGATCCACATGCAGCTAGAGCAACGACGGTTTCAAAGAAACTTATACCTTAGGGTCATCGGGATGTGGCAAGGCGTGCGGCAGGAGGCCGGATCTGCCCACACTACGTACGACAGCGAGGAAGAAGGGGTCGGTGGCCCTCCCGCACATGCGCTGGGTGAAAGAGAATAGCGCAACCGGTAGTGGATTGCCTCCCTCGCCGAAGGCAATAGAGTTAACGTTGCACCTCCTCCCCTTTCCGGTGCGACGGGATACGGACGCCTCCTTCACCAGCTGTGTGGGGGGAGAGAGACAAGAGGCCAACACAGTTTTGTTTAGATCTGGTGAAGAGAGGGTGAGAGACTGTGAATATAGCAAACCCTAGCAAATGAACGCCGAGCCTCCAGCGTGTAACATATATGTATTGCGGCGAGCGTGTGGAGAGTGCAAACCCTAGCGAACAAGCGTTGAGGCTCCCGCTTATATATATACTAATGTAGTACGGACTGAGCTCCGGTGCCTTCACTCCATGTGCTTTTAGCTGTATGACAGGTGAGCCAGCCACATTTTGGGCCCACCTGTCATAAACCCAAAGGCAGGTGCACTAAGTCAATGAAGCTGCGTCCATATAGTACTCTCGTGTGTATACGACTAATATATAGTGGAGTGGTTTTCTTATTCTCTCCATAACAATCATTTTAAATTGTGTAAGTACGAAACAAAACTCTTTATTTAATGTATAGAGGGAGTGCTACTTCCGATGAACTAACGATCCACGCCCACGCGTCCTGGTCGCACTTCCTGTCCTTCACGTGTGGTACACTACCCTCCCTTAAGTGAACAACCACACATGCGCCAAATTATTGGAAATGTGTGAGAGTGTGTACAAATAAAGAATTTTAATTTCAATTATCGGAAAGGTTTGAGAGTATTACAAAGTTTGACTTCAGTCAAATCTAATATGCGGAGTAAATAAAAATGGAGGGCTACTACGTCCATCCGGGTTTTTAGTCCACACCATTTTTTAAATCAAAGTTAATAGCTGGACAAATAAAATTACAGGGGAGCTGGAGACAAAGTTGTGAGAAGGCTTAGAAATCAATACAAAACTTATGCTCTTAGTACCAACGTCGATCCTTCTTTGAGGAAACATTTGGTTCATAGCCAATTGTGTGATAAAATTGCACCAACGTGAAAGACGACTGCGTCTCCAACGCAACCAAGGTGAACTGACGAAGGATATCATCTTTGTGCGTAACAAGCAAAGAGCACTGATGGAAGGCAGCTTGTTTTTCATTGAAAATCGACCAGCTTCACCAGCCGACGCAACCATGAGGCGCGACCATGAGCATCGATAGGTCATCGTGGTGATGCATCATCCATTTGGCATCAAGTTTGGGTGAGGCACCTATGAAGTTCGACAAATCCTCACTGTGGTCTGTTTCTTCTCAGTAATCAAGCTCGAGGAAGGAAGAACCACGTGGCAGAGGACAGTGAGGCAGAACAACAATGGCCATCCAATTTTGTGCAGTTCCACTAAAATTGAGGAAGACATGCCCGAGTATGGAGACACGCGTCGCTGTTTCTAAAAATATAAAAAAGTGTTAATGAAAAGTACACCAACAAACAGAAGCATCATAATTATATCTTGATGGGAACTAAACTAGGATACCCGAGAAAAAAAGCATTTCTTCATTTAACCAGGGATAGTACTACCACCATATGGACAATGACCGCACAACCACCATGTACTTTTTGTCGAAACAACATGTATACCTCCACCGAGGCATAAATCAGGACAACTTTTCGAGTGGCATTTCCTCTATAATAGTACTAGTAGGTGACGTTGGACCAGCCGACGAACCCTAGCTACTATGCATGGGGAGCTGGGGAGTAGTCGCATAGAAGAAAACCCGCACGCAGCGACCTGGGGAGCTGGACCAGTACAAGAAGTTATACCTCAGGTGGGCGAGATGTCGTTTAGGCGGGCGGGCGGGATCTGCCCACACGACGACATCGAACAAGGGCGCGGAGGATCTTCGTCCGTGCCAGCGCCGGCTCCGAAAGGACGGTGCGCATCGGCTCCCCCCGTCGCCGACGGCGACAATGTCAACGCTGCACCTCCTCACCTCCCACAGCGAACGGGATTCAGCTGGATCTGTGACCACCGATGAGGAGAGAGATAGACTGGACACTGTCATCTTGTTTTGATATGGAGAGGGTGAGAGAGGGAGACGCGAGAAACTCTATCAAACAAGAGGCTATAATGGAGTAAAAAAATCTCTCCATAGCAGTGGTTTTAAATAGAATACGCGCGTTCCAGGAAAAAAGAAACGAAAACTGGCGGACAATTTTTTAAGGGTCTGTCTAGGACACATCTAGATGTGACATAGTTATGTCACATCTAAGTTGATGTCCACTCTGTTTGTGGTCTATTTTTTTTGTCCTAGTTTTTTTGTTTCTTGTTGCTATATTATATACTTGTGGGAGCTTAGATGTGATATCCTTAAATAACATCTAGATGTGAATTGGACAAACTGATTTTCTAACGTACCAAGAAAGAAAACTTGATCAAAAACACGCCCCCGCTTCCAGGTCGCGAGAGTCGTCGCGCACACACACATAGACATAGACATGCATATCCGTGTTTACATATAATTCCATTTCCATCTCCATCTCCAATCATATTTGTCCAACTGGCACATTATTTACGTTGTTAATTATATACGCAGCAATATTAATGTACAACATCTCTTGTTTGCGCATGTCCGGACCGCTGCCACGGCCGGTCCTGACCAACCCGAACCCTCTTCATCACCCACGCGTGCTTCCCGCCCGAAACGCTCAGTGCCGCATTCATGCCCGGCTAGAGCGGACGCGACATCTCACTGGCGCCGGCATTGAAGCGGGGCACCGGCCGAGAGAGCGTCACCCATGCCGCTTCCGGGTGCACGTGGTTGCTCCGCGTTCAAAGGTCGCAATAGCCGGCTACAACATGCATGTAAAAAGTTTTTGGGAGTCCGTGCTACAGCTAGCTGTCCTCCCCCAACTCGTCAATCTCTTCCAGTAGTGCTAGTAGTACTCCATGGCGCGATCCATCGACAAGCAGGCGGGAAAGTTATCATATACTCGGTTTGCGGTGAGTGGCATGCCAAGCGACCGTGTGGGGTCGAGCCGTGGAGGAGGGTGAGACACGAACACGACAGACGTGATTTAAACGTTGGTTTTGCTCGATGGCGCGATCCAACGAAACGAAACGTTGGTTTCTCTCTGTTTCCATTTTTTCTCCGGAAAAACGGAAACTTTCCACTCCATTTTCATTCTTATTCCAAGGTTGCCCCGTTACAACATTCCATCAAATACAAAGGAAAACTAACACGCATGCTGATGCATCTCAATGATTCACAGATCATAGCCAATATTTACTTCACTACTAAAGAAAAAAGTTGTGAGAGCATGTACGAAAGAAAAACTGCTGATGGGGTCACTACGACTTAAACCCTATACCCTAAACATGATTTAATTCCCTGGCTAGGTAGAACCTGTCGAAGGAAAGACGGCTGGCACCCTCGGATCATACGATGCTTTTGTGCAGTTCCACTAAAATCGACCTGAGCATCCCTGATGGCAAAGATATTGAAGAAGTGTGATTAGAATAATAGTAGTGGCACTAGTTCATGAGACATAAACTCATCACAAGTAGAAGCCGATAGAAGTAGAGAAAGATCGACATGGAGATGGAGCTACGGCAGTGGAGCAAGCCGGCTCCAAAAGGAAGATGGACTACCTGGGACGTCGGGCTGTAGCTAGAAGGGCGGTTGGGACGCGGCATCGGCCCAAACCGCGGTGACCCCCGATTGGGACGCACCGACTGTGGGTTTTCTCCCTCGCCGATGTCGACCGCGTCTACGCAGAACATTGTTCCCTTCCCCCAGCTGCGGGATCAGGCCCGTCGTTCTATGCTTGTGAAGAGAGCAACCTTAGCAATCAGGCTTGTAGCTTAGGCTCCTGCTAGTGTATATATAGTGGTTTACTTTTTCTCTCCATATCAACCATTTTATATTGCGTACATGTCATTCAAGAGTGAAATGATGGTTGCTTCTTCCGACTAACTTACTGTGTGATTTGACTGCTCCTTAGTGGCCCCTACACGTACTCCCCCTACGTGTATGCAACAGTCACACGCACACATGGACGCAAAAACGCGCGCGACGCCCTAATGCATGCATGTCCGAGCACACGACGAAACACACACGGTCACGCTAAGTGCTCAACCTACACGTGCATGCACACACATACTCAGTCAGGGTGAGCTAGTGACCGTATAAACACAGGAATATATATATATTGAGCGCAATGAGCGTATTATGAAGTCCACTGACCGTATTTTTACAAATATACAGTGATAGACAGTGTATTTATCTCGTTTGAAATTAATCCATATTAACCGGAGAGGAGGCAGTATGGACTAGCATTACTTGCGCGCGGTGGCTCGCAGGACAACGAGAAACTTTTGACTAATGCAAGCTCTCCCTCGCTCAGGCGGTGGACGTGCAACAGTTAATTCGGTGTCAGATTGCCAGAAGCATACACTATACTACTAGTGCTACTATTGTTCAACTTCCTGAATAGGCGAACAAGCAAGCGCAAAGTTTACTAATATAGTCTATAAAGGTACGTACTATACTAGTACTAGGAACCGAATGGAGGAGCGTCTGCACTCTTATTATAATTTTAAATTGTGATGAAGCAATCTTCAACACATTTGGTTCTCTTCGAGGGTTCTCGCATGTGATAATGGAAGTTGATTGCATGGAACACTCGCCACAATTCTCGCTTAATTCTGGCTCATATCCTGTTACAAATAGTAGCGCTCGGTAATATTTCCTCTTTTTTTGTTATTCAGCATGTAAACAGGTCAGCAAACCTCGCGGCGCATCTTCGTGTGAACCATGCTTGCTGCACTTTGAATGTGGCCGAGAGCTGGCTTGATGAAACACCTCGCTTCCTACTTCTTTTTTTGCAGGGTACCTCGCTTCCTAGTGACCAGTGTCTTGGCTGATCATCCTAAGAATGCTTATATATGAATAAAGCTCTCTCATTTACCCGCAAAAAAGATTGAGCCATATTAACCGGAAAGGAGGGAGTATGGACTAGCACTACTTTTTGGTGTGTCCCGTCAACTCGCAGAACGAGGAGAAGCTTGTAGGACAAGGTGAAGCTCGCTTACGCCTTTTGACTAATGCAACCTACCCTCGGTGGACATGCATCAGTCCATTCGGTGTCAGATTGTCAGAGGCATACACTGTAGTACCCAACATGCGGAGTACCATCATTGTTCGACTTCACGAAGAGGAGAAGAGCCAAGCGCAGTAGTACGAGTAGTACTACTACTAGAACTGCATGGTGGAGCGTTTGTACTCTTATTTCTTTTTATCTCTGATAAAGTACACATTAATTCCGGATAAGGGCGGAAAATGGCAGCCCAACATGTAATGAATGATATCGATCAACCAACCATGCTTGAATATATCTTGGCCTCCATGCGAACCCGTCTGTGTGTTCTTGCTCCTCGTCTCTCTCAAGGAACGACGGGTTGGCTCTTTGCCGTCAATTGAGATCGGTTTGCTCACACTCCTGTCCCACATGTCAGTGATATGCCAAGAGGAGGTGCGTTGACCGACTGGCCATACGCGTACTTGGTTTTGAACCTTCATACTACTCCTCCCTCCATCACAGTTTATAGGGCGCGCTTCATTATGATGCATTTCTCTCAATGCATTTCCACCACCAGAGAGACTTTAGACGCGTTTGGTTTAACGCTCAATTAATTAGGGCGTGGTAACCGCAATCAAGTCCACAATTTTCTCTCCATGTAACTACGGAGTGGAGTAAGTGCATGCATGTGTGTACCCAGGGTGGAAGCACTGCATGCATGTGTGTACGCACTATTCCCTCTACTAGTAATAGACGTCGTGCTATAACTACCAATGCTATTTTTCAGGCCGATCGCTAGCCGCCTTGGTCCCACAGATCTTTTTTCTTTTTTCTGAAGCGCGCTGTATAAACAGTGACGGATGGAGTAGTATGAGCGGATTCAAAGAAGAGCGTATTGATGGTTGCTTCTTCAGAGCAACTTACAGTGGGAAAGGTGGGGCTTACGATTTGACTGCTCATTACTCACTATTAATGCGGTGCAACGACCGGGCTGAGTCTCCCATGCGGTTGTGCACTACCCCCTCGGTTCTTAAATATACTCTGGAGTGTATTTGTCTTTCTAGAGATTTCAACGAGTGACTACTCAAATATTTGTCTTTTTAGAGATTTCAAATGGACTGGCACATACGGATGTATATACATATTTTAGAGTGTAGATTCTCTCATTTTGCTCCGTATGTAGTCACTTGTTGAAATCTCTAGAAAGACGAATAGAATATTTAGGAACGGAGGGAGTACACATATGAAGCAAAATGAGTGAATCTACACTCTAAAATATGCCCATTTGAAATTTGTAAAAAGATAAATATTTAGGAACGAAGGAGTATAATTTTGTGCATGGCACATGGACCCGGATGATGAAGAGGCTTCTGGCAATGCTATCAAGCTTCCATCATTTGTTTACATAATTGACGTACTATACAAATAATTTTCCAGCGAGACATGAAATTGTACAATGGTGTGAGCTTTCAGCTTTTGTTTCGCGTGTCTTGCCATCGATGCTCTTTCGGTAACAATAAAAAACTAACTTCCTTGCTAATGCATGTCAATTATTAGCAGATCAGAGCTAATAATTACATCACAACTGAAGACAGAGTTGTGAGAAGGTGTTAAATTAAAATTGATCCATGCTTTCATTGGCAGCAACGTCCCCCCCAGCTCTATCTAAATCAACAAGGCATGTTGGGAAAAAAAGTAGCTGTCTGGAGCATGCAACATTCCGATCATTTTGTGCAGTTCCACTAAAATAGAGCTGAGTGTCCCTATTCCAAAGATATTAAGTGTGATTACGATAATAGAGGACTGCTGATGAAACAATAAACACATAAATAGAAGCCGGCCACCTTTGCAGTCTCTTTTAAGACTAACTAGTTGGAGAAGATTAGGCTCGGAGTTGGATGAGGATGATAGAGCAAAACCAATCTCCCTTTGTGCAGTCGCACTGAAATGTAGAGACGTTGCCCATGTGACATTTTAGTACAACTGCACAAAACACTCTTAAGAAAAAATGATTTGTGCAGTTCACCAAAAGGCCGCAATAGCAACGAGGTGAAATGGATAGCCCTGTTTGCAAAAAAGAGGTAGAAAGGAAACAATTACTGGCCAATAACAGTTGATGACACATGCGATGACAAAAAAGAAGCATATTCCTTGCCCTAAGGGAAGATAACAACACGGTTGTGTTTGTCTAAAACGGTGTCAGGACGAGAATGCAATATGGAAAGTACGCTGGATGAGCTACGTTTTGGGCAAAGAACTATGGAAGATCCACATGCAGCGACGTGGGAAGACGGGCTGTGGAGCAAGGCCGGAGGGGATACCTGGAGGTCGTTGGGATGTAACTAGGTGAGCGGCGGCGGGCGGAATCTGCGTGCAGGTGGCGTAGGCCCTGCCGCGCCGGAGCTTGGTCAGAGAGAACGGCGTGTACCACAGATCGGGACGTGCTGCCTCGGCACCATCGAACGGAGAAACGATGCACTTCCTCCCTTTCCCCCGGCGGACGGGATGGGGCCGGATCAGTGACCAACAGTGAGAGAGAGAGAGGCCACCGCACTCTCTTTCCCCCGGCGGACGGGATGTGGCCGGATCAGTGACCAACGGTGAGAGAGAGAGGCCACCGCACTCCCTTTCCCCCGGCGGACGGGATGCGGCCGGATGTGACCAATGGTGAGAGAGAGAGGCCACCGTAGCCTTGTGTGAGATACTCTGAAGAGCAACAAACCAGGCACGCAAGGCTCCATTGTATATAGTGAGCGGACTACCTTTTCTCCATAAAAATCGTTTTATATTCTGTGTACGTGCCATTGAGCGCTATAACTTTATTTAAAAATAACGCGGCAACGCGTCAAGTCGAACTTTGTTTCGTGCAGGCGTGGTACACGACCTCCCTAGGTAAATAACCGCTATAGGCGTTCAAATTAGCACGTGGGCTGCCATTTCGTAAAGAAATGAGCTCCACCGTATACCCGCGCGGGTGTGGCTGGGCACGAAGCGTGAGTACGTGCACGGTGCACCTATTCTCTTCTTGTATACGTACACCACCTACGTGGGGTTGTGTGAGAGAGATACAAACCTAGAGAGATATAGTGTGTGGGTTCTTGAGAGTTTTTTTTTGGGGGGGGGGGGTTCAATCAAAAAATGTAACATATGCAATGTGTGTGAAATAGAGTCCTAGATATAACATATATATAGAGGGGGTGATCCACGAGAAGAGAGTGGAGGTATCACCGGCTTGAGGTGTCCATAGAATCGAAAAGAGGGATGATGTGTGTGTGTGTGCGCGCGCGCGATCGATAAAGAGTGCCATCGAATTTGTGTGTGCCCACGTCAAAGATATAGAGTGGCTGGCCTACTGGAACGTGAGAGGGGACATGTGCAGTTTGTCTCTGTGGCATGGATACCTACCTGCAGTGCTCGACTATTGGTGTGTGGTGGGGGAAGAGGGAGGCCCAATTAACTATAGAGGTACAATGGCTGGTATATGTGTGGAGGAGGAGAGAGGCCTACCTCATGTATTAAGGAGATCGATCTGCCTCATGTATTAAGGGAGATCGATTGGCATCCATGCATATGTGCATGAGAGGAATAAGGTTGGGAGAGAGAAAGAGCTAGAGTGTTGGAGGGGGTGGTAGTGGAGTTGCTTCTAACAAATGGTGGGATAGGCTTGCTAGACAAACGGAGGGCACGCCCGCAATATCAATAAGAGAGGAGATGGCTGCTTGTTGTCTGTTCACGTGCGTGTGAGAGACGGGTCAGGAGGCATGCACGAATGATGAGGGGGGACGATGTGGCTGTGGTAAGAAGAGATAACTACATAGGAAGATCAATCGCCCTTTGTTAGAGAAAGGAGAGACATAACTTGTGAGTTACGTCGATCAATGCGGGGGGGGGGGGGTAGTTAAAGTCGATCCAGGTATATGTTGGGAGATTGATCGGTATACATGCATGTGTGTGTTAGAAGCAAACGAGGCACGAGGAGAAGGATAGAGATAGAGGGATGCATGTAGGAGGTGGTACGAGAGGCATACTATATCGAGGGGGGAGGAGTGTGCGAGTACGAGAACGATGAAAAGAGTGGTGAGAGTGAGGAATGGACGGTGACAAGAGAAGAGGGGAAGCTTGTGTTTGTGCTAGGCACACCTGGTTAGAGAGGCATATCGATCGATGTGTGCCGTAAAGAAGGAGCTGGGGGCCTACACATACCGTGGGTGAATGACCTAAAGTGAAAAGACGAATTTGCGCGATGGAGCTAGAGAATGCTGCGGGAGGGTGAGAGGATGCGGGCGTGTGCATGCACAAGAGAAAGTTAGCGCTAGCTACAAAGATAAGAGGGTTGTGTGGGTGTAAAAGACGAATAGAGATCATATATACTTCATTATAAAAAGCGAATTCGGATATTTGAAGAATTTATCATAGTGTTTTAAACCGACTTATGTGTGAATATATATAACGGTGATACACATGGTGTGTTTATGAACATGTTATACTACATTTAATATATTTTATCTCTACTCTTATAAAAAACGGAGTTGTTGATGATGGTGTGCCTACCATCCTGCATTATAGGCCGTCCGATTTATATCTGGCGGATAGCAAGGAGACTATGATGGTTGAAGTTGGCAACAATCATGATTGTAGATTCTTATTGAAATAGAGAAACGAATTCAAATTTAGTTCGAATTGCAGCGGTAGTATAGACATTTGGAATGCACTAAAATGTTGGTATGAGTAGGTTACATGCATTATACAGCAAAGAGAAAAAAATTAATCAGACATAACATGGATTCACACTACTAGGGAAAAGCCTATACACAGAATCTTATCAGCAGCGCACTTCAAAATAACTCGCTGCTGCTAACTAGCAGTAGCGCGGACAGACGAAACTCGCTGCTGAGACAAATATAGCAGTAGCGCGTCCTCCCAAAGACGCGCTGCTGCTATAATTCCTACGAGGCCGTCGCGAGGCTAGTTATAGCAGCAACGCGTTAAAGTGATGCGCGCTACTGCTACGTGGCATAGTAGCAGCGCATTTCTCGGATAAGCGCTACTACTAAGTTTCCTACAAAAATTTAGTCCCACCTCGCTCCGTGAAGAGAGTTTCTACCACCTTAAATATGTTACTTCTCACACTTTGACAAGCACTTGATCTTCATTGAACTCTATGTGTAGAATTTGTGGCTGCAATATGAGTCTTCACCTGTTCCTAAACTGGTGAGGACTCATATTGTCAAATCAGATTGTACACAAAAAGATCGTTGATGATCAATGTGTTTTTGATATATTGAACAAAGTCTATTTTTACATGCTGACACATAGTAGTAGCGCTTTACTGTGAAAGCCACTGCTGCTAGATAGCTTAGCAGTAGCGTCTTTTCCTGAAGAGCGCTACTGCTAAGCCATTCATCTCCCTCATCTCCTCCATTCGGATCCACTCACACACACAGCCACTCAATCCCTCTCCGATCCGTCTGTGCCGCGCGCCCCCGTCACCCCTCCTCGGTCTGCGCCGCGCGCCGTCACCTCCTCCTCCTTGCTGGACTCGGTACCGGCCTCCTCCTCTGTCCTCCCTCTCCACTCGCCGCTGGCCGGCCCCTCCTCGCTCCGCCTTCCTCCGTCCTTCCTCAACTGGCCGCGCCGGCCGGCCCCTCCTCGCTCCGCCTTCCTCCTCCATCCTACTCTCTTCTCCCTCCTCGAGTCGCCCCTCCTTCTCCCTCCTGCTCATATGCAACATTTTGATTTAGTTGATATAATTTAGTTGATTTAGTAGGCTAGTTGATTTAGTTGACTTAGAACATTTTGATTTAGTTGATTTAGTAGGCTAATTCATTTAGTTAATTTAGTTGACTTAGAACATTTTGATTTAGTTGATTTAGTAGGCTAGTTGATTTAGTTGACTTAGAACATTTTGATTTAGTTGATTTAGTAGGCTAGTTGATTTAGTTGACTTAGAACATTTTGATTTAGTTGATTTAGTAGGCTAATTCATTTAGTTAATTTAGTTGACTTAGAACATTTTGATTTAGTTGATTTAGTAGGCTAGTTGATTTAGTTGACTTAGAACATTTTGATTTAGTTGATTTAGTAGGCTAGTTGATTTAGTTGACTTAGAACATTTTGATTTAGTTGATTTAGTAGGCTAGTTGATTTAGTTCACTTAGAACATTTTGATTTAGTTGATCGTTAATCCTTTGCTCATATTGCTTTAGGAAGAATGGCGCCACCACCACCACCACTATGTCAACTGTGCAAGTCAAGATGCGCCAACAGCCTTGCAACTGGCAAGCTGTTCGGCATCTACTTCCAGCCGAGTTTTCGTCATGCGGTGGTAAGAAATTAGATGAAATGTAATAACTATTTTATTTTTAGTGTTGGCATTACTGCATTGTGTCATTTTGCTTATTTTACACAGATCGTCCCATGCAATGTGAGGTTGAAATTCAACAAGCTGACAGGAGACACTGTGACATTTGAGGCTCCTGGGGGGCCGTACACTATGGAGGTCGAGAAAGGACGCAATATGTCGCAGATTGGAGGAGATGGATGGGCCCGTTTCGTCGCTCACATGCATCTTACTGGTGGTGAGTTGATCAGCTTCAACTTCTGAGCAGAAAGACCCAAGCTAGCTGTCATTTATCTCAACCTGGTGGAAGATGATGAAGATGACGAAGATGATGAAGATGATGAAGATAATGAGGACCCACTCGATGAAGATGATGAGGACCCACTTCATGAAGCCATCGTAGCTCAAAGAACAAGGCTGAGTGAGGAGGAGGTGTCCAACCTGTGGGACATAATTCCGCCACATGCTGACTTTGTCGGGGTGCCATTCGTGACCCGCTTGACAAATACCATGGTTGATCGACATGATATGGTATGTTATACTTACAAATGCAAATTAATAGTGTGAATTACTTAGTGTACAGTCCAATGATATGGTATGTTGTGTGGAATCTAGTTGATGATATATATGTTTTAGTGTAGAGTTCGATCACATGCTTATTAATTGATATGTTTTTCTTATTCAGAAATTGGCAAAGAGCATATCTGTGAGTTATGGTATCGAGCCTGATGAAGAAGGCTCAGCTGGACTACGCCTTACTGCAAGGGGCTCCGTCACAACCTGTACTTACCGCGTGGACACGGACGGTCGCACACACTTAAACTCGGTTGGGTGGAAGAAATTCCTCGATGGCAAGAATCTTCGTGTTGGACAGGCCATCCTAATTACTATCAGGAACACCAACCGCCCAGGCTTGAGGATGATGATTGTCTTCGATATCATCTAGAACTACATATGTGTGTGTGGCTATATCATCTAGAACTACATATGTGTGTGTGGCTATATCATCTAGAACTACATATGTGTGTGTGGCTATATCATCTAGAACTACATATGATGATCATCGTCGATATCATCTAGAACTACATATGATGATGGCCGTTGATATGACCTTGTATTGCTTGAGGATGCATGTTGGCTATGCATGAAATTGTTATCTAGTACTCCCTTCGTTCCAAATTACTCGTCGTGGTTTGAACTAAAACCACGACGAGTAATTTGGAACGAAGGGAGTACTACCGTACCTAGTAATGGTTTATGAATTTGATATCCACTAGCAGTACCTAGTATCTACTATCTGAAAGGAGAACTGAAATGGGAAAATGATGAAAGATATAGCAGTAGCGAGGGATGGCGAAATCGCTACAGCTAGTTAATAGTAGCGCGTTCACAAAAAGCGCTGCTGATATCGTCAACAGTAGTAGCGCGGGTTAGGGCCGCGCTACTACTATGAGTTAGCTGTAGCGCCTTATTAGTAGTGCGGCCACCCGCGCTGCTGCTAGCCTTTTCCCTAGTAGTGTCATACTCCCTCCTTCCATCTATATAGGGCGTAATGAGATTTTTAAGACCGCCTTTGACTATTGACAAGATTAATAGTACATGACATGCACAATGTGAAAAGTATATCATTGAAAGAACCTTTCACAGACGAAGTTAACGGTGTGCTTTGTGTAAGTTGCATGTCATATATCATTGCTCTAATATTTGGTCAAAGTTAGCATCGAAAAACACATTAGGCCCTATATAGATGGAAGGAGGGAGTAGCTTTGAATAGCATTTGTATACTAAAACGGGGCAAGACTCTCTCTTTGTGTGGTGTGAATAGTTTTATTTTTTTCATTTTATTTTTGGTTGAGGGAAGTGCGGATTGATTTGGTACGTACAAGTAGAATATTATTACACGTTAGGATTGTCCCTAAAATTCAACCCGCGTCTTGTTATATCCCGAAAATTCAGATATCGTGCTCCCAAAACTGGTGCCTTCACAACCCGCGCCTTGCTATCCCGAAATTACAACGCGCACGAAAACTCCCTCCAGCTGCCAAATCCCGACACATGAAATCCCCCTTCTAACCCTGAGCCGAAAGGGCCGCTAGTTCAAATCGGCGGGGGTACTTTTGTAACACACCCTACATTTTGGACAAGCACGTCCTAAGTCATGCTTCACCCCTCCCATCGCCCCCTTTTCGCCATTCGAAATCCCAGGCCGCCATAACCTCTCCGCTCCAGCCGCGAAACCCCACCCTCCTCCGTCCGCCACGTCACTGCTGCCTAGCCGGAGCCTCTTCCCCGACGACATCGTCCACCGCAATAGCTCGACGTCCCTCGTCCACCTCCCCGGATGAGGATCCTTCATCCATCTCGCCGTCCCGCCGGTTCAGCCGCCCCGTCCTCCACCTCCAAGGAGCTGCTCCGATGATCGCCTCGTCTATCGCGGCTGCTCCATCCCCACAGCGCTGCCTTAACCTGCTCCACCGGAACCACAGCATCCTCACCGACTCCTCGGACGAAGCCGAGGCCTACTCGGCGCCACCAAAGAGGTTGTACACTCATCGCATCGCACCTTCTCCTTAACTCGACCTCCCGGCACCGACGGTGCTCCATCCCGCACCCCCATGGAGCGGCTACCTTGAAGCCGGCGCCGCCGGTGACATCTCCACGACGGCTCTCCCGTAGTGTGAGGCCCCTTCGGCGGCGGCGTCCATACCCGCCGGATCTACTGCTGCTGCTCCGGCTCTCGCTCGCTCGCTCGCACTGCTGCTGCTGCTGCTGCTCCGGCTCTCGCTCGCTAGCTCGGCTGCTGCTGCTGCTTCGGCTCTCGCTCGATCGCTCGCTCGCCCAACTGCTGCTGCTCCCCCCCTCGCTCATGCTACTGCTCTGCTCCGATTAAGCCACACTTCAGTCGACTGAATCGACTTTTGGGTCAGTCGGTTTTCAGGGGTTGGGGGTGGGCTCGCCGGAGTTAAGGAAGAACCACCCGCAGCGGGGACGGGGGCTCTCCGGAGAGGTACCCCACTATCTATCTTAGGGTTCAGGGTTGGGGGGGGGGCGGGGGGCCTAGAGGGCTGGCCGGGGCGTCGATGGCGAGTTGTTTTGGGGCGGCGAGGCGGCGCTGGGGCCAGCGGTTCGGCCGGCAGTGGCAGGCGGCTCAGGGGTGTGCAAGTTGAAGATGAACTGCAGGCCCTCCCTAAACTACATGTCAAGTGCCTCTCTGCTACCATTGCATTCAGTTTCGATAGTAGCATTCAGATTCCACAGTAAATTTCAGTTTTGACAGTTAAGTTCAGAGTCAATAGTTTTTACCTCATCTGTTGTAGTCAGGTGGTTTTTGGTGATGTTAATTTTACATCCATTTTTCATCATCTATTGGAGATGCTATTAGAATCCCACTTGAGATTGACGATGTCTGTCTTGTGCTGCTTCAGCCTTGACGTCTTACGGCTCACCGGAGCTGCTCCAACGACAGGACGATCCATCACAACAAAGCAGTGCCCTGGACACCGTCTACAAATTCCTCAGATCTTCCTCCACACCTCCGACAGCCACCTCTGCCTCAACTGCTTCAGCGACCAACCCAATGATGCTGTGGTCGACATGACTACGGCAAAGAGGTTGTACACTTGTTGCATCACTTATTACTATACATTCACGTCGATCCATTAGGGATATTTTGGTTCAACGGAAAAACGTCGATCCACTGGTTGTTACCATCACTCTAAATTTCTGCATGCTCTCCTTACATAATCTCACCATATTTTTTTCGTATGCATGTCAGATATTGTACACAGTCATGCTGAACATGTAGAGAAAAAGAGAAGAGTTTTGCGCGGCAATACAATGTCATGCAGACATCGCTCCATGGTGGGTTCAATGGCAAACCCTCCCCACCCCTCTCCAGATTGTAATCTAGAGGAAGATATCTGTTCTGAGGTGTATTCAGACACCGCTGACCACTCCTATTTACCCCCCAAGGTGTTTGCTCTACCTTGGCATGATGATGTTAGTCATATCATGCATATGTTGCCTTGCAGTGCCTACTTTTGACATCATATATGTCATCTGCTTGGTTTAGACATGTTCTGTAATGCCACCTGTTTAGTTTCTATATCATATATGGGAATTATGCAGTCTCATGTCTTTTAACCAGCCATAATATATGTGAAATGTGCAATGCCATCCTATTTAACCATGCATCGTATATTTGAATGATATCTTGCCCATCCTTTTCTTCATTACATTTCCATTTGTCGACAATGTTTGTACATTAAACTACTCTTCCTGTGAATCGGCCATTTGGGTGGGAGATGGAAAAATCTAGAGTGAAAACAAGGCCTTCAGAGCAGACAGTACTACCTGTTGAAGCAGATCTCTTGTTGGGTCCCGATAGCTCCTCAGAGATGGATTCAGAGACAGATGACCAGTCCTATTCCCCCACTGAGGTGTATGCTCTAACTTGGCACGGTTATACTGCTCATATCATGCATACGGTGTCTTGCATTGCATAGTTTAGACATCATATACACAATATTCAACACCATGTTCTTAGTTCAGACATCATATCGAATGCCCTCTGTTTAGCATATAAATCACATATGTGAATTAAATGATGCGATCCTGATTACTTAGATAACATGTAGGTGAATTATGTCATGCGATCCTGTTTAATTATTCATCATATCTTTGAATTATGTTATGCTATGCTATCCAGTTTAGATAGACATCATATATGTGAAATTATGTCATGCTATCCGTTTTAGTTAAAACAATATACATGTCAACTATTTCATGTCCTCTTTTTTCCACACTATCTATTGCATTTGTCTCTCATACAATGTCTGTACATTCAACTGTGTTTCCTGTTTATCAGCCATTTGAATTGGAGTGGGTGATGCCAGTATCTAGCGGAATAAAAACACGGTCTTCAAATAAAACAATGCTACCTCTTGGTGGAGATAGCACCCCGGTTGTACATGCACAAGAACCAGCCCTACCACACATAACCCAAACTCTCGCAGATTGTACCCCTACTGCGATGGACAGAGAACCAGCTTCACCCAATCTAACCCCAACCCCAGCCGATAGTAACCCAGTTCCTGTTGACACAACACCATCTCCACCATAGAGCTCCCAAACAACAGTAGTTAGTAAGGCAGCTCCAGTGCCCAAAGGGCCAGTACTATCACGGCAAACCCCAACTCCACCAGTTAGTACGCCTATTCCTGTGGAGGAAGCACAACCAACCAGTCGTAGTTTAGCATCTATTGCATTTGATGTTGTTAAATCGTATGTGCGTATCTTCCCATCTTGGAAATATTATACTGAAGATGAAGGAAAATGCTAGTTGCAGGTGTTTGTCCAGGAGTTATGTGTAAGTAATGTTATTCATGGCAATTACTTTGCTTCGTCCCATACATCCTACCTCCATGATGGTTATAATACAGCAAATTTTCCCATTTTTCTCTATAGAGAAGGACCGATTAACTCAGGATGAGGTAACCTGTGCTAATACCTCTGCTATCTTCAAGAATGCTTTGTGGCAGTATCGGAATTACCTGAAGAAAACGTACTTCACCGGCAAAGAAACTCATCAAATTCCCTCTCCTGAGACACATTTACTGGACGATTACTGGGAACGCCTTGTTCTGTACTGGTCCCGAACCAAGAATGTGGTAAGGTCTATGAGCTCATTTTCTATTTTTAAGTATTTTATTCTTGCGTCTTACTGTACTCTGTTCATGTAGAATAAGTGCCTAAACCTGAAGAACAACTGTTCTAATTTAAGATTCCATTGCTATCATAGTTCAAAAAACCGCTAGGCGTTAATTGTGCGTTTTTCCACCGCCTTGCGCTTTACTGACCAAAGCGCATGCTTATGTGCAGTTATGCACAGATTATGCGTAGTTATGCGCAATGCGTTTTGCCAACGCCTAGAGCCTAGGCGCGCTTAAGCGCTCGCTTAGGCGCGCCTTTTTTTAACTATGATTGCTTTGCTCTTGTATCACTGTATTTACTGATACGAACTTATTTTTAAATTGAAGGATCCAATCAAAACTCCAATGGCACAGCAGGTATGTTCACGCATGTTTCTTGAACAAGTTTGCTCTTATCAATAGCTCTGTTGATTTCAATTTCAATTGTGTATACAGTTGACTTTCATATCATGCACATTACTAGCATCACAACAGAGCCAATAGTGTTGTTGTACATGTAGACCCGTGGTACCCATCTGAAATCTTGTTGTGCCGTGTAGTTTCCCACGCTTTGTATTCTTTCACTGCTGCTTTGTCTTGAACTGATATGATTTGAACCGTGTCTCTATTTTGATTTGGCAAGACAATGCAGTGACCATAGGACATAGATATATGTTTGTTTGATGCTTTTATTATGTACTAGTACTTGGCAATAGAAGACTTGGTAGTTTAATCTTGTCCACCTTACTAATGAACTGGTTCACCGAAATGAGTTTCATATACTAGTACATGCTAAACTTGTTATGTGTCTGCTTGTTTCTTCTTTTAGAATGCTGACAGAATATTGGGGAAGAGTGCCTTATTAAGCAATGGTAAAGGAAGTAATGCAGATAAGGTTCAGGATAGTGACACATCCTTGTTGGTATCCAACAAAGCTGATAAAACAGCTAAGGAATACTATCTTGAAGACAGCAAGACAACCCCAAAGTCCTGTCTTGGTTTAGTGTTCGAGTTACTGGCCACTACCGCATGCACAAGCTATTCAAACTCACTGTCTGAATCAGTTCGGTTTCTTGAGTCTCAACTACAAGCTGAAAGACATCGATCAACTGTGCTGCGACAAGAAGCGGAAGGACTGCGGAAGTCCCTGGAGCATTCAGATGCATACTTTCTGGTGCAATAGCAAGAGTTGGAGGATTTTAGCGCCAAACAGGACAAAGCTAATCAGCTTGCTAAGCTTATTGCCAGCATGGTGGTTACCCAGGATAACGTTTCTTGAGCTATTCTGAAGTTGTTTCAGTTATGCTCTCGTCTTGCTGCCGCGTTTATTTGCACTGGTGGCCAATTTTGACGGCCAAGTGTATGTAATATGCTGCTTTGTTCCCTATATTTGCACTAGTGGCGAACTTTGATGCCCAGTGGATGTAATATGTGTAATAGCGGTAATAGGCTAGCCTTAATTGCTTGCTTATTTATTTCCTTATTGTCTTGTTTAGTTGTTTGCTTGTAGTCACTGCAGTTCTTTTTCTGTGTTTTTCTAGTGGCCACAATAGCCTATTTTTGGTAACTAGGCCAAAATAATCATGGCAACACACAGACTGTTGTAACCATGGGCCTCCTGCAGGCCGTATGATCCATGGGCCTTCGTTCGGTCGTAGGACCATTGGCCTTCTATACGGGCCGTAGGATCCATCAGCCTTCTATACGGGCCTTAGGGATCAATGGGCCTTCTATGGGCCGTAGGGTCCATGGGCCTTCTACGGGCCATACTATCCATGGGCCTCATACGGGCCGTAGGATCCATGGGCCTTCTACGGGGCGTATCATCATTTCGCCAATCATGGGCCGTACTATTCGTGGACCATAACGGGTCGTTAATAGGCCGTATTTGATAACTTTATGAAAATAGCCCAACGGGTTTTTTTTGACATGAAAATGGCCCAATGTATTAACGGTCCGCAAACGGTCCAACTGTAACGATGGGCTGAATTTGGCCCACAAGCAGAAAATGACAGTAACGGGCCGTATGTAACCGAATGCTGCAAATGAGCCCAAGAATCAATGGGCCCTGAGAAGGCCGAAAGATAACTTGGGCTGGAAACGGCCCAATGGAATAACGGGCCGTTAATGGGTATAAAGTGATACACTGTTCATTACGGGCCAGTTTCACCACGGGCCGTTAATGGGCTAAGAATTACAAAGGTCCTCATATGGGTCGAAAGAAGTCATGGGCCACACATGGGCCGGAAGTTAAAACAGGCTGAATCATATTGGACGGCCCAGATGACGCTACTGGGCCTAATTCGGATAGGGTGTAACAGGCCCTGGGTTAGCGGGCTGTAAATTGGCTATATGCGAACATGCCGTTAACAGGCTTTCCGTGGGCCGGCTCGCCACCTTTTGACCAAGTCAAACGGGCCGACCTTTTCACAGGAATGGGCCTCTGTTGGGCCATGCCACGTGTCGCCTTATCATAGGCGCCTTCGGTCCAATGAGCGGATGACATCTGTCCCAACGGTGAGCCGACACGTGTTTGCTCCAACCAATGATGATTTTACACGTGGAAAATCCCCATTGGTCGGGGCTGTTAACGGGTTATCAGATCCAAAACCCGACCCGATAGCTTAACGGCGTTCCGTTACGGTGGATGCCACGTGTCAGTCACCCTTGACGAAAGCAGTTCTGTGACGCGCGATTTATCCTCATGGAAGTGGACACTTCCGTGATGATAATTTTGGTAATGTCATGGAACACTTCTACGACAGCACAGGTATGAGTATCTTGATTCTGTCATAAATTTGTCATGGATGTACATGCATGACAAAAAACGTGACCTACTGTGACAAACACGTATCATCACAGAAGTGTACTTTTTTTTGTAGTGATAGTAATGGTAACAGTGGCAAAAGTAACGATAGCAGTTTTGTAGTAATTGTAACAGTAGCAACAGTAAAGTAAATAAGCAAAGCACAATATGTGAAAAGCTCGTAGGCATTGGATCAGTGATGGATAATTAGGTCAGATGCGATTCCTCATGTAATAGTTATAACATAGGGTGACACAGAACTAGCTCCAATTCATCAATGTAATGTAGGCATGTATTCCGAATACAGTCATACGTGCTTATGGAAAAGAACTTGCATGACATCTTTTGTCCTACCCTCCCGTGGCAGCGGGGTCCTAATGGAAACTAAGGGATATTAAGGCCTCCTTTTAATAGAGAACCGGACCAATGCATTAGCACTTAGTGAATACATGAACTCCTCAAACTACGGTCATCACCGAGAAGTATCCCGATTATTGTCACTTCGGGGTTGTCGGATCATAACACATAATAGGTGACTATAGACTTGCAAGATAGGATCAAGAACTCACATATATTCATGAAAACATAATAGGTTCAGATCTGAATTCATGGCACTCAGGCCCTAGTGACAAGCATTAAGCATAGCAAAGTCATAGCAACATCAATCTCAGAACATAGTGGATACTAGGGATCAAACCCTAACAAAACTAACTTGATTACATGGTAAATCTCATCCAACCCCTCACCGTCTAGCAAGCCTACGATGGAATTACTCACGCACGGCAGTGAGCTTCATGAAATTGGTGATGGAGGATGGTTGATGATGACGACGACGATGAATCCCCCTCTCCGGAGCCCCGAACGGACTCCAGATCAGCCCTCCCGAGAGAGATTAGGGCTTGGCGGCGGCTCCGTATCGTAAAACGCGATGAAACTTTTCTCTCTGATTTTTTCTCCATGAAAGAGAATATATGGAGTTGGAGTTGAGGTCAGTGGACATCCAGGGGCCCACGAGGCAGGGGGTGCGCCCAGGGGGAGGGGGCGCGCCCCCCACCCTTGTGGACAGGGTGTGGGCCCCCTGGCCTTTATTCTTTCGCCAGTATTTTTATATTTTCTGAAAAGTTCCTCCGTGGATTTTCAGGTCATTCCGAGAAATTTTATTTCTGCACAAAAATAACACCATGGCAGTACTGCTGAAAACAGCATTAGTCCGGGTTAGTTTCATTCAAATCATGCAAGTTAGAGTCCAAAACAAGGGCAAAAGTGTTTGGAAAAGTAGATACGACGGAGACGTATCAACTCCCCCAAGCTTAAACCTTTGCTTGTCCTCAAGCAATTCGGTTGACAAACTGAAAGTGATAAAGAAAAACTTTTACAAACTCTGTTTGCTCTTATTGTTGTAAATATGTAAAGCTAGCATTCAAGTTTTCAGCAAAGATTATGAACTAACCATATTCACAATAACACTTAGGTCTCATGTTTACTCATATCAATGGCATAATCAACTAGCGAGCAATAATAATAAAACTCGAATTACAACACTTTCTCAAAACAATCATAATATGATATAACAAGATGGTATCTCGCTAGCCCTTTCTGAGACCGCAAAACATAAATGCAGAGCACCTTTAAAGATCAAGGACTGACTAAACATTGTAATTCATGGTAAAAGAGATCCAGTCAAGTCATACCCAATATAAACTAATAGTAATGCATGCAAATGACAGCAGTGCTCTCCAGCGGGTGCTTTTTAATAAGAGGGTGGTGACTCAACATAAAAGTAAATAGAAAGGCCCTTCGCAGAGGGAAGCAGGGATTTGTAGAGGTGCCAGAGCTCGATTTTAAAATAGAGATAAATAACATTTTGAGCTGTATACTTTCACTGTCAACACAACAACTATGAGATCTCGATATCTTCCATGCTACACACATTATAGGCGGTTCCCAAACAGAATGGTAAAGTTTATACTCCCCCACCACCAACAAGCATTAATCCATGGCTTCCTCGAAACAACAGGTGCCTCTAACTAGCAACAATCCCGGGGGAGTTTTGTTTAATTATTTTGATTTGATTTGATCTTTTGATCAAGGGACTGGGCATCCCGGTTACCAGCCATTTTCTTGTGAATGAGGAGCGGAGTCCACTCCCCTTGAGAATAACCCACCTAGCATGGAAGATACAGACAACCCTAGTTGATACATGTAGCGACCAGACCTCAAACAGTCTGACCTCTGTGCTCATTGTCATCCCTGGATCAGTAATGCTGACACCACACAGTACTTGGAGGATTTATAACAGAGTAGCAATCACACACTTATTACATCGAATGTCTCAAAAGAGAACTTATTGAAATAAATATGGCTTAAGGCCATCTAAAATCGATAACAGCGGAAGGCTTGGAAGATAAGTGAGTCCATCAACTCCAACAACATCACTGAGTATAGAACCACGACCTAAAAGCACCTTACTCGTCGTCTGAAAAGTCTGCAACATGAAACGTTGCAGCCCGAAAACGGGTCAACACATGGAATATGCTAGCAATGTAACACATAGAGAATAACAATGGAATAAACTATACTACATGCATATATGGCTGGTGGAAAGCTCTATGGTTACAGTTTTGCATAAAGCCAATTTTTTCCTACTGCAAAGGAATAAATTTATTTAACTATCATGGTGGTTGTTAAACATTGAGAATGGTTGACAGCATTCTCAATCCCAATTAAAAGTACTCATTAATAACCCAACAATATTAAATTAGAAGTAACATGATGAGATTCACATGATATCCAGGTACTAGATACTCAAGATGTCCATAACCAGGGACACGGCTAACCATGATTAGTTTATACACTCTGCAGAGGTTTGCGCACTTTTCCCCACATAACTCGATCGCCTCCGTTTGGTTTCTCGTACTACATGGTGTTTGAGAGACGAATGACCGAGACATAGTCTTTCAGAAGCACTTGCACCTTACATAAGGGGTAGACCGTACCAACCTACATCCCCTACATCTGCTAGTCCACCCTGTAAGAGTTCGCACAACTTAGTCAACTATGCTAGAGCCCATAATAGCATGTGGCTGCACACGGAAGTTTCTAGTTTGAATAATCTCATGATCCCTTTGAGCTTGGGTGGCGGTCCGAAGAAATACAGGCAAGTCCTGATAGAAACCAGGTGCCTCAATCCACCCAGATGTGTGTTTATGTTTCCACCTTAAATAAACCATTTATTACATCTGTCATGGAAATTCACTCACCCAATCCACGTCTACTAGCATAGCATGGCATAATAAGCAAACGTAGAAGTAACTCCCAAAGGTTTGATAATAAAACAGGTAATAGGTACTACCTCATCTACTTCCCTGATCCCACAATTTAATTAGATCCTAATCATGCAATGTTTGAGGATTGAACTAATGCATAAAACTAGGTAGTAGAAAAGGTATGATCAAAGTGTTACTTGCCTTGCTGATGATCCGCGAAACCTAGAGACTCGAAGTAACAGGCGGCGCACTCCGGGTATTCTATCGCAGACAAACAAACAAGCATACAATAAGTACTCATCTAATGCACAGGTAAAACTCGAATAAAAGATCTAACCAGAATGTTCAACTTAAGAACTCCGGTTTGCAAAAAGAAACAAATCAAACAAAGCAACCAAAGTCAAACGGCGAAAGAAAACAGCTTCGTTTTGCTAATCTGGATCTATGTCAAATTTTACAGAAGAAAAAACTTGTTTAAGTTGATATTCGGAAAGAGGGTTTCGAGACGAAACTCCTATCGCTTGAATCGCCTGATTCCGATAAACGAGCGAAAAGTTATACTAAAACGAAAATCGGATCAGGAATCGCGATCAGAAAAATCACGGATTAAATCCGAGAAAAAGAAAAACGACGAACGGGTCAACGAATGAACGTTCGTTAACTAAACTAATCTGACGAACACGTTCGTTTAAACGAACGAACGAGCGAACGCTCGCTAATTAAACTAAACCGAAAATAAAACCAATCTAACGAAAAACCGAAAAAAACCGAAGAAAAACCCGCTCGGTTTTTATAAAAAAACGGCGGCACGCGGATCGAGGCGGCGGCGAACCTCAGCGGCGGCGGCGGCGAAGTCCGGCGGGGTTCTGGCGGCGGCGGCGGAGTCTGGCGGCGGCGGCGGCGACGACGACGACGGCGTTAGGGTTAGGGTTTGGCGCGGTGTGGGCCGGCGGCGACTGGCGGGCTGGCGGGGCGGGGCGGCTGGGCCTGGGGGGGCGCCGGGGCTGCGCTATTTATAGTGCCCCCCGAGCGGAGTCCCGCTCGGGCACGGCCCGTAGGTCGGTTGCGTTTTTTTTAAATAATTCCGCGCAGGAGAAAAATAAAAAGAAATACTAAACGGACTCGAAAAATCCCGAAATAAATTTTTCCCGGCTTCTAAAATCAAGCCGGACAAGTTGAACATTTATTTGGGGCCTAAATGGAATTTTGAAAAATGCGTATTTTTCCTAAATTCAAATAAAAGGCAAAAAAACTCCAAAATAAATCTTATTTGATTTTTTATTATCAAATCTTCATTATTTCTTTATTTTGGGAAAGTCATTTTATTCCCTCTCTGAAATTTTGGTAGTAGAAATAATTGAAGATAAAATGAATAAAATCAAATGATCCTATTCTTGAAATTTGAGAAAACTCAAATATGAAAATAACGAAATCCCCAACTCTCTCCGTGGGTCCTTGAGTTGCATAGAATTTCTAGGATCGAGCCAACAATGCAACAAAAATATGATATGCAATGATGATCTATGTATAACATTCCAAATTGAAATTTTGGGATGTTACAATACATGAGCTGCTCGAACATACAAAACAGAATTTCATTTGAAGGTTTGGAGTTTGGCACATACAAATTTACTTGGAACAACATGTAAATACTGCATATAGGAAGGAATGGTGGACTCATATGGAATAACTTTGGGGTTTATGGAGTTTGGATGCACAAGCAGTATTCCCGCTTAGTACGGGTGAAGGCTAGCAAAAGACTGGGAAGCGACCAACTGAGAGAGTTACAAAAATAATGAACATGCATTAAAATTAATCAACACTGAGTGCAAGCATGAGTAGGATATAATCCACCATGAACATAAATATCGTGAAGGCTATGTTGATTTTGTTTCAACTACATGTGTGAACATGTGCCAAGTCAAGTCACTCGAATCATTCAAAGGAGGATACCACCCTATCATACCACATCACAACCATTTTAATAGCATGTTGGCACGCAAGGTAAACCATTATAAGCTCCTAGCTAATTAAGCATGGCATAAGCAACTATAATCTCTAATTTTCATTGCAAACATGTTTATTCATAATAGGCTGAATCAGGAACAATGAACTCATCATATTTACAAAAACAAGAGAGGTCGAGTTCATACCAGCTTCTCTCATCTCAATTAGTCCATCATATATCATCATTATTGCCTTTCACTTGCACGACCGAATGGTGTGTATAATAATAATAGTGCACGTGCATTGGACCAAGCTGGAATCTCCAAGCATTCAATTCAAGGGAGAAGACAAGGTAATATGGGCTCTTGGTTAAATTAACAATCATGCATATAAGAACCACTTAACATTTTCATTATGGTCTTCTCCTCTCGACCCCCAAAGGAAAGAAAAGAAATAAAACTATTTACACGGGAAAGCTCCCAACAAGCATGGAAATTAAACTAACTAATTTAATTACTACTACAAGAATGGAAAATAAACTAACTAATTTTTATTTTTTTTGTTTTTTCTTAAGGTTTATCGAACACACAAGAAGAAAGCTAGAAAAAGAAATTAAACTAGCATGGATAGTACAATTAAAAAAGTATGAACACCGACAACTAGAATAGTGTGTGAACATGTATTTAATGTCGGTGAGAAATACGTACTCCCCCAAGCTTAGGCTTTTGGCCTAAGTTGGTCTATGGCCATGGATCACGACCGATATCCGAAGTTGTAACTAGGGTCGTACTGAGATGCAGCAGTCAATGCCTCCTGAGCTGCAGCATGGCGGCGAGCTGCCTCCGTTCTCCTCTCGTATTCGGTTGCCTCCTCCCTGGTTAAAACATATCTTCTTTTTGCCTGGTAATCAAAAAGGGCAGGAGTAGGGAGAGTAACATGGACAGCGCGACGTTTGTCAAAGATTAGTCGATACTGGAGGAATTGTTCATTCCTCTCAAGAAAATGATGACTGACCATAGCATTATAATCTAAATAAGCGAGAGGCAACTCCCTATCACCCTCACGTGGAGGAAGTCGGTGAGGCCCGGATTATCAGCCAAAGAATAAAAGTCTTCATAAATCCCGGCTACTCTCAAGAAATTATCACAAGGCCACTCACACGACCTTACTTCCGCTACGCGAGGAAGATTATACTTGGCCTTTTCTTTCTCCTTAGCTTGTTTATCCTTGGAGCCTTGGCTAGAAGAGCCCCTCAAAAATCTCTTCATCATTTTCTGAAAATTTCTGAAATTTTTAGTAACTTCAAAATAAAAGTGAATCAAACTAAACAAGATTGATAGCAACTACTCCCACAGGTGCCTAGAGCATATATCATGCATTAGAATTACTTGGGACCTCATAAATTTGACATGCAAGCTCAAGAACAGGGTCACCTAGGCAGCAAAAATTTTCAATGAATAAAGCACTAGAACAAAAACTAATTGGATCATTGGAGGAGTCACATACCAAGGAACAATCTCCCAAAGCAGTTTTGTGAATGGAGCTTTGAGCAAGGAGATCGAAAATCGCAGCAAAATGAGCTAGAACTCGTGCTTGAGCTGGATGGAGAATTTTTTGGGAGGAAGATGAAGTGTGTGGTTGCAGGAATAAGTGGAGGGGGGCCACCGTGGGCCCACAAGGAAGGGGGGCGCCTTGGACCCTCGTGGCCAGGTGCTTGCCCCCCTGTTGTGTTCTCAGTGCCTAAAATCCTCAAATATTCCAGAAAAAATCATCCTAAATTGGCAGGGCATTTGGAGAACTTTTATTTTTTGGGTATTTTTTATTGCATGGATAATTCAGAAAACAGACAGATAATACTATTTTTGCTTTATTTATTCTAAATAACAGAAAGTAAAAAGGGAGTATAGAAGGTTGTGCGTTCTAGTTTCATCCATCTCATGATCATCAAAAGGAATCCACTAACAAGGTTGATCAAGTCTTGTTAACAAACTCATTCCGAATAACATGAAATCGGAGAAATTTCAAATGACACTATGTTACCTCAATGAGGATATGAATATCCCCAATAATAAGAATATCATATTTCTTCTTGACATTAGGAAGAGGAAATTCAAAACCTCCAATAATGATAGTTGGATTTTTTCCAATAGAATTGATGCTATGAACTTGAGGTTGTTTCCTCAGAAAGTGTATCGTATGCTCATTACCATTAACATGAAAAGTGACGTTGCCTTTGTTGCAATCAATAACAGCCCCTGCAGTATTCAAAAAGGGTCTACCAAGGATAATCGACATACTATCGTCCTCGGGAATATCAAGAATAACAAAATCCGTTAAGATAGTGACATTTGCAACCACAACAGGCACATCCTCACAAATACCGACAGGTATAGCAGTTGATTTATCAGCCATTTGCGAAGATATTTCAGTAGGTGTCAACTTATTCAATTCAAGTCTACGATATAAAGAGAGAGGCATAACACTAACACCGGCTCCAAGATCACATAAAGCACTTTTAACATAGTTTCTTTTAATGGAGCATGGTATAGTTGGTACTCCTGGATCTCCAAGTTTCTTTGGTATTCCACCTTTAAAAGTATAATTAGCAAGCATGGTGGAAATTTCAGCTTCCGGTATCTTTCTTTTATTAGTAATAATATCCTTCATGTATTTAGCATAAGGATTTACTTTAAGCATATCAGTTAAGCGCATACGTAAGAAGATAGGTCTAATCATTTCAGCAAAGCGCTCGAAATCCTCATCATCCTTTTTCTTGGATGGCTTAGGAGGGAAAGGCATGGGTTTCTGAACCCATGGTTCTCTTTCTTTACCGTGCTTCCTAGCAACAAAGTCTCTCTTATCATAACGTTGATTCTTTGATTGTGGGTTATCAAGATCAACAGCAGGTTCAATTTCTACATCATTATTATTGCTAGGTTGAGCATCAACATGAACATTATCATTAACATTATCACTAGGTTCATGTTCATCACCAGATTGTGTTTCAGCATTAGAAATAGAAATATCATTGGGATTCTCAGGTGTTTCTACAACAGGTTCACTAGAAGCATGCAAAGTCCTATCATTTTTCTTTTTCTTCTTTTTAGAAGGACTAGGTGCATCTACATTATTTCTCTGAGAATCTTGCTCAATTCTCTTAGGGTGGCCTTCAGGATACAAAGGTTCCTGAGTCATTCTACTAGTTCTAGTAGCCACTCTAATAGCAAAGTCATGTTTATTATTTAATTCATCGAGCAAATCACTTTGAGCTTTAAGTACTTGTTCTGCTTGAGTGGTAACCATAGAAGCATATTTACTAATGAGTTTAAGTTCACCTTTAACTCTAGCTATAATCACTCAAGCGTCCAATCATGTAAGCATTACTCTTTAATTCTCTACCAACATAAGCATTGAAATTTTCTTGTCTAGCCATAAAGTCATCAAATTCATCCAAACAATGGCTAGAAAACTTAGTAGACGGGATTTCAACCTTATCATATCTATAGAGAGAATTTACCTTTACTACCTGTGTCGGGTTATCAAGACAAAGTGTTTCTTCGATAGGTGGTATATTAAGACCACATATTTCTTCAACATGAGGTAAATTCTTAACATCTTCATCTTTAATACATTTTTCTTTCATAGATTTCTTTGCCTCTTGCATATCTTCAGGACTGAGAAATAAAACACCCCTCTTCTTCGGAGTTGGTTTAGGAGTTGGCTCAGGAATTGGCTCAGGAGTTGGCTCAATTGGCTCAGGAATTGGCTCCGGAAGAGTCCAATTATTTTCATTAGTCAACATATTATTCAATAACAATTCAGCTTGGTCGACTGTTCTTTCCCTGAAAACACAACCAGCATAGCTATCCAAGTGGTCCTTGGAAGCATATGCTTAGTCCATTTAAAAGATATCAAGTATTTCATTTTTCTTAAGAGGACGATCAGGCGAAGCATTAAGTAACTGGAGAAGCCTCCCCCAAGCTTGTGGGAGACTCTCTTCTTCAATTTGCACAAAATTATATATTTCCCTCAAGGCAGCTTGTTTCTTATGAGCAGGGAAATATTTAGCAGAGAAGTAATAAATCATATCCCGGGGACTACGCACACAACCATGATCAAGAGAATTAAACCAAGTTTTACCATCACCCTTTAATGAGAACGAAAATATCTTAAGTATATAATAGTAGCTATATCATTCAGCTTAGTAAGATGTGCCACAACAGTTTCAGATTCATTGCCATAAAAAGGATCAGATTCAACCAAAGTAATTATCTCCGGATCGACAGAGAATTCATAATCCTTATCAGTAACAAAGATAGGTGATGTAGCAAAAGGAGGGTCATATTTTCATTCTAGCATTCAGAGATTTTTGTTTCAGTTTAGCTAATAACTTATTAAGATCAGATCTATCATTGCAAGCAAGAAAATCTCTTGCAGTTTCTTCATCCATAACATAACCCTTAGGAACAACATGCAATTCATATTTAGGGAGAGAACCTTCATCATCACTATCTTTAATAATTTCATATTCAATAATTTCATTCTCTCTAACCCTAGCAAGTTGTTCATCTAGAAATTCACCTAATGGCAAAGTAGTATCAAGCACAGAAGTAGTTTCATCATAAGTATCATGCATAGCAAAAGTGGCATCATCAATAACATGCGACATATTAGAATTCATAGCAGTAGAAGGTTTAGGTGTCGCAAGCTTTCTCAAAACAGAATGAGAATCTAGTGCAGAGCTAGATGGCAGCTCCTTACCTCCCCTCGTAGTTGAGGGAAAGATCTTAGTTCTTTCGTCTTTCAAGTTCCTCATAGTGACCAGCAGATATAAATCCCAAGTGACTCAAAGAATAGAGCTATGCTCCCCTGCAATGGCGCCAGAAAATAGTCTTGATAACCCACAAGTATAGGGGATCACAACAGTTTTCGAGGGTAGAGTATTCAACCCAAATTTATTGATTCGACACAAGGGGAGCAAAAGAATATTCTCAAGTATTAGTAGTTGAGTTGTCAATTCAACCACACCTGGATAACTTAGTATCTGCAGCAAAGTATTTAGTAGCAA
The DNA here is from genome assembly GCA_963921465.1 of Triticum timopheevii. Classification (NCBI taxonomy): domain Eukaryota; kingdom Viridiplantae; phylum Streptophyta; class Magnoliopsida; order Poales; family Poaceae; genus Triticum; species Triticum timopheevii. The sequence continues at coordinate 165,757,673 of OY997272.1, read as the reverse complement.
AGTAGTATGATAGTAATGGTAACAGTGGCAAAAGTAACGATAGCAGTTTTGTAGTAATTGTAGTAGTAGCAACGGCAAAGTAAATAAGCAAAGCACAATATGTGAAAAGCTCGTAGGCATTGGATCAGTGATGGATAATTATGTCGGATGCGATTCCTCATGTAATAGTTATAACATAGAGTGTCATAGAACTAGCTCCAATTCATCAATGTAATGTAGGCATGTATTCCGAATATAGTCATACGTGCTTATGGAAAAGAACTTGCATGCCATCTTTTGTCCTACCCTCACGTGGCAGCGGGGTCCTAATGGAAACTAAGGGATATTAAGGCCTCCTTTTAATAGAGAACCGGACCAAAGCATTAGCACTTAGTGAATACATGAACTCCTCAAACTATGGTCATCACCGAGAAGTATCCCGATTATTGTCACTTCGGGGTTGTCGGATCATAACACATAATAGGTGACTATAGACTTGCAAGATATAATCAAGAACTCACATATATTCATGAAAACATAATAGGTTCAGATCTGAAATCATGGCACTCGAGCCCTAGTGACAAGCATTAAGCATAGCAAAGTCATAGCAACATCAATCTCAGAACATAGTGGATACTAGGGATAAAACCATAACAAACTAACTTGATTACATGGTAAATCTCATCCAACCCATCATCGTCCAGCAAGCCTATGATGGAATTACTCACGCACGGTGGTGAGCATCATGAAATTGGTGATGGAGGATGGTTGATGATGACGACGGCGACAAATCCCCCTCTTCGGAGCCCCGAACGGACTCCAGATCAGCCCTCCCGAGAGAGATTAGGGCTTGGCGGTGGCTCCCTATCATAAAATGCAATGAAACTTTTCTCTCTAATTTTCTTCTCCGTGAAAGAGAATATATGAAGTTGGAGTTGAGGTCAGTGGACATCCAGGGGGCCCATGAGGCAGGAGGCGCGCCTAGGGGGAGGGGGCGCGCCCCCACCCTCGTGGACAGGGTGTGGGCCCCCGGCCTTGATTCTTTTGCTAGTATTTTTTATATTTTCTAAGAAGTTCCTTTGTGGATTTTCAGTTCATTCCGAGAACTTCTATTTCTGCACAAAAATAACGCCATGGCAGTTCTGCTGAAAACAGCGTCAGTCCGGGTTAGTTTCATTCAAATCATGCAAGTTAGAGTCCAAAACAAGGGCAAAAGTGTTTGGAAAAGTAGATACGACGGAGACGTATCAATCATCCCTGCTGTACACACCTTTTGGGAGAAATCCACATGATTTGGAATTTATTAGAATACTCTAAGTGCTTCACTTATATCTTTTGAGCTAGATAGTTTTGCTCTAGTGCTTCACTTATACCTTTTAGAGCACGGCGGTGGTTTAATTTTGTAGAAATTGTTGATCACTCATGCTTCACTTATATTATGTTGAGAGTCTTTTAGAACAGCATGGTATTTGCTATGGTTATAAAATTGGTCCTAGAATGATGGGCATCCAAGTTGGGTATAATAAAAACTATCATATGAAGTGAATTGGATGCTATGATCAATTTGATACTTGATAATTGTTTTGAGATATGGAGGTGGTGATATTAGAGTCATGCTAGTTGGGTAATTGTAAATTTAAAGAATGCTTGTGTTGAAGTTGGCAAGTCTCGTAGCATGCACGTATGGTGACCGTTGTGTAACAAATTTGAAATATGAGGTGTTCTTAGATTGTCATCCTTATGAGTAGCGGTCGGGGACGAGCGATGGTCTTTTCCTACCAATCTATCCCCCTAGGAGCATGTGCGTAGTGCTTGGTTTTTGATGACTTGTAGATTTTTGCAATAAGTATATGAGTTCTTTATGACTAATGTTGAGTCCATGGATTATACGCACTTTTACCTTTCCATCATTGCTAGCCTCTTCGGTACCGTGCATTGCCCTTTCTCACCTTGAGAGTTGGTGCAAACTTCGCCAGTGCATCCAAACCCGTGATACGATACACTCTATCACACATAAACCTCCTTATATCTTCCTCAAAACAGCCACCATACCTACCTATTATGGCATTTCCATAGCCATTCCGAGATATATTGCCATGCAACTTTCCACCGTTCCGTTCATCATGACACGCATCATCATTGTCATATTGCCTTGCATGATCATGTAGTTGACATCGTATTGTGGCTAAGCCACCTTCATAATTTTTCATACATGTCACTCTTGACTCATTGCCCATCCCGGTACACCGCCGGAGGCATTCATATAGAGTCATATCTTGTTCTAGTTTTGAGTTGTAACTCATGAGTTGTAAATAAATAGAAGTGTGATGATCATCATTATTAGGGCATTGTCCCTTAAAAAGGAAAGAAAGGCCAAAAAAAGAGAAAGGCCAAATAAAAAAAAGAAACGCCCAAAAAAAGGGGACAATGCTACTATCTTTTTCCACACTTGTGCTTCAAAGTAGCACCATGTTCTTTATATAGAGAGTCTGATTTGTTGTCACTTTCATACACTAGTGGGAATTTTTCATTATAGAACTTGGCTTGTATATTCCAACGATGGGCTTCCTCAAAATGCCCTAGGTCTTCGTGAGCAAGCAAGTTGGATGCAAACCCACTAGTTTCTTTTGTTGAGCTTTCATACATTTATAGCTCTAGTGCATCCGTTGCATGGCAATCCCTACTCCTCATGTTGACATCAATTGATGGGCATCTCCATAGCCCATTGATTAGCCTCGTTAACATGAGATTTTTCTTCTTTTTTGTCTTCTCCACACAACATCCATCATCATATTCTATTCCACCCATAGTGCTATATCCATGGCTCACGCTCATGTATTGCGTGAAAGTTGAAAAAAGTTTGAGATTACTAAAGTATGAAACAATTGCTTGGCTTGTCATCGGGGGTGTGCAAGATGAGAGCATTCTTGTGTGAAGAAAATGGAGCATGACCAAACTATATGATTTTGTAGGGATAAACTTTCTTTAGCCATGCTATTTTGAGAAGACATGATTGCTTTATTAGTATGCTTGAAGTATTACTATTTCTTATGTCAATATGAACTTCTATTTTGAATCATTTGGATCTGAACATTCATGCCACAATAAAGAAAATTACATTGAGAATTATGCTAGGTAGCATTCCACATCAAAAATTCTGTTTTTATCATTTACCTACTCGAGGACGAGCAGGAATTAAGCTTGGGGATGCTTGATACGTCTCCAACGTATCTATAATTTTTGATTGTTCCGTGCTATTATATTACCTGTTTTGGATGTTTATGGGCTTTACTTTACACTTTTATATCATTTTTGGACTAACCTACTAACGGGAGGCCCAGCCCAAATTACTGTTTTTTTTCCTATTTCAGTGTTTCGAAGAAAAGGAATATCAAACGGAGTCCAAACTGAATGAAACCTTCGGGAGCGATCTTTTTGGAACAAACGCAATCCAGGGGACTTGGAGTGGATGTCAAGCAACAAACGAAGCGGCCACGAGGGTGCCCAGCACGCCCCCTCGGGGTGGGCGTGCCCCCCACCCTCGTGGGCCCCTCGAGCGTCAACCGACCTACTTCTTCCTCCTATATATATCCATGTACCCCGAAAACATCCAGGAGCACCATGAAAAACTATTTTCACCGCCGCAACCTTCTGTATCCGCGAGATCCCATCTTGGAGCCTTTGCCGGCGCTCCGCCGGAGGGGGAATCGACCATGGAGGGCCTCTACATCATCTCCAAGGCCTCTCCGATGAGTTGTGAGTAGTTTACCATAGACCTTCGGGTCCATAGTTTTTAGCTAGATGGCTTCTTCTCGCTCTTTGAATCTTAATACAAAGTTCTCCTTGATCTTCTTGGAGATCTATTTGATGTAACTCTTTTTGCGGTGTGTTTGTCGAGATCCGATGAATTGTGGGTTTATGATCAAGTTTATCTATGAGAAATTTTTGAATCTTCTCTGAATTCTTTTACGTGTGATTAGTTATCTTTGCAAGTCTCTTCGAATTATCAGTTTGGTTTGGCCTACTAGATTGATCTTTCTTGCAATGGGAGAAGTGCTTAGCTTTGGGTTCAATCTTGCGGTGTCCTTTCCCAGTGACAGCAGGGGCAGCAAGGCACGTATTGTATTGTTTCCATCGAGGATAAAAAGATGGGGTTTATATCATATTGCATGAGTTTATCCCTCTACATCATGTCATCTTTCTTAATGCGTTACTCTGTTCTTCATGAACTTAATACTCTAGATGCTGGCAGGAGTCGGTCGATGTGTGGAGTAATAGTAGTAGATGCAGAATCAGTTCGATCTACTTGTCACAGACGTGATGCCTATATACATGATCATGCCTAGATATTCTCATAACTATGCACTTTTCTATCAATTGCTCGACAGTAATTTGTTCACCCACCGTAATACTTATGCTATCTTGAGAGAAGCCACTAGTGAAACCTATGGCCCCCGGGTCTATCTTTTATCATATCAGTTTTCAATCTACTTTTATTTGCATCTTTTACTCTCCAATCTATATCATAAAAATACTAAAAATATTTATCTTATATTATTATCTCTATTAGATCTCACTTTTGCGAGTTATCGTGAAGGGATTGACAACCCCTTTATTGCGTTGGTTGCGAGGTTCTTGTTTGTTTGTGTAGGTGCATGGGACTTTTGAGGAGCCTCCTACTGGATTGATACCTTGGTTCTCAAAAACTAAGGGAAATACTTACGCTACTTTGCTGCATCACCCTTTCCTCTTCAAGGAAAACCAACGTAGTGCTCAAGAGGTAGCAGGTTACATGTATAATTATGCATGCATGCATTTGCATATTTATACCCGTGATTCTTTCGAATTGTCCAACATTATCCATGGACAGCCCGAGTATGTGTAGATTGGGTTCGTTTTCCCATGCTCTGCTCCCAATCTGATGCAGAATTTCGTCAGTGCCTCCCTGTTGTTCTCCGAGTATACATCCTCTCTGTTTATTGTAGAGACATGTATCAGGAGAACGGTGGGGAGGTGTTGCCGAAATTTTGCATCGAATCCGAAGTAGAGCATGGGAAAATGAACCCAATCTAGACATACTCGGGTGGCATTAGGACCTATCTTTTGGTGGGGAATGTTGCATGGAAAACAAAAAATTATGCGCACACACAAGATCTATCCATGGATATGCATAGCTACGAGAGGGGGAGAGCATATTCATACCCTTGAATATCGCTAAGTGAAAGCGTTTACCAACGCGGTTGATGTAGTCGTACACCTTCACGATCCGTCTCGATCAAGTACCAAACATATGGCACCTCCGCGTTCAGCACACGTTCAGCTTGATGACGTTCTCGCCTTCTTGATCCAAAAAGAGGGACGAAGTAGTAGATCGGGCGCAGAACCCTCTTGCATGGCGCTCCCACCTCTCACCTTGGCGCTAGGCTCTTCTCGGCGATCTCCCTTTCTCTCCACTGATCTGCTGATCGGTTCCGATCATCCTCTCCGGCGTCTTCTCTGGATCAAGGAAATACCCATATCCAATGGGTTGTACTAGTGGATCTACCCTTGGCTTGGATTTCTCCAAGGGTAGGGTTTTCTCGGATGAAGTCTTCAGATCTACTGGTCGCATAATTCATCCTCTAGGAAGAGGGAGATCTTTCATATTGATTGTGTCATTCAGTAGGCATGCCTTCCGCTTATCTGAGGATTCAGTGGCAGCGGCGCTGGAAGCTGCGCTTGGTGGTTCTGCAATTGATCTTTGGGTTTGTCATGTCAAGGACAAAGTTTTTTCTTTCCAAGTTTCATGCATGCAAGTTGGCTTTATTATTATGGATCTTCGCTCTTTTGCTTGCGATCTGTTCAAGTGCTACTTTCATCTTTGGGGGAATGGAGGACCAAATTGGGTCAGACAAGTTAAGATCTGGCGTAAAGAATGTGATGCTGAATGGATTTTGATTAGCCCCACTAAGCGTACATCTTCACTTGGTTTATTGGCTATGCATAAACCACCTGTTAAGTCTGCTCTCAAATCTAGAGTTTCTGCAAATAAGAAACTGCCGTTTGCCACTTTTGAAAAGTATTCGGCTTGCAAGGGCTATAGATACCCTGCATCTCAGGCTTGCATTGATACAATAGTTGATGGGGGTTATGATCTTTCTGCTCATGAGCGTGTTGTCATTCGGCAACCTCCTGCTACTGGTTTGCATTGGATGGTGGCGCAGACACCTATAGTTTTTGGTACGGTTAATAGTTCATCGGAGTTACTCCGGCGGCCGGATGCGCCTCCGGTGGTGGACGAACCGGTTTTAGTTGATCCGCAAATCATGAGGTCCGGTAATCTCGCAGCGCAATTTCAGGAAGCGGGAACTTCGTTAATTCAAAATAAGGCTCTGGCCCTTGGGCCTGTTCATTTTGGGAACCCGCAGGGTGTGGGCTTGGTGACCCATGATGATCCATTAACTAGGCCAATATAGGATACCCCCACTACTGGACCTTCAAATATTGGTTTGGATTCGCCTGCACACCTCAGCCCGTCTAGTGAACCTATGGAAATTCCTTCTTCACAAGAGGCAGCGCGACATTTTGAAGCTATGGTCGATGACATGGTGGACCAAGTTCTAACATGTACTGATTGTGGTCAGAAGGGCCACATGGCAGTCTCTTGTGGAAGGCGAGCGGTCTGCTCGGCTTGCTCCAGGGTGGGTCACTTTAGACGTGATTGTAATGATTTTGCACGCTCGCACGGATTGGCTTGGAGGCAGAGCACTCTGCAACAAAACACGAGTATTTCGGAAACATCAGCTGTTCAGGGGAAGGGAGCCGGAGTTATTGGGATATCTAGTCCTGTCATATCATCTCCGCCCGCATTGCTACACCCTCCTCTTCCACCTGCCAAGGATACCTACTTTCTATCCAAAGAAACCCTCAGTTCGTCGCCGTTGCCATCCATGGCGAACTTCGAGCTTGATCCGCATCGCCTGGTGCCTCCGGGTCATCACATCATTGATGGTGGTGATCGCCGCTTACCTCGCACTTTCTTCATGCCGGCGGCCCGTCCTCCCTGTCGCCATGAAGATTACATGGTTGCTGAAGTTATGCCAGCGCCGGATGGACCTCTAGGGCCGGTCAGAGAGGAAGTTGTGCAGTTTCTTCAGAACAGAGGTATTCTTGTTCGTTCTGCTTAGCCTTGGTTTCATGGGGTAGGTCTGTTCCAAGTTCGAGATCCCACTGTCAGATACACCCTGATTCAGCATCCGCCATTTGCTTTGGGTAATGATCGATTTGTTAGATTTATGAAGCATGATGAGGGTGAAAACTTCAAAGGGAATACTGGTTTTCGTAAGGGTTGGTTAATGTTTGTTGGGATTCCCCTGGATTATCGTACAACTGAATATATTTCTCAAGCAGTTGGTACTTATGGAAAATTTCATTCCTGGGATAGTGAAGACCCGTACCTGGTACGCACTATTGTGGAAGCCAGCTTTCCTGATACACCGTTAGTACCACGAGATGTGGTTTTTGGGGACTATGCTGAGTGGGGTGGTGCTCAAGTTTCCTGGATTGCTGCATGTTATGTTCTTGGGGCAGATTTTGCCGATCAGATGCCTAATGATGAAGACCCGATGCCTCTGGATGGTAACCCTCATCCAATGCCTGGTCATCTCATTCCTGACAACATCCCGTTTGTTCTGCCGCCTTACCCGATGATTGGCTGGAATGAAGCACCTCTTGCACCTGCTCCTCCCCCAGAGAATCCAGTGGATGCTGATTGGGGTAATGCTCAGTGGGGCGATGATGTCAATATCAATCACCCACATCTGCCAGCAATGCCAGAACAAGATCAAGTCTCAATTGTCATTGATCAACCGGAACAATCAGAGTCTGTGGAACAACTTTTGCATGATGATGTGCCCCAACAACAGCAGATAGTTGATTTGGTTGCTGAAGTTCAGGAACAACCTGCTTTTGTGGAAGATAACCCTTTGGCTATTGTCCCCTATCAACCACCGGTGATTCAACACCATCAGATCATCATTGGGATGGCAAGGGTGGTGGCTGGACCCCCTCTACCACCTGAATTGCTTTGGAAGCGGTCATTCGAGAATTTGATGTCTGAATTTTCTGTGAAAGAAGTGCCAAGGTCACTTTTCTTCAAGCAGTTTGGGACAGTAACTTTCTCCAAGCGCAAGTGGTCGATTGCTTTTGATGATACCTACAGAGTGTCTTCGCTGGTCTCTTGTTTGTCAAGCTCTGCGTCAGTTAATCGGCGCCCTGTTGCTCGCTCTTTGTTTGCTCCTCTAGCAGCCCCTTGTGGCTCAGTTGCAAGCGATGAACCTACTGATATTGCTGAGCCTGTGGGATTCAGTAATAATCAGCTGTCCTTGGAGCCCGTGGGTCCTGTTGGTCAGGAAGAGGAGACCTTGCCTGTGGTTTTTGCGTCTGAAGCGACGCCACGACAGAAAGGCCAGCACGGTAGGCGCAAGATTTCTGCTCCTTTGGTTGATACTTTAGTCAGAAGGTGTACGAGGAGCGCGGCAAAACTTGATGGTTTCAAATCAATGGTCTTTGAGCAGCTTTCTTTACAGCCTGCTAAACGACGCCCAAGGTCCAAGCCCATGGAGGAGAAGGCCCGGCCCATTCAGGTACCTGATGCTGCTGGAGTGGAAAACACTGACGAGGTGCGTCATGACAAGCCTGAGGAGGTCCACACGCAGACACCGATCGCTGTGCTGCAGGCAATTGGAGCTGAGCTGGAGATGGACCCCAACCTGCTTTCTAGGGAGAAGCTTATGGCTGATCCTAAGGATGATACCCCCTCCAGCAACATTTAAATGTTAAAGTTTAATGTGTCTCCTAGGTGTAGCGAGCCTGTCAAATTTGCCGACTGTTCTGTTATCTCTGAAACTTGGCACTCTGGTTATGGTTTGGCTATTTTGGTCTTATGTGTTATGGGTTGTGCGGCACTAGGTGTCCCACTGTTTTTAATGTGTTATCATGTGTTACCATATGAATCAAATGCCTATGCGTAGCTGGAAAGTACTTTGTTGGAATGTACGTGGACTTAATTCTGATGCAAGACAACGTGCGGTACGGCAGAAAGTTCTTGAGAGCCAATGTGCAGTTGTTTGTCTGCAAGAAACAAAGTTATCGGAGTGCCCACGTGCTTTAATTAAGAGCATTTGCCCTGTGGGTTTTGACCAGTTTATTAAATCCCCTTCTAGGGGAGCTTCTGGTGGCATTCTAGTCGTGTGGCGCTCTGATGTTTTCTCTGGGGATCTAGTGGAAGTAAAACCTTATGGGATTGTTATTAGTTTCAAGTCCATGCATAATGGTGATTTTTGGTACCTGGTTAATGTTTATGGGCCCTGTCAAGGTACCTTAAGAGATGAATTTGTCAGCTGGCTTTATAATTTAAATGTGGAACCTGAGAAAAACTGGCTTTTGCTTGGAGATTTCAATTTCATACGATCTCTGGATAATAGAAATCTTCCTGGGGGTGATGTCAATGATATTTTTATTTTTAATGAGATCATTGGGCATTTGGGGCTGCTGGAGCTACCGTTAAAAGGAAGAAGATTCACCTGGTCTAATATGAAAGATTTACCACTTCTAGAACAGTTGGACTGGTTTTTCACCTCTGCAAGTTGGATTGATCAATATCCAAACACACAGGTCAATCCTCTAGCAAAAACTGCTTCAGATCATGTCCCTTGTGTGGTTTCCATAAGCACCAGAATCCCAAAAGCTCATATTTTCAGATTTGGAAATTTTTGGATCCACCAACCTAGTTTTATGGAGTGTGTTCAACAAGTCTGGCAAAGGCAGTCTCAGAAGTCTCACATATCAGCAGTTATTATGGATAAACTGAAATCTTTGAGATTTGCTCTCAAGAAATGGCAGAAGGGTTTATCTCATATTAAAGGTCTTATTGAGAAATGTAACTGGGTGATTTTTTGGCTGGATGATTTGGAAGACTCAAGGCCTTTATTTTTGCCTGAATCCAATTTCAGAAAATTGGTGAAATCACATCATGATCATCTGCTACACCTACAATTCTTATATTGGAAGAAGAGATGCACTATTAGATATATTAAGGTGGGTGAGGAAAACTCAAAATTCTTCCAGGCAATGGCAACTGAAAGATATAGGAAAAATTCAATTGCCACTCTGCAGTTGTCAGATGGATCAGTGTCTTCTGATCATAACACTATTGCCAAGGAATTTCTGGAGATTTTCAAAGGAAGAATGGGTACTGTCAAACCAATTTTCATGGGAAATGACATTCTTTCTTTAATCCGTAGGGTACAGGGACTGGATGTTCTCACCAAGCCTTTTGAGGTTAAGGAGATTGAACAGGTTATCAAGGAGTTGCCAATTGACAAGGCCCCTGGGCCTGATGGTTTTAATGGGCTTTTTATGAAAAAATGTTGGCCAATCATTTCTGGTGACTTTATCTCTTTAGTTAATGAGTTCCATGCAGGAACTGTTAGACTAGAGAATCTCAGTGAGGCATATATTACTCTGATCCCCAAAAAGCTGTCACCTGAAACTGCCAGTGATTTTAGGCCAATATCATTGACAAGTGTGGGGTTGAAGTTCCTTACTAAACTTGCTGCAAATAGATTTCAAGATGAAATAACTAAATGTGTTCACAAGAATCAGTATGGTTTTATCAAATCTAGATCCATTCAGGATTGTATTGCATGGACTTTTGAGTACATTCATCAGTGCAATCAATCAAAAAGGCCAATCATGTTGCTCAAGTTGGATTTTGAGAAAGCTTTTGATTCCATACAGCATGAGGCAATTATAAAAATAATGGTGGCAAAGGGATTTGATAATAGATGGATTTCTTGGATTCAACAATTGTTGTCCTCTGCAACCTCATCAATCCTGCTTAATGGGGTTCCAGGTAGCCATTTCAAGTGTAAATGTGGGGTAAAGCAGGGTGATCCTATCTCACCTTTGCTCTTTGTACTTGCTGCTGACCTTCTGCAGACTATGATTAATGATCAACTCAGTAAAGGACTTCTTTCCTTACCCCTAGTAACTCATGATCCTGACTATCCAGTGGTTCAATATGCTGATGACACTTTGTTGTTTGTGGCTGCTGAGTCTGCTCAGTTAGAGGTGCTAAAAGCTGTTCTAGACTCCTTTTCTTTGGCAACTGGTTTGCAGATTAATTACCACAAATCTTCAATGTACCCAATTAATGTGGATACCAATTATGCCAATGCTCTTGCTGCTCAGTTTGGATGTCAACTGGGGGTGATGCCTTTCACATACCTGGGGTTGCCAGTGGGAACCACTAGGCCCAAAATTGTGGACCTTTTGCCACTTGTGGACTGCATGGAAAGAAGGTTGACTGCTAGCTCCTGGTTTCTACCACAAGGTAGCAGACTGCAGTTGGTAAATTCTGTCATTTCCTCATTGCCAATATTCTTCCTTTGTAGCTTATCTATTCCACAAGGGATTTTGAAACAACTAGAAAGAATACAAAGACAGTGTCTTTGGAGAAAATATGGTCAGGAAAAGGGGAACTCTTTGGCTGCATGGCCTCTGGTATGTAGACCTAAATTAAAGGGTGGGCTTGGCATCCTGAACCTGGGGCTACAGAATGAAGCTTTGTTAATGAAATTCCTAAATAAATTCTATAACAAAGCTGATGTTCCATGGGTTCATTTGCTCTGGGACAGTTACTATTATCAGAGAGTCCCACATGACACTGCTATGTGTGGCTCTTTTTGGTGGAGGGACATATGTAAGCTAATGGATACATTCAGGGCTGTGTCTTCAGTATGCGTTGGAAAAGGGGACTCCTTGCTATTCTGGTCAGATTCCTGGGAAGTGGATAATTCTTGCATTCCACTTCAGGATAGATTCCCCAGGCTGTTCTCATTTTGCATACAAAAGAATTCTTCTGTTCTGGAAGTAATGGAAACTGGTGAGTTACATAGCATGTTCTCTCTGCCATTATCTGAAATGGCCTATAGGGAGCTAAATCAACTGTCTGGAATATTGTCTCATATCTCCTTGGATGCTAATGCTAAGGATTGCTGGTTTTGGAAACATGGAAAGAAATCTGGATACACAGCTAAGAAATATTATGATCTGGTCCATGAGCCTATTCCAACTAACCCCTTGCTATGTTGGATATGGAAGTCATGTTGTACTATGACAATCAAAATGTTTGCCTGGCTTGTCATTATGGACAGAGTAAACACCAAGGATATGATTCAGCGCAGGAAGTGGAAGATCAATGATGGGCCTGAATGTGTGCTTTGCCCTACAGGAACTCTTGAAGACAGGAATCATCTGTTTTTTCAGTGTAACTTCAGCATGAGAGTCTGGAATTACCTGCAGATTTCATGGCCCAACAATTAGGATATGGTTCAGATTGCATGCCATGCTAGGAAGGAGTTCAATAAACCTTTCTTTTCTGAAGTGGTGTTTCTTACTTGGTGGAATATCTGGAAAGTCAGAAATGATAAAGCTTTCAGGTTTATCAGACCTACCTTCAGACAGTGGAGAAATGGTTTTGTCCATGACATTTCCCTTTTGGCTCACAAAATCAAGTCAAAACACAGGGAGGCGTTGCTTAAATGGATTGATTTCCTTCCTCCTTGAGAGGTGACATGTATAGTTACATTTTCCTTCTATTTTAGGTTAGATTGTACATAGTTTTCTTCTATCTTCTTCTTCTGTTTTGTTCCTTTTCTTAAGGAACCTTTCTATGTACTTGCTGTTCTTGGTTTTAATAAAATGCTGTGGGGTGTAAGCCCTGCAGTCCCCAGTCAAAAAAAAGTAGTAGATCGGTTTCGGCAGCACGACGGCGTGGTGACGATTGTGGTGAAGAACAATCTCTGCGGGGCTTCACCAAGCACAATGGAAACTAGACGGAGGATAAAATAGAGGGGACGGGGTTGCCGGCACATGGCTTGGCGAGTCTTGATGTGTTTCGGGTGCTAGCCCTGCCCCTCTATTTATATGTTGAGCCCTGGGGTCGTTTCTTGGAGAAAGAGCCTAATCAAAGTCGGTTTAGCCCGCAAGGAAAGAGTCCTTGGACACCAGGACCTAGACGCTAGGGTCCTTGGCGTCTAGCCCCAGATGCCAGGGTCCCTGGCGTCTGGCCCCTTGGCCTCCGCAAAACTGCCTTTTGCACCTTCCTAAAGCCTCCCGGGCTTTACCCCTTGGCCCAAATAAAGTGTTCTCGTACCCGAACATTTTGGGAAACATCCGAAACCCCTTCCGGAGACCAAACACCATTATCCCATATATTAATTCACTACAAAAAAAAGATACATCTGTCACATTTTGGGCCGAACGAATTTTTGTTTTGTCATACATATGACACTTCTATGACGATAATTGTGACAAAACCCGGTATCATCATAGATGTGGTGGGCTCCTACTTCTATGACAAAAAATCATGACAGAAAATGGGCTTTTCGTCCTGGGCGGGCCGGAGACGCAGCTGCATGACATTCTTTGGGTCGTCCATGGCGGAAAAAACCATGGTAGATGCGAGGGGAAGGAAAATTTCGGGGAGTTGCCGGTTACTGTGGGAGAGCGATGCGCGTTTCTCTCGTACAGGTATGCGCGTGTGTGCGAGGCGTTGGCTCTAACTGAACCCGAGCGAGGCATTGGGCTCTAACTGAACCCGAGCGATTGCACTGCAGGCTACGCGTTACTGAACCCGAGCGATTGATCGATGGGTGTTAACCGAACCCGATGGAGCGATTCCTTCGCTACTGCTGCTAACTGAAGCCGATCGATGCTGCCTCTAGGATGAACAGTGAGTGTTGCAGGGGGGTTTGGATGAACAGTGAGCGGTGGCGTTGCCTCTCGATGAACAGGAACCCGTGGTGTCGAGGGCTGGATGAACAGTAGATAGTGGAGGGGTGGCCGTGGAGGGGTGGTTGAACAGGACCCCGTGGTGTGGAGGGCTGGATGAACAGTAGACGGTGGAGGGGTGCCCGTGCAGGGGTGGTTGAACAGTAGCTGGTGGAGTAGCGCACGGTGGAGGCTGGATGAACAGGAGCCCGTGGAGGCTCGAGGACGTCGACGGTAGCCCGTGGAGGCCGGAGGAGGTCGACGGTGGAGATGAACAGTATCCTGTGGAGTCCTGTTTTGAGGTACGCCACACCCCTCCCGATGAGCAGGGCCCCCGTTTCGACCGTAGCGCTCCAACACAAGTTTGTTTCGTCCGTTTTGCGGTACGCCACACCCCTCCCGATCAACAGGACCCCCGTTTCGATTGTAGGAGGTCCATTTCCTCCGTTTTGCGGTACGCCACACCCCTCCCGATCAACAGGACCCCCGTTTCGACCGTAGGAGGTCCGTTTCCTCCGTTTTGCGGTACGCCACACCCCTCCCGATCAACAGGACCCCGTTCCGAACGTAGGAGGTCCGTTTCCTCCGTTGTGCGGTACGCCAGGCCTCGTTTCCATCGCCTGTTCCGTCCAAGCCCTCCCGATGAATACGACCACGTATTCCGTTCCGACCCAGCCGGTTGGCTCCCACGCGTTCTGTTGCCTCCCGATGAACACGACGCATTCCGTTGCCTCCCCATGAACACGACGCATTCCGTTGCCTCCCCATGAACACGACGCATTCCGTTGCCTCCCCATGAACACGAGCCCTCGCCGTACGTATGCGCGACTAGGTGTTCGAGACCCCGCCCGTATGTACACATACGTGGCCGTATTTTCTTTCTTGCACCCTGGCCGCTGTACGTATGTGTACATGCTACGTGCGCGCCTCTACTACGACACGTGCGCGCCTCTACTACGACACGTGCGCGCCTCTACTACGACATGTGCGCGCCTCTACATCGACCGGTATGTACGTACACTCGCGACCAGGATGACAACGCTACATACGCTTCGACCAAGTGGGTCCCGACTGTCAGGCACTTCCTTGCGTGCGAAGATGTAGCTGGTGGTCCCAGCACTCAGGGGGGCGAATCATTTTTTTTGCCCGGACGCACTTCCTTGCGTGCGAACGTGTAGCTGCTGGGTCCCAGCAGTCAGGGGGGCGAATCGTTTTTTTTGCCCGGACGCACTTCCTTCCGTGCGAAGGTGTAGCTGCTGGGTCCCAGCAGTCAGGGGGGCGAATCATTTTTTTGCCCGGACGCACTTCCTTGCGTGCGAAGGTGTAGCTGGTGGGTCCCAGCAGTCGGGGGGCGAATCGTTTTTTCGGACGCACTTCCTTGCGTGCGAAGATGTAGCTGGTGGGTCCCAGCAGTCAGGGGGGCGAATTGTTTTTTTTGGACGCACTTCCTTGCGTGCAAAGATGTAGCTCGTGGGTCCCAGCAGTCAGGGGGCGAATCATTTTTTTCGCAAAATACGGTGGCCCGTCCGGTGGGTCCCCGTTGTCAGGTGGAGGAATAATTATTTTGCGCGTAATAAGGAGGCACTTCCTTGCGGCTGCCATGGACCCAACTGTCAGCCTCTCCACATATAGTCCACGTCCGATGGAAGTCGTTTCTTGACCGCGTTGACCACTCCGCGCCGAGAGCACCATGGCGGTGGACGACGGCGAGGCCTAGGAAGGGGACGACGCGGAGCTGGGGAAGACGCGGCAGTGGATGCACACGCGGAGAGGAGTACGAGGGTTCACTGGTTCGGTTGCGCTACCCTCGCTGCAGAATAACAGGGGGTGTGGGTGAGTGGAGGGATGGCCTGGCCAGCGGTGGGAGTAGTAGGGGGCGGTGAGGCCTCCGCGGCAGCACAGCCGACCACGAGAGGCAGGAGCAGGCGGCACGACCGGCGCTGCTTTGGGCGGCTGGAGCAAGAAGACCAGAGGTTGAAGAAGCACGACGGCCGTTGGATGGACATCGTATGGTCACTGCAGCTAGAATCGTTCATATTGACTAAGTTGACAAAGCCCTTGGTACATCAACTTAGTAGGCCCATAAGTCAGCTTCCGAAATGGTGCGCCCCAGATGTCAGGGGGATGAATCATTTTTTGGTCGGGTGAAGCTAGAATATCCGAGATTGAATATTAAGCATGGCATCCGTTGGATGGACATCCAACGACCACTGCTGCTAGAACCGTGTGTTGACTATAAGTTGACAAAGCCTTGCATACCCGTCAACTCTGTTTTTTAGGGAACGCGTCAACTTAGTAAGGCCAGAAGTGTGTGGCAGAGAACTTATAGCCCATTTGAGATTTGTAAGAATGTGTAGCCCATTTTTGAATTCTAATGGAATTTACTACAGCCCATTTACAGTTTGTTAAAAGTACAACCCATTTCAACCAACCGTTCAGAACTGAATTCAATAAAATTTCCCACATTTTGATGGGATCCAAATATTTTTTATCCCAAAATTTTAGTCAGATTAAATAAAATTTCAATATAAATTTATATTGCGTAAAAATCCAACGAAACATTCCACTCGCAACAATTAATGAAATTAAAATTTTCAATATTCCAAAAATAATATTTTATAAAGTAATCACTATTTGATGCATTTTTTTATAGTTACTACCCAGTTTTTATAATTACATCCCATTTATTATTTCTTAAAGCCCATTTTCTTGTTAAGCCTAATGCATCCCTCCTAGGAAAGATTTGCAGCCCAGCGGGGCGGAGAATAACAACTTGACCTTGCCTGGGTATTCCTAAAAAAAAGTATAGCTGGGCTAGCCATTTTCAGCTTGAAAAAAATTAATATCTGGGCTGGATATCTGGCCTGGGCTAGACGGGCCACAGCCCGCGCAGTTAATACCTGCAGCGATGTTTCCGTTGTTGTTCTGAGGAGAAAAATTAATATCTGGGGTAAACATCGAAAAACTCTGCAGTGCTCACACCTCAAAAACACAAATACTGCTCGAGCTGCTTGGTCCCAGCTGTCGGCCGCTTCTTGTGCAATTCTCTCGTTTATTGACTACTCCCTCCTTTCCGGTTTATAATGCTCAATTCAATAATCTCACCAATCAAGGTAGATGGCGAGTGGTGGAATACTTTTTCTAGTTTTGCAAAAGCACCTAATTAATGCTCTTGTTATCCTCAAAAAATTATGTTTATCAATGTATTAATTGCAATGCATGCATGCATAAAGTACATGCATTGGTCAATTTTCTCTTAATACTTGCATGCAATGATTTAATGCACCTTGGAATCTGAACATGTGATGGAAAACAACCAAATTGAGCCTTATAAAATGGAAAAACTAAAATTTTGAGATAAGCCCTATAAATCGGAAAGGAGGGAGTACATAGGTAGACAATGGTGTGGGACCGTGATGTCAGGAAACCAGGAGGAAGCAAAATAAATTATAGGTAGACAATAGTCGACGATCCGGCGCCAACCCCCTCCTCCGTGCCATCCTCGTCGGTGCATTGCACCATGACCATCGGCGAGGCCCGTGCCCAATATATGGACAGGGTGAGGCAGATGCGTGAGGAGCAGTTCCGGGAGGCACAGGCTGACACCGCCTACAACCACCATCTCCTCCAGGAGCACCTGCAGGCAGAGGAGCAGATCGCCGTAGAGCGGCCGGAGCAGGAGGCGCTGCTCGACTCGTACCGCTCCGCCCGCAAGGGCCGCCTCGAGCGCTGGCGGTACCGCATGCGGATGGCGGAGGCTGCGGCCACCTACAAAGAGGCTAGCAAAGAGGGCGATGAAGCGGGTGAGGCGCTATTTGGCGAGACCGAGGATGAGGCAGAGGACAATGCCGGCTCCGACGAGGCCCCGCTCCGTTGGCGTCGACGACGCCCTGCACCGCCGACGCCCCGCGGCGCCAACAACGAGGCAGAGGACACCGTCGGCTCCGCCGACGCCCCGTGGCGCCAACAACGAGGCAGAGGACACCGCTGGCTCCGCCGAGGCCCCACCCCGCCAACAACGAGGCAGAGGGACATCGCCGGCTCAGCCGAGGCCCCACCATGCCGGCAACGTGGGGGAGGATTTCCACTGCTCCGCTGAGGCGCCGCCCACCGGCAACGAGATAGAGGCATCGCCGGCTCCGCCGAGGCCCCGCCCCGCTGCCAACGTGGCCGCGCCACACAGAAAATGAGGAAGAGTAGAACACGGTAGGTCGCCGCCGCTCGGGTCCAAGTAAGGCCACCACTGCTACCCTCCGGTTGAAGCCAAGCTAGGCGGGTTGACCATTGACGGCCGGTTAGCTTCTTGGCGGCGACGTGGAGTCGGAGAGGTGCGCTGGAGAAGAACGCTGCTTCTACTTAACTGCTGGTGCAGTTGGCTGACTGACACGTGGGCCCAATAGGCCACATGTCAGTTACACAACTGCACCTGCAGTTAAGTCACTGAAGCTTCTATTCGGCTCAGCGGGACACATGTGGGTAGCTTCGGTTAATTAATTATACCTCCAGTGCACCCCTTTTTAGTTCTTTTTCAAAAAGGAGGATGACCCCCGGCCTCTGCATCTGGGAGATGCATGCGGCCACAAACACCCCTTTTTAGTTGAAGAATGTATGAAATGTAATGAAATCCGGCATGTTTATATGAAATCCGACCATGTATGAATGAATTTGTTTCGATTAGTTCGAATTCCTGTATCACTGGCATTGGATGAACATGCAAAACAATACGTACTAGCATTATTCCCAGGGTGATCACCATGTTTGCAGCAGTTTCACATGTACTCCCTCTGGTCCTTTCTAGTCTGCATACAAGTTTTGTCTGCAGTCAAAGTATCTCTACTTTGACCAAACTTATACAAAAAAGTATGCACTTTCACAATGTGCGAAGTAAAAAGGAACAGAAGGAGTACAAAGAGTTTGAGCAGCTTTTTAGCGTTTCTGTACATTGCAATCAAACACACAGGCCTGGCAATTCATAGAGAACATTCAAAACAATCGATGATTATGCATCTCAGCGACTCACATGTCAGAGGAAATATTTACTTCACAACTAAAGAATAAAGAAAAAATTGATCGCCGCTGCTGACAGCAAAGGGCGTCCCATTCGAAAATATCAAACGCATATCTTGCTAAAATCAATGAGCAAAATTTGACAAGGTTGTCCCATTCCAAAATATCAAATGCCTACGATTGTGGAATGGGCAGGGTTTGCCATCAGTTCGGACATTGACATGGCACCTCATGCTAAATAAACCAGCTGTTCTTTTTGTGCAGTTCCACCAAAATCAACCAAATTCGCGCGTAGCTTGTATGATTTCGCCCTTATATGTTGCAATGCCTTGAACTTATGGGCACCTCCTTTCTTGTGGTGGAAATGAATGATTCGATGTATTCATGAACATTTTGTGCAGTTACCGTTGAAATCAAGCTGAGCACCCCTTTTTGCACAAATACAAAAAAGTGATTAGTATAAAGCAAACTGTACTATGAATTGACAGTTTCAACAGGCACATACATGGTCCATGTAGAGCACACTTTTAGAAAAATGGAACTCACCAGAAAGAATCCTAGAACAACATTGTACTCGCGCATCACAGCAAAAAAATGGAGATTTGTCAGCCTTCTGAGCTGAAGTTAGTTTGGTCTTGTGGGGAGTAATGTAACCATCCTTCAACTGCTCCTTCTGATGAGAAGATAGACAGTGCTTCTTCATCCTGGCATAATCGGAACTAGTCACTTCACGTACTCCATATAATTCTTCAGAGGAAGATGATCCTGTTGTGCAAAGACAAGAGGACTACTAAATGCTAGCATCCATGTTTGCTCGAAAAAAAGGAAAGGAAATATTTAAAACAGCACAGATGAAGCACTTCCCAAGGACAATACCACTTTTTCATGACAGTATCTAAACAGTAGCACAACACCAATAGAGATGACAAAGCTCAATCATATTGATGAAATCAGTGGGCGAGTACCAACCTTTGTCAGGAGGCTGATTGCGTAGAGCATACAGATGAAGCACTTCTCGGGAACCATCTGTTGCTATCTACGGGGGTGGCCATGCTTACTATATACTCCTCGATTAGTTTAATGTTCCCAACATCTTCTTGTGCAGTTCCACTAAAATATATGGTATCTTCAAAGAAGATCCCTGTTTGCACAAGTAGATATAATTACGTACGGCATCAAATCAGTGGCAAAACAATTGCTCGTTCCAGCCATAGCAATAAATTAAGATGCAAAACTATATAATTACTTGTGTCATCACAGTTCCAGTGCTTCATTACATCACGGGGAGTTGATTTTTGTTTTTCTTTCGCTTGTTCTTCCCCGTCATCACTTGGTTCAATAACAAAAAAGCTTCGCCTTCAATGTAAGATTTGGCATGTCAATTAGGGAGCACAAGTATAGTACTAAACTTAATTTTCTGATGAAAGTGGCAAAATACAGGCCAGCAGTTGTGAAATATCCTTATCTTACCTCATGGGA
Source organism: Triticum timopheevii (assembly GCA_963921465.1). NCBI lineage: Eukaryota > Viridiplantae > Streptophyta > Magnoliopsida > Poales > Poaceae > Triticum > Triticum timopheevii. The sequence continues at coordinate 165,737,393 of OY997272.1, read as the reverse complement.
TATTACGGTGCACATACAGATTGGAAGTCTTGTCTCCATTTGTGCAGTTCACTAAAATCAAGCAACATTATCGTACAAGTAGCACAACATATGAAAGCACACTGCAGAATCATATGAAAGAAGGCTAGTACTGACCTCTCATGATGCGGAATTCAAACAACTCACAAGAAGAAGATCTGAACCAAATTCGCCTTAACGGATAGGAAGTAAGATCTCCTCTTGTGCAGTTCCACTAAGATCAAGCAATCAAGCAACATTGTCGGTGTGACAGTTTGGTTGAACTGCACAAAACACTCTTAAAACAAAAGTGTTTTGTGCAGTGCAACAAAAGGTCAGAATGGCAACGAGGTGAAGTAGATAACCCTGTTTACACAGAGGTGCAAAGGAAACAATTAGTGGTCAATAACGGTGGATGACACAGAAGCCAACAAAAAGAAGCATCTACCTTATTTAAATGGGAAAGAAAGCAAGACAGTAGCATTTCTCAAACGGTGGCATTGATTAATATTAACATAGAGATTATATTAACAATAAAATTTGTTAAACATGTAATTTGCTTTTAACTGTGGCATTGCATCAATTTTCCAGCGGCATTATTAGAGGGTGTTTGTTTACAGGGACATTTTGGTGTAGGGACTAAAAAAACTCCGTGTCAGTCACATCTAAACCAAACAGGAGGGACTTTTCGGGACTAAAAGTGGGCATTTGGGACTGAAGAAAGAAGACCGCGAGGGAGTCTTTTTGGGACTTTTTCCAACAGTTGCTCATGCCACGCATCGCACCTTGTTTCTATTAGTTCATTACTAGGGGTAACATGGTCTTTTATCATGTCATTTAATAATCTCTAGTCCATGTTTAGTCCCTGGAACCAAGCAGGTAGGGACTAGGGAGTTTTTAACCAAACAGGGCCATAGATTAACAACAGCTAATGAGTTGCACGGGACAGTGGACGCACCAGCACCATGTGCATCTACCGATGTACTGTGGTCATGCACAGTCTGTTGCAACAAAGAACAAACAACCAAGGAGCATATTTGTGTTGGTCCCAGTTTTGTTATGTCTAGACACCTTTCCCTATGTGAGCGCAGCAAATCTAGTCCTGCTCAAACTCTACAGCCTTGTCCCTTCCTTTCCTTTTTGAACTAGTACTTTCGCCCCTTCCTTTCCTCTTTGAACCACGTCCTAGATTTATGCGATACAACTTTCCCCACTACTTTCTCCCATTCCTTTCCTCTTCGAACCACATCCTAGATTCATGCTATACAACTTTCCCCCTTCATTTCCTATTTGAACCATGTCCTAGATTCATGCTATATACAACTTTTCCCACTACTTTCCCCCACTCCTTTCCTCTTTGAACCACGTCCTAGATTCATGGTATACATGCAGCTAGAGCAATGCATGTGGAGTAAGTAAAATATACCTTGAGGTTCTTGGGGCGTGGTTCAGTGGGTGACGGGACAGCAGCGAAGAAGAAGGGGTCGGAGGCCCTCCCGCGCCGCCGCTGGGTGGAAAGTGAACAGCAGCGCCGGTAGTGGATTCCCTCCCTCGCCGACGGCGACAGCGTTAAACCTCCTTCCCTTCCCGGCGGACGGATCCTACCGGCTCTTTGAGCAGCAGTGAGGGGAGAGAGAGGCCAACGAAGTCTTTTTTAGATCTGGAGAGGGCAAGAGAGTGTGAAGAGAGCAACTACAAGTGCTGAGGCTCCAGCGGGAGAGGGCGAGAGAGTGTGAAGAGAGCAACTACAAGCGCTGAGGCTCCAGCGTGTATATATATATTGGAGAGAGAGAGTGTGAAGCGTGCAAACCCTAGAAAACATTTTGACCAGTCAAAGAATCCTCCTGGCAAAAATTATGCTCAAGTGTAGTTATCGAACCCAAGACCTCAAGTTTGATGAGCGAACAGGCTAACCAGCTACACAACCCTCCCGTTATGTTCAACGAGAGGAAAATAACCTTTTATACATTCCTGCATTCGTGTGACAGGCATGCCGTGTTTTTTTTGTGTGTGTGGGAGTCATTAGGATTTCAATCATAATCGTGTCATGTGGCTTTGGTGGTAAGGCTATCCACAGTGGTGCAGAAATAATGCAGCCTTAGTCACCTTACCTCTCTCCACGTAGTACGTTGGGTCCCACCAGTCGGAGGGTGAAACAAACAAATTAATAAGAAAAATTAAAAGCGCCAGCGGTGTATCTTACTACCTCACACATCTTGCTACTGCTCGGGAACACTGTCCAATTGATCCCTCTGTTCGCTCACGTACTATTTTAAGTGAATCCTTATTATAACATGCACACAAATTTTGGGTTGTATTCGACTTAAGTCAGTGTGCCACCGTATCTCGTATACTTACTACTCCCTCCGTCTAGGTGTAATAATTCACGTTAGAAGGTGCAACGGGACCAAGGTGCGTGTGTGTGCGTGTGTGTGTGTTTAACAGCATGTGTGTGTTAGAGAGTGTGATAGATCGACCTACTCCTACAGAGATATGGTGTGTAGTGTATGATTTTTGCCGCGAGAGTCGGTGCATCCTCTCGTTTCCGGGCATGTCCGGTAGGGACATGCGGACAGCTGCCGTGCCCGCTCCTGACCAGCCTGACCCACCCAAAACCCCTCCACCGTCCGCGCGCGCTTCCCGCCCGAAACGGTCAGCACCGCTCCAAAGAATCGGTGCCGCATTCATGCCCGGGCAGAGCAGACGCGACCTCTCGCTGGCGCAAGAGTGATGGTTGCTTCGTCCGTCCAACTTATTGCTGGTTCTATGTGATTTGATGGCTCATTGGTCTTTATTACTAAGGTGGTAGGATTGTTGGATGTCCCACGCTTTTGGCGAAAGGAGGTAGTAGATTACAATTTTCTCCATTCTTACAGCGGAGGAGTGCAAGAGCAGTGAAAACACGCAGGCTCAGTGATTACATGGCCCACCTCACACTATCACCGTGCTACACCTAACTCTTTACATAGTACTCCCTCCGTTCCTAAATATTACTAGATGAGTCCCCGCTCGTTGCCGCGGAACAGCGGTATATCTCTCTGCGCAAAATTATCGATTTCATAGAACTAAAAAAAATCTATAACCGCATGACAAATGTGGTAGCCAAACGAAATAAACTCGCATCATCATTTAGATCATCCCACGTAAGGAAAAAAGATCAGCCAACTCCTACTTCATAATGGGATTATAATTTTCTTTTTGACATGTTAATGGGACTTAAAAGCTCACTTACATGCATGCTACCGGTGCATGCTTGCATGCAGACGTGTTGATGTGATTTAAAACCCACTCACATGCATGTGCCACGGTATTTCTGCATGCTTGCATGTGGCTTAGTGTGGAGCTTCTCAACGTCTAGATCAGACGGCTATTATGACTGATTTACTTCATCTAACGGCTATGTCAATTTTGATGATGTGGCTCAAGGAGAGGATGGAGAATTCCTAGTAGTGGGGGCTAGCTATTACTAGTAGATAAGTCTTTGTAGAGATTCCACTAGGTGAACTACATACGGAACAAAATGAATGAATCTACACTTAAAATGCATCTATATACATCCGCATGTGGTTAATGGTGAAATCTCTACAAAGACTTATATTTAGGAACGGAGGAAGTACTAGTATAGTACTAGTACGTACTGTAATTTATCAGCGAGATAAATTTGTACAATGCTATGAAGCTTCCAGCTCCTGTTACATGTATCTTGCGTCCAAGGTTGCCTGTTGCAACATTTCATCAAATACAAAGGAGACTAACATGCATGCTATTGCATCTCAATGATTGACAAATCATAGCAAATATGTACTCCCTCCGTTCCAAAATAAGTGTCTCAACTTTGTGCAAACTTTAGTACAAAGTTGTACTACTACTAAAGTTGACACTTATTTTGGAACAGAGGCAGCTAAAGAAAAAAAGATCCATGCAGTCCCTAGCCCTTGAACCGTGAACCCTGACCAGGCTTCAATTTGCTGGCAACGTTCGAGCTTCCTAATAAATGAAGTTTGCAACCTTTTGACCATCGGATCATTTTGTGCAGTTTCACCAAAATCGAGATGAGCATCCCTGTGGCAAAGAACTTGAAGAAGCGTGATTAGAATAAGATTACTAGGACTAATTGATGAGACATAAACTCATCACAAATACAGTACGTAGAAGCCAATAGAGGTATCAGGTATGTGCGGGGCAAAGAAGTAGAGAAATATCCATAGGGAGTGATGTGGGCAGCTAGAGCAATGGTGCAAGCCGGCTGTAAAGGGAGTTGTACCTGAGGGATGTAGCTCAACCTTGAGGAGGGCGGCGGGAGGCGGCAACTGCCCACGTCGCGGCAGTGAGCAAGGGACGATGGCAACCTCACCGGCTTTGTGAGAGAGAACGGCGGGGACCCCTGATCGGGACGTGCCGACAGTGGGTTTTCGCCGTCGGCGACGGCCACCGCATCTACACTAAGCATCCACCCCTTCCCCAAGCGGACGTGATCCGCCGGGATGTTAGAGATGTGGCCACAGTCGTTTTGTGCGAGAGAGTGTGAAGAGAGCAACCCCAGCAAGCAACCGTGTAGGCTGGCCCGTCCTGACTATGTATATAGTGGAGCGGTTTCCTTTTCTCTCCATATGAACCTATCATATTGCATACGTGCCACTGAAGAAAAAAAATTATTTATAAATGACGCGGCACCTACTACTCGTTCTCCTATAACCTTGCGCTTGGCATCTCCAAAATATTAACCTTGCAATTGGCTCTTTGCCTCTTCGGGAAGTCAAGCAATAATGGTAGTGCAGTATATATCGTTCTGGCTATATGATACCGAATGAATTGCTGCACGTCCACCACGTGGGCGAGGGTCGAGGGGAGAGGAAGAGTGCTACTACATACGGAGCAAAATGAGTGAATGTACACTCTAAAATACGTATATACATCAGTGTTTGGAGTATGTACTAGTAGTTCATATTGAAATCTACTAAAGGACATATATATTCCAAACAATATGATATAATCTCTATAACCAAGGTAGTAGGGACGAGGAGTAAACGGAGGGAGTAGTAAATTTTTCTACTCGTCCTGCGAGCCACCGCGCTCATAGGCGAGGGAGGAGCAAGCTTCACCTCATCCTGCGAGCCACCGCGCCTGTGGGCGGGGAAGATGGCGTACTAAGCAAGCTTCTCCTCGTTCTGCGAGTTGACGGGACACATCAAAAGTACTCCAGTGTATAGAGCCTTGCCTCTAAGGTAGGCCCCACATGGTTTGCCTCTTTTTTTAATTTAACATAACACGTCAAGTCGCAATTTGTTTGTTCACCCGTGGTAGACGATCCTCCCTCCACCAAGTGGACAACCAGTACACGTGCCAAATTACCACGTGGGCTGCCTTTTTCGTACAGAAATGAGCTCCACCGTGTACCCGCGCGGGTGTGGTTGGGAAAAAGACGGGAGTACGTGCGCCGTGCATGCACCTATTCTCCTTCGTGCACGTCCCCCACCTACGTGGGTGTGTGTGAGAGATACAAACCGCGTTCGTGAGTGTTTTTTGTTTTGTGGTGGGGGTGGGGTGGGGTGGGGGGTTGTTTTCATGAATTATTTATGGGAATATGTGTCGATGACATCTCAAACAAAATTTTGCATGCAATGTGTGTGAAATGGAGGCCTATCCATATCATACATAGAGGGTCAAGCAATCCACGAGAAGAGAGGGAGGGGTCATAGCTATCGATAGAGTCGAAGAGAGGATCAAGTACGGGTGGGTGCGAGATCGATGAAGAGAGCCATCGAAATTGTGTGTGTGTGTGCAAGTCAAAGATATAGGGCGACTGGCCTACCGGAATGTTAGAGGGCACATGTCAAGTTTGTGTGTGGCAGGGAGACATGACTAGAGCGCTTGATGTATCGGTGTGTGTGGGGGGAGGGGTGGGGGGAGGGGTAGGCAGAGGCCTAACTATAGAGGTAGAACGACTCGTATATGTGTTGAGAAGGAGAGACCCAGCTATGTCTTGAGGGAGATCGGTCGACATCCATACATAACTAAAGGACCGGAAATATGATGGGACAGAGAGAGAGGAGAGAGAGAGGGAGGGAGAGGGAGGGAGAGGGGTAGAGTGCTAGATGGGTGATGGAGTTGCTTCTCGGAGATGTTGGGAGAGGCCTACTAGACAAACTGAGGTTGGAACTGCAATGTTATCAATAAGAGTGGGGATGTGTTTCTGTGTGTGCCTGTGCGTGATAGATCTGTTGGGACACATCCATGGATGATGAAGGGGAACCATGTGTTTGGTAAGCAAACCTAACTAGATCGGTAGATCAATTGTTGTTTGTCGGAGGAAGGAAGAGACACAACTAATGAGGTAGATCAATCGATGTGTGGGTAAAAACGAGTTATAAGGACCTAGCTGGCTATATGTATAGCGAGAGATCGGTCGGTGTACGTCCATTCGTTAGAGGCAAATAAGGCCCAGCGAGACGAATAGACAGAGAGAATGGAGCTAGGAGGTTGTGCGAGAGGCCCAACTACTAGCTAGATAGGGGGAGGAGTGTGCGGTTGTGAGATCGATTAAAAGAGGGGTGAGAGTTTACACGTGTGTCTGACCATATGAGAGACACGAGGCAAGGACACATAAAGGAGGAGATTGAAGCTGTGTGTGTATGCTGTAGGCAGGCATCGCTGGAGAGGTTTATCGATTGGTGTGTGTTGGAAAGGATTGTGGAGACTCTGGGAGAATGACCTAAAGAAAAAAATGAATGTGCCCGGTGGATAGAATGCTGAGGGAGTGGGAGGGCGAGGAGGGCGTGTGCATGCACGAGAGAAAGTTAGTGGTAGCTACAAAGGTTAGAGGATTGTGTGGGTGTAAGAGACTAACAAAGATCATAATTTGATATGAAAGCGGATTCATATATTTCAATATGAGATCATAGTGTTTTAAACATTGCATGCATGAATATAGCGGTGATACACGTGCTGTGCACATGTTATACCATAATGTGATAATGCATGGCATTTGCAACTTACATCTAAATGCCGAACAATCTAAACCATACTATACGTCAAACAATCTCACATTTTATTTGAATTTGTGATAATGTGCGGCGTTTGCATCTTACAACTAAATATCGAGCAATCTAAACAATACTATATATCAAACATTCTCACATTTTATTTGAATTTGTGGTAATGTGTGGTGTTTGCAACTCACATCTAAATACTTGTAGGCGTAGGGGGCGGGGCACCAGACATAATATGATAAACACATTATACATATGAGACATGGTTTAGATTATGAAGATCTAGCTAGAGCTAGAAATGTAATGTGATTTGAAATAAAATAAAGTGGATTCAAAAAATCTAGTTTGAGTTCATATAGTACACATAGTTCATATGTAACTCGATACTGATCATGTGGTGTGCTGTGAAGATAATACACAAATGATGGTTTAACTTGACAATAATGATGATTGTAGATCTTATTAAAACAGAGAAACAAATTCAAATACTTTGACTTCACAACAATCATTACTGTAGATCTTATTCAAATTTAGTTCATATTGAAGCGGTAGTATATACGTTTGGAATGCACTAAAACGTTCATTTGAGTAGTAGGTTGCATGCATTATACACGTAGCGAAATATTTTAATTGAACATAATATGAATTCAAAGTTTTGAATGACATTTGTAGTGTGCATTGATTTGGTACAATACACGTTAGGCTTGTCCAGAAATTTCAACCTGCGCCTTGTTAGCCCGAAATATTTAAGATATATCTTTGTCTCGTTGTGCTCCGGCAATTCCCTCCATCTCAACCCGCGCCTTGCTATTCCGAAATTACAACGCGCGCGAAAACTCCCATCTCCTGTGAAATCCCGACACGCGAAATGCCCGTGGTACCCCTGAACCGAAAGAACCGCCTCAAATCAATGGGGGGTACTTTCGTAACTTACCCCACATTTCGGACAAGCGCGTCTCTAAGCCATGGTTCCCCACAGCCATCACATCCGCCCACCCATTCGCACACCGAGGCCGCGAAAACCCGCGACAAAACCCCACACCCTGCTCCGTCCGCCACCCAGCCGGAGCTTCTTCCCCGACGATGTCGTCCACAGCAACACCTCGACGTCCCTCATCCACCGTACCGGATGAGGATCTGTCGTCGATCTCATCGTCCCGCCGGTTCAGCCACCCCGTCCTCCACCTCCAAGGAGCTGCCCCGACGTTCCCCTCGTCTTTCGCGCCACCTCCATTCCCACACCGCCGTCTTCACCTGCACCACTAGAAGAGCATCATCATCACCGTTTCCTCGAATGAAGTTGCGGCCTAATCGGTGCCACCAAAGAGGTTGTACACTAATTGCCACATTTTCTTCTTGATTCAATCTCACGGTGCTGCCGGCGCTCGGTCCCGAGCCGACACGACGCGGCTCCATCCACAGCAGCGTCGCCGGCCACTTCCTCCACGGCATCGCTCCGTCGGCGGCGGCGGCCACATCAGTAGGAGCTGCTGCTGCTTTAGCTCTCACTCAAGCTGCTGCTCTGCTCTTACTCTCGGTCCCCTGCCTGGTCTATTCTTGCTATTGCTCTTGCTCACACTGCTGCTCTCGCTCTTGCTCTTGCTTGTGATGCTGCTCCGATTTGGCTACACTTCAGTCGAATGAATCGACTTTTGGGTCAGTCGATTTCCAAGGGGTGGGCTCGCCGGGGTGAAGGAAGAACCAGCCGCAGCGGGGAGGGGGGCTCGCCGGAGAGGTACCCCACTATCTATCTTAGGGTTCATGATAGGGGCGGTGGTCGCCGGCGGTGGCGGGGCATTGGTGGGGCGGTGGCGTGGGGATTGCCGGAGAAAAAGCTCGGCACGGGGGGGGGGGGGCTAGAGGGATGGCTGGGGCGGCGGCAGACCGGCGGTGGGGAGTGTTTTTGGGGCGGGCGGGGTGGCGCACCGCCGGCCGCGGGCGGCGGGAGGCTGCTGTTTGGCCGGTGGTGGCTGGCGGCTCAGGGGGGGTGGAGGTTGAAGATGAACCACAGGCCCTTGATTTTGTATCCAACGGCTGCAAAATCGACTGACCAGAGATGAAGAAGTCAGTCGACCGACGTGTAGCCTCACCTTGCTAGTGCGTTCAGTTTCGACAGCAAAATTCAGTTTCGACAGCAAAATTCAGCTTGGACAGTTAGGTTCAGTTTCGACAGTTAAGTTCAGAGATGAGCGGCTGATGTATTTTACATCTAGCACTTTGTGGTTATGTATTTTACATCATGTATTGGAGATGCTATTAGAATTCCACTCGGGTTAACGTTGTTTGTTGTCTCTCTTGTCCTGCTTTAGCCTCGGCGTCGTACAACTCACCGGAGCTGCTCCAACGACGAAACCCTCCATCACAGCGGAGCAGTACCTCGGGCTCCATCTCCAGACGCCTAAGATCTTCTTCCCCTCCTCCGACAGCAAAGTCAGCCGGAGCATCCTCACTGGCCAACCCAATCACGCTGAGATTGACATGGCTTTGCCAAAGAGATTGTACACTTGTTGCATCTTTTTTTACTCTACATGTTATATATATTGTCCACTGAGCACACGGATTTGTTCCTTTAGTGTCTCCTTGAAAGAAAAAACATAGGAATTTTAATTTTCACTTGTCCTCCTTTTCAAATTCCTATTCATGAAGCACAAGACTAAGAGATAGTAGCATAATAGCATTATAACCGTACATTTCTTGTGGTTTGACTTAATCTCACCATGCTTCTTTGCATCCTGTGATGTTCCAATTGTTGTGAATCAAACACCCAGATTGGCAGAAATCCTGTGTTTTTAAATTCTCTGTTTTGCACGTGCATTCCTATCCTATTGCTGTCTATTTCCTATCCCTGCATTGTTGGAATCCTCCAATTCAAACGAGCCCTTACAGAATTACTTCTCTTACAGATAGTTGTTAAAGAAAACCTTGCGTGGTTTGTCCCGGTCCTGCTACGCCGTCATCCACCCCAGCTCAGCTGCTCCAACGACAGAAGGGTCCAGCACAGCAGGGATCCGGCCTCCAGATTGTCTTTCGCTGCCTCAGATATTCTTCCCCGCCGCTGACAGCCATGAAAACTACATTACCATCATCAACTGAGTAGATGACCTCGAGGACTACACGGGTCCGCAAGAGAGGTCGCACTCTTTCGTGTCTTCTTACGTTATGCATCGCTTAATATTACATGCTACTTTATCGTCCTGTTCACCGATTAGACTCTGAGTCAGCTCCAAACTAATGGTCAAACTTGAGTTTTTAAATGGTTGTGGGGTACATATCGGGGCCGCTATCAATAGTATTTATCTACTATCTGGTTAATCTCCGGTGTCTACTATGAGTTTCATGTTGGGTGGGAAACAAACAGTAAAGAAGCCATCATCTGTATTTATTAACTGAAGCCATTATCTGCCTGCTATTATTGGTTTTGGGTCTATCCACAGGTTGCTACCATCACTCTGGATTTCTGCATGCACTCCTTACATAATCTCACTATGTTTTATTCCTATGCATGACAGTTATTGTAAACAATGGAACTGAACATGTAGAGCAAAAGAGACGAGCCTTACATGGCAATATAATTTCATGTAGACGTCGCTCCATGGTAGGCGCAAAGGCAGCCCCCCCTCCACGCATTTCGGATTGTAATCGAGAGGAAGATATCTGTTCTGAGGGGGATTCAGAAGGAGAAGATAACTCCTATTTACCCCCTGAGGTCTTTGCTCTAACTTGGCATGCTGATGTTGGTTATATCATGCATATGGTGTCTTGCATTGCTTACTTTATACATCAAATATGGCATCTGCTTAGTTTAGACATCCTTTGTGCGAATGCCATCTGTTTAATTTATTCATCGTTTATGTGAATTATGCAACGCCACCTTGTTTAGCCAGGCATCATATATGTGAATTTTGCAATGCCATCCTGCTTAGCCAGTCATCTTATATGTAAATTATATCAGGCCATCCTTTTTTTTCGTTACATATTACATTCGTCAACAATGTTAGTACATTCAACTGCCCTTCGTGTGCATCAACCATTTGACACGGTGATGGCAAATTCTGGAGTGAAAACAAGGTCTTCTGAGCAGACTATGCTATCTGACGAAGCGCATATCTCGCTGGTTACGGATAGCTCCTCAGAGGAGGATTCAGAGACAGATGACCAGTCCTATTGCCCCCCCCCCCCCGAGGTGTATGCTCTAACTTGGCAGGGTTATGTTGCTCATATCGTGCGTATGGTGTCTCGCATTGCTATGCCATTTCATTAGTTTAGACATGCTTTGTGTGAATGCCACCTGTTCAGTGTCTAATTACCATATATGTGAATTATGCATTGCCATCTTGTTGCAAGACATTATATATGTGAATTATACAATGCTATCTTGTTGCAAAGGCATTATATATGTGAATTATGCAATGCCATGCTGTTTAGCCAATCATCATGTATGTGAATTATATCATGCTATCATTTTTTTGTATTACGTGTTCCATTTGTCGACAATGTTTGTATATTCAACTACTCTTCCTATGCATCAGCCATTTGAAGCGGTGATGGAAGTATCTGGAGTGAAAACAAGGTATTCAGACCAGACAATGCTAACTGCTGAAGCAGACATCTTGCTGGCTACAGAGAGCTCCTTAGAGGAGGATTCAGAGACTGATGACCAGTCCTATTTCCCCCCTGAGGCATATGCTCAAACTTGGCAGGGTTATATTACCCATGTCATGCATGTTGTCTTGCATTGCTTAGTTTTTACATCATATATAGATTGCCATCTGCTTACTTGCTTACTATATAAATCATATATTTGAATTATATCATGCCATCATGTTTACATAGTACATGCACATCATCTATCTGAATTGTGGCATGGCAACCCATTTAATAAAGACATCATATAGTTATATCATCTCATCCTGTTTAGTGTTTACAGTCATCATATTTAGAATTATGGCATTCTATCCATGAATGTATGTGAATTATGGCATGCCAACCTATTTAATAAAAAACATTATATAGTTATGTCATGTCATCCTGTTTACATAGTCTCATATTTTGAACTATGTCTTTCCATCTTTTTTAGTTAGCCATCATAATGTGAAATTGTGTCATGCTATCCTGTTTAGTTAGCCATCATATATGTGAAATTGTGTCATGCTATCCTGTTTGGTTAGACAACATAAATATGAATTATTTCATGCCCTCTTTTATTCCCCACTATCCATTGCACCTATCTATCATACAATGTCTATACTTTCAATTACTTTTCTTGTTTATCAGCCATTTGAATTGGAGAGCGTGATGGCAGTATCTAAGGGAGTAACAACACGGTCTTCAGAAAAGATAGTGCTACCAGTTGATGCAGATAGAACCATGGTTGTATTTACCCAAGGACCAGATCCACCACACATAACCCAGACTCTCGCAGATTGTACCCCTACCCAGTTGGACAGAGAACCAGCTACACCCCTTCTAACCCCAACCCCGGCAGATAGTAACCCAGTTCCAGTTGACACAGCACCGTCTCCACCACAGAGCACCCAAACACAAGTGGTTAGTAAGGGAACTGCAGTGCCCAAAGCATGAGGACCACCACTCCGAATCCCAACTCAACGCTTAAAGGAGAAGAAGATTTGTTCTCAGGTCAGGTTCTGTAGCTATGGTTCATACTCCTTTGCTCTTGCATTACTGTATTTACTCATACCAACTATTTTCAAATTTGAAGGATGGAATTGAAACTCCAATGGCGTAACAGGTATGTTTTAAACCTGTTTCTTTAACTGGTTTGCTATTGTAACCTGCTCTATGTTGATTTCAGTTTCAATTGAATAAACAGTTATGTTCTCATGTCATGCACATTACAAGTGTTGTTGTTGCTCTATAGTTACCCACACTTATATTCTGTCTATTATGCTTTGTCTTGAACAAATATTATTTAAACTGTGTCTCTATCTTGATTTGGCAACAAAAACTAGAATGATATAGACCATAAAGTGACCATGGCACATAGATATATGTTTGTTTCATGCTGTTATCCTGTCCACTTTACTACTGAACTCATTTACCAAAATGAGTTTCATATACAACATGGTAAACATGTGATGTGTCTGCTGGTTTCTCTTTTGGATTGCAGACAAAATATTGGAGAACAGTACCGCGTTATCCAATGGTAAAGGAAGTAATGCATATAAGGTTCAAGATAGTGAGACATCCCTATTGGTCTCCAAGAAAGCTGATAAAAACTATTTTGACGACAGTGAGGGAACCCAAAAGTCCTGTCTTGATGTAGTGTTCGAGTTACTGGCCACTACTGCTGGCACAAGCTCTTCGAACTCGCTGCCTGAATCAGTTCGTCTTCTTGAGTCTCAACTTCAAGTTGAAAGACATCGATCAGATGTGTTGCGACAGGAAGCTGAAGGACTGAGGAAGTCCCTGCAGAATTCAGATGCATATTTTCTGGTGCAACAGCAAGCGCTGGAGGATTTAAGCGCCAAACAAGAGAAAGTTAATAAGCTTGCTAAGCATCTTGCCAGCATTATGGGTACCCAGGATATTGTTTCTTGAGATCTTCTAAAGTGGTTTCAGTTCTGGATTTGTTTTGCTGCGGCGTTTATTTGTGCTGGTCGCCAACTTTGACAACCAGTGTATATGATATGCTACTTTGTTCCCTATATTTGCACTGGTGGCGAACTTTGATGCCCAGTGGATGTAATATGTGTAACAGCCGTGATAGCCTAGCATAAGTTGCTTGCTTATTTATATTTCCTTGTTGTCTTGTTTATTTGTTTGCTTGTAGTCAGTGCAGTTCTTTTTATAACTAGGCCACAATAACCATGGGCTAATATTTACTTTAGTGACACTGGGCCTCCTACGGGCCGTAGAAACAGTGGGCCTTCTATGGGCCGTAGAAACAGTAGGCCTTCTACGGGCCATAGAAACAATGGGCCTTCTACGGGTTGTAGAAACAATGGGCCTTCTACGGGCCATAGAAACAATGGGCCTTCTACGGGCCGTATCATCAATGGGCCTTATACGGGCCGTATGACCATAACGGGCCATCGTTAATAGGCTGTATTTGATGACGCTATGAAAACGGCCCAACGTATTAACGGACAACAAACGGGCCGATGTAACCACGGGCTGAATTTGGCTCACAAGCAGAAAATTACAGTAACGGGCCGTAAGTAAACGAATGCTGGAAATGAGCCCAAGAATAATTGGGCTCTGAGAAGGCCGAAAGATAACATTTGCTGGAAACGGCCCAACTGAATAACGGGCCCTTAATGGGTATAAAGTGATATACTGTTCATTACGGGCCAGTTTCACCACGGGCCGTTAGTGGGTGTAAAGTGATACACTGTTCATTGCGGGCCAGTTTCACCACGGGCCGTTAATAGGCCAAGAGTTACATAGGGCCTCATATGGGCCGAAAGACATCATGGGCCATACATGGGCCAGAAGTGAAAACAGGCTGGAATCATATTGGATGGCCCAGATGATGCTACTGGGCCTAATTCGGATAGGGCGTAACGGGCCTTGGGTTAGCGGGCTGTAAATGGGCTATATGCGAACATGCCATTAACAGGCTTTCCATGGGCCAGCCCGCCACCTTTTGACCAAGTCAAACGGGCTGACCTTTTCACAGGAATGGGCCTCAGTTGGGCCGTGCCACGTGTCGATATCATAGGCGCCTTCTGTCCAATGAGTGGATGACATCTGTCCCAACGGTGAGCCGACACGTGTTTCCTCCAGCCAATGATGATTTTACACATGAAAAATCCCCATTGGTCGGGGCTGTTAACGGGTTATCGGATCCAAAACCCGACCCGATAGCTTAACAGCGTTCCGTTACGGTGGATGCCACGTGTCGGTCACCCTTGACGAAAGTAGTTCTGTGACGCGCGATTTATCGTCATGGAAGTGGACACTTCCGTGATGATAATTTTGGTAATGTCATGGAACACTTCTACGACAGCACAGGTATGACTATCTTGATTCTGTCATAAATTTGTCATGGATGTACATGCATGACAAAAAACGCGACCTACTGTGACAAACACGTATCATCACGGAAGTGTATTTTTTTGTAGTGATTTTTACCTCCGGACTATTCCGGAGCTCCTCTGCATGTCCGTGATCTCATCCAGGACTCCAAACAACATTCGGTTACCATCATACATAACTCATATAATACTATATCGTCAATGAATGTTAAGCCTGCGGACCCTACGGGTTCGAGAATGATGTAGACATGACCGAGATGCTTTTCCGGTCAATAGCCAATAGCGGGACCTGGATGCCCACATTGGTTCCTGCATATTCTACGAAGATCTTTATCGGTCGAACCTTTATGACAACATGCGTAGTTCCTTTTGTCCGTCGGTATGTTACTTGCCTGAGATTCGATCGTCGGTATCTCCATATCCAGTTCAATCTCATTACTATACATCATCCTATAACTAACTCCTTAGTCACTTTGCTTGCAAGATTCTTGTGATGTTGTATTATCAAGAGGGCCCAGATATACCTCTCTGTCATATGGAGTGACAAATCCCAGTCTCGATCCATGCCAACTTAACAGACACCTTCGGAGATACCTGTAGAGCACCTTTATGATCACCCAGTTATGTTGTGACTTTTGATGGCACAGAAGGCATTCCTCCGAAGTCCGGGAGTTGCATGATCTCATGGTCGAAGAAACATGTATTTGACATTAAGAAAGCAGTAGCAATAAACTGAACCATCATATGCTATGCTAATGGTTGGGTCTTATCCATCACATCATTCTCCTAATGATGTGGTCCCGTTATCAAGTGACAACACATGTCTATGGTTAGGAAACCTTAACCATCTTTTGATCAACGAGCTAGTCTAGTAGAGGCTTACTAGGGACTTAGTATTTTTTTTATGTATTTGCACATGTATTTAAGTTTCCGGTCAATGCAATTCTAGCATGAATAATAAACCTTTATCACGAATAAGGAAATATGATAATAACCAATTTATTATTTCCTCTAGGGAATATTTCCAATAGTCTCCCACTTGCACTAGAGTCAATAATCTAGTGCACATCGCCATGATTAACACCCAATGAGTTCTAAGGTGTGATCATGTTTTGCTTGTGAGAGGGGTTTTAGTCAACGAGTCTGCAACATTCAGATCCGTGCGTACTTTGCAAATATCAATGTCTACAATGCTCTGCATGAAGCTACTCTAGCTAATTGCTCCCACGTTCAATACGTATCCAGATTGAGACTCTGAGTCGTCCGGATCGGTGTCAAAGCTTGCATTGACGTAACCCTTTATGATGGACTATTTATCACCTCCATAACCGAGAAACATTTCCTTAGTCCTTTTTAGGCACCGAAGGATATTTTTGACCGATGTCCAGTGATCTACTCCTGGATCACTATTGTACCCCCTTGCCAGACTCATGGCAAGGCACACATCAGGTCTGGTACACACCATGGCATACATTATAGAGCCTATGGCCGAGGCATAGGGAATGACTTTCATCCTTTCTCTTTCTTCTACCGTGGTCGGGCTTTGAGTCTTACTCAACTTCACAGCTTGCAATACAGGCAAAAACCCTTTCTTTGACTGATCCATTTTGAACTTCTTCAAGTCTTTGTCAAGGTATGTGCTTTGTGAAAGTCCAATATGTAAGCAGCTTCACCGAGGTCTTTCATTGAAACATTCTTATTCAAATATCCTTTTAATGTATCTAGAAATTATATATCATTACCAATCAGCAATATGTCATCCACATATAATATTAGAAATGCTACAGAGCTCCCACTCACTTTCTTGTAAATACAGGCTTCGCCGTTAGTCTGTATAAAACCAAATGCTTTGATCACCTCATCAAAGCTTATATTCCAACTCTGAGATGCTTGCAACTGTGCATAGATGGATCGCTGGAGCTTGCACACTTTGTTAGAACCTTTAGGATCGGCAAAAACCTTCTGGTTGCATCATATACAGCTTTTCTTAAGAATCCGTTAAGGAATGCAATTTTGATGTCCATTTGCCAGATATCATAATCATAAAATGCGCAATTGCTAACATGATTTGGACAGACTTAAGCATCGCTACGGGTGAGAAAGCCTCATCGTAGTCAACTCCTTGAACTTGTCAAAAAACCTTTCGCAACAAGTCGAGCTTTGTAGATAGTGATATTACCATTAGCGTCCGTCTTCCTCTTGAAGATCCATTTATTCTCAATGGCTTGCCGATCATTGGGAAAGTCCACCAAAGTCCACACTTTGTTCTCATACATGGATCCTAT
Source organism: Triticum timopheevii (assembly GCA_963921465.1). NCBI lineage: Eukaryota > Viridiplantae > Streptophyta > Magnoliopsida > Poales > Poaceae > Triticum > Triticum timopheevii. The sequence continues at coordinate 165,720,125 of OY997272.1, read as the reverse complement.
CTCAGATTTCATGGCCTCAAACCATTTGTTGGAATCTGGGCTCATCATAGCTTCTTCATAGTTCACGGGTTCGTCATTGTCTAACAACATGATTTCTAGGACAGTATCGTACCACTCTAGTGCGGTTCATGTTCTGGTCAACTTATGAGGTTTAGTAGTAGCTTGATATGAAGTTTCATGATCATCATCATTAGCTTCCTCTCTGGTTGGTGTATGCATCATGGGAACGGTTTTCTCTGATGTGCTACTTTCCAATTCGAGAGGAGGTACAACTACCTTATCAAGTTATACTTTCCTCCCACTCACTTCTTTCAAGAGAAACTCCTTCCCTAGAAAGGACCCATTCTTAGCAACAAAGATTTTGCTTTCGGATATGTCGTAGAAGGTATACCCAATAGTTTCTTTCGGGTATCCTATGAAGACGCACTTCTCCGCTTTGGGTTCAAGCTTATCTGGCTGAAGCCTTTTGACATAAGCGTCGCATCCCCAAACTTTAATAAATGATAGCTTAGGTTTATTACCAAACCATAGTTTATACGGTGTCGTCTCAATGAATTTAGACGGTGCCCTATTTAACGTGAATGTGGCTGTCTCTAATGCATAACCCCAAAACAATAGTGGCAAATCGGGAAGAGACATCATAGAACACACCATATCTAATAAAGTATGGTTACGACGTTCGGACACACCATTACACTATGGTGTTCCAGGTGGCTTGAGTTGTGAAACAATTCCACATTGTCTTAATTCTTAAATGAAGTCCAAACCCGTAACTCAAATATTCGCCTCTGTGATCAGATCGTAGAAACTTTATTTTCTTATTACGATGATTCTCCACTTCACTTTGAAATTCTTCAAACTTTTCAAATGTTTCATACTTGTGTTTTATTAAGTATATATATCCATACCTACTCAAATCATCTGTGAAGGTCAGAAAATAACGATACCCTCCGCATGCCTCAACACTCATCGGACAGCATACATTGGTATGTATTATTTCCAATAAGTCATTAGCTCGCTCTATTGTTTCAGAGAACGGAGTTTTAGTCATCTTACCCATGAAGCATGGTTCGCAAGTATCAAATGATTCATAATCAAGTGATTCCAAAAGTCCATCCGCATGGAGTTTCTTCATGCGCTTTACACCAATATGAGCTAAACGTCAGTGCCACAAGTATGTTAAACCATCATTATCAACTTTGCATATTTTGGCATCAATATTACAAATATGTGTATCACTATGCTCGAGATTCAATAAACCATTCACATTGGGCGTATGACCATAGAAGGTTTTATTCATGTAAACAGAACAACGATTATTCTATGACTTAACTGAATAACCATATTGCAATAAACATGATCTAATCATGTTCATGCTCAATGCAAACACCAAATAACATTTATTTAGCCTCAACACTAATCCCGAAGGTAGAGGGAGTGTGTGTGGCACCCCGGCTCAGAGCAACCGGTTTAGCCTGCATTGCCAGCGCAGAGATCGAGTCTTCTGGCATTACACAACAACATGGTACAGAAATAACCGCTTTATTGATACTAGCGTGGTAGAAAGGTCTGATATTACATCAACATTCGAGGCCAAGCGGCACACGCGGTGCTAATGGACAATATGTACATTATTTAATGAACATGGCTGGGGCCTCAATCACACGAAACTACGCGGCAGGGGAAGAACGACGTAGCGGAACTCCATGGAACAGGGACACCGATGTGGACACGGCCTAGACACGAGGTGCGCTCCGATGCGAATCAACTTGCCTGAAAGCTGGCATGACACGCCAGGTCAGTACATTGAATGTACTTGCAAGCTCACAACAAACATAAGCACGATGTCAGACAATATCATGATAATTAATCAAGTTAAATTAATGCAAGAATTTACTACGAATGCAAAGCTATGCACAACAACCAAACAACACACTGAGTCACACGGACTCGCTTAGCAGACGGTTACCTCGTAACCAAACGGTGACCACACCGGGGTCACACCTGAAACCAATCACTCATGAATAGCTCGAGTATTCAAGGTTCATCACGAAACAATGCATCACAAGAATTACTTGTTTGCAAGATTAATTATAAAAGTTGATCCATGGTGTGACTTACTCCCGAGTCTTGCCCATAACCGAGGGCGTGGCTATCGATAGATTAAATACACTCTGCAGAGGTAGTGCACTTTACCCACACTACGGAATACCTGGCCTCGTACTCCCATTCGGGTGGACCAAAGTACTCCGGTGAAACCCTCCCTTTGCCATGCACTCTCCCCGGCCACTCCGACCATCTCCCTCTCAGGGCTAGGTCTTGGGTGTCCTGGTGTCTACCAAAGACACCAACGGCCACCGTCGTGGCAAAACGGTCCCAAATAGGGACAAGGTACCATAACAAAAAAAATGAGCACATAAGGTTATGTCTGCCTATAGGGCCAGGGTATGCACTCCCATAATCTTCCCTCGCGGGAGGCACCGGTGAGAGCCACGACAAAGGACCGAATCAAGACCTTCCCATTAGGTAAATGTGGTCGCACTGAATTAAAACCCGATTTAGTGGCACCATGATGTGATCAACATCATATTCAAGTTGAAATTAATCAAGTTTTAACTTTCAGAAAAACTTTTTATTACTAACATGATATACCCGAAATGATCATGCAACTACTCGTCATGCAAATCAAGCACCTCATAATCATGGATCAAACTTAACAACATATGCATCTTGCAATACTAAGAATCAAACTTCTCTGGTTATAACTCATTTTATAACCAAGTAATATTTTTATGAGTTCATTATTTATATAAAACCATTACTAGCAAAATAACTATCATTACTTTCCATAGCAATTTTCATAGTGCAAAATATTACTCTACATAGCCAAACAAGTTCATGCATTCAACCAGAAGCTAAAACAAGCATATCAAGCATGGTAAAGTAACTAGCAATTAACCAAAGTTATTTATCAAATTTTAAATGCAAATAAAGACTCATATTCAAGTAGAAAATCATGGACATTGAAATAACACCATCCAAATGATGATGTGGCTTGCCTTAGTCCAGAGGAGGGTCACACTCCTCTTGGTTAGCTTCAAGGCAAGATCCTCCTTCTGAAAATATTTTAAAACCACAAAAATAAATGTCAAAACACCTTCTGAAAATCACCAGAAATTCTAGGCAGCAAGGAAAATCCACCTTTTGGTGTGCTGCTAGAGCTTTCTGTAAAAAAGATAATGCAAAAAGAATGAATTCATTTGGACTTGTGGTTTAAAAGTTATGCCTGGTCAAAGTTTGGTCAAATTTCTGAATAAATTTGAATTAAGCAAAAATTCCAGGGGGGGGGGGTGGGTGACGTCGAAGGCGTAAAGTGGGAGTGCGCCTCCACTCGTACCGCTTCGGGCGCGAGTGGTGAGGCTGACACTTGGCCCCACCAGTCAGGAGAGAGAGGGGGGTCGAGATCAGAGGAGGGGCGTCGCTTTGCCGAAGCTCACGCCGGCGACAAGGGGGTTTGGGGCTAGGCTAGAGGGATAGAATGGAAGCAGGGCTCGCGGCGCACCTGCCTGTACCCATGACTTGGCGAGAGGCGGACGGAGCTGGTCGCAGTCGAGCTCGCAAGCTTTGGTGACGGGCGGGGTTCACCGGAGAGGAAGAAGACGGCGGCGAGAGGCAGCTCCGAGGGCTTGGCGGGGTCCAGGCAGCTCTAGCAGACCACCAAGGCCCTGCCCAAGCAGCTGCTTGAGCTCGAGAGGCCCTGGAGAGTGGCGGCTGGCCTGCGGGGATTGCCGCAGTCCTCGGGTCGGGGAACGGCCAGAGGCCTGCCCGACCAAGCTGCGGTCGTTCTATGTGTTCGTGGCGGTTGTGTGGAGTGGTGCATGGCCAGGATTCGAGTCGGGGTGGCTTTATATAGCTGGAGTAGGAGGGGGGACGTGTCGCCGCCAGAGCGCTCTAGACACGCGGCAAATGTCGACGAGAGGCTCCAACGCGAGGGGACAGGGTGCAGTGTCAAGGCCGGCGCTTGCCCACGCTCGCGGACGAGCACAGGAGGCGGTTGGAGATGGGGACAAGCACACACGCGCACTGTGCCATTTTGGCCATGACTGGACTGGCTTGTGGCAGCAGCTCCGGCATCGGCGAGTGCCAGGGAGGGGTCAAGGGTGATGTGTCAATGGTTTTGGCGCGGTGCGGCAGTCGGCGGCGAGTGCTGGAACGTGCACGCGCGAAATAGAGCGCAAGGCGCCAGCCAGAGCGCGTCGAGACGCATGCCAGGCACCGTGTCCACACGTGGTCACCAAGCTGGCATGGTCAAAATGACGCCGAGGAGCGGCCAAACCTTGTCTACACTCTTGACCGTGCAGTGTTTAGTCTAGGGGAGGTGATGGATCATGCCCAGGTCGACCAGAAATGACTCCACCTAGCTGACAAGTTTCTGTACAGAAACTTGGTCACCAAGTTTAACCACCTTCTAGAAGACCATTAGGGCTAATCTCCTGGGGTTTAGGGTTTCTTAGGAGGGTGTTTAAGCTCAAGAAAGCTCAAAGCTAAAAGCTTAAGAAAAAATGCACTTGCTGTACAAAGTGCATTTCTGGTCCAGAAGTGAAAAGATTTTCTACAGCAAAAATGTTACAAAAGTGATGCAATATTTTTTCCTGGGTAGGTGGTCCATGGTCCTAAGAATATTTAGGAATTATCTCAGATTTTTCTGAGCAAGAAAAAATGAGGTTGCTTTGGAGCACAAAGTTCTGAAATGAACTTAAGAGAGAAAAATGAATATTTTCCTTTTAGGAAAAATATTCATTTTATTATCTTGGGGATTTGTGGGAGAAATAAGATAGATAGGTCACATGGGTGAAAGCCAAGGATATGCCCAAGTGACAAGTCCATTTGAATTGATCCAAAACCCAAATCAAATCAGGGCAAAAACCACGATGAAAACCAAGTCCGGAAAGAGAGAGAAGGCAAGTCCGGTAAAAAGAGAGAAGGCAAAATCCAGGCTGTCACAAACCTCCCCCACTTAGGATGAATCTCGTCCTCGAGATTCGGTTGCTTGGGAAAACCGTTCTGGGTGTGCAGTCCTTAAAAATTCCTCTCTTTCCCAGGTTGCTTCTTCTTCGGTGTGATGCTCACACTGAACCTGGTAAAACCTTATCTCTTTGCCGCGAGTGACCCTTTCTGTCTGATCCAATATTCTAATTGACTTTTCCTCATAAGTCAGATCCTTAGCCAATTCTATTTCTGACATATCAGTCCTTTTCTCCGGTGGTGAGATGCATCTTCTTAGCTGTGAGAGGTGGAACACGTTGTGTACTTCAGATAATTCTGGTGGCAATTCCAACTGGTAGGCAACTGTTCCGACTCTGGCCATGACGGGGAATGGACTGATATATCTGGGTGCCAATTTTCCTCGGGTCTAAAACCTCTTGACTCCTTTCATCAGGGTGACTTGGAGATATACGTGTTCTCCGGGTTCGAAGCTGATCTGACGATGTTTGGCATCATAGTAGCTCTTCTGTCGAGATTTGGCCAGTTGCAGTCTGTCTTGGATTTCCTTGACTTGCTTCTCGGCTTGGAGCATTAAATAAGTCCCGAAAATATGGCTATCTCTGCTTTGAGACCAATTTAATGGAGTGTGGCATTTCCGGCCATGCAGGGCTTCATAGGGTGACATCTTTAAGCTGTACTAGAAACTGTTGTTGTAGGAAAACTCGGCGTAGGGCAGACAGTCTTCCCACTTGGTTCCTTGGGCCAATGTACATGCCCGGAGCATATCTTCGAGTATTTGATTTACTCGCTCAGTCTGTCCATCTGTCTAAGGATGAAAAGCCGTGCTGTACTTTATAGCGGTCCCCAAGGCTTGATGAAGTCGGGACCAAAATGCGGATGTGAATAGAGATCCCCTGTCGGAGGTGATAGTCTTGGGTACTCCATGCAGACTGACGATTCTTGATACATACAGCTGTGCAAGTTGATTTGCACGGTATGTGGTCCGGATAGGGAGGAAGTGTGCCACCTTGGTTAGAGTGTCCACTATGACCCATATCGCGTCGTTTCCTCGATGAGACCTTGGTAATCTGCTGATGAAATCCATGCAAATATCGTCCCATTTCCATTGGGATACCAGCAGAGGCTGGAGTAGTCCGGTGGGTTTTTGGTGTTCCGCCTTTACCTTATTGCAGATATCGCAGGAGGCCACAAAATACGCGATGTCTTTCTTCATTCCATCCCACCAAAATATCTGATGAAGATCCCCATACATCTTGGTACCACTGGGATGAATTGAGTATGGTGCTTCATGTGCTTCTGCCAATATTTTCTTCTTCAGACTGTCTTGGTTGGGTATGCTAAGTCTTCCCCGGAACCCGAACCTTGCCGATCCATTGTGAAATCAGGTGCTAGCCCTTGGTGCAGCTTCTGAACATATATCTGTAACACCTTATCATCCGCTTGAGATCTGCAGATTTCTTCCTCGAGAGTAGGAGCAACTTCCAATATATTGGTAAGACGGGCGTTGGTGATTACCAGATTCAGCTGCATGATTTCTTCATAGAGCTCTGGAGGCAAGGAATCCATTAGGGCATTGAGGTTGGCAGTTTGTGGCTGATGGCGTCAGCCACCACATTAGCTTTGCCCGGGTGATAATTTATTCTGAGGTCATAGTCCTTAACCAACTCGAGCCATCTTCGCTGTCGAAGGTTCAAGTCGGGCTGGGTGAATATATATTTGAGACTTCTTGGTCGGTGAATATCTGGCACTTCTTTCCAATCAGATAATGTCTCTAGATCTTTAAAGCATGCACCACTGCGGCCAATTCCAAATCATGAGTAGGATAATTTTCTTCATGTTGTCGCAGTTGGCGAGATGCATAGGCCACCACTTTGCCATCTTGCATGAGTACACACTCTAGTCCTTTTCTGGAGGCGTCGCAGTAAACATCAAAACTGCGGTAGATATCTGGAAGAGTTAATATGGGTGCCGATGTCAGCCTGGTTTTTAACTCATTGAAGCTCCATTCGCAGTCTTCAGTCCATACGAACTTCTTGTCCTTCTTGAGGAGCTCAGTCATGGGCTTGGCGATCTTGGAAAATCCTTCGATAAAATGGCGATAATATCCGGCCAATCCAAGCAAACTCCGGATTTCTGAGACGATGGTGGGTGCGGACCAATCAAGTACATCTTTTACCTTGCTTGGGTCCACCGAGATTCCTTCTGCTGAGAGGATGTGTCTGAGGAATCCCACTTGCTGGAGCCAAAACTCACATTTGCTGAATTTGGCATACAATTGATGATCGCGAAGCCGTTGCAAAACTGCGCGAAGATGCTCCTTATGTTCGTCCTTGCTTTTGGAATAAATGAGGATGTCATAAATGAACACCACCACAAATTTGTCCAAGAAGTCCATAAACACCTTGTTCATCATATGCATAAAGAATGCAGGAGCATTGGTGAGGCCGAAGGACATCACGGTATATTCGTAAAGACTGTACCGAGTGGTGAACGCGGTCTTAGGAATATCTTCCTTCTTAATCTTGAGTTTATGATATCCCGTCCTCAAATCAATCTTTGAGAATACTTTGGCCCCACTGAGTTGGTCAAACAGATCGTCAATCCTCAGTAGTGGATACTTGTTTTTAATGGTGACGTCATTCAGCTGTCGGTAGTCTACACACATTCGTGGACTGCCATCCTTTTTGTCCACGAAGATTGCTGGTGATCCCCATGGTGAAGAGCTGGGACGAATGTATCCTTTTTGCAGCATCTCATCTAGTTACTTCTTTAACTCCACCAATTCTTAGGAGGACATCCGATAATATTTCTTATGTATCGGGGTGGTTCCAGGCACCAGGTCAAAGAAAACTCCAATTCCCGGTCTGGTGGCATGCCAGGTAATTCTTCAAGAAATACATTTGGATACTCGCTGACCACTGGAATTAATTCCACCTCTTCTGCCATGGCTGTGAAAACCATATCCTTCGAGGGGATGCGATTAGGGCATAAAAACTTGTGGTGCGACCTTCCATATTTTTCAGGGTAACTTCTCGGGTCGCACAACTGATGCAGACTTGGTATTGGGTTAACAAATTCATGCCCATAATGACATCCAATTTGTTGGAATCGATGAATATTAACGACGTTGGAAACTTGACGCCCTTGATGTCAATCTCCAAATTTCGGCAGACGAGATCGCTTCTGAGTATGGATCCCGGGGATTGTACCAGCATGTGCTTTCCCAAAATCGAGCAAGGAAAATTGTTTTGGGAAGCAAAACTCCGCGAAATAAAAGAGTGGGAAGCCCCAGAGTCAAATAAAATTACGGCGGGTATGTCATTAACAGGAAACATACCAATGACGACTTCTGGGTCCTCTCGGGCTTTGTCTGCGGAGATGTGATGAACTTTCCCTTGAATTACATCGGGGGCGGAATACTGCTCCATGTAGTTAACTTGCGGCTGAAATGGAGCGACGTGCTTGGTGTTCTTGGGACACTATCGGGCGTAGTGTCCGGTTTGACCACAGCTAAAGCACGAATTGTTGCGCTGGCAATCATTGCGCACCGGGCTGGTCACGGCATTCTTGACTTGTGTAGTAGTCTTGTTGATGTTCTGCTGCCACTTGGATTTGTACTCCACCTGAGTCTGTTGCCATGTACAAGCCTTTTGCACTAGTTGCATATCCTTCTTGGGCTCGAATTTGCGCTTGTGGTCATTAGCAGCTAGCTTGTTGTTGTGCAGGAGCTTGTGTCCCGCTCGGCTATTAGGGCCTTGTTCACCAGAGTCAGGAAGTCCGGGAAATCAAACATACTGAGAGTGCACCGGAGATGTTGATGTAGGCCTCCAAGAAATCGGTCGATCTTCCGCTCTTCGGTGGCCACATCATGGAGAGAGTAGCGGGCCAGATGGTTGAATTTATTCAGATACTCGGCGATGGTCATGCTGCCTTGAGTGAGGGCGAGAAATTCACGTTGCTTGATTTTCATGACTCCGGTGGGAATATTATATTTGCGGAAGAGATCCTTGAATTTTGTCCAAGTAATTTCCTCGTCGGCAGGCCATATTGCTTTGGCATTGTCCCACCATATAGCGGCAGCTCCTTCGAGATAATGCGATGCAAAGGGAACCTTGTCTCCGTCGTCGGTGCGAGCAATTTCCAGTTTTCTTTCAGTAGTCCTTAGCCAGTCATCGGCGTCCAAAGGATCAGTAGCATGGCTGAAACTGGGAGGCTTGGTTCGCTGAAAATCTGATAGCTTGGAATGGTGGCCATTCTGGTTTCCATTCTGCCCAACCATAACTTGCACAGTTTTCAGTATTTCCAGCAGATCGTTGCTCCTTCTTTCTTCAAACTTTTGCAGGATTTGCTCGGTGGAAGGCGGTTGTGGTGGTGGAGGCGGAGGCGGCTGGTATGGTTCAGGGGAATGTCATGCCTGTCTTGCGGAGCGACGGACGGGGACATCCTCACCAGCTTGACTGCTGCTGCCTCCACGCGGCATCCTATTTTTCGTTTTCCCAATACATAGCAACCATGATGAGAAAATTCCAAAATGGGGGAAAACCAATGACAAATCCCGGAAGAAAGCAGCGAATAAAACCAAGTTGAAAAGAAATCCAACATAATTATACATAGTCCCAACATGAAAATAAACATCGCAATGGGTCTACTACCCGTGTACATGAAACTACGCATCATGACAAACGCGATTACATCCATACATCATGCTCATGACTACCACGATACTCTAATGACCTACTGCTCGGATGGTGCTGTTGCAGGCTCGTCTCTTGAGCCGGACCCAGATCCTGAACTGATAGTAGAGACCTCCGGGGGAAGAGAGGTGCGCCGACGCTTCCTTGAGGGCTCTCCCTCAGGGGCAGGCGGGGGATGGGATCTAAGCATAGGAGCAGTAGGGGTGGCGACAAGAGAAGACCATGCAGCAGGAGCGCTGCAAGGGTTCACCGTGAAAGGGTTAACGGTACCCTGCGAGGTCGTGGTAGGAATGGAGGTGGTAGGAGCAGAAGTGTAGATGATAGCGGGAAGAGGGTTCCCTATACGAGCAGTAGCGAGAGCGGCGTGAGCGCAGGAGAGCTCCCGAGCAAACTCGTAGTTAAGGAGATAGCTAGCGGTGATGTAGCGTGCAAGGTGGCTAATGGGACGATCGCACGCCGGATTAATCAAAGGAAAACGGATACGCCCATTCTCGTGCAGAGATGGGTAGAAGAAAATCCTAGGGTGGGTGTGCATGCGAACCTCATTGTAGAGCAAGTCTACAAGAGCCTCGGTAGCAGCAAACTAGACCGCATGAGATGGCGTAGAAGCAAGACCACCCTTAGATGAATGAGTGTAAGCGCCGGATGGGGAACTGTGGTGTAGAGTGACCTCAGCATAATACTCATACAATGCACCAACCAGATGCTCGCGATACACCCGATACTCTGGATCAGCACCCTGTGGATAGAGTCGTCGCCACACGTTCTGAAGCAGGTGCGGCGATATGTTCGGAGCTGGCTCAGCATGGTACAAGATCGGTACTGGTGCCATCTACACTCACAAACCATACGGTTAGTAATAACAACCATAATTCATGCATGCAATGCAACAACCAATTCTTATGTCTACCGGCACTCAAACGAAACTGTCTACCGTTTTACTAATGCACTACCGGTCTAGCGTGTCCTACAATCAGCGCTGCTCTGATACCAAGCGTTGTGGCACCCTGGCTTAGAGCAACCGGTTTACCCTACATTGCCAGTCCAGAGATCGAGTCTTCTGGCAATACACAACAACATGGTACAGAAATAACCGCTTTATTGATACTAGCGTGGTACAAAGGTCTGATATTACATCGAGAATCGAGGCCAAGCGGCACACGCGGTGCTGCTGGGCAGTATGTACATTATTTAATGAACATGGCTGGGGCCTCGATCACACGAAACTACGCGGCAGGGGAAGAACGATGTTGCTGAACTCTATGGCACAGGGACACCAATGTGGACACGGCCTAGACACGAGGTGCGCTCCGATGCGAATCGACTTGCCTGAAAGCTGGCATGACATGCCAGGTCAGTACATTGAATGTACTTGCAAGCTCACAACAAACATAAGCACGATGACAGACAATATCATGATAATTAATCAAGTTAAATTAATGCAAGAATTTACTACGAATGCAAAGCTATGCACAACAACCAAACAACACACCGAGTCACACAGACTAGCTTACCAGATGGTTACCTCGTAACCAAACGGTGACCACACTGGGTCACACCTGAAACCAATCACTCATGAACACCTCGAGTGTTCAAGGTTCACCACGAAACAATGCATCACAACAATTACTAGTTTGCAAGATTAATTATAAAAGTTGATCCATAGTGTGACTTACTCCCGAGTCTTGCCCTTAACCGAGGGCGCGGCTATCGATAGATTAAATACACTCTGCAGAGGTAGCGCACTTTACCCACACTACGGAATACCTGGCCTCGTACTCCCATTCGGGTGGACCAAAGTACTCCGACGAAACCCTCCCTTTGCCATGCACTCTCCCCGGCCACTCCGACCATCTCCCTCTCAGGGCTAAGTCTTGGGTGGCCCCGTGTCTACCAAAGACACCAATGGCCACCGTCGTGGCAAAATTGTCCCAAACAGGGACAAGGTACCATAACAACAAAACAAGCACACAAGGTTATGTCTTCCTACAGGGCCAGGTTATGCACGCCCATAACCTTCCCTCGCGGGAGGCACCGGTGAGAGCCACGACAAAGGAACGAATCAAGACCTTCCCATTAGGTAAATGTGGTCGCACTGAATTAAAACCCGATTCAGTGGCACCATGATGTGATCAACATCATATTAAAGTTGAACTTAATCAAGTTTTAGCTTTCAGAAAAACTTTTTATTACTAACATGATATACCCGAAATGATCATGCAACTACTCGTCATGCAAATCAAACACCTCATAATCATGGATCAAACTTAACAACATATGCATCTTGCAATACTAAGAATCAAACTTCTCTGGTTATAACTCATTTTATAACCAAGTAATATTTTTATGAGTTCATTATTTAAATAAAACCATTACTAGCAAAATAACTATTGTCGTGGAATTGTCACGTCAGATGTCCTCGTGAAAGGACTTAGTTGTGGAGCCATCGCAACTAGGAAGATTAAAGGGGTTAAATCGGGACAAGGGACACGAGAGAGTTATACTAGTTCGGCCCCTTACAGAGAAGGTAAGGCCTACGTCTAGTTGGGTTGGTATTGATGTTTCGATGACCAGGGAGCGAGACACGCTATGCCCGGCTCTCGATGAGTTGTTTCTTACCCTAAGCCGCAAGCAGGTTGTCCCCTTATATACACGAGTTGACGCCCCGTGGCTTGCAGAGTCCCGACCGGCTTATAAATAGTGTCCGGCTCGATGACTAGTTAAATCTACCTTATGTTACAAGTCATGCCATTATGGCGGTTTACTACAACGGGCCTTAAGTCGCCTGTGGGCCTTATGCCTTTTATTGAATCGCCATCTTCATGCTTGGTCTTGGGCTACTTTCTGACGATGAGTCTTCTTTGTGTAACCCGGCCTCTCCTGGGCGGCTTACACAAATAGTTATATCCCCAACATTAGGCCCCAAATTGATTTGAACCTGTTCATGTCATTCTTAAAAATATTTTTAAAGAATAAGTCTTCAGTCTTCTGACTATACAGAGGGTTTTCTTTAACCCGTCTTGACGTCACCTTCCGGATCCGCCTTAACCCGGCGTGATGTCATCCTTTTTTTTAATTCCTTTTCTATTCCATCGTATCCTTCAATGGATCTCTGCTTTTATTAATTGTTTCAAAAATCGAGGCGTCGGGGCCGCTGGATAGTAATTCTTATCTCCTCGTTTCCCGCACCGTCTCAGTTATCCTTTCCCTATAAATAGGCGCAACTTAGGTCTTTCATTCTTCCCTCTTTCAGTCGTCCTCTTCCTCTTGCCTCCTCTCGAGCTCCGACGCCACCGCCGTTGAACCCCTCGTCTTCATCGACTCAAGCCGCTGCATCAACCTGACTCTAACCAGAAATCGACGGCGAACCTCCGTAGCTCGTCCTCATCTGTGAGTTCCTCACCTTCCCTTTCTTTAGATCTGCATTGGAACCCTGTTGAGTTCGTCGGTGTTCATCACCGCCCGATGCAAACCCTCGCTAGTTTGCACCTCCAATGCCCTGTTTAGATCGTAAAAACTATGTAGAACTGCTGCGGTAGTTGTTTGTGTTTATCTTGCATAGAAACAGATCTCATTTCCCTTGTTTGGAAACCCTCTTCGAGTGCATGAACCTCCCTGCCCTGTTTTAGGTTTAGAAAATTTTCCTTTCAGAGCAATAATTTGATCCAGAATAATAGTTGTCGTCTGTGAAACTTGTTTCTATCACCCGGAAAGCTTCTTCTGGTAAATACCCTTAAATACAACTGTCCAGGTGTCCGGTTTAAATAAGTGATACTGAGTTGTAAGCCTTTCCTTCTTCTCATGACCTTAAGAATTTTGAATTGCTCTTGATACTTGTAGCGGCTTAAATACTGTTGCACAATCACCCTTATATCATTAGGCCCCTTCTTAAGCCGCCATTTTTAAATAATTTAGATATTTCTTCCGGATTAAAGTTGAACCGAAACTTCTTATTTTGTCGTAGGCCAACTGTTGTCATGGCACCTAAGGCGGCCAAAGCCCCTGTGACTTGCAATTGGGTTCCATCCACAGTTACCAAAAGCAAACTTGCTGAGTTCGTGAAGTCTAGCCACCTGCCCAAAAAGGAGGTCATGTCTTATCATGCTCCTGACCCGTCCGAAGAGAAGCCTCAACCCAAAGACAGGGAGGTGATAGTTTTCACAGATCACATGAACCGGGGATTTGCCCCTCCCGGCTGAAAATTCTTCAGGGAAGTTCTGAACTTCTTTGATCTCAGACCTCAAGACATTGGACCCAATTCCGTGTCAAACCTTTGCAATTTCCAAGTCTTCTGCGAGGTGTACCTGGGAGAAGAGCCAAGTCTGCTTTTGTTCAGAGAACTTTTTTATTTGAACCAGCAGAATGAACGTGCCAACGGGCCTAGTCTTGAGCTTGGCGGCATCTCAATCCAGCGGCGGAGAGATTGTCTTTTCCCTTATGCTGAGCTGCCGAGTCACACAAAAGACTGGAACCAGACGTGGTTCTACTGTCAAGACACTTCTCCGGCTAATGAGAAGCCTCTGCCCGGCTTTCGTGCCCTGCATCTTGAGTCCAATCATCAGTTAGCGGATAAGTTGACCGCTGTTGAGCGCCTACCCCTCAATCCCACCATCAAGAAGATCAAAGCTCTTTTAGGAAACGGGTTGAACGGCATCGATCTGGTCCGGGTCTGGGTCACCTGGCGAATACTACCATTAAGCCACCACTCCGGCTTAATGTGTACTTACACAGGCGAGAAAGACGACCCAATGCGTCACAGCCCTGATGACTTACCAGATGATGTGGTAGATGCTACAACCCAGTCGCTGCTGAAGGAGGGCACTGTGACTAACAATGCCTTCGGCTTACTTCCCTTCTGCAAGAAGAACCCGGCCCCTGCAGTGAGTTACCAATCTTAATAAACCCTTTTTAACATGTTATACCTTCTTTGTACTTATGATTCCTTATCTTTTTCCACAGGCTGGTGATAACTTCTGGAAGGTTAAGTATGACCATGAGGCTGCCAAACAGGCCAAGGCAGCCAAGAAAACCGAAAGGAAAGCTGCCAAGATGGGCACCTCAAAGAAGAAGAAACCCAGCGCCTCCGATATGCTTAAATTGGATGACTCTTCTTCGGATGAGGAAGAGGTAATCTTTTGATTTTCTTAACTCCTTTGTCGTTATTTTACTGACATTTTATCCTTTCAGGAGGATACAGGGAACAGTCAAGCAATTGACGAAGAGGTAACTATAATCTCCTCCGACTCAGAGCCTTTGCCAACGCAAAAAATCCGAAGGCTGACCCAGAAAGTAAGATTTTCACATCCTCTAGCTTACCAAGATCCTCAATTTCTTTTGAAGCAACAACAGCTTGAGAACCGGCGGCAGACTCGGGCCAACCAAGACGCAGAACTCTCCTCCGGCTTACGCGATGTAACCAGGAAGCGTCGGACCGAGGTTATCTCCGATTTACGTTCTGCTTTACCTTTGGCGGGTTTGATTCACCAACCTCTCAATTCATCTGACTCCAATTATCAGGATACCTCTCCTTCTTCTGTCGAGTCGGTGCAATCAAACATGCCAGCTTTTAAAACAGCTCCCGATAATATAACCTTTCTTACTTTAAGTTTTTCCATACTTATACTTTGATACTCATCCTTCCACTTTGACTGACAGCCTACAAGTGAAGCCCAGCAAGAGGGCAAAGAAGAATAAGCCGTCCCGAGACCCGGTGGCCAGTGAACCGGCGCTTGACTCATCCGTTCCTGACAGCTCCACTCATCAGCCACCGCCTGAACCGGCTTCTGATATTCCGGTGCCAACCTCTGACCCGCCTGCAGAAGACGTTATCCACAACTCTGATAACCCGGAAATTCCTAGCCCGGTCAAGACGACTGACCCGGAGGTTGAATTTTTGAAAAGCCAATATGTTGAACCAGGCCGGCCTACTGTTCTTGCCCAATGCACTGCCAAGGAGGAGTTTGCCCAACGTCAGAAAGCCAAACAGGACATCACTGATTAGACTCACCTAAGCATTGGTGATATAGTCTCGGGCTTTCTGAACCAAGTGCACAATAGTCGTGACCTGGAGATTGACATGGTGAAACAAATACAGCACAAATCTGAGGTATAACTTTATGCTATTTTCCTGAATCTTACTTACTGTACCAGCCCCCAAGTCTATTTCTTATGAATGAATATGTTGTAGACTTAGAAATCTACTTACTGTTAGGTTGTCCGGTTTAAAGTGAATACATTTAACCCGGTGATAGCATGAGACTTTGAATTTGTGTTACACATTAGCCCCCAAGTGTCAAGTATCTTTACTTGTAAAGTGCTTGAGACTTAATATGTATGACTCGGTAGGATAGGTTTAAATTTTTTTTAACATACATTAGCCCCCAAGTGCCAAGTATCTTTACCTGTAAAGTGTTTGGGACTTGAATGTTACCTTACCATGACTCTTACCATAACCTGATGTCAGTACAGGCCACCATAAGTCAATTTGAGTCAGAGCTTGCTGACCTGAAGAGCCAGCTGAAAACTCGAGAGCTTGAAACTCAGAAAGCCAACTCCAAGTTTGAATTCAGTGTCTCTGAACAAGAGAAGTTGAGGCAAAACTTTGAGTCAAAAAAGAAAATTTGGGCCGATGAGAGGGCTTCACTGGTGACTCGGGCCAAGGTGGCAGAAGCATCTCTTGCAGAGGCAACAACCGAACTGTCCGACTTAAAGCGGTAGATATCCCAAATGGTCTCAGCCATCTTTGGTAAGTCACTCTGAAAGATATTGTAATCTTCCAAGTATTATTGTAATAATTATCTCCGGCTTATTGTTATGCTTGTGAACATATAGGCCCCAGGAGTACCAACCTCAAGCAGAACATGCTGATCAAGCTTAAGGCGGTTTACACCTTAGTGGAGCAGCTGTACTCCGGGTCACAACGTGCCTTGGCCGTTGTGGCCTTATCAAATACCACTCCTTGCCTTCTACAAGATGTGCTGAAGCATCTCGCAGTGCTACCTCAACGAATTCAGGATTTAAGGCAGGCATCTGCAAGAGCCGGAGCCGTGGCCGCATTAAGCCAGGCAAAGGCATGGGTGCCAGAACTTGACTTGGCTGATCTCTCTCTTGGATATCCAAGCTTGAAGGAAGACGACACTGCATTTGATGACCAAGACTTCACTGCTTGTGTCAAAGTTGTACGTCCCCTGGCGACTCTCATTGGGAATGATACTGATCTTACTAAGTACTCGCCGGGCTATGATAGCGAGAACCGGAGAATCCCAAACGTCCCATACGACCAAGTCAGCCTGATCCCTCCAATGCGTAAGCATACCTTTGCCCCTGAAGTGGACCCGGCCGGTTTAATAGATGATGAGGCTGAATTTGAAGCCTTGAGCGACATTGACTGGGCCTCGTCCACCTTCCAGGACAAAGCAACCGACGGATAGGCGGGGAAGGATAACCCGGAGTCATCAAGGCCGCCGAAGGAATGAGCCGCCAGGCGTTTTATAACTTTGCCAAAATAATGCTTCACTTATTCAGACTCGGGGAGTCTTGTAATAGGATAGAAAAACTTCTTAATGCTGGTCATGCCCTTGCGCATGTTTATGGTGCTTATTACTTTTGTAAGCCGCCATTACTATATTTCTCCGACTTATGTTAACCATGTATTTCTTTGATGTTTAACTTGCTTTGCCTTATCCTGCACATAAAACAAGAAAAATTTTCTGGGCGGTTTACTGCACCAGGGGGTTATAGAGTATTGATAACCCGGAACATGACCAAAAGACATCATATATAGGCCGGTTCATGATTATTTAAAATATAATCACAACAGCATACCTGTGACCCTTTTGATAGTCTTCCCGGCTCATTTGATGCCTTACGTGGCACCTACGATCCTGGGATGATCAATATTAAATCGGAAGAATTAAGGACCATCTCCTCAAGAAGGTTTCAAGATAATTACAGTAATTATATTGAGAAGCAATGTTCACAGGCTCCTGATTCGAATACGATCAGAGAACCATCCCAAAGGAGTTAAGGTAAGATTCGGATACGATCATATAGCCCCCAGTGGCTTTGGCGATGCCGATCAACTGGGTACTAATAGCTATGTTCTCTTTGGTTCGAATACGACCTATGTTTGAACAGGAAACCCCCAAGTGAACATAAGAGTTGTTTAATGACGCTGATTCAAATACGATCCACGTCAGACCCAAAGGGGTTAAACTGTGATTCAAATATGATCAAGAAGCCCCCAAGTGGGTTTGGCAGTATGCTGATCAAATGGGTATCGAAAGCTATGTTCTCTTTGGTTCGAATATGACCTATGTTTGAACAGGAAGCTCCCAAGTGACCATGGCTAGATTCAGATATGATCATAAGCCGGACCAAAGGGGTTAGCCGGATTCGGAT
Organism: Triticum timopheevii; assembly: GCA_963921465.1. Classification (NCBI taxonomy): domain Eukaryota; kingdom Viridiplantae; phylum Streptophyta; class Magnoliopsida; order Poales; family Poaceae; genus Triticum; species Triticum timopheevii. The sequence goes on along the minus strand of OY997272.1, from coordinate 165,702,024 downwards.
ACGATCCGCTCCCTGTTGGTAGTGTCCACCACCTGATAAAGAAGACATAAAAACATTCTTTACGGGAAAAAAGGACAGAGGTTCTGCTCTATTACTTTATATAATATGTACATCGTCAAAAGTATATACATCTTAAGAGCCAGTGGCTTAAGTATAGTAAGGCCGAATTTCCACGGCCGGCGGGTCTCTTCCTCTGACTTACGTGAGTCTTTGTGATCTCGAACATCAATGAGGTAATATGACCCGTTGTTCAGATTCTTGCTGACCACAAAGGGTCCTTCCCAAGGCGGAGATAGCTTGTGCATGTTAGATTGATCTTGGATGAGCCGGAGCACCAAGTCGCCTTCCTGAAAAGCTCTGCTCTTAACCCGGCGGCTGTGATAGCGGCGCAGGTCTTGCTAGTAAATCGCCGAGCGGGCTATTGCCAAGTCACGCTCCTCATCCAGTAAGTCAAGTGCATTCTGACGAGCTTCTTTGTTGTCAGCCTCAACGTAAGCCGCCACGCGGGGTGAATCGTGCCGGATGTCACTTGGCAGGACCGCCTCTACACCGTACACCATAAAGAAAGGCGTGTAGCCTGTAGATCTGTTTGGTGTAGTGTTGATGCTCCATAACACAGAAGGTAACTCCTCCACCCAACAACCTGGAGTCTGCTGTAAGGGGACTAAGAGCCAGGGCTTGATGCCTTTCAGGATCTCTTGATTAGCTCTTTCTGCTTGACCATTGGATTGAGGATGAGCAACAGCCGAAACATCAAGCCGGATATGTTCTCTTTGACAGAACTCTTCCATGGCACCGTTGGAGAGATTAGTGCCATTATCAGTTATGATGCTATGTGGGAAACCAAAACGAAAAATCACCTTTTTCATGAATTGAACCGCCGTGGCTGCATCACACTTACTAACCGGCTCTGCCTCAACCCACTTTGTAAACTTGTCCACTACCACCAGGAGATGTGTCTTTTTATCCTTAGACCTTTTGAAAGGTCCAACCATGTCAAGCCCCCAGACTGCAAACGGCCAAGTGATTGGGATCATCCTCAATTCTTGAGCCGACACATGAGCTCGTCGTGAGAACTTTTGACAACCGTCACATTTGCTGACCAGATCCTCCGCATCAGCATGAGCCGTCAGCCAATAGAAACCATGACGAAAGGCTTTAGCTACAAGAGATTTTGACCCAGCATGATGGCCACAATCCGCTTCATGGATCTCACGAAGTATTTCTTGGCCTTCTGTAGGGGACACACAGCGTTGAAACGCCCCAGTGACACTTAGGTGATCTAACTCACCGTTAACAATCGTCATAGATTTGGAGCGCCTGACAATTTGTCTCGCCAAGGTCTCATCCTCAAGTAACTCACCCCGGGTCATATAAGCCAAGTAGGGCACTGTCCAATCCGGGATAATGTGAAGAGCCGCCACCAGCCGTGCCTGTGGATCTGGCACTGCTAGCTCTTCCTCGGTAGGCACCTTGACAGAAGGGTTATGCAAAACATCGAGAAAGGTGTTGGGCGGCACCGGCTTACGTTGGGATCCCAACTGGCTTAAAGCATCAGCTGCCTCATTCTTCCTTCGATCGATGTGCTCCACTTGATAACCCGTGAAGTGACCAACCACAGCATCTACTTCACGTCGATAAGCCGCCATAAGGGGATCCTTGGAATCCCACTTGCCTGACACTTGTTGAGCCACAAGATCTGAGTCGCCCAAGCATCTTACCCGGTTTAGTTCATCTCCTTAGCCATCCGGAGACCATGGAGTAAGGCCTCGTACTCAGCTGCATTGTTAGTACATGGAAACATAAGCCGGAGTACATAACAAAATTTGTCACCTCGAGGGGAAGTTAACACCACTCTAGCCCCCGAGCCTTCTAGCTGCCTAGACCCGTCAAAGTGAATCGTCCAATATGTGTTATCCGGCTTCTCTTCAGGGGCCTGTAACTCTGTCCAATCATTGATAAAGTCCACCAAGGCCTGAGACATAATAGCCGTACGTGGCATATACTTCAAATCGTGAGGCCCAAGTTCAATGGCCCACTTGGCGACTCGTCCTGTGGCCTCCCTATTCTGAATGATGTCTCCCAAAGGGGCAGAACTTACCACAGTTATAGGGTGGCTTTGAAAGTACTGCTTCAACTTCCGGTTGGCCATAAACACTCCGTAAACAAGTTTCCGCCAATGTGGATACCTTTGCTTAGATTCAATGAGCACCTCACTGATATAATAAACCGGCCGTTGAACCGGATGCTCCTTGCCAGCTTCCTTACGCTCCACCATGATGGCAACGCTGACGGCTCGTGAATTGGCAGCCACATATAACAGCAAAGGCTCTTTATCAATTGGAGCTGTTGGAAATATCCCTAGAGGCAATAATAAAAGGATTATTATTATATTTCCTTGTTCATGATAATTGTCTTTATTCATGCTATAATTGTATTATCCGGAAATCGTAATACACGTGTGAATACATAGACCATAATATGTCCCTAGTAAGCCTCTAGTTGACTAGCTTGTTGATCAACAGATAGTCATGGTTTCCTGGTTATGGACATTGGATGTCATTGATAACGGGATCACATCATTAGGAGAATGATGTGATGGACAAGACCCAATCCTAAGCATAGCACAGGATCGTGTAGTTCGTTTGCTAGAGCTTTTCCAATGTCAAGTATCTTTTCCTTAGACCATGAGATCGTGTAACTCCCGGATACCGTAGGAGTGCTTTGGGTGTACCAAACGTCACAATGTAACTGGGTGACTATAAAGGTGCACTACAGGTATCTCCGAAAGTGTCTGTTGGGTTGACACGGATCGAGACTGGGATTTGTCACTCCGTATGATGGAGAGGTATCTCTGGGCCCACTCGGTAATGCATCATCATAATGAGCTCAAAGTGACCAAGTGGTTGGTCACGGGATCATGCATTACGGTACGAGTAAAGTGACTTGCCGGTAACGAGACTGAACAAGGTATTGGGATACCGACGATCGAGTCTCGGGCAAGTAACGTACCGATTGACAAAGGGAATTGTATACGGGGTTGATCGAATCCTCGACATCGTGGTTCATCCAACGAAATCATCGAGGAGCATGTGGGAGCCAACATGGGTATCCAGATCCCGTTGTTGGTTATTGACCGGAGAGTCATCTCGGTCATGTTTGCATGTCTCCCGAACCCGTAGGGTCTACACACTTAAGGTTCGGTGACGCTAGGGTTATTAGGATGACTTGTATGTGATTATCGAATGTTGTTCGGAGTCTCGGATGAGATCTCGAACGTCACGAGGAGTTCCGGAATGGTCCGGAGGTGAAGATTTATATATGGGAAGTTGTCATGCGGACACCAGAAAGTTTCGGGGGCATATCGGTATTGTACCGGGGCCACCAGAGAGGTTCCGGGGGTCCACCGAGAGGGGCCACCCCTCTCGGAGGGCCTCATGGGCCGCAAGGGGCAGGGAACCAGCCCCTGGAGGGCTGGGCGCCCCCCCCTTGGGCCAATGCGCCTAGGGTTGGGGGGGAAACCCTAGTGGGGGCGCCCCCTTTGCTTGGGGGGCAAGTCCCCCCTCCCTGGCCGCCGCCCCCCCTCTAGATCCCATCTAGAGGGGCCGGACCCCCTTGCCCCTTCCCCTATAAATAGAGGGGTGAGGGGAGGGCTGCTGAACACAACCCAAGGCGCAGCACCTCCCCTCCCCAACACCTCTCCTCCTCCGTTACGTGCTTGGCGAAGCCCCGTCGGAGTACTGCTGCACCAAGACCACCACACCGTCGTGCTGCCGTTGGAGCTATTTTCCTCAACCTCTCCTTCCTCCTTGCTGGATCAAGACGGAGGAGACGTTGTCCGTGCCGTACGTGTGTTGAACGCGGAGGTGCTGTCCGTTCGGCACTTGGTCATCAGTGATCTGAATCACGGCGAGTACGACTCCATCATCACCCTTCCCTTGAACGCTTCCGCACGCGATCTACAAGTGGTATGTAGATGCAATCTCTCTCCCTTGACTCGTTGCTTAGATGAACTCATAGATGGATCTTGGTGAAACCGTAGAAATTTTTTAATTTTCTACAACGTTCCCCAACAGTGGCATCATGAGCTAGGTTTATGCGTAGTTCTCTATTGCACGAGTAGAACACAATTTTGTTGTGGGCGTAGATCTTGTCAACTTGCTTGCCACTACTAGTCTTTTCTTGCTTCAGCGGTATTGTGGGATGAAGCGGCCCGGACCAACCTTACACGTACGCTTACGTGAGACCGGTTCCACTGACAGACATGCACTAGTTGCATAAGGTGGCTGGCGGGTGTCTGTCTCTCCCACTTTAGTTGGAGCGGATTCGATGAAAAGGGTCCTTATGAAGGGTAAATAGAAGTTGACAAAATCACATTGTGGTTATTCGTAGGTATGAAAACGTTCTTGCTAGAACCCAATTGCAGCCACGTAAAAGATGCAACAACAATTAGAGGACGTGTAACTTGTTTTTGCAGCAATTGTCATGTGATGTGATATGGCCAGAAGTTGTGATGAATGATGAATGATATATTGTGATGTATGAGATCATGTTCTTGTAATAGGAATCATGACTTGCATGTCGATGAGTATGACAACCGGCAGGAGCCATAGGAGTTGTCTTTATTTTTTGTATGACCTGCGTGTCATTGAAGAACACCATGTAAATTACTTTACTTTATTGCTAAACGCGTTAGCCATAGAAGTAGAAGTAGTCGTTGGCGTGACAACTTCATGAAGACACGATGATGGAGATCATGTCATGCCAGTGACAAGATGATCATGGAGCCCCGAAGATGGAGATCAATGGAGCTATATGATATTGGCCATATCATGTCACTACTATATAATTGCATGTGATGTTTATTATGTTTATGCATCTTGTTTACTTAGAACGATGGTAGTAAATAAGATGATCCCTTACAACAATTTCAAGAAGTGTTCTTCCCTAACTGTGCACCATTGCTAAAGTTCGTCGTTTCGAACCACCACGTGATGATCGGGTGTGATAGATCCTTACGTTCACATACAACGGGTGTAAGATAGTTTTACACATGCAAAACACTTAGGGTTAACTTGACGAGCCTAGCATGTACAGACATGGCCTCGGAACACAGAGACCGAAAGGTCGAACACGAGTCGTATGGAAGATACGATCAACATGAAGATGTTCACCGACGATGACTAGTCCATCTCACATGATGATCGAACACTGCCTAGTCGACTCGGATCGTGTAACACTTAGATGACTAGAGGGATGTCTAATCTGAGTGGGAGTTCATTGAAATAATTTGATTAGATGAACTTAATTATCATGAACTTAGTCTAAAACCTTTGCAAATATGTCTTGTAGATCAAATGGCCAACGCTCATGTCAACATGAACTTCAACGCGTTCCTTGAGAAAACCAAGCTGAAAGATGATGGCAGCAACTATACGGACTGGGTCCGGAACCTGAGGATCATCCTCATAGCTGCCAGGAAACAATATGTCCTAGAAGGACCGCTAGGTGACACTCCCGTCCCAGAGAACCAAGACGTTATGAACGCTTGGCAGTCTTGCGCTGATGATTACTCCCTCGTTCAGTGCGGTATGCTTTACAGCTTAGAACCGGGGCTCCAAAAGCATTTTGAGCAACACGGAGCATATGAGATGTTCGAGGAGCTGAAACAAGTTTTCCAAGCTCATGCCCGGGTCGAGAGATATGAAGTCTCCGACAAGTTCTATAGTTGTAAGATGGAGGAAAAAAGTTCTGTCAGTGAGCATATACTCAAAATGTCTGGGTTGCACAACCGCCTGTCCCAGCTGGACATTAACCTCCCGGACGAGGCGGTCATTGACAGAATCCTTCAGTCACTCCCACCAAGCTACAAGAGCTTTGTGATGAACTACAATATGCAGGGGATGGTGAAGACCATTCCTGAAGTATTTTCAATGCTGAAGTCAGCAGAGGTTGAGATCAAGAAATAACATCAAGTGTTGATGGTCAATAAGACCACTAAGTTCAAGAAGGGCAAGGGCAAGAAGAACTTCAAGAAGGACGGCAAGGATGTTGCCATGCCCGGTAAGCCAGTTACCAGGAAGAAGTCAAAGAATGGACCCAAGCCTGAGACTGAGTGCTTTTATTGCAAGGGGAAGGGTCACTGGAAGCGGAACTGCCCCAAATACTTAGCGGACAAGAAGGCCGGCAACACCAAAGGTATATTTGATATACATGTAATCGATGTGTACCTTACCAGTACTCGTAGTAACTCCTGCGTATTTGATACCGGTGCCGTTTCTCATATTTGTAACTCACAACAGGAGCTGCGGAATAAACGGAGACTTGCGAAGGACGAGGTGACGATGCGCGTCGGGAATGGTTCCAAGGTCGATGTGATCGCCGTCGGCACGCTACCTCTACATTTACCTACGGGATTAGTTATAAACCTTAATAATTGTTATTTAGTGCCAATTTTGAGCATGAACATTGTATCTGGATCTCGTTTGATGCGAGATGGCTACTCATTTAAATCCGAGAATAATGGTTGTTCTATTTATATGAGAGATATGTTTTATGGTCATGCTCCGATGGTCAATGGTTTATTCTTAATGAATCTCGAGCGTAATATTACACATATTCATAGTGTGAATACCAAAAGATGTAAAGTTGATAACGATAGTCCCACATACTTGTGGCACTGCCGCCTTGGTCACATTGGTGTCAAGCGCATGAAGAAGCTCCATGCTGATGGACTTTTAGAGTCTCTCGATTATGAATCATTTGACACAGGCGAACCATGCCTCATGGGCAAAATGACCAAGACTCCGTTCTCCGGAACAATGGAGCGAGCAACCAACTTGTTGGAAATCATACATACCGATGTGTGCGGTCCAATGAGCGTTGAGGCTCGCGGAGGATATCGTTATGTTCTCACTCTCACTGATGACTTGAGTAGATATGGGTATGTCTACTTAATGAAACACAAGTCTGAGACCTCTGAAAAGTTCAAGGAATTTCAGAATGAGGTAGAGAATCAACGTGACCGAAAGATAAAGTTCCTACGATCAGATCGTGGAGGAGAATATTTAAGTCACGAATTTGGTACACACTTAAGGAAATGTGGAATCGTTTCACAACTCACGCCGCCTGGAACACCTCAGCGTAACGGTGTGTCTGAACGTCATAATCGCACTCTATTGGATATGGTGTGGTCTATGATGTCTCTTACTGATTTACCGCTATCTTTTTGGGGATACGCTCTAGAGACAGCTACATTCACTTTAAATAGGGCACCGTCTAAATCCGTTGAGATGACATCGTATGAATTATGGTTTGGGAAGAAACCTAAGCTGTCGTTTCTAAAAGTTTGGGGATGCGATGCTTATGTCAAGAAACTTCAACCTGAAAAGCTCGAACCCAAGTCGGAAAAATGCGTCTTCATAGGATACCCTAAGGAAACCATTGGGTATACCTTCTACTTAAGATCCGAGGGCAAGATCTTTGTTGCCAAGAACGGATCCTTTCTGGAAAAAGAGTTTCTCTTGAAAGAAGTAAGTGGGAGGAAAGTAGAACTCGATGAAGTACTACCTCTCGAACGGGAAAGTAGTGCAGCTCAAGAAAATGTTCCTGTGATGCCTACACCAACTGAAGTGGAAAATAATGATGATGATCAAGGTACTTCGGATCAAGTTGCTACTGAACTTCATAGGTCCACAAGGACAAGTTCCGCACCAGAGTGGTACGGCAACCCTGTCCTGGAAATCATGTTGTTAGACAACGGTGAACCTTCGAACTATGAAGAAGCGATGGCGGGCCCAGATTCCAACAAATGGCTTGAAGCCATGAAATCCGAGATAGAATCCATGTATGAAAACAAAGTATGGACTTTGACAGACTTGCCCGATGATTGGCGAGCGATAGAAAACAAATGGATCTTTAAGAAGAAGACGGACGCGGATGGAAATGTTACCATCTATAAAGCTCGACTTGTCGCTAAGGGTTATCGACAAGTTCAAGGGATTGACTACGACGAGACATTCTCTCCCGTAGCAAAGCTGAAGTCCGTCCGAATCATGTTAGCAATTGCCGCATACTATGATTATGAGATATGGCAGATGGACTTCAAAACGGCATTCCTTAACGGACATCTTAAGGAAGAGCTGTATATGATGCAGCCGGAAGGTTTTGTCAATCCTAACAATGCTAACAAAGTATGCAAGCTCCAGCAATCCATTTATGGGCTGGTGCAAGCATCTCGTAGTTGGAACATTCACTTTGATGAGATGATCAAAGCATTTGGGTTTATGCAGACTTATGGAGAAGCCTGCGTTTATAAGAAAGTGAGTGGGAGCTCTGTAGCATTTCTCATATTATATGTAGATGACATACTCTTGATGGGAAATGATATAGAACTTCTGGACAGCATTAAGGCCTACTTGAATAAGTGTTTTTCAATGAAGGACCTTGGAGAAGCTGCTTACATATTAGGCATCAAGATCTATAGGGATAGATCGAGACGCCTCATAGGTCACTCACAGAGCACATACCTTGATAAGATTTTGAAGAAGTTCAAAATGGATCAGTCCAAGAAAGGGTTCTTGCCTGTGTTGCAAGGTGTGAGATTGAGCTCGGCTTAGTCCCCGACCACGGCAAAAGATAAAGAAGAGATGAGTGTCATCCCCTATGCTTCAGCCATAGGATCTATTATGTATGCCATGCTGTGTACCAGACCTGATGTAAACCTTGCCGTAAGTTTGTTAGGAAGGTACCAAAGTAATCCCGGCAAGGAACACTGGACAGCGGTCAAGAATATCCTGAAGTACCTGAAAAGGACAAAGGACATGTTTCTCGTTTATGGAGGTGAAGAAGAGCTCGTCGTAAAGGGTTACGTCGACGCTAGCTTCGACACAGATCTGGATGACTCTAAGTCACAAACCGGATACGTGTATATGTTGAATGGTGGAGCAGTAAGCTGGTGCAGCTGCAAGCAGAGCGTCGTGGCGGGATCTACATGTGAAGCGGAGTACATGGCAGCCTCGGAGTCAGCGCATGAAGCAATTTGGGTGAAGGAGTTCATCACCGACCTAGGAGTCATACCCAATGCGTCGGGGCCGATCAAACTCTTCTGTGACAACACTGGAGCTATTGCCCTTGCCAAGGAGCCCAAGTTTCACAAGAAGACCAGGCACATCAAGCGTCATTTCAACTCCATCCGTGAAAATGTTCAAGATGGAGACATAGATATTTGCAAAGTACATACGGATCTGAATGTCGCAGATCCGTTGACTAAACCTCTCTCGCGAGCAAAACATGATCAACACCAGAACTCTATGGGTGTGCGATTCCTCACAATGTAACTAGATTATTAACTCTAGTGCAAGTGGGAGACTGTTGGAAATATGCCTTAGAGGCAATAATAAAAGGATTATTATTATATTTCCTTGTTCATGATAATTGTCTTTATTCATGCTATAACTATATTATCCGGAAATCGTAATACACGTGTGAATACATAGACCATAATATGTCCCTAGTAAGCCTTTAGTTGACTAGCTCGTTGATCAACAGATAGTCATGGTTTCCTGGCTATGGACATTGGATGTCATTGATAACGGGATCACATCATTAGGAGAATGATGTGATGGACAAGACCCAATCCTAAGCATAGCACAAGATCGTGTAGTTCGTTTGCTAGAGCTTTTCCATTGTCAAGTATCTTTTCCTTAGACCATGAGATCGTGTAACTCACGGATACCGTAGGAGTGATTTGGGTGTACCAAACGTCACAACGTAACTGGGTGACTATAAAGGTGCACTACAGGTATCTCCGAAAGTGTCTATTGGGTTGACACAGATCGAGACTGGGATTTGTCACTCCGTATGACGGAGAGGTATCTCTGGGCCCACTTGGTAATGCATCATCATAATGAGCTCAAAGTGACCAAGTGGTTGGTCACGGGATCATGCATTACGGTACGAGTAAAGTGACTTGCCGGTAACGAGACTGAACAAGGTATTGGGATACCGACGATCGAGTCTCGGGCAAGTAACGTACCGATTGACAAAGGGAATTGTATACGGGGTTGATCGAATCCTCGACATCGTGGTTCATCCGATGAAATCATCGAGGAGCATGTGGGAGCCAACATGGGTATCCAGATCCCGCTGTTGGTTATTGACCGGAGAGTCGTCTCTGTCATGTTTGCATGTCTCCCGAACCCGTAGGGTCTACACACTTAAGGTTCGGTGACGCTAGGGTTATTAGGAAGACTTGTATGTGATTACTGAATGTTGTTCGGAGTCCCGGATGAGATCCCGGACATCACGAGGAGTTCCGGAATGGTCCGGAGGTGAAGATTTATATATGGGAAGTTGTCATGCGGACACCGGAAAGTTTCGAGGGCGTATCGGTATTGTACCGGGGCCACCGGAGAGGTTCCGGGGGTCCACCGGGAGGGGCCACCCCTCTCGGAGGGCCTCATGGGCCGCAAGGGGCAGAGAACCAGCCCCTGGAGGACTGGGCGCCCCCTCCCTTGGGCCCATGCGCCTAGGGTTGGGGGGGAAACCCTAGTGGGGGCGCCCCCTTTGCTTGGAGGGCAAGTCCCCCCTCCCTGGCCGCCGCCCCCCCTCTAGATCCCATCTAGAGGGGCCGGCCCCCTTGCCCCTTCCCCTATAAATAGAGGGGTGAGGGGAGGGCTGCTGAACACAACCCAAGGCACAGCCCCTCCCCTCCCCAACACCTCTCCTCCTCCGTTACGTGCTTGGCGAAGCCCTGTCGGAGTACTGCTGCACCAACACCACCACGCCGTCGTGCTGCCGTTGGAGCTATCTTCCTCAACCTCTCCTTCCTCCTTGCTGGATCAAGACGGAGAGACGTCGTCCGTCCCGTACGTGTGTTGAACGCGGAGGTGCTGTCCGTTCGGCACTTGGTCATCGGTGATCTGAATCACGGCGAGTACGACTCCATCATCACCCTTCCCTTGAACGCTTCCGCACACGATCTACAAGTGGTATGTAGATGCAATCTCTCTCCCTTGACTCGTTGCTTAGATGAACTCATAGATGGATCTTGGTGAAACCATAGAAATTTTTTAATTTTCTGCAACGTTCCCCAACAGGAGCCGCGAGAACCGGCGGTTCAGACAATTGTCTCTTCAAATCTTCAAAAGCAGCATCAGCGGCCTCGCTCTAGACAAAAGTGTCAGTTTTCTTCATCATCTGATACAATGGAAGGGCCTTCTCACCTAACCGGCTTATGAACCAGCTTAAGGCGGCAACACGACCCGCCAGTCGCTGAACATCAGTGATGCATGCTGGCTTAGCCAGAGAGGTAATCGCCTTAATCTTCTCCGGGTTAGCTTCGATGCCTCTGTTTGACACCAGAAAACCCAAGAGCTTGCCCGCAGGAACGTCAAATACACACTTGGCCGGGTTAAGCATCATCTTGTAAACCCGAAGATTATCAAAGGTCTCTTTCAAGTCAGATATCAAGGTTTCCTTTTCTCTGGACTTCACCATAATGTCATCCACGTAAGAATGAACATTACTCCCAATTTGATCGTGCAGACAGTTCTGCACACACCGCTGATAAGTCACCTGGGCACTTTTGAGTCCAAATGGCATAGATACATAGCAGAAGGCCCCAAACGGAGTGATGAAAGCCGTCTTCTCCTGGTCCTTAACTGCCATTTTGATCTGATGATACCCAGAGTAAGCATCCAAAAAACTCAAACGTTCACAACCCGTCGTAGCATCAATGATTTGATCAATACGGGGGAGAGCAAAGGGATTAACCAGAAAAGCCTTGTTTAAATCCGTGTAATCCACACACATCCGCCAAGTGCCGTTCTTCTTGAGGACAAGCACCGGGTTAGCCAACCACTCTGGGTGAAAAACTTCAACAATAAACCCGGCCGCTAAGAGCCGGGCCACCTCTTCTCCAATAGCTTTCCGTCTCTCTTTGTTGAACCGCCGGAGAAACTGCCGGACCGGCTTATACTTTGGATCAATATTGAGAGTGTGCTCAGCGAGTTCCCTCGGTACACCCGGCATGTCAGAAGGTTTCCATGCAAAGATGTCCCGGTTCTCACGGATGAACTCGATGAGCGCACTTTCCTATTTAGGATCAAAATTTGCACTGATACTGAACTGCTTAGAGGCATCTCCTGGGGTAAAGTCCACAACCTTTGTCTCAGCGGCCGATTTAAACTTCAACACCGGGTCATGCTCAGTAGTGGGTTTCTTGAGGGAGGTCATATCCGCCGGGTCAACATTGTCTTGATAAAATTTGAGCTCTTCAGCTGCACAGGCCGACTCAACATAAGCCGCGTCGCCTTCTTCACATTCCAACGCCACCTTCCTACTTCCATGCACAGTGATGGTGCCCTTGTGACCTGGCATCTTAAGCTGCAAATAAACATAACACGGCCGGGCCATGAACTTAGCATAAGCCGGCCGCCCAAACAGAGCATGATACGGGCTCCTGATTTTGACCACCTCAAACGTCAAATTCTCAGCTCTGGAGTCATATTCGTCTCCGACGGCCACCTCCAGCTCAATCTTGCCAATTGGGTAAGCCGACTTACCAGGGACCACTCCATGGAAAACAGTGTTGGACGTCCTCAGATTTTTGTCAGTTAACCCCGTACGTTGAAAAGTTTCGTAGTAGAGAATATTGATGCTGCTACCGCCGTCCATGAGCACCTTAGTGAATTTATATCCGCCAACCTGGGGTGCTACCACCAAGGCTAACTAACCCGGATTATCGACCCGTGGAGGGTGATCCTCTCTGCTCCATACGATGGGCTGTTCTGACCACCTCAAATAACGAGGAGTCGCCGACTCAACAGAATTGACAACCCTCTTATGAACCTTCTGATCACGTTTACATAAACTAGTGGTAAACATGTGATACTGCCCACCACTCAACTGCTTCAGATGGCTCTGATAACCCGACTGCTGCTGTTGTTGCCCTCCTTGACCAGACTGCTGCTGACTATTACCGCCTGGATGCCCCTGAAAGCCGGAATTTGAGCCACCGCCCGGGCCATGGAAACCGCCAGCCCCTGAGCCGCCGCCAGATCCATGACCGCCATCGAAGGTGTTGGAATTTTTAAATGCCTTCATGATCGCGCAATCTTTCCATAGGTGTGTGGCGGGGCGCTCCCGGGTGCCATGTCTCGGGCAGGGCTCATTGAGCAGCTGCTCAAGAGATGGGCCTGACCCGCCGGATGGAGGCGGCCTACCTTTAAGTCTCTGATTGTTACCCTGCGCATTGGCATTGGCCACAAACTCCGGGTTACCATCCGCCTTACGCTTATTGCCGTTTTGATTCCCTGGGTTATGCTGTTGACCCTTTCCATTGCCGTTCCTTTTTCCCTTCCCTGTCTTCTCATCGTCAGGCGCGGGATCCTTGGTACTATAGGAATTGACATATTTAACTAAAGCCGCCATCAGCGTACCCATATCCTTGCAGTCACGTTTAAGGCGCCCCAGTTTCTGCCTCAGCGGCTCAAAGCTGCAATTTTTCTCCAACATAAGGACTGCAGAGCCGGCATCCATCTTATCATATGAATGAATTATCTCCTTGACCCGGCGTACCCAACGGGTGGTGGATTTACCTTCCCCTTGCTTACAATTCGTCAAGTACACAATCAACATGGATTGCTTACAGGTGTCCTTGAAGTTCTGGATGAATCGGGCCTTTAACTCTTCCCATGAACCAATGGAATTGGGTGGCAAACCCTTTAACCAAGACCGGGCCGTTCCATCTAACATCATGGTGAAATATTTAGCCATTGCCGCGTCACTGACTTCCAACAGCTCCATGGCCATCTCATAGCTCTCGATCCATGCTCCGGGCTGTAAGTCGGCCGTGTAATTCGGCACCTTTCGAGGTCCCTTGAAGTCCTTAGGCAGACGCATGTTGCGCAAAGCTGGTACCAAACAAGGGACACCACCGGTTCTAGTGGCTACTCCCGCCTCAACAGAAGTCGTTGGATACTCTGGGATATCCTGATGAGTCGCCTGCTGAGCCGCCAGCTGAGCTTCCCGCTCGTTCTCCTGAAGGATCCGGTCTTGCACCGGGTTATAGCCACCGAGCTGGTTACGGCGTTGGGTGTTGCTTGACAAAGCTTCGGACTCCATGTGCCTGCTGTAACTCGGGCTCCGGTTCTGACGAGGCGGCGCTAACCAGGGTGGGGAAGTTGAATGAATTCTGTCCCGGCTGTAAGAATAGGTCTCTTGCTGAGCTAAGGCCGTCTGGAGAAGTTCTCTGACCCTCCGGGTCTCCAATGCCGCCGGGTCTCCAATGCCGCCGGGTCATCACCATCCATGGGAAGAGCCGCCAAACGTGTTGAAGCTGCAATTAGGTTCTCCATGGGGTTGAAAAAGTGACCCGGTGGAATCGGCACATAACGCGGCATTGGCATGCTCACGTGAGGCGGTACCATATCCCGAGGCTGAGCTGGTCCTCCTGTTCTAGCTGTCATAAGCTGATTGGCCTCTGGCGGGTTACTTGGGCCGGCTCCGGGTGTAGCAAAGAGAACCCGAGGGTTGTAATTCGGAGGTAAACGGGACTGAGTTTTCTGATGTCTCCTCCTCATTACCTCATTGGATGCGTTTAAGCTCATCGTGAGCTAGTAAGCTTCTGACTGCAAGCGCTGTGCCCGGGCGTCGAGAGCCGCCCACTCTCTAGCTAGTCTAGTATCCTCTGCTGCCAAGGCCTCCTTGGTCTGAGCTATCTCCTCACGCACCTGTGCTACCGCTGTGTCATGCTCATCTTTGTCTGCAGGAATAACTGTGGCAGTTAATAGGGCCGTAAGTTTGTCCATGAGATCTATCAGCACCTGAGCCGGTGGGCGTACGGGGCCTCCTGCCCCGGCTGCTCCTAACCCGGACATTACCGCTGCAGCAGTTGTAGAGTTTGAGCCGGGCTGAGTCCCAGCCATGAAGACTCTGGCCCATCTTGGCGGCTCACAGGGGTCCGGAATACTGATGCCATCGGAACAGCCCCCGAGCACGCCGTCTTGCACTTGGTACAACGAATTTGTTGAACCGGTGGATGAATCACCGTCTGAGAGGACGGCCGTCTCACCCCTATCTTCAGATCCGTCAGAAAGTTCCTCTCCGTGGATGCAGCCCACGAAGGCACGCCTCATGACAGGTTGAGTCCGGGTCTTCCTTGCACGCTGAGCCGTCTCGACGAGGTCGGTGCAGTTGTCTGGCTCAGGGCCCGGCTCACCGATCCGGCCGATGAAGACGTGGATTCCGCCGAAGGGGACCCGGTATCCGTACTCAATTGAGCTGGCGTCGGGACACCAGCCTTCGTCGTCGATGTAGATCTTTCCGCGACGACTCTTTGTCATCCGGCCCACTACGTATCCCTTGAGCCCTTCGAAGTTGCCCTTCAAGAACTCAAATCCATCGTACGCGAGCCCCACGGTGGGCGCCAACTGTCGTGGAATTGTCACGTCAGATGTCCTCGTGAAAGGACTTAGTTGTGGAGCCATCGCAACTAGGAAGCTTGAAGGGGTTAAATCGGGACAAGGGACACGAGAGAGTTATACTAGTTCGGCCCCTTACGGAGAAGGTAAGGCCTACGTCTAGTTGGGTTGGTATTGATGTTTCGATGACCAGGGAGCGAGACACACTATGCCCGGCTCTCGATGAGTTGTTTCTTGCCCTAAGCCGCCAGCAGGTTGTCCCCTTATATACACGGGTTGACGCCCCGTGGCTTGCGGAGTCCCGGCCGGCTTATAAACAGTGTCCGGCTCGGTGACTAGTTAAATCTACCTTATGTTACAAGTCATGCCATTATGGCGGTTTACTACAACAGGCCTTAAGTCGCCTGTGGGCCTTAAGCCTTTTATTGAATCGCCATCTTCATGCTTGGTCTTGGGCTTCTTTCTGACGATGAGTCTTCTTTGTGTAACCCGGCCCCTCCTGGGCGGCTTACACAAATAGTTATATCCCCAACAACTATCATTACTTTCCATAGCAATTTTCATAGTGCAAAATATTACTCTACATAGCCAAACAAGTTCATGCATTCAACCAGAAGCTAAAACAAGCATATCAAGCATGGTAAAGTAACTAGCAATTAACCAAAGTTATTTATCAAATTTTAAATGCAAATAAAGACTCATATTCAAGTAGAAAATCATGGATATTGAAACAACACCATCCAAATGATGCTGTGGCTTGCCTTAGTGCAGAGGAGGTTCACACTCCTCCTGGTTAGCTTCAAGGCAAGATCCTCCTTCTGAAAATATTTTAAAACCACAAAAATAAATGTCAAAACACCTTCTGAAAATCACCAGAAATTCTAGGCAGCAAGGAAAATCCACCTTTTGGTGTGCTACTAGAGCTTTCTATAACAAAGAGAATGCAAAAAGAATGAATTCATTTGGACTTGTGGTTTAGAAGTTATGGCTGGTCAAAGTTTGGTCAAATTTCCGAATAAATTTGAATTAAACAGAAATTCCGGGGGGGGGGGGGGTGACGTCGAAGACGTAA
The DNA here is from genome assembly GCA_963921465.1 of Triticum timopheevii. Lineage (NCBI taxonomy): Eukaryota > Viridiplantae > Streptophyta > Magnoliopsida > Poales > Poaceae > Triticum > Triticum timopheevii. The sequence continues at coordinate 165,685,527 of OY997272.1, read as the reverse complement.
AGTGGGAGTGCGCCTCCACTCGTACCACTTCGGGCGCGAGTGGTGAGGCTGACACTGGGCCCCACCAGTCAGGAGAGAGAGAGGGGGGGGTCGAGATCAGAGGAGGGGCGTCACTTCGCCGGAGCTCACGCCGGCGACGTGGGGGTTTGGGGCTAGGCTAGAGGGATAGAATGCAAGTGGGGCTCGCGGCGCACCTGCCTGTACCTGTGGCTTGGCGAGAGGTGGACGGAGCTGGTCGCAGCCGAGCTCGCAAGCTTCGGTGACGGGCGGGGTTCACCGGAGAGGAAGAAGATGGCGGTGAGAGGCAGCTCTGAGGGCTTGGCGGGGTCCAGGCAGCTCCAGCAGACCACCAAGGCCCTGCCCCAACAGCTTCTTGAGCTCGAGAGGCCCTGGAGAGTGGCGGCTAGCCTGCGGGGATTGCCAAAGTCCTTGGGTCGGTGCGACGGCCAGAGGTCTGCTCGACCAAGCTGCGGTCGTTCTACATGTTCGTGGTGGTTGTGTGGAGTGGTGCGTGGCCAGGATTCGAGTCAGGGTGGCTTTATATAGCTGGAGCAGGAGGGGGGGACGTGTCGCCGCCGGAGTGCTCTGGACATGTGGCGAATGTTGACGAGAGGCTCCAACGCGAGGGGACAGGGCGCAGTGTCAACACCGGCGCTTGCCCACGCTCGCGGACGAGCACAGGAGGCGGTTGGAGATGGGGACAAGCACATGCGCGCACTGTGCCGTTTTGGCCGCGACTGGACTAGCTTGTGGCGGCGGCTCCGGCGTCGGCGACCGCCAGGGAGGGGTCAAGGGTGATGGGTCAATGGTTGTGGCGCGGTGCGGCAGTCAGCGGCGAGCGCTGGAACGTGCACGCGCGAAACAGAGCGCAAGGCGCCAGCCAGAGCGCGTCGAGACGCATGCCAGGCACCGTGTCCACACGTGGTCACCAGGATGGCATGGTCAAAACGGTGCCGAGGAGCGGCCAAACCTTGTCTACGCTCTCGACCGTGCAGTGTTTAGTCTAGGGGAGGTGATGGATCATGCCCAGGTCGACCTGAAGTGACTCCACCTAGCTGACGAGTTTCTGTACAGAAACTTGGTCGCCAAGTTTGGCCACCTTCTAGAAGGCTATTAGGGCTAATCTCCTGGGGTTTAGGGTTTCTTAGGAGGGTGTTTTAGCTCAAGAAAGCTCAAGGCTAAAAGCTTAAGAAAAAATGCACTTGCTGTACAAAGTGCATTTCTGGTCCAGAAGTGAAAAGATTTTCTACAGCAAAAATACTACAAAAAGTGATGCAATATTTTTGCATGGGAAGGTGTGCCATGGTCCTAAGAATATTTAGGAATTATCTTAGATTTTTCTGAGCAAGAAAAATTGAGGTTGCTTTGGAGCAGAAAGTTCTGAAATGAACTTAAGAGAGAAAAATGAATATTTTCCTTTTAGGAAAAACATTCATTTTATTATCTTGGGGATTTGTGGGAGAAATAAGATAGGTAGGTCACTTGGGTGAAAGCCAAGGATATTCCCAAGTGACAAGTCCATTTGAATTGATCCAAAACCCAAATCAAATCAGGGCAAAAACCACGATGAAAACCAAGTCCAGAAAGAGAGAGAAGGCAAGTCCGGTAAAAAGAGAGAAGGAAAATCCAGGCTGTCACAGTGTGCGATGGTGATCATATCAATCTTGGAAACACTTCCAACACACATCGTCACCTCGCCCTTAACTAGTCTCTATTTATTCTGCAACTCCTGTTTCGAGTTACTAATCTTAGCAATTGAACTGGTATCTGCTACCTCTTGAGCTTGCGTTGTTTTTCCCTTTGAAGAGGAAAGGGTGATGCAGCAAAGTAGCATAAGTATTCCCTCGGTTTGAGAACCAAGGTATCAATCCAGTAGGAGACAACGGATAAGTCACCGAATACCTGCACAAACAATCAACAACTTGCACCCAACGCGATAAAGGGGTTGTCAATACTTTCACAGTCACTTGCAAAAGTGAGATCTGATAGAGATAGATAAACAGTAAAGTAAATATTTTCGGTTTATAGATTGGAAAGTAAAAGATTGCAAAATAGTAGATCGGAAACTAGTAAGATGTAAAAGAAATTCAATATAATGAAAAAGAGACTCGGGGCCATAGGTTTCACTAGTGGCTTCTCTCAAGATAGCAAATATTACGGTGGGTGAACAAATTACTGTCGAGCAATTGATAGAAAAGCGCATAGTTATGATGATATCTAAGGCAATGATCATGAACATAGGCATCACGTCCGTGTCAAGTAGACCGAAACGATTCTGCATCTACGACTATTACTCCACACATCGACCGACTCCTGCCTGCATCTAGAGTATTAAGTTCATCAAGAGCAAAGTAACGCATTAAGTAAGATGACATGATGTAGAGGAATTAACTCAAGCAATATGATGAAAAACCCATCTTTTTATCCTCGATGGCAACAATACAATACGTGCCTTGCTGCCCCTACTGTAACTGGGAAAGGACACTGCAAGATTGAACCCAAAGCTACGCACTTCTCCCATTGCAAGAAAGATCAATCTAGTAGGCCAAACTAAACTGATAATTCGAAGAGACTTGCAAAGATATTGAATCATGCATATAAGAATTCAGAGAAGAACCAAATGATATTCATAGATAATCCGATCATAAATCCACAATTCATCGGATCTTGGCAAACACACCGCAAAAGAATATTACGTCAAATACATCTCCAAGAACATCGAGGAGAACATGGTATTGAGAATCAAAGAGAGAGAAGAAGCCATCTAGCTACTAGCTATGGACCCACAGGACTGTGGTAAACAACTCACGCATCATCGGAGAGGCAATGGTGTTGATGTAGAAGCCCTCCTTGATCGAATCCCCCTCCGGCAAGACCCCGGAAAAGGCCCCTAGATGGGATCTCATGGGTACAGAAGGTTGCGGCGCTGGAAAAGTGGTTTCGTGGCTCCCCTGGATGTTTTTAGGGTATAAGAGTACATATAGGCGAAGGAGCTAGGTCAGGAGACCCAGAGGGGCCCACGAGGTAGGTGGCGCGCCCTCCTGCCTTGTGGCCGCCTCACTGCGCCTCCGACTTCATCTCCAAGTCTTCTGGTTTCCTTTTGGTCCAAGAAAGATCATCGCGAAAGTTTCATTCCGTTTGGATTCCGTTTGGTATCCCTTTTCTGCGAAACTCTAAAATAGACACACACAAAATAAAAACTCGCACTGGGCTCTCGGTTAATATGTTAGTCCCAAAAATAATATAAAATAGCATATGAATGCCAATTAAACATCCAAAACAGATAATATAATAGCATGGAACAATAAAAAATATAGATACGTTGGAGACGTATCAAGCATCCCCAAGCTTAATTCCTACTCGTCCTCGAGTAGGTAAATGATAAAAACAGACATTTTGATGTGGAATGCTATCTAACATATTTATCCATGTAATTTTTTTTATTGTGGCATGAATGTTTAGATCCGAAAGATTCAAAACAAAAGTTTAATATTGACATAAAAAATAATACTTCAAGCATACTAACATACAATCATGTCTTCTCAAAATAACATGGCCAAAGAAAGCTATCCCTACAAAATCATATAGTCTGGCTATGCTCTATCTTCATCACACAAAATATTTAAATCATGCACAACCCCGATTTCAGCCAAGCAAATGTTTCATACTTTAGTATTCTCAAACTTTTTCAACTTTGACGCAATACATGAGCGTGAGCCATCATAGCACTATAGGTGGAACAGAATGGTGGTTGTGGAGAAGACAAAAAGGAGGAAGATAGTCTCACATCAACTAGGCGTATCAACGGGCTATGTAGATGCCCATCAATAGATATCAATGTGAGTGAGTAGGGATTGCCATGCAACGGATGCACTAGAGCTATAAGTGTGTGAAAGCTCAAAAATAAACTAAGTGGGTGTGCATCCAACTCGCTTACTCACGAAGACCTAGGGCATTTTGAGGAAGCCCATCAAAATAGGAGACTCTCTATCATGAAGATCATGGTGCTAATTTGAAGCACAAGTGTGGAAAAAGTATAGTAACATTGCCCCTTCTCTCTTTTTCTCTCATTTTTTATTTGGGCCTTCTCTCTTTTTTATGGCCTCTTTTTTATTTTCTCTTTTTTTTATCGTCTGGTGTCTCATCCCGACTTGTGGGGGAATCATAGTCTCCATCATCCTTTCCTCACATGGGACATTGATCTAATAATGAAGATCATCACACTTTTATTTACTTACAGCTCAATACTTAGAACAAAATATGTCTCTATGTGAATGCCTCTGGCGGTATACCGGGATGTGCAATGATTCAAGAGTGACATGTATGAAAGAATTATGAACGGTGGCTTTGCCACAAATACGATGTCAACTACATGATCATGCAAAGCAATATGACAATGATGCAGCGTGTCATAATAAACGGAATGGTGGAAAGTTGCATGGCAATATATCTCGAAATGGCTATAGAAATGCCATAATAGGTAGGTATGGTGGCTATTTTGAGGAAGGTAATGGTGGGTGTATGGTACCAGCGAAAGTTGCGCGATACTAGAGAGGCTAGCAATGGTAGAAGGGTGAGAGTGCATATAATCCATGGACTCAACATTAGTCATAAAGAACTCACATACTTATTGAAAAAATCTATTAGTCATCAAAGCAAAGTACTACGTGCATGCTCCTAGGGTAAGGGTTGGTAGGAGTTAACCATCGCGCGATCCCGACCTCCACACAAAGGAAGACAATCAAAAAATAAATCATGCTCCGACTTCATCACATAACGGTTCACCATACATGCATGCTACAGGAATCACAAATTTTTAACACAAGTATCTCTCAAATTCACAACTACTCCACTAGCATGACTCTAATATCACCATCTTCATATCTCAAAACAATCATAAAGAATCAAACTTCTCATAGTATTCAATGCACTTTATATGAAAGTTTTTATTATATCCATCTTGGATGCCCATCATATTAGGACTAGTTTTATAACCCAAGCAAATTACCATGTTGTTCTAAAAGACTCAAAATAATGTGAGTGAAGCATGAGAGTTCAACAATTTATATAAAATAAATCCACCGACATGCTCTAAAAAGATATAAGTGAAGTACTAGAGCAATATTGCCTAGCTCAAAAGATATAAGTGAAGCACATAGAGTATTCTAATAAATCATGATTCATGTGTGTCTCTCCCAAAAGTTGTGTACAACAAGGATGATTGTTGTAAACTAAAAAGCAAAGACTCAAATCATACAAGACGCTCCAAGAAACACACATATCATGTGGTGAAGAAAAATATAGCCTCAAGTAAAGTTACCGATAGACGAAGACGAAAAAGGGGATGCCTTCTGGGGCATCCCCATGCTTAGGCTTTTGGTTGTCCTTGAATATTACCTTGGGGTGCCTTGGGCATCCCCAAACTTAGGCTCTTGCCACTCCTTATTCCGTATTCCATCAAATCCTTACCCAAAACTTGAAAACTTCACAACACAAAACTCGACAAAAAATCTTATGAGCTTTGTTAGTATAAGAAAATAAATCACCACTTTAAGGTACTGTTGCAAACTCATTCTTTATTTAAATTGTTGTAATATCTACTGTATTCCAACTCTTCCATGGTTCATACCCCCGATACTACCCATAGATTCATCAAAATAAGCAAACAACACGCGAAAAACAGAATCTATCAAAAACAGAATAGTATGTAGTAATCCGTAACTCTCTAATACTTCTGTAACTCCAAAAATCCATCAATATTAGGAAAGCCTGAGCAATTTGTGTACCAATCCATAGCAAAAATAATCAGATCAAAAGCACGTTTATGTGAATTTTCAAAACTAATTTACTAAGCGCAAAAGTTTCTGATTTTCAGCAGGATCAACACAACTATCACCGTAAGCTATCCTAAAGGTTCCACTTGGCACAAACATTAATTAAAACATAAAACCACATCTATCCAGAAGCTAGATGAATTAGTTATTACTAAACACTAGCAAAGTGGCCCGCTCGATGCGCGGGCTAAAACTTTAGAAATTTTAATGTGAGAACATATTAATTGATTTTTCTTAAGACGCATTGAGACGAAATGTGTTCAAATTTACAAATATATCTTTTTTAACATAGTTTTTTTTGTACTTATATTTTTTCTCATTGACATGTAAATATATATGTTTGTCATTTGCGTGCTTATTATGCAAACCGTAGTAAATGTAGTTTTAATTATGAATCAGATTGTGAAATTTATAATTGATATCATTTTTTGGCATTTGGATTTTTTTCTATTTTTAATTTCAATTTGTTTAGTAGTTCACCTTTTTTAGGGAGAAATAGATGTGCCATCTCTCAGTTACATGCTGTTTGTCAAGTTGGAAGGGAGAAAAATGTGATTGTCTGTAGTTTCAATTTGGTCGTCGTATTTGAAGTAGAGAATACATATACGAAATCATTTCCATGGTACAACAAATAGCAATTTATTTATGAAAAAACATATGATTAAATATATTTACTAATATAAATTATGTCAAAATATATGATTAAAGAACAGGGATAAAACCTAAGTATTTATTACATGACGGCAAAAATATCAAGGTGATGTATTGCTATTGAATGGAAATGATGACAACAAATATGATCGTACATACCCATCTAAGTAGGAGTAGCAAGATTTTTCCTTTGTTATGGATTTTTGTTCATATGATAATGTACTATATGTTTGCATGATAAAATATACAATAATTTAGGCCGAACACATGTATATGCACTATATTTTTCTGTAATAATAGCTGATAAGTAGGATTTTGTGTGTGTTTTTTAGACAATTTTGTGTTGTTTTGTAAAAATTGATTCTTTTGTGCTGGTATGATTAGTTGGGCTTTAGCCCAACAATGTAAATATGCCCACAGTGCTGACACATCTTCTCTCTCACTCTACCCTAACAAAAAAAAGCTTTTTTCTTTGTCACTCACACCTTCTCACGTACAGTGGCTCTTGCCTGATGCACAGATCCCCTTTCTCCTTTCCTTGTTCTCTCCGTTCACTCCAAAATTCTTGCCACTAAATTAGGCCCGGCAGGTACCGCTGGTAATTCTTAATCTCCCATCAGTTTTCTCTGTTGATTTGTGCCTTGAGCCTGCTCGTCATCAACTGCAGGCATCCCCGCAGCTCGACTCGCTAGTGCAGCAGCTCGACTCGCTAGTGGCAAGAACACATGGTGCCTGTCTTTGTTGACGGCTGGTTTGGCTCGTGCGCCTCCTCTATGTCCTCGGCTGGTAATCAGCGATGGATGTGTAGCAGGGCCCGAGGAGTAGCTGCCAAGGGAGGAGGCGAGATCGTTGATCTGCACAGTGTCGTCGCGGTCAGCATCCGTGCAGGGGATCCGTGGGCGCGGATCTCGACTCCCACAGCCAGCATGGATTCAGCTTTGTATGAGGATATTGGGGCCGTTGTCTTCCTCAAGCATGCAAGCCAGACATCGTCGCTGTTCCCACTGGAGGCAGCCCGACATGTCATCGTTTTCCTCGGCAACATATTCGACCTACAGGTCTCCCTTTTCCCTTTTCATGTCTATATGTCATTTTTTTTTGCTTAACCTTTTCCTTTTTGTGTACGATTGTACCACTATAATGTAATTAAAATACTGTCTGTTAGTCAAAAATGATAATTTTCTTCTGCCCCTCCACTTTTTCTGTGCTTTCGTTTGGCATCGACAGTGTTAGGTCCCCTGCCCCATTCATACTTGGAAAATTTAAGTACTACTAATTAGTGTATTTGTGAGTAGCTATAGTTTAATATTTCCCAAAGACACTATGATTCAATAATTGTGCAGTAAAAAAGGTCTATACAAATTATAATGATACGCGGATGCCCTGATTATTGGGTTGTACTGTAAATTAGGCCACAAATATCAGAATGTATAGAGTGCCTAAATTTGGTATTGATAGCCCTGGTAATAAATGCTTAGTAAATTTTGATTTAGGTTTACACAAAAAGATTAAAGTTCTGACCATTGAGTTTCCGACCAAATTCGAAGTGACAACCACTATCTTTGCTTGTGCGAAAGTTCTTCATTCACCATATTTGCTAAAATATCCCCGCACAGCGTGATCCCTGATATTGTCGCCACTGAAAGAATTTGAGCATGAAAAAGTGACATAAGGATCATCTATGTAGTCTAAAATTGATGTACTAATATAAATTACCTTCAGTCTCATGGATGTTTTGACATCTGCAGAGAATCATGTTCATAAATCTTTTCAACAATACTTGTCCTTTCATATGGATTTTATACATACCTGAGCATTGTTTATCAATATTTACTCTACTCTCTAATGTATCACTATCAGCAAATTAAAAGTAGTAGTCAAAAAAATAATTTTACCTTTTCCTTTAGAATTTATAGGCTATTTCATCTTTTTTCCGTATTTTTGATTTAATTGTATAATAGAAAACTTCATCACAGCTAAAAATAATCAATAATTGACAACTAAGTTAAATTTTACTTTTTCCAGAATACGTATTTATCTGGTTCACTGATATCATAACAAATCGATTTTAATCAAAGAGAAACATTTACCCGAAAACGGTTAAAGTATTGTGATGATGCAACCAAAAAAATCAATATTAATTCTAATGTTGGAAGGCAAAAAAGGGTTAGCTTGCAACATGAGTTTTCTTCGGTATGGTGGTCGTCGTTCTCTAGCACCTCCACCATCTAGAGCCCAACACCCAATATCCGTAAGTTTTTGAAAGGTAATTTGTCAGACAAAATAAAACAACGACACGTACTAATATAGGTAGTTAATTTACTATAAAGAGAACACATTAATGCTTTGTCCACACACAAAACTTTCTGGTAGTTGAATTAGTGAACGTACCTAACTTCCATAATATTTGTACAACATTATGTGTGCTTTCCTCAAACAGTTTAGAAAGATAGCTTTTCTGATCAAGCTCTCTGTTCTAAGTACAACAACAGTCGCGGCCTGCCTTCTAGTCTCGCATGACCTCTTGATAGTTTTTTTGATCAAGATTTTTGTTCTCATGTACAGTAAGAGCGGTTAACTACTTATGCAATGATTCATTTGGTTTCAAATTGTAAGGTGCACATATGCTATTTGTCCAGTTTCTGACCCAAATCTAATAGCATATAGTATATGAGACCACCTTATTCTGTGATATTTGTTGTGCCTAATTATACTCTAAATTTGCATTCTCTTGTAACGTTCAGTATATTGGCCTTATAAAGGAATGTGAAGTTCTATCTTAAGTATTGTCATGATTCATGGTAACGCTACGCCTCCTCACTCTGAATATATTTGCTTCTATCTATCATACTATAGTATTCATTGATCTATCTAAGGACCATATATATAAGTGTGCAACTTTATTCTGTTGTATTCTGCTCCCTTTCGCACTAACATGGTCTTAACTCTAAAATATGCTGATCTAAGCCATCAGTTAACCAAGCTGTGTTGATCTGTCCGTTTGGTGCCACTGCTACACTGAGAAAGATCACCGGACCATGGGCGGCATCACTTTTCATTTTAAATTTTATTGCTTTGGTTGTTGCCCTTGCCCAGTTTATATAAAAAAGGAACAAAACGCAGTCACATTCTGTTTCCAGCTACTGAGCGCACACTTGTACCTGTAAATTAATACAGTAAAAATTCATCTATCCAACTCCTGGTATATACGTCCTGTAACAAAGCTGAATTAGGAATCAATTGATACAAAGCCAGCAAGATTAACTCGGGGGCATATGCACGGTATGGATTTCAGAGGCTGGTTAATTTGGGGGTAAGCACACTATGGATTTCAGAGGCTTATATATCAAGCCTTCTTTGTTTCTTTATTTGTCACAGGTGTTGGCAGTGGCACACGTTTGCGGAGTTTCTGGCTAGCCATGCATGTACTGGTCAAGAGATACTCCTTAAAGCTAGCTTTTCTAAGCTACGTGTGCGGCGGCGTCATAGACCAAGCTAGCCCCAACAGGTCAATGTACGTCGTGTTTCCGGCTAGTCGTACATGTACAAATCAAGCTACTTGACGAAGCTAGCTTTGCCAAGCTACGCGCGCAGCGGCTATCTACTACCAATCTAAAATTTATCTGAATCTAACTAATTTTCTAGGAAACCGAGTTCCTCTATCAATCTTGGCACATCTTGATAAAAGCAATAGGAATAGCGAATATCAACCAATCTACACCCTAGGGTTTGGGAAGGGGCGACATATCTTAAGAGGATAACTGGAAGAATGGAGTCCGTGGAATACCAGGTCGTCTTCTTCGGCCTCCGGTGATAGCCGACATCGCCGGCACTGGAGGCCTCAATGATAGTGGCGGCTGCCACCAGGTCGCCGCCCTCTTTTTTTTCTTTTCAAGCTTGCCTCTTTTTCACGTATGCGAGGATGTAACAGATGAAGGGAAAAGCTAATAGGTTTTTTTTGACGTGCCTGAGCGAAGGGCTTTGAGGTTTTTTTACATTTCCTTTTTGAGCGGTAAGTGGTTTTTTTACGTGGGCGAGATGACTTATTAAGGGCATTGTTGGGTAATTTTTAATCTTTTCAATCCATTGGTTGTGCTCGCGTAATCGCTTTAAATTGATGGCCAGATGTTTCTAATTATTATGGGATTTTCTAGCCTAATTTTTTTTTCAGGTTACCCCATAAAGCACTTTTTATATATAAATAGATAAATAGATGAGCAAAAAGCAAAGAACAAAAATAAAATTGGTTGCCTCCCAACAAGCGCTATCGTTAACGCCCTTAGCTAGGCATAAAAACACGAATAGATCTAGGTATTGACATCTTTGGTATGCAATTCTTTAATTGAACAAGTATACTCCTTAGGAGACTCTTTGGTTTTTTCAATGATCGAACTCCTAGGCAAGAAATTGAGAAATTCATTTGTGGCAAAAGGTTCCTTAATAATATTGAAAAGGTTGGGGTGAACACTTATTGATTTGAGATCTTCATTTTCATTACTAGAAGATTCACCCCTATTCTTAGGAACGTAGATAAACTTGGCAACTTTAGCGGAAGTAAGATTTGGAGTATTTTTAACAACAGAAAAAGCGGAACCTAAGAATATCTTCGAGTTTATCAATTCTAGTAGAATCTTGATTTATCTTTTCATTAACTATGTGTTCCTTTTCTCTAAGATTGTTTAGAGTAACTCCTATCTTAGATCCATATTGAGTAATTTGATTATGAATCTTTTTATCCAAATTTTCAATCAACTCTACAGTAGCAATTTTATTCTCAATAATATCAAGTCTTTGCATCACATGTTCCAAGGTTAAAATAGTTCCATTGATCAAAAGAGGTGGTGGGCCTAACAAATCTATCATGGCATTATAAGAATCAAAAGTATGGCTTACCAAGAAATTCCCTCTGGTAATGATGTCAAGAACATATCTATTACAAGGAGTAATGCCCACATAAAAATTGCGGAGAAGAACGGAAGTAGATTGCTTTCTAGTAGACCTATTTTGAGCATTGCAAAATCTATACCAAGCATCTTTTAGATTTTCTCCCTCCCTTTGTTTAAAATTGAGGACTTCATTATCGGGAGTACTGACAATGATAGGAGGACTAGCCATGAAGGCAAATCAAACGATCTAACACACGAGCACACAAGAAGCAAACGAAAAAGACAAACGGAGGAGGGGTGAAGAAAAGGAAAAGGTTTTCAAAAATCATTTTAGAAGTGGGGGAGAGAAAAAAGAGAGGCAAATGGCGCATAATGTAATGCAAGGGAGAAGAGTTTATGATGGGTACTTGGTATGGCTTGACTTGACGTAGATTTACCCGGCAACGGCGCGAGAAATCCTTCTTGCTACCTCTTGAGCTTGAATTGGTTTTTACCTTGAAGATGAAAGGGTGATGCAGCAAAGTAGCGTAAGTATTTCCCTCAGTTTGAGAACCAAGGTATCCATCTAGTAGGAGACAACGCACAAGTCACTGGATACCTGCACAAACAATCAACAAATTGCACCCAACGCGATAAAGGGGTTGTCAATACTTTCACAGTCACTTGCAAAAGTGAGATCTGATAGAGATAGATAAACAGTAAAGTAAATATTTTCGGTTTATAGATTGGAAAGTAAAAGATTGCAAAATAGTAGATCGGAAACTAGTAAGATGTAAAAGAAATTCAATATAATGAAAAAGAGACTCGGGGCCATAGGTTTCACTAGTGGCTTCTCTCAAGATAGCAAATATTACGGTGGGTGAACAAATTACTGTCGAGCAATTGATAGAAAAGCGCATAGTTATGATGATATCTAAGGCAATGATCATGAACATAGGCATCACGTCCGTGTCAAGTAGACCGAAACGATTCTGCATCTACGACTATTACTCCACACATCGACCGACTCCTGCCTGCATCTAGAGTATTAAGTTCATCAAGAGCAAAGTAACGCATTAAGTAAGATGACATGATGTAGAGGAATTAACTCAAGCAATATGATGAAAAACCCATTTTTTATCCTCGATGGCAACAATACAATACGTGCCTAGCTGCCTCTACTGTCACTGGGAAAGGACACCGCAAGATTGAACCCAAAGCTATGCACTTCTCCCATTGCAAGAAAGATCAATCTAGTAGGCCAAACTAAACTGATAATTCGAAGAGACTTGCAAAGATATCAAATCATGCATATAAGAATTCAGAGAAGAACCAAATGATATTCATAGATAATCCGATCATAAATCCACAATTCATCGGATCTTGGCAAACACACCGCAAAAGAATATTACGTCGAATACATCTCCAAGAACATCGAGGAGAACATGGTATTGAGAATCAAAGAGAGAGAAGAAGCCATCTAGCTACTAGCTATGGACCCGTAGGTCTGTGGTAAACTTCTCACGCATCATCGGAGAGGCAATGGTGTTGATGTAGAGGCCCTCCATGATCAAATCCCCCTCCAGCAGGACGCTGAAAAAGGCCCCTAGATGGGATCTCACGGGTACAGAAGGTTGCAGCGGTGGAAGAGTGGTTTCGTGGCTCCCCTGGATGTTTTTAGGGTATAAGAGTATATATAGGAGAAGGAGCTAGGTCAGGAGATCCACTAGGGGACCATGGGGTAGGGGGAGGCGCGCCCTACCCCCGGGGCGCGCCCTCCTGCCTCGTGGCCGCCTCACTGCGTCTCCGACTTCATCTCCAAGTCTTCTGGTTTCCTTCTAGTCCAAGAAAGATCATCGCAAAAGTTTCATTCCGTTTGGACTCCGTTTGGTATTCCTTTTCTGCGAAACTCTAAAATAGGCAAAAAAAACAAAAAACTGGCACTGGGCTCTCGGTTAATAGGTTAGTCCCAAAAATAATATAGAATAGCATATAAATGCCTATTAAACATCCAAAATAGATAATATAATAGCATGGAACAATCAAAAATTATAGATACGTTGGAGACGTATCAGTATCAAATACCCAGGGGATACTACGAGCACCAGTAAGGTACAAATCAATAACATGTATATCAAATATACCTTTATTTACTTTGCCATCCACCTTATCTGCCAAGTATTTGGGGTAGTTCCGCTTCCAGTGACCATTTCCTTTGCAGTAGAAGCACTTAATTTTAGGCTTGGGTCCAGCTTTGGGCTTCTTCATGGGAGCGACAACTTGCTTAATACTCTTCTTGAAGTTCTCTTTCTTTCCCTTGCCCTATTTCTTAAAACTGGTGGTCTTGTTAACCATCAACACTTGATGCTCTTTCTTGATTTCTACCTCCGCCGATTTCAGCATCGCGAAGAGCTTGGGAATCGTCTTCGTCATCGATTGCATATTATAGTTCATCACGAGGCTCTAGTAGCATGATGATAGTGACTGGAGAACTCTGTCAATCACTATCTTATCTGGAAGATTAACTCCCACTTGACTCAAGCGAATGTAGTACCCAGACATTCTGAGCATATGCTCACTGGCTAAGCTATTCTCCTCCATCTTGTAGGCAAAGTACTTGTCAGAGGGCTCATACCTCTCAACACGGGCATGAGCTTGAAATACCAATTTCAGCTCTTGGAACATCTCATATGTTTCATGGTGTTTAAAACGTCTCTGGAGCCCCGATTCTAAGTCGTAAAGCATGGTGCACTAAACTATCAAGTAGTCATCAAATGGAGCTTGCCAAACGTTCATAACATTTGCATCAGCTCCTGCAGCAGGTCTATCACCTAGCAGTGCATCAAGGACATAATTCTTCTGTGCAGCAATGAGGATAATCCTCAGATCATGGACCCAGTCCGCATTATGGCTACCATCGTATTTCAACTTAGTTTTCTCTAGGAACATATCAAAAAACAGGGGAGCTACATCACGAGCTATTGATCTACAACATAATTTGCAAAGACATTTTGACTACGTTCATGATAAATTTTAGTTCAAATAATTAAATTACTAATGAACTCCCACTTAAATCAACATCCCTCAAGTTGTCTAAGTGATACATGATCCAAATCAACTAACCCATGTCCGATCATCACGTGAGATGGGGTAGACATCAATGGTGAACATCTTCATGTTGATCATATCTACTATATGACTCATGTTCGACCTTTTGGTCTCCTGTGTTCCGAAACCATGTCTGTACATGCTAGGTTCGTCAAGTTTAACCTAAGTATTCTACTTGTGCAAAACCGGCTTACACCCGTTGTATGTGAACGTAGAGTCTATCACACCCGATCATCACGAGGTGCTTTGAAACGACGAACTTTAGCAACGGTGCATACTCGGGGAGAACACTTTTATCTTGAAATTAAGTGAAGGGATCATCTTATAATGCTAATGTCGTTCTAAGCAAAATAAGATGCATAAAGGATAAACATCACATACAATCAAAACATGTGACATGATATGGCCATCATCATCTTGTGCTTTTGATCTCCATCTCCAAAGCAACGTCATGATCTCCATCGTCACCGGCGCGACACCTTGATCTCCATCATTGCGTCGGGGTCGTCTCACCAACTATTGCTTCTACAACTATTGCTAATGCATATTGATAAAGTAAAGTAATTACATGGCGCTTAATGATTGACACGTGGGTCATACAATAACTAAAAGACAACCCTGAGTCTCCTGCCGGTTGTCGATATTACAAGACATGATCATCTCATACAACATTTTATATCACATCTCGTCTTGACCATATCACATCACAACATACCCTGCGAAAACAAGTTATACGTCTTCTACTTTGTTGTTGCGAGTTTTACGTGGCTGCTATGGGTAACTAGCAAGAATAGTTCTTACCTACGCAAAACCACAACGGTGATTATCAAGCTTGTTGTTTTAAACTTCTGCAAGGACCGGCTGTAGTCAAATTTGATTCAACTAAAGTGAGAGAAACAAACACCCTCCAGCCACCTTATGCAAAACAAGTTGCATCAGTTGGTGGAACCAGTCTCATGTACATGGACATGTAAGGTTGGTCCGTGCCGCTTCATCCCAAAATACCGCTGAATCAAAATAAGACGTTGGTAGTAAGCAGTATGAACATCACCGCCCATAACTCCTTTGTGTTCTACTTATGCATATCATCTATGCATAAACCTGGCTCATGATGCCACTGTTGAGGAACATTGCATGGAAAACAAAAAAATTCTGCGCACACGCAAGATCTATCCATGGAGATGCATAGCTACGAGAGGGGGAGAGCATCTTCACACCCTTGAAGTTTGCTAAGCGAAAGCATTTATCAACGCGGTTGATGTAGTCGTACACCTTCACGATCTGTCCCGATCAATTACCGAACGTACGACGCCTCCGCGTTCAACACATGTTCAGCTCGATGCCGTCCTCACCTTCTTGATCCAGCAAGAGGGGCGAAGTAGTAGATGAATTCCGGCATCACGATGGCATGGTGATGGTGGTGGTGAAGAACAATCTCCGCATGGATTCGCCAACCACAATGGAAACTAGACGGAGGATAAACTAGAGGGATACGCTTGCTGGCTGTCGTGGAAAACTACGCCCACCTATGGGGCCATCAGCCCCTTGTGGTTCGGTGGGGGGAAGGAACGCATTGCACAAAGAGCGGAGGGGTAGGGGCAGCGCGGCAGCGATCACACATGCAATTTTACCTAGGTTCAGGCTGCCTTGAGGTGTAAAACCCTACTCCTGCTTTGGTGGATTGATGGGAGGACCGTGGTGGTGATGCAACGCTCTAGCCCGGTAGGGTTGCCTTAGGGCAAGAGTAGCTACGCGCGTATGGTTGTACAAAGGTCCGAATCCTTGCTAAGGTTGCAATGGCCCTCCTTTTATAGATCAAGGGCTCACTACAATGGCAAATCAGTCATTGTGTACTGATTAGATAGCAAACAGTGCTATCATACCTTACTCTGCAGACAGGGCAGAGTGCATTAAGTGCACCACTTAGTGTCACATCATGGCGTGCCCGGTAAACCTTGCCAGGCCGTTCGGCCACCTTCTCGCCTGTCTGCTTGACACGTCTCTGGACGGGTGTCATTTGGAGGTGATTTCCTTTGGAAGTGGCTGCCATGTGTCAAATAACGGCCACCTAGTTACTTGGGGGCTCGACACTGCACTGATCGATGACTTGCGTCGCTGTGAGGTGGAGCGGTGGAATCTTGGCGGGGTAATCCGCCCTCTGGCGTCCCCGCTAAGCTTGCCGGGGCAGTCTTGAGACTTGTCTCTAGCGCAACCTCGTCCCCACCAGGCTCGCCTGCCTGGCAATGATTTTTTTTCCTTAGTGGTATCTTGCTCCTTTGGCTTGACTTGGTCTTCCTTTGATTTCTCACATAGCTATTTCTTCTGCTTGGTCTTGTCACTACAAAAAAATACACTTCCATGATGATACGTGTTTGTCATAGTAGGTTACGTTTTCGGTCATGCATGTACATCCATGACGATTTTATGATAGAATCAAGATAGTCATACCTGTGTTATCATAGAAGTGTTCCATGACATTACCAAAATTATCATCACGGAAGTGTCCACTTCCATGATGATACATCACACGTCATAGAAGTGCTTTCGTCAAGGGTGGCCAACACATGGCATCCACCGTAACGGGTCGCCGTTAATCTATAGGGTTCTGGTTTGGATCCGATAACCCGTTAACCGCCCAAACCAATGGGGATTTTCCACGTGTAAAATTCTGATTCGCTTTAGTATCCACGTGTCAGCTCCATGTTGGGACATGTGTCATCAAGCGAGTGGACGGTACGAGCCTATGGTACGTCGAAACGTGGCTCGACCCAACAATGGCCCGTTTAGGTTAAAAGGCCGAGCCTGTCAAAATAAGTGGCTCGGCCCATTAGCGGCCTACTTGAGTCAGGCCCATTCACAAGCACGGGCCATACAAGTTACACAGAATCGGCCCATCAAAGGCCCATTCTAGATCTGACAATTTCTAGCCCATCGTTAGTTCCAGCCCGTTAACGGGCCACTACGTCTGTGGGCCCAATTACGGCTCGAGCTTCTTTCAGCCTGTTAGCAGCCCATCATCGTTCTATTCTGTTAACGGCCCTGAATGTCTTTCGGCCTTTTCTCGGCCCATTCTGCAGTTGGGCCGACTTCTAGCCCGTTTCGACTTTAGGCCTTTCCTCGGCCCATTCGGTAAATGGGCCAATTCCTAGCTCATTTTGTCTTCCGGCCTATTAATGGCCTGCACAACAGTTGGGCCTTTGACTGTGCAACCTAATTTTGGGTCCATTAGCGGACCATGTTACACAAGGCACA
Organism: Triticum timopheevii; assembly: GCA_963921465.1. Classification (NCBI taxonomy): domain Eukaryota; kingdom Viridiplantae; phylum Streptophyta; class Magnoliopsida; order Poales; family Poaceae; genus Triticum; species Triticum timopheevii. Next base: position 165,667,817 of record OY997272.1, on the reverse strand, counting down.
ATTTCAGCCCGACGCGACTTTCAGCCTGTTAAAAGCCTAGTTTGCAAATTTCGCCTCCTCTCGCCCAAAACACTTTCGGCCTCTTGCTGGTCCATACAGTGAAAGGGTCAAGACAAAATTGATATTTATTTCGGCCTGCTAGAGACCCGTGGGCCATTTCCATTTATACGACCCTATCAAGCTTTCGGCCTGTTAACGACTTGCTAAGTTCCGTTGTTACGGTGGGCCACATCATTTGGGATCCGCTAAATATTAATTTGACCAGCCCAATTAAGGCCCGCTTTGACTACACATGTTTGTTCGTTCGGATGGCGCCCAAGTAATGTTTGGGCGTGTTGGCCCCCGTTTCAACGATATAGCATATTCAAAGAATTATCCTACTCTACACTATCGCCTCTAAAAAATATACACTATACAATAAAGAGACTAAGGCATAGAAACGTAGAATAATCCTACACTATACAATAAAGAAATTATAGCCGATTATACCCACTAGGCATTATAGTTCGGCACTAGTGATAATAAAGCGTACACAAACAGCAAATTACATACACTGGGCAAATAAATATCATACATCATGGACATGCATCAACAGAACTTACCATTTGAACTATAATATCTTCAGAAAATAGGATTGGACGGATTCAGATAGCACAAATTTCAGTCTGCAAAATCTCCAATTCCTTTGTGGTTACCTCAGTGTCTCGTTTCATTTTTTTGACTCCTGCATCTAATACCTGCAACTCTAGTCTCAACTTGTTGATTGCACGTTGAGAATCATGTACACGTTGTCTTGCCACCTCTAGTTGATGCTCGAGGACATCAACACATTCCAATTTCAATCCATAATAATCTGGTAACGGCCATGCCGCACTGCCCGCAGATCTTTGTGTTGACGTCACTTCATCCTGAAATGTTTCTGTAAGTACACATGACTAGGGCAAAAATATAGTTACAACAGTGAAGCGAGCAAGATAGACTATTTTGTACATGGAAAAACAGGACTAACAATAACGTTACACGTCATGAAGCATAAGCAGGTGATATTTTCAAAATTATTAAAATGGTAGTCTGTGCAGCCCGCATACAGAAATCTCTATTAGCTCACCAGAGGAGCATGATGTTGGGGCCAAATCCAAAACACAGATAGGTTACAAAGACCACACATTGCGTATAAGTAAGCAAGCAGTTGTCCATTATGTAGCTCAATTAAAGTCTTAGGGAGCATAATGAACAGCAGAGGGATTCATACAAACCTACTACAGGAAGCAAAACTATGCAATCATTAGCCTAGTATAAACTAGATTGTGAGCCTCATGCAGTAATAGTTGGTTAATAGACTTCAAAGCTTTAGGCACACTTCGCCAGAGTAATTAAATGGTAAGGCCTTTAAATATGTCAACTAATAGTTATACAAGTACCCAACATCAGGCATCATTGTTTGGGCATCTCATTAACTGAGGACAAATAAAGCAATTGAAAAGAGCAATTTAACTATGCCTGAAACAAACAAGCAATTGAACTGTTGAGTTGGCAGCATGCATACATGCACGCCTCAATAACATCCATGGCCTAGCTGCATTTACTATATAAAATAACAAGTAATGTATTATTGTTTGCCCCCTATGAAGTATCTCGACTAGTATATAATCAATATCCTAGTAATGATACGGAGGCTAATGATGTGAATATGCGTTTGGTTATGACATTTATGACATCGACAACTCTACCATGGCAGGAAGCAGTTTCACACTGTTCACTACTATAAGATGTTTTAGATATTTAAAACTAGACTACATCTGTAATGAGTGAACAGACATATGCAAATGTGTTTTACATACATATGATTTACAAAAGAGTTAGAACATCATATAGTAGTGAGCAGAGGGTTTTTTAATCAATGGCCCAATGACTGGGTTACAGGTGAAGAACCCTACGCAAGCACAATGTCAGACAAATAGGATGTCTTGGTAACTGTAATACAGTTACTTACCATAACTGGTTGAACAGGCTCAGTGCTGCTCCTCCTCTTGCAGGGCCCCTTCCTAACATCTTGTACTTGGAAATCCTCAATCTTATCTTCATTGCACCCCCTCTGCAAGGTGACACAAACTAGTTACTGGTCTCCTTGGAAGATAAATATGCATACTTTCCAGTCTATGAACACCACAAAAGGATGAGTTTATAACAAAACAACACCACATAATGAAACATGCTACATCCCTTGCACACAATGAAACGAGCATTTACTATGTGTGCACTGTGTAAAAACTAGGCATACCTTTGAACTGGATCTCCAGGTACTCTTGGAGAGCCTACTTTAGTGTACAACCAAACCTTTATGTCACCTATGAGTTATACAAGCCCCCACTACAATAGCCCTTAGTGTTTAAATCATTCACAAGCTATGTTAGGTCAAGAACAACAAGTAATCAAAGCAAACAGTCCTAGTATGGTTGGCTGATACAAATAAGCAATTGAACAAATGCGTGAGCAAATCTTACATATCAAGAAAAGAAGCATAGAAGGAGGCTTAAAGACCATCACTTGACTGACCAGATTTAAGGGGCATTTAAACATCATGTGCACAGCGTATAAACTAACATAAAAATTGCACATTTTAGATTCTATAATGAAATGCACATGTATTAGGTTATTATGTATGATGCCTAAATGTACACTATAGCAGGCAAGAGTGATTCATCATTGCACGCACAATTGAATTGCAGGTTAAGGGTCAGTTCTATTCCGCCTTTTCAGAGCTTATTGTCAAAATAAGCCATAAAAGATGTAAAGAAGTTATTTTTGAGTTATGGGATTGGGATTAACTTATTTCGCTTTGGAGGGGGGTGTTTCGGGTAGAAGCTCACTAAAAATTGAAGGGAAGGGGAATAGTGAAATGACTCTGTTGTCTGCCTATATTACACTCAAAATGCCACTACTCACATTAAAGTAGCCACCTTAGGTTAACCATTAATAATAACTCTCACATCTGTCATGAATCACTCGAACCAAACCACATCTACAAGCATAGCATAGCAATATAAGCAACGTAGAAGTAACTCCCAAAGGTTTGATAGTAAACAGGGCAATAGGTTCTACCTCATCGTCTACTTTGCAAAACCCACATATTAAACAAATCCTATCCATGCAATAGTTTGAGGGTTGATCGAATGCAATAAAACTGGGTAGTAAAGAGGTATGATCATAGTGTTACTTGCCTTGCTGATGATCCGTGAAACCTAGACACTCGTAGTAGCACGCTTCGCACTCCGGGTATTCTATCGCAAACAAACAAGCAAGCATACAATAACCACTCAACTAGAAGCACGGGTAAAACTCAAATAAGGGATCTAACCAGAAAGTCCAACTTAAGAACTCCGGTTTGCAAAAAGGATCAAATCAAACGAAGCAACGAAACTCAAACTGCGAAAGAAACAAGATCCGTTTACTAATATGGACTAAAGTCAATTTTTGCAGTACCAAAATCTTGTTAAAATTGATTAAATAGAAAGTTGGCTTCGAGACAAAGATCTAGGCGCTTGAATCGCCTGATTCCAATAAACGAGCAAAAATATAAACTAAAACGAAAATCAGGGCAGAAATCGCGATCGAAAATAATCGCGAAAAAACCCTGGAAAAAGAAAAACTGATGAACAGGCTAACGAACGAATGTTCGCTGTCTGCGGCTAACGAGTGAACACCGTTCGTTAAAACGAACGTACGGACAAACGTCCGCTATTTAAGTAAACCGAGAAAACCGAACCGATCTAATCTGAAAAACCTAGGTTTCTAAAAAAACCCGGGCGTTTTTCAAAACAAAAAAAACGAATCGGCGGCGGTGGCGGTTTCTACCTCTGGCGAGGCGGGGCGGCTCCGGAGGGGCTCGGCTTGGCGGCGGGGCATCGAGGGGGCGACGAGCGGCGGCGGCTCACGGCTGCTGCTGCGGCGGCAACGACGGCGTGTGGCGGCGGCTGCGGTTGCGGGGCGGCGCGGCGGGTGGGTGGTGGTGAGGCGGCGGGGGCGGCGGTATTTAAGGAGGGGAGGGGGGGCTCCGGCGGCTTGGGGAGGGGGCCGAGGAGGAAGAGTCCTCCTCGGACGCGGCGGCGGCGGCGTGCGCCGGCCGGACTCCCGGTCGGAGTCGGTCGAGGCGAGGCGGCAGTGCTGGCGAGGCCGGCCCGGCTCGGTTGGGCCGCTGGCCCAGTCGGGCGCACGGACATTTTTTTAAATAAATAAATTCCGCCGAAACTAAACAATCCTAGAAAAAATAAGCCATAACAAATTTTCACCGTCTAAATAAAATATTTAGAACAAGATGAACATTTTCTTGGCCTAAAAAATGCAATTTTGAAAACGTGCAATTTTTCTAATTCAAATAAAATTGCAATAAAATCCAAGTAAAACTATTTATTATATTTTAATATTTTTCCTCTAATATTTCATTTATTTTGGAGAAGTCATATTATCTCCTGTCATATATTTTTATTTTGGAAATATTAGGAAAGAAAAATAATTAAAACCAAACGATCCTCTTTTCAAAATTTGAGAAAACTCAAATATGAAAATAACGAAATCCCCAACTCTCTCTGTGGGTCCTTGAGTTGCGTAGTATTTCTAGGATCAACCAAAAATGCAATAAAATATGATATGCAATGATGGTCTAATGTATAACATTCAAAATTGGAAATTTGGGATGTTACAAACCTACCCCCCTTAAGATGAATCTTGCCCTCGAGATTCGGGTTGGCTAGAAAATAGGTGCGGATGGCCCTTCCGTAGGTCTTCCTCTCTTTCCCAGGTGGCTTCATCCTCGGTATGGTGGCTCCACTGAACTTTGCAGAACTTGATAACCTTGATGAGCGTAACTCGGCTGGCAAACTCAAGAATCTTCACTGGTTTCTCCTCGTAGGTCAAATCCCTATCCAACTGAATCGCTTCCAGTGGCACTGTATCTCTCAGAGGGATATCGGCCATCTCCGCGTGGCACTTCTTCAACTGAGAAACGTGGAACACATGATGAACTCCTGACAATCCTTCGGGCAATTCCAACTTGTAAGCAACTTCTCCCATACGTTCCAAAACTTTGTATGGTCCCACAAAACGTGGTGCTAACTTTCCCTTAACTCCAAAACGCTTAAATCCTTGAAGTGGGGACACACAAAGATACACTCGGTCTCTGACTTAGTAATTTGTCTCCTTGTGTTTAGAATCTGCATAGCTCTTATGCCTGGACTGGGCTACCTTGAGTCTATCGCGAATCAGCTTAACCTTCTCTTCAGACTCCTTAATCAAATCTGGTCCAAACAACTCACGGTCTCCAACTTCATCCCACGACAACGGTGTCCTGCACCTCCTTCCGTACAAAGCTTCGAAAGGGGCCATCTTCAAACTGGCTTGATAGCTGCTGTTGTAAGAGAACTCTGCATAAGGAAAATTGTCGTCCCAACTAGATCCATAATCTAGCGCACAAGCTCTTAGCATGTCCTCCAGAATCTGATTGACTCTCTCGGTCTACCCATCTTTCTGTGGATGAAATGTTGTACTGAATTCTAGCCTGGTACCCAAAGTTTCATGCAACTGATTCTAGAACTTTGAGGTGAACTGGGTTCCTCTATCTGATACAATGGTCCTCAGAACTCCATGCAGACATACGATCCTGGTCATGTATATCTTTGCCAACTTAGCACTGTAAGTGGTCTTCACTGGGATGAAATGAGCTACCTTCGTCAACCGATCGACTACAACCCATATCGAGTCATAGCCTGAACGAGTCCTGGGCAATCCCGTGATAAAAAACATGCCTAGCTTATCCCACTTCCATTCGGGTATCAGCAATGGCTGTAGCAAACCTGCTGGCTTCTGATGCTCTGCCTTCATCCTCTGACATACATCACAAACTGCTACATACTCCGCAATATCCTTCTTCATTCCAATCCACCAGAAACTGTCCTTCAAATCCAGATACATCTTGGTATTTCCTGGGTGAATCGAATACGGCAAATCATGGGCCTCCTGCAGAATCAACTTCCTGATCTCCGGATCATTTGGCACATATATGCGGTCCTCAAACCATAAGGTATCGTGCTCATCCTCACGAAATCCTTTAGCCTTTCCTTTGCTCATAATTTCCTTTATCTCGGCAATCTCCTTGTCCGTCTTCTGAGCTTCTCTGATCTTATCCATCAAAGTAGACTGAATCTCCAATGCTGCTACATAGCCTCTCAGAACTATCTCCAAACATAGCTTACAAAGATCCTCTGCTAACTCCTTGGGTAATCTCCGGTCATGAGTGTATTGACATGACTCTTGCGGCTCAACGCATCGGCTACTCGTTAGCCTTTCCAGGATGATAATGCAACCTCATATCATAATCCTTGATGAGCTCCAACCATCTCCTCTGCCTGAGATTCAACTCCTTCTGTGTGAAGATATACTTCAAACTCTTGTGATCCGTGTACACCTCACAGTTGTTTCTGATGAGAAAGTGTCTCCATGTCTTCAACGCATGCACTACGGCTGCTAACTCCAAATCGTGTGTAGCATAATTCAACTCATGGGTTTAATCTGTCGTGAGGCATATGAAACAACTCTTCCCTCCTGCATAGGCACTGCTCCAAGTCCTCGACGAGAAGCGTTGCAATACACCTGATAATCCTTGCGTTGATCTGGAAGAATCAATACTGGAGCTGTAACCAAACGTTTCTTCAACTCCTGAAAACTGGCCTCACATTCCTCAGTCCATTTGAACTTGGTGTCCTTCTTCAACAACTCCGTCATGGGCTTTGCAATCTTAGAGAAATTCTCAATGAACCTCCGGTAGTATCCTGCGAGTCCAAGGAAACTCCGGATTTCTCCAACTCACGTGGGTGCTTCCCAATTTGTCACAGTGACAACCTTGGTGGGGTCTACTGCTATTCCTTCTCTGGATATAACATGTCCGAAGAATCCAACTTCCTTCAACCAAAACTCACACTTGCTGAACTTGGCATATAGATGATGTTCTCTGAGCTTCCCAAGTACCAAACGCAAATCCTTATGCTCCTCTTCATTCTTCAAGTAGACCAATATGTCATCAATGAACACCACAACGAACTTATCCAAAAACTCCATAAACACCTTGTTCATCATATTCATGGAATAGGCAGGTGCGTTAGTCAGACCAAATGACATAATGGTATACTCATATAGCCCATACCTTGTGGTAAAAGCTGTCTTATGTATATCCTGCTCTCGAATCTTCAGCTGGTGGTATCCTGATCGCAGCTCGATCTTGGAAAATACTTTAGCTCCTTGCAACTGCTCAAACAAATCATTGATCATCGGCAGTGGGTACTTGTTCTTGATTGTTACTTCATTCAATCCACGATAATCAACAACCATTCTCAACGATCCATCCTTCTTCTCCACTAGAAGTACTGGTGATCCCCAGGGTGATGAACTTGGGCGAATATAGCCTTTATCCAGTAACTCCTTAATCTACTTCTTAATTTCCTCCAAATCCTTTGAGGGCATCCTGTACAGTCTCTTAGATATTGGCCCTGTGCCTGGCAAAAGCTCAATAAAAAACTCAATGTCTCTATCCGGCGGCATGCTTGGCAACTCTTCTGGAAATACATCAGGGAAATCCTTCACCACTGGTACTTCCTCCTGTACAACTCCTGATAAGGAATTCACTTGAGTCCTCTTCGGCGCATGCTGGGATACATACTTAATCCTCCTTCCTTCTGGGGTGGTGAGCATAATCGACTTACTGGCGCAATCGATGTTTCCTCCATACATAGATAGCCAATCCATACCCAAAATCACATCCAAAACTTGCGACTCCAGTATTATCAGGTCTGAGGGGAAAACATGCCTACCTATGGTCATTGGCATCTGAAAACATCCTTGGCTTGCCATATGCTCTGCTCCTGGCGAGCTTACTAACATAGGTGTTCTAAGAACTTTGGTGGGCAACTTATACTTACCCACAAATCCCCTTGATATGTATGAATGCGATGCACCTGTATCGAAAAGAACGATGACTTAACCAAAAACTTACCTATTACTGCATCTGGCTGGGCTTCAACCTCCTCCATGTTAACGTGGTTCACTTGTCCCCTGTTGAAAGGGTTGGGCTTCTTCCCAGACCTTCCATTGCCATTTCCATTCTTTGCTTCAGAACACTCCATGGCGTAATGTCCATTCTTCCCACACTTGAAACAAGTAATGTGACTTAGATCCTTCTTGGCGGGCATTGCTGGGTTGGAACGGTTCTGGCCGTTGCTTCCTCTATTACCATTCCCATTCTTAGGGCCACTATGGTTATGCGAACTCCCTCCATTGTGATTGTGACCTCCATGGTTATGGTGAAGGTGTCCTCCCAAGTTCGGGGTAAAACGAGGCCTCTGCTGAGCTCCTGAATTGTACTTCCCTTGTCCATACTTCCTCTTGCGGTTGTCTATTTGCTGCTGCTTCCCTTCAATTATAGGAGCTCTATCTACCAATTCCTGGTAGTTTTTGAAGGTTGCTGCCATCAACTGTATGCTCAGCTCATCATCCAGTCCCTCCAGAAACTTCTCCTACTTAGCGGCATCTGTAGCGACGTCATCTGGGGCATAACGTGCTAACTTACTAAATCATCCACATACTGGCCCACTGTGCGTCCTCCCTAGCGCAAGTTGCGAAACTTGCGCTTGTTCATGGCCATAGCTCCTGCTGAAACATGGGCAGTGCGGAAAGCCTGCTGAAACTGGTCCCATGTAACAGTGTCAATGGGGTAAGTGGTTGTAAAATTCTCCCACCATGATGCTGCGGGTCCATCAAGCTGATGTGTGGCAAAATGCACTCTCTCCGCATCTGTGCATCCTGCAGCGGTCAACTCCCTTCCAATCTTGCGGAGCCAATCATCTACGACAATGGGCTCGGTGCTACTGGAGAACACCGGCGGATTCAACCTTAGAAAACGGGCTAAGTGATCAACAAGTGGTGGTGGTGGTGTGGGTTGTTGTTGTTGTTCCCCTGATTCTGGTTCTGGATTAGTAGCTACATTAGGGTATTCTGCTGCTGGATCAACTGAGTGAGCTTCGGCGGGAAGCAAATCCATTGTTGCGTCTCGGAGGCATCTGATGGGTTTAGAAAAGATGAGAAAACAGAATAGTATGAGATCTAGAGGGAAAACACTACCCATATGCACATGAGACAAACACAAACATATCACTTCAATCAATTCAAACAAGGGCATACATCGATCCAACTATCGTTACAAAAGTGCTCAGACTATACTATATACATGGGGGAATACTACTACTGATATGGTGGTCGACTAGAAAACATGATCGGTGGAAGACTCCATGATATCTGCTCCAGCTTCATCAATGTAGTCATCATCGCTATCATCGGGGTCCGAGTCGGTGTCGTCGATGATGATGTAGTTCTCCGGACAAGTGGAATCCTCGTCTTCTCCTCCTGGCGCGGGGTCTCCCATGAATACTCCTAGCTTTCTCGTCAGATCGTCATTCTTCACCACGAGTATCGTCATTTCCTCCTCATATCCATCGCGCGTAGACTTGAGTTCTTCCTCCAGCTCCGTGATCCTGGTCATTGCCTTCTTCAGATCTATCATGCCTGCACACATCTGGTTCTCTTGGCGACGAATGTGCTAGTTTAACTCCTGGATGAAAGCTGCAATGGACCTATCCTTCCTGGTGCTGATCATCTCCCATTGCTCATCTCGGCACCCACAAATCTGGTAGATAGTATCTTTGAGATCCTTGTGGTAAACTTCTCCAATGCGTCCCATGGTGATGTGGGCTGCCATGCTCTTTCCTAGACTCCAGGTTGGTGCATCAAAGGAAAACTCTATGGGCTCAGTGACTGGCATGAACGTCCTTCCTGGAACTTGAACTCGAATCATCCAACGCTCCTCTTCTGGTAAAGTGGCGATGTAGGTCCTGGTGAAGCTTGGTATTCTGATGTTCAGGTATCTAGTAACTTCCTTCAAGTGTCGTCCAAAAGGTGTATCTTCATTCGATTGGGTGAACTTGTTCCTTGCATCCGCCATCCTAAAGAGTAGAAAAAGGAGAGCAGTCAGAAATGAGAAGAGAGTAGTGATCTAGGGCTTTAGCTTAGTGGTCGTGTCCTACAGTTAGCGTGTGCTCTGATACCATCTTGTAGCGACTAGACCTCAGACAGTCTGATCTCTGTGCATCAATGTCATCCCTGGATGGGTAATCCTGACACACATAGTACTTGAGGATTTATAACAGAGTAGCAATCACACACTTATTACATCGAATGTCTCAAAAGAGAACTTATTACAATAATATGGCTTAAGGCCATCTAAAAACGATAACAACGGAAGGCTTGGAAGATAAAGTGAGTCCATCAACTCCAACGACATCACTGAGTGAACAACGAACTATGGCACCTTACTCATCATCTGAAAAGTCTGCAACATGAACGTTGCAGCCCAAAACGGGTCAGCACATGGAATATACTGGCAATGTAACACATAGAGTAATGAACAGAATAATTGCTATCACTACATGCATATATGGCTGGTGGAAAGCTCTACGGTTACAGTTTTGCATAAAGCCAATTTTTTCCTACAACAAAGGAATAAATTTTATTTAACTATCATGGTGGTTGTTAAACATTGAGAAGGCTCCTCCAACTCAATCCCAATTAATCATCATTAAACCCAATCAAATTATATTAGAGTGATGAGATCAACATGATAATCCAAGAACTAGATAATCAAGACATCCATAACCGAGGACACGACTAACCATGATTAGTTTGTACACTCTGCAGAGGTTTGCGCACTTTTCCCCACAAGACTTGAATACATCCATGGTCGGAGAATCGAGAAACAGTCTTTCTGAAACAATAACTCTTTACTCTGGGTGGACAGTTACACCTACTTTCCCCTACATCTGCTAGCCCACCACTGAAAGAGGTCTTGCAACATACTCAACTATGCTAGAGCCCAAATAGCTTGTGGCTGCACACGGAAGTTTCTAGCATGAATAATATTATGATCCCTTTGAGTCTGGGTGGCGGACCGTAGAATGATCACACAGGTACTCCGGGATATCCTTGGACAACACTGGATTCTCCAGGTGCCTAGACAACCACTAGGTACACCAAGGTGCCTCAAGCAATCCACCCAGATGTATATTAAAGTAGCCACCTTAGGTTAACCATTAATAATAACTCTCACATCTGTCATGAATCACTCGAACCAAACCACGTCTACAAGCATAGCATAGCAATATAAGCAACGTAGAAGTAACTCCCAAAGGTTCGATAGTAAACAGGGCAGTAGGTTCTACCTCATCATCTACTTCCCAAAACTCACATATTAAACAGATCCTATCCATGCAATTGTTTGAGGGTTGATCTAATGCAATAAAACTGGGTAGTAAAGAGGTATGATCAAAGTGTTACTTGCCTTGCTGATGATCCGTGAAACCAAAAGACTCGTAGTAGCACGCTTCGCACTCTGGGTACTCTATCGTAAACAAACAAGCAAGCATATAATAAGCACTCAAATAGAAGCACGGGTAAAACTCAAATAATGGATCTAACCAGAAAGTCCAACTTAAGAACTCCGGTTTGCAAAAAGGATCAAATCAAACGAAGCAACGAAACTCAAACTGCAAAAGAAACAAGATCCGTTTACTAATCTGGACTAAAGTTAATTTTTACAGTACCAAAATCTTGTTCAAGTTGATTAAACAGAAAGAGGGCTTCGAGACAAAGATCTAGGCGCTTGAATCGCCCGATTTCGATAAACGAGCGAAAAGATAAACTAAAACAAAAATCAGGGCAGAAATCGCGATCGAAAATAATCACGAAAAAACCCTGGAAAAAGAAAACTGACGAACAGGCTAACGAACAAACGTTCGCTGTCTGTGGCTAACGGGTGAACACCGTTCATTAAAATGAACGTACGGACGAACGTCCGGTATTTAAGTAAACCGAGAAAACCGAACCGATCTAATCTAAAAAAATAAAAAAATTAAACCTAGGTTTCTAAAAAACCCAGGCGGTTTTAAAAAAAAACGAATCGGTGGCGGCGGCGGTTTGTACCTCTGGCGAGGCGGGGCGGCTCTGGCGGCGCTTGGGTTCGCGGCAGGGCAGCGAGGGGGCGACGAGCGGCGGTGGCTCGCGGCTGCGGCGACGGCGACGACGGCTGCGGTTGCGGGGCGACGCGGCGGGTGGGTGGTGGTAAGGCGGCAGGGGCGGCGGTATTTAAGGAGGCGAGGGGGGCTCCGGCGGCTTGGGGAGGGGGTCGAGGAGGAGGAGTCCTCCTCGGACGCGGCGGCAGCGGCGTGCGCCGGCCGGACTCCCGGTCGGAGTCGATCGGGGCGAGGCGGCGGTGCTGGCGAGGCCGGCCCAGCTCGGCTGGGCCGCTGGCCCAGTCGGGCGCGCGAACATTTTTTAAATAAATAAATTCTGCCGAAACTAAGAAAATCCTAGAAAAATAAAATAAAAATCTAAAAATGCCAGAACAAGATGAACATTTTCTTGGCCTAAAAAATGCAATTTTGAAAACGTGCAATTTTTCTAACTCAGATAAAATTGCAATAAAATCCAAGTAAAACTATTTACTTGATATTAATATTTTTCCTCTAATATTTCATTTATTTTGGAGAAGTTATATTATCTCCTCTCATATATTTTTATTTTAGAAATATTAGGAAAGAAAAATAATTAAAACCAAATGATCCTCTTTTCAAAATTTGAGAAAACTCAAATATGAAAATAACAAAATCCCCAACTCTCTCCGTGGGTCCTTGAGTTGCGTTGAATTTCTAGGATCAACCAAAAATGCAATAAAATATGATATGCAATGATGATCTAATGTATAACATTCCAAATTGGAAATTTGAGATGTTACAATGGATAAATATGTTAGGTAGCATTCCACATCAAAAATTCTGTTTTTATCATTTACCTACTCGAGGACGAGCAGGAATTAAGCTTGGGGATGCTTGATACGTCTCCAACATATATATAATTTTTATTGTTCCATGCTATTATATTATCTGTTTTGGATGTTTTATATGCATTAATATGCTATTTTATATTATTTTTTGGGACTAACCTATTAACCTAGAGCCCAGTGCGAGTTTCTGTTTTTTCCTTGTTTTTGAGCTTCGTAGAAAAGGAATACTAAACGGAGCCCAAACGGAATAAAACTTCACGCCGATTTTTCTTCTACCAGAAGACACCCAGGAGACTTGGAGTGCAAGTCAGAAGATCCACAAGGCGGCGACAAGGGTGGAGGACGCGCCTAGGGGGGTAGGGCGCGCCCCCTACCTTGTGGGCCCCTCTGTGACCCCCTGACCTAGATCTTCCTCCTATATATTTGCAAATATTCGAAAACCACCAGAGGCATCCACAAAAACACTTTTCCACTGCTGCAAGCTTCTGTTCCCGTGAGATCCCATCTAGGGACCTTTTTCGGCAGCCTGCCAGAGGGGGATTCGATCATGGAGGGCATCTACAACAACTCTATTGTCCCTTCGATGAAGCGTGAGTAGTCTACCACAGACCTATGGATCCATAGCTAGTAGCTGTTGGGGAACGTAGTAATTTCAAAAAATTTCCTACGCACACGCAAGATCATGGTGATGGCATAGCAACGAGAGGGGAGAGTGTTCGTCCACATACCGTCGTAGACCGTAAGCGGAAGCGTTAGCACTACGCGATTGATGTAGTCGTACGTCTTCACGATCCGACCGATCCAAGCACCGAACGTACGGCACCTCCGAGTTCAGCACATGTTCAGCTCGATGACGATCTCCGGGCTCCGATCCAGCAAAGCTCCGGAGATGAGTTCCGTCAGCACGACGGCGTGGTGACGGTGATGATGTTCTACCGGCGCAGGGCTTCGCCTAAACTCCGCGACGATACGACCGAGGTGGAATATGGTGGAGGGGGGCACCGCACACGGCTAAGGAACGATCCGTAGATCAACTTGTGTGTCTATGGGGTGCCCCCCCGCCCCCGTATATAAAGGAGCCAGGGGGGAGGAGGTGGCCGGCCAAGGAGGGCGCACCAAGGGGGGAGTCCTACTCCCACCGGGAGTAGGACTCCCTTCTTTCCAAGTAGGAGTAGGAGAAGGGGGGAAAGAGGAGGAAGAGGGGAAGGAAAGGGGGGGCGCCGCCCCCCTTCCCTTGTCCTATTCGGACTAGGAAGGGGAGGGGCGCGCGGCCCCCTCCTGGCTCCTTCCCTCTTCTCCCTCGAGGCCCATGTAGGCCCAATAACCCCCCGGGGGGTTCCGGTAACCTCCTGGTACTCCGGTAAAATGCCGATTTCACCCGGAACGATTCCGATGTCTAAATATAGGCTTCAAATATATCGATCTTTATGTCTCGACCATTTCGAGACTCCTCGTCATGTCCGTGATCACATCCGGGACTCCGAACAAACTTCGGTACATCAAAACTTATAAACTCATAATAAAACTGTCATCGTAATGTTAAGCGTGCGGACCCTACAGGTTCGAGAACTATGTAGACATGACCTAGAACTATTCTCGGTCAATAACCAATAGCGGAACCTAGATGCCCATATTGGTTTCTACATATTCTACGAAGATCTTTATCGGTCTAACCGCATAACAACATATGTTGTTCCCTTTGTCATCGGTATGTTACTTGCCCGAGATTTGATCGTCGGTATCCAATACCTAGTTCAATCTCGTTACCGGCAAGTCTCTTTACTCGTTCTGTAATGCATCATCTCGTAACCAACTCATTGGTCACATTGCTTGCAAGGCTTATTGTGATGTGCATTACTGAGAGGGCCCAGAGATACCTCTCCGACGATCGGAGTGACAAAACCTAATCTCGAAATACGCCAACTCAACATGTACCTTCGGAGACACCTGTAGTACTCCTTTATAATCACCCAGTTACGTTGTGACATTTGGTAGTACCCAAAGTGTTCCTCCGGTAAACAGGAGTTGCATAATTCTCATAGTTATAGGAACATGTATAAGTCATGAAGAAAGCAATAGCAGTATACTAAACGATCAAGTGCTAGGCTAACGGAATGGGTCATGTCAATCACATCATTCTCCTAATGATGTGATCCCATTAATCAAATGACAACACATGTCTTTGGTTAGGAAACATAACCATCTTTGATTAATGAGCTAGTCAAGTAGAGGCATACTAGTGACTATATCTTTGTCTATGTATTCACACATGTATCATGTTTCTGGTTAATACAATTCTAGCATGAATAATAAACATTTATCATGATATGAGGAAATAAATAATAACTTTATTATTGCCTCTAGGGCATATTTCCTTCAGTCTCCCACTTGCACTAGAGTCAATAATCTAGATTACATAGTAATGATTCTAACACACATGGAGTCTTGGTGCTGATCATGTTTTGCTCGTGAGAGAGGCTTAGTCAACGGGTCTGCAATATTCAGATCCGTATGTATCTTGCAAATCTCTATGTCTCCCAATTGGACTTGGTCCCGAATGGAATTGAAGCGTCTCTTGATGTGATTGGTCCTCTTGTGAAATTTGGATTCCTTTGCCAAGGCAATTGCACCAGTATTGTCACAGGAGATCTTCATTGGTCCCGATGCACTAGGTATGACACCTAGATCGGAAATGAACTCCTTCATCCAGACTCCTTCATTTGCTGCTTCAGAAGCAGCTATGTACTCCGCTTCACATGTAGATCCCGCCACGACGCTTTGTTTAGAACTGCACCAACTTACAGCTCCACCGTTTAATAAAAACACATATCCGGTTTGCAATTTAGAATCATCCGGATCAGTGTCAAAGCTTGCATCGACGTAACCATTTACGACTAGCTCTTTGTCACCTCCATATACGAGAAACATATCCTTAGTCCTTTTCAGGTATTTCAGGATGTTCTTGACCGCTGTCCAGTGATCCACTCCTGGATTACTTTGGTACCTTCCTGCCAAGCTTATTGCTAAGCATACATCAGGTCTGGTACACAGCATTGCATACATGATAGAGCCTATGGCTGAAGCATAGGGAACATCTTTCATTTTCTCTCTATCTTCTACTGTGGTCGGGCATTGAGTTTGACTCAACTTCACACCTTGTAGCACAGGCAAGAATCCTTTCTTTGCCTGATCCATTTTGAACTTTTTCAAAATTTTGTCAAGGTATGTGCTTTGTGAAAGTCCTATTAAGCGTCTTGATCTATCTCTATGGATCTTGATGCCCAATATGTAAGTAGCTTCACCGAGGTCTTTCATTAAAAAACTTTTATTCAACTATCCCTTTATGCTATCCAGAAATTCTATATCATTTCCAATTAATAATATGTCATCTACATATAATATCAGAAATGCTACAGAGCTCCCACTCACTTTCTTGTAAATACAGGCTTCTCCAAAAGTCTGTATAAAACCATATGCTTTGATCACACTATCAAAGCGTTTATTCCAACTCCGAGATGCTTGCACCAGTCCATAAATGGAACGCTGGAGATTGCACACTTTGTTAGCACCTTCTGGATCAACAAAACCTTCTGGCTGCATCATATACAACTCTTCTTCCAGAAATCCATTCAAGAATGCAGTTTTGACATCCATTTGCCAAATTTCATAATCATGAAATGCAACAATAGCTAACATGATTCAGACAGACTTAAGCATCGCTACGGGTGAGAAAGTCTCATCGTAGTCAACTCCTTGAACTTGTCGAAAACCTTTCGCAACAAGTCGAGCTTTATAGACAGTTACATTACCATCAGCGTTAGTCTTCTTCTTAAAGATCCATTTATTCTCAATGGCTTGCCGATCATCGGGCAAGTCAACCAAAGTCCATACTTTGTTTTCATACATGGATCCCATCTCAGATTTCATGGCCTCTAGCCATTTTTGCGGAATCTGGGCTCATCATCGCTTCCTCATAGTTTGTAGGTTCATCATGGTCAAGTAACAGGACTTCCAGAATAGGATTACCGTACCACTCTGGTGCGGATGTTACTCTGGTAGACCTACGAGGTTCAGTAGAAACTTGATCTGAAGTTTCATGATCAATATCATTAGCTTCCTCACTGATTGGTGTAGTTGTCACAGGAACCGGTTCTTGTGATGAACTACTTTCCAATAAGGGAGTAGATACAGTTATCTCATCAAGTTCTACTTTCCTCCCACTCACTTCTTTCGAGAGAAACTCCTTCTCTAGAAAGGATCCGATTTTAGCAACGAAAATCTTGCCCTCAGATCTGTGATAGAAGGTGTACCCAATAGTCTCTTTTGGGTATCCTATGAAGACACATTTCTCCGATTTGGGTTCGAGCTTATCTGGTTGAAGTTTCTTCACATAAGCATCGCAGCCCCAAACTTTAAGAAACGACAACTTTGGTTTCTTGCCAAACCATAGTTCATAAGGCGTCATCTCAACGGATTTTGATGGTGCCCTATTTAACGTGAATGCGGCCGTCTCTAAAGCATAACCCCAAAACGATAGCGGTAAATCAGTAAGAGACATCATAGATCGCACCATATCTAGTAAAGTACGATTACGACGTTCGGACACACCATTTCGTTGTGGTGTTCCAGGTGGCATGAGTTGCGAAACTATTCCGCATTGTTTCAAGTGTAGACCAAACTCGTAACTCAAATATTCTCCTCCACGATCAGATCGTAGAAACTTTATTTTCTTGTTACGATGATTTTCCACTTCACTCTGAAATTCTTTGAACTTTTCAAATGTTTCAGACTTGTGTTTCATTAAGTAGATATACCCATATCTGCTAAAATCATCTGTGAAGGTAAGAAAATAATGATACCCGCCGCGAGCCTCAACATTCATTGGACCACAAACATCAGTATGTATGATTTCCAACAAATCAGTTGCCTGCTCCATAGTTCCGGAGAACGGCGTTTTAGTCATCTTGCCCATAAGGCACAGTTCGCAAGTACCAAGTGATTCATAATCAAGTGATTCCAAAAGCCCATCAGTATGGAGTTTCTTCATGCGCTTTACACCGATATGACCCAAATGGCAGTGCCACAAATAAGTTGCACTATCGTTATCAACTCTGCATCTTTTGGTTTCAACACTATGAATATGTGTATCACTACTATCGAGATTCAATAAAAATAGACCACTCTTCAAGGGTGCATGACCATAAAAGATATTACTCATATAAATAGAACAACCATTATTCTCTGATTTAAATGAATAACCGTCTCGCATCAAACAAGATCTAGATATAATGTTCATGCTCAACACTGGCACCAAATAACAATTATTTAGGTCTAAAACTAATCCCGATGGTAGATGTAGAGGTAGCGTGCCGACCGCGATCACATCGAATTTGGAACCATTTCCCACGCGCATCATCACCTCGTCCTTAGCCAATCTCCGCTTAATCCGTAGTCCCTATTTCGAGTTGCAAATATTAGCAACAGAACCAGTATCAAATACCCAGGTGCTACTGCGAGCATTAGTAAGGTACACATCAATAACATGTATATCACATATACCTTTGTTCACTTTGCCATCCTTCTTATCCGCCAAATACTTGGGGCAGTTCCGCTTCCAGTGTCCAGTCTGCTTGCAGTAGAAGCACTCAGTTTCAGGCTTAGGTCCAGACTTGGGTTTCTTCTCTTGAGCAGCAACTTGCTTGCCGTTCTTTTTGAAGTTCCCCTTCTTCTTCCCTTTGCCCTTTTTCTTGAAACTGGTGGTCTTGTTAACCATCAACACTTGATGCTCCTTCTTGATTTCTACCTCCGCAGCTTTTAGCATTGCGAAGAGCTCGGGAATAGTCTTGTTCATCCCTTGCATATTACAGTTCATCACGAAGCTCTTGTAGCTTGGTGGCAGTGATTGAAGAATTCTGTCAATGACACTATCATCAGGAAGATTAACTCCCAGTTGAATCAAGTGATTATTATACCCAGACATTTTGAGTATGTGTTCACTGACAGAACTATTCTCCTCCACCTTGCAGCTATAGAACTTATTGGAGACTTCATGTCTCTCAATCCGGGCATTTGCTTGAAATATTAACTTCAACTCCTGGAACATCTCATATGCTCCATGACGTTCAAAACGTCGTTGAAGACCCGGTTCTAAGCCGTAAAGCATGGCACACTGAACTATCGAGTAGTCATCAGCTTTGCTCTGCCATACGTTCTTAACGTCGTCAGTTGCATCAGCAGCAGGCCTGGCATCCAGTGGTGCTTCCAAGACGTAACTTTTCTGTGCAGCAATGAGGATAATCCTCAGGTTACGGACCCAGTCCATGTAATTGCTACCATCATCTTTCAACTTTGCTTTCTCAAGGAACACATTAAAATTCAACGGAACAACAGCACGAGCCATCTATCTACAAACAAACATAGACAAGCAAAATACTATCAGGTACTAAGTTCATGATAAATTTAAGTTCAATTAATCATATTACTTAAGAACTCCCACTTAGACAGACATCTCTCTAGTCATCTAAGTGATCACGTGATCCAAATCAACTAAACCATGTCCGATCATCACGTGAGATGGAGTAGTTTCAATGGTGAACATCACTATGTTGATCATATCTACTATATGATTCACGCTCGACCTTTCGGTCTCTGTGTTCCGAGGCCATATCTGTATATGCTAGGCTCGTCAAGTATGACCTGAGTATTCCGCGTGTGCAACTCTTTTGCACCCGTTGTATTTGAACGTAGAGCCTATCACACCCGATCATCACGTGGTGTCTCAGCACGAAGAACTTTCGCAACGGTGCATACTCAGGGAGAACACTTCTTGATTATTTAGTGAGAGATCATCTTAAAATGCTACTGTCAATCAAAGCAAGATAAGATGCATAAAGGATAAACATCACATGCAATCAATATAAGTGATATGATATGGCCATCATCATCTTGTGCTTGTGATCTCCATCTCCGAAGCACCGTCGTGATCACCATCGTCACCGGCGCGACACCTTGGTCTCCATCGTAGCATCATTTTCGTTACGCCATCTATTGCTTCTACGACTATCGCTACCGCTTAGTGATAAAGTAAAGCAATTACAGGGCGTTTGCATTTCATACAATAAAGCGACAACCATATGGCTCCTGCCAGTTGCCGATAACTTCGGTTACAAAACATGATCATCTCATACAATAAAATATAGCATCACGTCTTGACCATATCACATCACAACATGCCCTGCAAAAACAAGTTAGACGTCCTCTACTTTGTTGTTGCAAATTTTACGTGGCTGCTACGGGCTTAGCAAGAACTGTTCTTACGTACGCATCAAAACCACAACGATAGTTCGTCAAGTTGGTGTTGTTTTAACCTTCGCAAGGACCGGGCATAGCCACACTCGATTCAGCTAAAGTGAGAGAGACAGACACCCGCCAGCCACCTTTAAGCACGAGTGCTCGTAACGGTGAAACCAGTCTCGCGTAAGCGTACGCGTAATGTCGGTCCGGGCCGCTTCATCTCACAATACCGCCGAACCAAAGTATGACATGCTGGTAAGCAGTATTACTTGTATCGCCCACAACTCACTTGAGTTCTACTCGTGCATATAACATCAACGCATAAAACCTAGGCTCGGATGCCACTGTTGGGGAACGTAGTAATTTCAAAAAATTTCCTACGCACACGCAAGATCATGGTGATGGCATAGCAACGAGAGGGGAGAGTGTTCGTCCACGTACCCTCGTAGACCGTAAGCGGAAGCGTTAGCACAACGCGGTTGATGTAGTCGTACGTCTTCACGATCCGACCGATCCAAGCACCGAACGTACGGCACCTCCGAGTTCAGCACACGTTCAGCTCGATGATGATCTCCGGGCTCCGATCTAGCAAAGCTCCGGAAATGAGTTCCGTTAGTATGACGGCGTGGTGATGGTGATGATGTTCTACCAGCGCAGGGCTTCGCCTAAACTCCACGACGATACGACCAAGGTGGAATATGGTGGAGGGGGGCACCTCACACGGCTAAGGAACGATCCGTAGATCAACTTGTGTGTCTATGGGGTGCCCCCCGCCCCCGTATATAAAGGAGCCAGGGGGGAGGAGGCGGCCGGCCAAGGAGGGCGCGCCAAGGGGGAGTCCTACTCCCACCGGGAGTAGGACTCCCTTCTTTCCAAGTAGGAGTAGGAGAAGGGGGGAAAGAGGAGGAAGAGGGGAAGGAAAGGGGGGGCGCCGCCCCCCTTCCCTTGTCCTAAGCGGACTAGGAAGGGGAGGGGAGCGCGGCCCCCTCCTGGCTCCTTCCCTCTTCTCCCTCGAGGCCCATGTAGGCCCAATAACCCCCCGGGGGGTTCCGGTAACCTCCCGGTACTCTGGTAAAATGCCGATTTCACTCGGAACGATTCCGATGTCCAAATATAGGCTTCCAATATATCGATCTTTATGTCTCGACCATTTCGAGACTCCTCGTCATGTTCGTGATCACATCCGGGACTCCGAACAAACTTTGGTACATCAAAACTTATAAACTCATAATAAAACTGTCATCGTAACGTTAAGCGTGCGGACCCTACGGGTTCGAGAACTATGTAGACATGACCTAGAACTATTCTCGGTCAATAACCAATAGCGGAACCTGGATGCCCATATTGGTTCCTACATATTCTACAAAGATCTTTACTGGTCAAACCGCATAACAACATACGTTGTTCCCTTTGTCATCGGTATGTTACTTGCCCGAGATTTGATCGTCGGTATCCAATACCTAGTTCAATCTCGTTACCGGCAAGTCTCTTTACTCGTTCTGTAATGCATCATCTCATAACCAACTCATTGGTCACATTGCTTGCAAGGCTTATTGTGATGTGCATTACCGAGAGGGCCCAGAGATACCTCTCCGACGATCGGAGTGACAAAACCTAATCTCGAAATACGCCAACTCAACATGTACCTTCGGAGACACCTGTAGTACTCCTTTATAATCACCCAATTACGTTGTGACGTTTGGTAGTACCCAAAGTGTTCCTCCGGTAAACGGGAGTTGCATAATTCTCATAGTTATAGGAACATGTATAAGTCATGAAGAAAGCAATAGCAGTATACTAAACGATCAAGTGCTAGGCTAACGGAATGGGTCATGTCAATCACATCATTCTCCTAATGATGTGATCCCATTAATCAAATGACACACATGTCTATGGTTAGGAAACATAACCATCTTTGATTAATGAGCTAGTCAAGTAGAGGCATACTAGTGACTATATGTTTGTCTATGTATTCACACATGTATCATGTTTCCGGTTAATACAATTCTAGCATGAATAATAAACATTTATCATGATATGAGGAAATAAATAATAACTTTATTATTGCCTCTAGGGCATATTTCCTTCAGTAGCTAGATGGCTTCTTCTCTCTCTTTGATTCTCAATACCATGTTCTCCTCGATGTTCTTGGAGATCTATCCGATGTAATCTGCTTTTGTTGTGTGTTTGTCGAGATTCGATGAATTGTGGATTTATGATCAACCTATCTATGAATATTATTTGAATCTCCTCTAAATTATTATATGCATGATTTTGTATCTTTATATTTCTCTTCAGATTATCGGTTTGGTTTGGCCAACTAGATTGGTTTTTCTTGCAATGAGAGAGGTGCTTAGCTTTGGGTTCAATCTTGCGGTGTCCTCACCCAGTGACAAAGTAGGGGTAGCGAGGCACATATAGCGTTGTTGCCATTGAGGATGAAAAGATGGGATTTTCATCATATTGCTTGAGTTAATTCCTCTACATCATGTCATCTTACTTAATGTGTCACGCTATTCTTTATGAACTTAATACTCTAGATGCAGGCAAGAGTCGGTCGATGTGTGGAGTAATAGTAGTAGATGCAAGCAGGAGTCGGTCTACTTGACACAGACGTGATGCCTATATTGCATAATCATTGCCCTGGATATCGTCATAACTTTGCGCTTTTCTATCAATTGATCGGCATTAATTTGTTCACACACCATATTATTTGTCTTCATGAGAGAAGCCTCTAGTGAAACCTATGGCCCCCAGGTCTATTTTCCATCATATTAGCTTCTGATCTACTATTTTGCAATCTTTTATTTTCAGATCTATAAACCAAAAAACCCAAAAATATGTTATCTTTTGTTTATCTATCTCTATTAGATCTCACTTTTGCAAGTAACCATGAAGGGATTGACAACCCCTTTATCGCGTTGGGTGCAAGTTGTTTGATTATTGTGCAGGTATTGGTGATTTGTGCGTTCTTCTCCCACTGGATTGATACCTTGGTTCTCAAACTGAGGGGAATACTTATCTCTACTTTGCTGCATCACCCTTTCCTCTTCAAGGGAAAAACCAACGCAAGCTCAAGAAGTAGCAATGTTGTGATGTGATATGATCATGACATGATGTGATATACGTTATTGTTTGAGATGATCATGTTTTGTAAGTTATCGACAACCGGCAGGAACCTTATGGTTGTCTCTTTATTGTATGAAATGCAAACGCCATGTAATTGCTTTACTTTATCGCTATGCGTTAGAAATAGTTGTAGAAGCAATAGTTGGTGAGATAACCACGACACAATAATGGAGATCAAGGTGTCGAGCCAATGACGATGGAGATCATGACGATGCTTTGGAGATGGAGATCAAAAGCACGAGATGATGATGGCCATATCATGTCACATATTTTGATTGCATGTGATGTTTATCTTTTATTCATCTTATTTTGCTTAGAATGGCGGTAGCATTATAAGATGATCCCTTCACTAAATTTCCAGAGCAGGTTTGAAAAAGGATCTTAGAGTGTCTTGGGTTTGGCCAGGAGGGTCCTGAAACGACCGTGGGAGGCACACCCTTGGCGACCGGACTCGACAAGGGTAAGATCCCGAATCTGTTCCTTTCCTGTTGTAAAGTCTGCACCCTTAGCCTATGGCGCCAAGCATGGGGAGTCCGTGGAGAAGAAAAACTTCAAGATATAAGTGTTCTCCCCGAGTATGCACCGTTGCGAAAGTTCGTCGTTTCTAGGAACCACGTGATGATCGGGTGTGATAGACTCTACGTTCACATACAACGGGTGTAACACAGTTTTGCACATGGAGAATACTTGGGTTAAACTTGACGAGCCTAGCATGTACAGACATGGCCTCGGAACACTGGAGACCGAAAGGTCGAACATGAATCATATAGTAAATATGATCAACATAGACATGTTCACCGTTGATAACTACCCCATCTCACATGATGATTGGACATGGGTTAGTTGATTTGGATCACGTGTCACTTATATGACTTGAGGGATGTCTATTTAAGTGGGAGTTGATACGTCTCCAACGTATCTATAATTTTTGATTATTCCATGCTATTATATTACCCCTTTTGGATGTTTATGGGCTTTATTTTACACATTTATATCATTTTTGGGACTAACCTACTAACCGGAGGCCCATCCCGTATTGCTGTTTTTTTGCTTATTTCGGTATTTCGAAGAAAAGGAATATCAAACGGAGTCCAAACGGAATGAAACCTTGGGGAGCATGATTTTTGGAACGAACGTGATCCGGAGAGCTTGGAGTGCAAGTCAAGAAGCAAACGAGGTGGCCAGGAGATAGCAGGGCACGCCCCCTATCTCCTGTGCCCCACGAGTGGCCACCGACGTACTTCTTCCTCCTATATATACCTACGTTCCCCAAAAACATCCAGGGAGCCAACGAAAAACAATTTCCACCACCGTAACCTTCTATATCCGCAAGATCCCATCTTGGAGCCTTCGCCGGCACTCTGCCAGAGGGGAATCGACCACGGAGGGCTTCTACATCAACACCATAGCCCTTCCGTTGAATTGTGAGTAGTTTACCACAAACCTTCGGGTCCATAGTTATTATCTAGATGGCTTCTTCTCTCTTTTTGGATCTCAATACAATGTTCTCCCCCTCTCTTGTGGAGATCTATTCGATGTAAACTCTTTTTGCAGTGTGTTTGTCGAGATCCGATGAATTGCGGGTTTATGATCAAGTTTATCTATGATAAATATTTGAATCTTCTCTGAATTCTTTAATGTATGATTGAGTTATCTTTGCAAGTCCCTTCGAATTATCAGTTTGGTTTGGCCTACTAGATTGATCTTTCTTGCAATGGGAGAAGTGCTTAGCTTTGGGCTTAATCTTGCGGTGTCCTTACCTAGTGACAGAAAGGGTTGCAAGGCACGTATTGTATTGTTGCCATCGAGGATAAAAAGATGGGGTTTATATCATATTGCTTGAGTTTATCCCTCTACATCATGTCATATTTCTTAATGCGTTACTCTGTTCTTATGAACTTAATACTCTAGATGCATGCTGGATATCGGTCGATGTGTGGAGTAATAGTAGTAGATGCAGGCAGGAGTCGGTCTACTTGTCGCGGACGTGATGCCTATATACATGATCATGCCTAGATAATCTCATAATTATTTGCTTTTCTACCAATTGCTCGATAGTAATTTGTCCACCCACCGTAATACTTATGCTATCTTGAGAGAAGCCACTAGTGAAATGTATGGCCCCCGGGTCTATCTTTTATTATATAAGCTTTCAATCTACTTTTATTTGCATCTTTACCTTTTTGCATCCATATTATAAAATACAAAAAATATATTTATCTTATCATACTATCTCTATCAGATCTCACTTTCGCAAGTGGCCGTGAAGGGATTGACAACCCCTTTATTGCGTTGGTTGTGAGTTCTTTGTTTTTTTGTGTAGGTGCGTGGGACTTCTGAGGAGCCTCCTACTGGATTGATACCTTGGTTCTAAAAAACTAAGGGAAATACTTACGCTACTATTGCTGCATCACCCTTTCCTCTTCAAGGAAAATCAACGCAAGCTCAAGACGTAGCAAGAAGGATTTCTGGCGCCGTTGCCTGGGAGGTCTTCTCTCAAGTCAATACATACCAAGTACCCATCACAAACTCATCTCCCTCGCATTTACATTATTTGCCATGTGCCTCTCGTTTTCCTCTCCCCCACTTCACCCTTGCCGTTTTATTTGCCCTCTCTTTCCCAATCTACCCTCTCTCTTTCGCTTGCTTTCTTCCTCCTTGCTTTTGTTTGCCGTTATGTCTGAAATTGGGGAGATTATCGTCGATATGGACAATAATGATAACATGGAAAATTCTGAGGCTTCGGCTGAAGAACCCCCTATCTTGCATACTAAAAAGTTTCGAATCGGTAGTGGTAACATTATTGGAAAAGGTGTTATTAAAGATTTGTTTACTTGTGCCGGTGCTTTACCTTCCATGGGTGGTTCTATTCTTCATAAAACTAGTAGTCTTGCGGATGCTATCGCTATGCTTGTAGTTGAACTTGAAAGACAATTTATGCATATGCATCCTTGCATACAAAGAATTTTCCTACAATTTTCCAATATTGAGCATTCTTCTGTTAAGCGTGCTGTTACTATATTTTTGGCTCATGAGTTTAGATTTATAATAAGAGAGTCCAAAGAAATCTTTGTGCACTATAGGGTGGACGCCGGTCGTCCTCCCATAGAGGCGGTCCTCTTTGATCAAGAGGAAATTAGGCGTTTTCAATCTTCGGACTATGTTGCTTTCAATGAAAACCTTAGAAAAAAGGTTCCTACCCATGTCTTGGTTGATAGAATTTCCGAACTAAATAATGATTTTTCTCTTCGAAATAATGAGCTAGGATACTCTCTTGAGTATAGGCTCACGAGATTTTGCCAAAAGAATGCTTTTAGTGATGAATTAGTAGTGCATTATGAGGGCCAAAGGAGGAACCCATTCCTCCTGAGATTGATCTTGGGGACTTATGTCCCGCTAAATTTAGCCCTTTTGATTACTTTTGCTTGCCTCAAAGAAAACT
Source organism: Triticum timopheevii (assembly GCA_963921465.1). NCBI lineage: Eukaryota > Viridiplantae > Streptophyta > Magnoliopsida > Poales > Poaceae > Triticum > Triticum timopheevii. The sequence continues at coordinate 165,641,019 of OY997272.1, read as the reverse complement.
TGCTGCCGGACGTAGAGAATATGAGATGAGTTTTCAAGATCTATCTTATTATTATGGCACTACTTAGATCTATCTTCGCTTTTATGCCTAGCTAGGGGCGTTAAACGAAAGCGCTAGTTGGGAGGCAACCCAATTTTATTTGTGTTTTTTGTTTTTGTTTCTATTTAGTAATAAATTTTCCATCTACCTTATGTTTAGATGTGTTTTTATCTTTTAATTAGTGTTTGTGCCAAGTAGAAGCTATAGGATAACCTATGATAGTTGATTTGATTCTGCTAAAAAACAGAAACTTTGCACGCACGAAATTAGTTTTGTTAAATCACAGAAACCTGATTTTGCGTTGATTCTTTTTGCTTCTGATCAATAGACAAATTTTCCAGGACTTCCTATTTTGGTAGGAGTTTTAGAGTTCCATAAGTTTGCATTAGTTACAGATTTCTACAGACTGTTCTGTTTTTGACAGATTCTGTTTTTCGTGTGTTATTTGCTTATTTTGATGCATCTATGGCTAGTATTAAGTGGTATGAACCATAGAGAACTTGCAATACAGTAGGTTTAACACTAATATAAATAAAGAATGAATTCATTACAGTAAATTACGTGGTGGTTTTGTTTTCTTTCACTAATGGAGCTTATAAGATTTCCTGTTGAGTTTTGTGTTGTGAAGTTTCAAGTTTTGGGTAAAGCTTTGATGGACTATGGAATAAGGAGTTGCAAGAGCCTAAGATTGGGGATGCCCAAGGCACCCCAAGATATTCAAGGATAGCCAAAAGCCTAAGCTTGGGGATGCCCCGGGAAGGCATCCCCTCTTTCGTCTTCGTTCATTGGTAACTTTACTTGGAGCTATATTTTTATTCGCCACATGATATGTGTTTTGCTTGGAGCGTCGTGTATTATATTAGTCTTTGCTTTTTATTTTATTACAATCATCCTTTCTATACACACCTTTCTTGGAGCCTTCGCCGGCGCTCCGCTGGAGGGGGAATCGACCACGGAGGGCTTCTACATCAACACCATAGCCCCTCCGATGAGTTGTGAGTAGTTTACCACAGACCTTCGGGTCCATAGTTATTAGCTAGATGGCTTCTTCTCTCTTTTTGGATCTCAATACAATGTTCTCCCCCTCTCTTGTGGAGATCTATTCGATGTAAACTCTTTTTGCGGTGTGTTTGTCGAGATCCGATGAATTGTGGGTTTATGATCAAGTTTATCTATGAGAAATATTTGAATCTTCTCTAAATTCTTTTATGTATGATTGAGTTATCTTTGCAAGTCTCTTCGAATTATCAGTTTGGTTTGGCCTACTAGGTTGATCTTTCTTGCCATGGGAGAAGTTCTTAGCTTTGGGTTCAATCTTGCGGTGTCCTTACCCAGTGACAGAAAGGGTTGCAAGGCACGTATTGTATTGTTGCCATCGAGGATAAAAAGATGGGGTTTATATCATATTTCTTGAGTTTATCCCTGTACATCATGTCATATTTCTTAATGAGTTATTCTATTCTTATGAACTTAATACTCTAGATGCATGCTGGATAGCGGTCGATGTGTGGAGTAATAGTAGTAGATGCAGGCAGGAGTCGGTCTACTTATCACGGACGTGATGCCTATATACATGATCATGCCTAGATAATCTCATAATTATTCGCTTTTCTATCAATTGCTCGACAGTAATTTGTTCACCCACTGTAATACTTATGCTATCTTGAGAGAAGCCACTAGTGAAACCTATGGCCCCCCGGTCTATCTTTTATCATATAAGCTTTCAATCTACTTTTATTTGCATCTTTACTTTTTGCATCTATATTATAAAATACCAAAAATATATTTATCTTATCATACTATCTCTATCAGATCTCAGTTTTGCAAGTGGCCGTGAAGGGATTGACAACCCCTTTATTGTGTTGGTTGCGAGTTTTTTGTTTGTTTTTGTAGGTGCGTGAGACTTTTGAGGAGCCTCCTACTGCATTGATACCTTGGTTCTCAAAAACTGAGGGAAATACTTACACTACTCTGCTGCATCACCCTTTCCTCTTCAAGGAAAACCAACGCAAGCTCAAGACGTAGCAAGAAGGATTTCTGGCGCCGTTGCCGGGGAGGTCTTCGCTCAAGTCAAGACATACCAAGTACCCATCACAAACTCATCTCGCTCGCATTTACATTATTTGCCATTTGCCTCTCGTTTTCCTCTCCCCCACTTCACCCTTGCCGTTTTATTTGCCCTCTCTTTCCCAATCTCTTCTCTCTTTTGCTTGCCCTTTCGTTTGCTCGTTTGGTTGGAATAGATGCTTATTTATTGCTAAACGGAACCTAATATCTATGGATCCTCATCCGCTTGCTAATCTTTTTAAGAGATCCAATTATGATGAACCAATTGCTAGTGAGTTTTGTGCACTAGATTATCTTTATAAAGCTTTGCTTGAAATTTGTGAATCTGAAAATTATGATGAAGAAATTTATGAAGAGATTCACGATAACTCTTTGAATAAAAAGCATGATTGCAATGATTTTACTATAAATTCTCTTGATGTCAATTGTGCTAATAATATGCAAAACCCTAAGCTTGGGGATGCTAGTTTTTCTATGTCTACTACTTGTTGTAATAATCATGATTGGGGTGATTCTTATGATCTTGAGAATTTATTTAAGCCCCATGATGAATATGAGATTGATAATAGTTTTTGCAATATTATTGAAAGTGGGTTTGGAAGAGTGCCAACTTTAGATCCCACATATTTGGATAATGTTCAATCTTATGAAATTTTTGAGACAAGTGGGTTTGGAGAGGTCATGACTTTAGTTAATGATAATCCCACTATTTTGGAAGAGTGTCAACTTTGCTTGCATGTGGATCGTGATGAGAATATGTTATGTGATAGATATTTTGTTGAATTTGCCTATGATCCTACATGTAATTATTATGAGAGAGGAAAATATGGTTGTAGAAAATTTTATCTTACTAAAGTACCTCTCGTCATGCTGAGATTGCTATCGTCTCTTTCTTCTTCCTTGCATATGCTAGCTTTTGCTTGCCTTGAAAAATTGTTTGCTTATAATATGCCTATGCATAGGAAGTATGTTAGACTTAGATGTGTTTTGTCACATGTTTCATGATGCTTTCTTTGCGCTTCAATTCTTGTCTTTCATGTGAGCATCATTAAAATTATCAATGCCTAGCTAAAAGGCTTTAAAGAAAAGCGCTTGTTGGGAGACAACCCAATATTTCTCCTTGCTGTTATTTAATAAATTTTGCATCTACCTTCTGTTTAGATGTGTTTTTATGTTTTAGTTAGTGCTTGTGCCAAGTAGAACCTATAGGATAACCTATGGTGATAGTTAATTTGATTCTGCTGAAAAACAAAAACTTTGCATGCACGAAATTAGTTTTGTTAAATCACATAAATGTACTTTTGCGTTGATTCTTTTTTCTGATAATCAATAGATAAATTTTCCAGGACTTCCTATTTTGGTAGGGTTTTTAGAGTTCCAGAAGTTTGCGTTAGTTACAGATTGCTACAGACTGTTCTGTTTTTGACAGATTCTGTTTTTCGTGTGTTGTTTGCTTATTTTGATGCATCTATGGCTAGTATTAAGTGGTATGAACCATAGAGAACTTGGAATACAGTAGGTTTAGCACCAAAATAAATAAAGAATGAGTTACAGTACCTTATGTGGTGGTTTTGTTTTCTTTCACTAATGGAGCTTATAAGATTTCCTGTCGAGTTTTGTGTTGTGAAGTTTTCAAGTTTTGGGTAAAGCTTTGATGGACTATGGAATAAGGAGTGGCAAGAGCCTAAGCTTGGGAATTCCCATGGCACCCCAAGATATTCAATTATAGCCAAAAGCCTAAGCTTGGGGATGCCCCGGGAAGGCATCCCCTCTTTCGTCTTCGTTCATTGGTAACTTTACTTGGAGCTATATTTTTATTCGCCACATGATATGTGTTTTGCTTGGAGCGTCGTGTATTATATTAGTCTTTGCTTTTTATTTCATTACAATCAACCTTGCTGTACACACCTTTTGGGAGAAGCCTACTTGATTGAATTTATTAGAATACTCTATGTGCTTCACTTATATCTTTTGAGCTTGATAGTTTTTGCTCTAGTGCTTCACTTATATCTTTTAGAGCATGGCGGTGGCTTAATTTTGTAGAAATTGCTAGTCTCTAATGCTTCACTTATATTATTTTGAGAGTCTTTTAGAACAGCATGGTATTTGCTATGGTTATAAAATTGGTCCTAGAATGGCAGGCATCCAAGTTGGGTATAATAAAAACTATCATAGGAAGTGAATTGGATGCTATGATCAATTTGATACTTGATAATTGTTTTGAGATATGGAGGTAGTGATATTAAAGTCATGCTAGTTGGGTGATTATGAATTTAAAGAATGCTTGTGTTGTAGATAGCAAGTCCCGTAGCATGCACGTATGGTTAAAGTTGTGTAACAAATTTGAAACATGAAGTGTACCTGGCTTGTGCATCCTTATGAGTGGCGGTCGGGGACGAGCGATGGTCTTTTCCTACCAATCTATCCCTCTAGGAGCATGCGCGTAGTGCTTGATTTTTGATGACTTCTAAATTTTTGCAATAAGTATATGAGTTCTTTTGACTAATGTTGAGTCCATGGATTATACGCACTTTTACCTTTCCATCATTGCTAGCCTCTTCGGTACCGTGCATTGCCCTTTCTCACCTTGAGAGTTGGTGCAAACTTCGCCGGTGCATCCAAACTCCGTGATATGATACGCTCTATCACACATAAACCTCCTTATATCTTCCTCAAAACAGCCGCCATTCCTAGCTATTATGGCATTTCCAAAGCCATTCCAGATATATTGCCATGCAACTTTCCACCGTTCCGTTCATCATCATCATGACATACATTACTTTTGTCATATTGCCATTACATGATTATGTAGTTGACATCGTATTTGTGGCAAAGCCACCATGCATAATTTTTTATACATGTCACTCTTGATTCATTGCATCATCCCGGTACACCGCCGGAGGCATTCATATAGAGTCATATCTTGTTCTATGTCGAGTTGTAATTCATATGTTGTAATCAATGAAAGTGTGATGATCATCATTATTAGAGCATTGCCCAAAAAGAAAAAAAAAAGAAAGGCCAAAAAAATAGAAAGGCCAAAGAAAAAAAAGAAAAAAAGAAAAGAAAAAAAAGAAAAAAAAGAAAATAAATAAAAGGGGCAATGTTACTATCTCCTTTTCCACACTTGTGCTTCAAAGTAGCACCTTGTTCTTCATGTAGTGAGTCTCATATAGTGTGCTTCAAAGTAGCACCATGTTTTTCATATAGAGAGTCTCATATGTTGTCACTTTCATATACTAGTGGGAACTTTTCATTATAGAACTTGGCTTGTATATTCCTACGATGGGCTTCCTCAAATGCCCTAGGTCTTCGTGAGCAAGAAAGTTGGATGCACACCCACTAGTTTTCTTTTGTTGAGCATTCATTTATAGCTCTAGTGCATCCTTTGCATGGCAATCCCTACTCCTCATGTTGACATCAATAGATGGGCATCTCCATAGCCCGTTGATTATCCTGTCAATGTGAGACTTTCTCCTTTTTTGTCTTCTCCACACAATCCCCATCATCACATTCTATTCCACCCATAGTGCTATATCCATGGCCCACGCTCATGTATTGCGTGAAGGTTGAAAAAGTTTGAGATTATTTAAGTATGAAACAATTGCTTGGCTTGTCATCGGGGGTGTAGAATTTGGGAACATCTTTGTGTGACGAAAATGAAGCATAGCCTAACTATATGATTTTGTAGGGATGAACTTTCTTTAGCCATGTTATTTTGTGAAGACATGATTGCTTTGATTAGTATGCTTGAAGTGTTACTATTTCTTTTATCAATATGAACTTTTATTTTGAATCATTTGGATCTGAACATTCATGCCACAATAAAGAAAATTACATTGAGAATTATGCTAGGTAGCATTCCACATAAAAAATTCTGTTTTTATCATTTACCTACTCGAGGACGAGCAGGAATTAAGCTTGGGGATGCTTGATATGTCTCCAATGTATCTATAATTTTTTATTGTTCCATGCTATTATATTACCCCTTTTGGATGTTCATGGGCTTTATTTTACACATTTATATCATTTTTGGACTAACCTACTAACTGGAGGCCCAGCCCGTATTACTGTATTTTGCCTATTTTAGTATTTCGAAGAAAAGGAATATCAAACGGAGTCCAAATAGAATGAAACCTTCGGGAGCGTGATTTTTGGAACGAACGTGATCTGGAGAACTTGGAGTGCAAGTCAAGAAGCGAACGAGGCGGCCAGGAGATAGCAGGGCGCGCACACCCCTATAGGGCGCCCCTATCTCCTGGGCCCCATGAGCGGCCACCGACGTACTTCTTCCTCCTATATATACTTACGTACCCCAAAAACATCTAGGGAGCCAACGAAAAACAATTTCCACCGCTGTAATCTTATGTATGCGCGAGATCCCATCTTGGAGCCTTGGCCGGCGCTCCGCCAGAGGGGGAATCGACCACGGAGGGCTTCTACATCTGCACCATAGCCCTTCTGATGAGTTGTGAGTAGTTTACCACAGACCTTCGGGTCCATTGTTATTAGCTAGATGGCTTCTTCTCTCTTTTTGGATCTCAATACAATGTTCTCCCCCTCTCTTATGGAGATCTATTCGATGTAAACTCTTTTTGCGGTGTGTTTGTCGAGATCCGATGAATTGTGGGTTTATGATCAAGTTTATCTATGAGAAATATTTGAATCTTCTCTGAATTCTTTTATGTATGATTGAGTTATCTATGCAAGTCTCTTCGAATTATCAGTTTGGTTTGGCCTACTAGATTGATCTTTCTTGCCATGGGAGAAGTGCTTAGCTTTGGGATCAATCTTGCGGTGTCCTTACCCAGTGACAGAAACGGTTGCAAGGCACGTATTGTATTGTTGCCATCGAGGATAAAAATATGGGGTTTATATCATATTGCTTGATTTTATCCCTCTACATCATGTCATCTTTCTTAATGCGTTACTCTGTTCTTATGAACTTAATACTCTAGATGCATGCTGGATAGTGGTCGATGTGTGGAGTAATAGTAGTAGATGCAGGCAGGAGTCGGTCTACTTGTCGCGGACGTGATGCCTATATACATGATCATGCCTAGATAATCTCATAATTATTCGCTTTTTGTATCAATTGCTCGACAGTAATTTGTTCACCCACCGTAATACTTATGCTATCTTGAGAGAAGCCACTAGTGAAACCTATGGCCCCCGGGTCTATCTTTTATCATATAAGCATTCAATCTACTTTTATTTGCATCTTTACCTTTTTGCATCTATATTATAAAATACCAAAAATATATTTATCTTATCATACTATCTCTATCATATCTCACTTTCACAAGTGGCTGTGAAGGGATTGACAACCCCTTATTGCGTTGGTTGCGAGTTCTTTGTTTGTTTGTGTAGGTGCATGGGACTTCTAAGGAGCCTCCTACTGGATTGATACCTTGGTTCTCAAAACTGAGGGATATACTTACGCTACTATTGCTGCATCACCCTTTTCTCTTCAAGGAAAACCAATGCAAGCTCAAGACGTAGCAGGAGTTCTTAAGAAATTTGATTAATTGAACTTAATTTATCATGAACTAAGTCTTCTAGTATTTGCAAATCTTTGTTGTAGATTAATAGCTCGCGATATAGCTCCCTTATTTTTTGAGATGTTCCTAGAGAAAAATAAGTTGAAAGATGATAGTAGCAAGGATGCGGGCTCGATCCGCAATTTGAGGATTATCCTCATTAATGCATAGAAGAATTATGTCCTTGATGCACCTCTAGGTGATAGACCTAATGCAGGAGCAGATGCAGATGTTGTGAACATTTGACAAGCTCGATATGGTGAATAAATAGTTTAGTGGGCCATGCTTTACGACTTAGAACCGGGACTTCAAAAACATTTTGAACGCCACAGAGTATGTGAGATGTTCCAAGAGCTGAAATTGGTATTTCAGACTCATGTCCGTGTCGAGAGGTATGGGACCTCTGACAGGTACTTTGCCTACAAGATGGAGGAGAATAGCTCAGCTAGTGAGCATGTGTTCAGAATGTCTGGGTACTACAATCACTTGAATCAAGTGGGAGTTAATCTTCCAGATAAGATAGTGATTGACAGAGTTCTCTAATCACTATCACCAAGCTACTAGAACTTCGTGATGAACTATAATATGCAAGGGATGACAAAAACAATTGCCGAGCTCTTCGCGATGCTGAAATCGACAAAGGTAGAAATGAAAAAAGAGCATCAAGTGTTGATGGTTAACAATACCACTAGTTTCAAGAAAAAGGGCAAATGGAAAGAAAGGGGACTTCAAGAAGCATGAAGAAACCCAAAGCTAGACCCAAGCCTAAAACTGAGTGCTTCTACTGCAAAGGAAATGGTCACTGGAAGCGGAACTGTCCCAAATACTTGATGGATAAGAAGGATGGCAAAGTGAACAAAGGTATATTTGATATATAGATTATTGATGTGTACCTTACTAGTGTTGGTAGTAACCCCTGTGTATTTGATACCAGTTTAGTTGTTATGATTAGTAACTCGAAACAGGAGTTGCAGAATGAACAGAGACTGGTTAAGGGTGAGGTGACGATGTATGTTGGAAGTGATTCGAAGGTTGATAAGATCACCATCGCACACTCCCTCTACCTTCTGGATTAGTGTTGAACCTAAATAAATGTTATTTGGTGTTTGCGTTGAGCATGAATATGATTAGATCATGTTTATTGCAATACAGTTATTCACTGAAGTCAGAGAATAATTATTGTTCTGTTTACATGAATAAAACCTTCTATGGTCATACACCCAATGTTAATGGTTTATTGAATCTCGATCGTAATGATACACATATTCATAATATTGATACCAAAATATGCAAAATTGATAATGATAGTGCAACATACTTGTGGCACTGCCTTTTTGGTCATATTGATGTAAAGCACATGAAGAAACTCCATGCAGATGGAATTTTGGAATCACTTGATTCTGAATCATTTGATACTTGCGAACCATGCCTCATGGGCAAGATGACTAAAACTCCATTCTCTGGAACAATGGAGCGAATTGATGACTTATTGGATATAATACATATCGATGTATGCGGTCCGATGAGTGTTGAAGCACACGGCGGGTATCATTATTTTCTGACCTTCACATATGATTTGAGTAGGTATGGGTATATTTGCTTGATGAAACACAAGTCTGAAACATTTGAAAAGTTCAAGGAATTTCAAAGTGAAGTGGAGAATCATCGTAACAAGAAAATAAATTTTCTATGATCTGATCATGGAGGCGAATATTTGAGTTACAAGTTTGGCCTTCATTTAAACAATATGGAATAGTTTCACAACTCACGCCACCTGGAACACCACAACATAATGGTGTGTACGAACGTCGTAACCGTACTTTATTAGATATGGTGCGATCTATGATGTCTCGACCAATTTACCACTCTCATTTTTGGGCTTATGCATTAGAGACAGTTGCATTCACATTAAATAGGGCACCATCTAAATCCGTTGAGATCCGTATGAACTATAGTTTGGCAAGAAACATAAGCTGTCGTTTCTAAAAGTTTGGGGATGCGATGCTTATGTCAAAAGGCTTCAGCTAGATAAGCTCAAACCTAAATCAGAGAAGTGTGTCTTCATAGGATACCCTAAAGAAACTATTGGGTACACCTTCTACCACAGATCCAAGGGCAAGATCTTTGTTGCTAAGTTTGGGTCCTTTCTAGAGAAGGAGTTTCTCTCAAAAGAAGTGAGTGCAAGGAAAGTAGAACTTGGTGAGGTAATTATACCTTCTCTCGAATTGGAAAGTAGCACATCACAGAAAACCGTTCCCATGATGGCTACACCAACTAGAGAGGAAGCTAATGATAATGATCATGAAACTGCAGATCAAGTTACTACTGAACCTCGTAGGTCAACTAGAGCACGATCCGCACCAGAGTGGTACGGTAATCCTGTCCTGGAAGTCATGTTACTAGACCAAGGCGAACCTATGAACTATGAAGAAGCTATGATGAGCCCAGATTCCGACAGATGGCTTGAGGCCATGAAATCTGAGATAGGATCCATGTATGAGAACAAAGTGTGGACTTTGTGGACTTGCCAGATGATCGGAAAGCCATAGAGAAAAAATGAATCTTCAAGAAGAAGACTGACATTGATGGTAATGTTACTGTCTACAAAGCTTGAGTTGTCGCAAAAGGTTTTCGACAAGTTCAAGGAGTTGACTATGATGATATTTTCTCACCCATAGCGATGCTTAAGTCCGTCTGAATCATGTTAGCAATTGCCACATTTTATGATTATGAAATCTGGCAAATGGATGTCAAAAATGCATTCCTTAATGGATATCTCAAAGAAGAGTTGTATATGATGCAACCAGAAGGTTTTGTCGATCCTAAAGGTGCTAACAAAGTGTGCAAGCTCCAGCGATCCATCTATGGACTGGTGCAAGCATCTCGGAGTTGGAATATACACTTTGATGAGGTGATCAAAGCATATGGTTTTATACAGACTTACGGTGAAGCCTATATTTACAAGAAAGTGAGTGGGAGCTCTGTAGCATTTCTGATGTTATATGTGGATGACATATTGTTGATTAGAAATGATATAGAATCTCTGGATAGCATAACAGGATACCTGAAAAAGAGTTTTCCAATGAAAGACCTCGGTGAAGCTACTTATATATTGAGCCTCAAGATCTATAAGGATAGATCAAAACACTTAATAAGACTTTCACAAAGCACATACCTTGACAAAGTTTTGAAAAAGTTCAATATGGGTCAGTCAAAGAAAGGGTTGTTGTCTGTGTTGGAAGGTGTGAAGTTGAGTAAGACTCAAAGCCCGACCATGGCAGAAGATAGAAAGAGAATGAAACTCATTCCCTATGCCTCATCCATGGGTCCTATAAAGTATGCCATGCTGCGTACCAGACATGTTGTGTACCTTTCCATGAGTTTGGCAAGGGGGTACAATAGTGATCCAGGAGTGGATCACTGGACATCGGTCAAAATTATCCTTAGGTTCCTTAAAGAGGACTAAGGAAATGTTTCTCGGTAATGGAGGTGATAAAGAGTTCGTCGTAAAGGGTTACATCAATGTAAGCTTTAACATCGTTCCAGATAACTTTGAGTCTCAATCTGGATACGTATTAAACATGGGAGCAATTAGCTAGAGTAGCTCCATGCACAACATTGTAGACATAGAAATTTTCAAATTACATATGACTCTGAATATGGCAGACCCACTGACTAAACTTCTCTCACAAGAAAAACATGATCACACCTTAGTACTCTTTGGGTGTTAATCACATGGCGATGTGAACTAGATTATTGAATCTAGTAAACTCTTTGGGTGTTAGTGATGACCCACAAGTGTAGGGGATCAATCATAGTCCTTTCGATAAATAAGAGTGTCGAACCCAACGAGGAGCAGAAGGAAATGACAAGCGGTTTTCAGTAAGGTATTCTCTGCAAGCACTGAAATTATCGGTAACAGATAGTTTTGTGATAAGGTAATTTGTAACGGGTAACAAGCAATGAAAGTAAATAAGGTGCAGCAAGGTGGCCCAATCCTTTTTGTAGCAAAGGACAAGCCTGGACAAGTTCTTATATAGAGAAAAGCGCTCCCGAGGACACATGAGAATTGTCGTCAAGCTAGTTTTTATCACGCTCATATGATTCGGGTTCGTTACTTTGATAATTTGATATGTGGGTGGACCAGTGCTTGGGTACTGCCCTTTCTTGGACAAGCATCCCACTTATGATTAACCCCTATTGCAAGCATCCGAAACTACAAAAGAAGTATTAAGGTAAACCTAACCATAGCATGAAACATATGGATCCAAATCAGCCCCTTACGAAGCAACTCATAAACTAGGGTTTAAGCTTCTGTCACTCTAGCAACCCATCATCTACTGATTACTTCCCAATGCCTTCCTCTAGGCCCAAATAATGGTGAAGTGTCATGTAGTCGACATTCACATAACACCACTAAAGGAGAGACAACATACATCTCATCAAAATATCGAACGAATACCAAATTCACATGACTACTTATAGCAAGACTTCTCCCATGTCCTCAAGAACAAACGTAACTACTCACAAAGCATATTCATGTTCATGATCAGAGGGGTATTAATATGCATTAAGGATCTAAACAAATGATCTTCCACCGAATGCATCAACTACAAGGAGTAATCAACACTACTAGCAACCCACAGGTACCAATCTGAGGTTTTGGTACAAAGATTGGATACAAGAGATGAACTAGGGTTTGAGAGGAGATGGTGCTGTTGAAGATGTTGATGGAGATTGACCCCCTCCCGATGAGAGGATCGATGGTGATGATGATGGTGATGATTTCCCCCTCCCGGAGGGAAGTTTCCCCGGCAGAACAGCTCCGCCGGAGCCCTAGATTGGTTCCGCCAAGGTTCCGCCTCGTGGCGGCGGAGTTTCGTCCCGAAAGCTTGCTTCCGATTTTCCAGGGTAGAAGACTTCATATAGCAGAATATGGGCACCGGAGGCCTGCCAGGTGGCCCACGAGGCAGGGGGCGTGCCTAGGGGGTAGGGCGAGCCCCCCACCCTCGTGGCCAGGGTGTGGGCCCCCTCTGGTACTTCTTCCGCTCAATATTTATTATTAATTCCAAAAATGACTTTCGTAGAGTTTCAGGACTTTTGGAGCTGTGCAGAATAGGTCTACAATATTTGCTCCTTTTCCAGCCCAGAATCCCAACTGCCGACATTCTCCCTCTTCATGTAAACCTTGTAAAATAAGAGAGAATAGCCATAAGTATTATGACATAACATGTAATAACGGCCCATAATGCAATAAATATCAATATAAAAGCATGATGCAAAATGGACGTATCAACTCCCCCAAGCTTAGACCTCGCTTGTCCTCAAGCAGAAGCCGATATCGAAAAATATGTCGACATGTTTAGAGATAGAGTGTCGATAAAATAAAATACGGACATGAGGGCATCATGATCATTCTTATAACAACAACATATATGAATTTTTTCATACGATTTCTTATGCTCAAGTAACAACCTATTCACAATATCAAGTATGAATCAGAAACTTCATTGAGAACCAACAAACTATGATCTCGGTCATTGAAGCAACTGCAATTTACCATAACATTCGAAAGAGTCAATATAAGAGCTTTTCAGCAAGTCCACATACTCAACTATCATTTAGTCTTTCACAATTGCTAACACTCACTCAATACTTATGGGTATGGAGTTTTAATCGGACACAGAGAAAGATAGGGGCTTATAGTGTTGCCTCCCGACCTTTTACCTCAAGGGTAATGTCAACAATAATAGTTCATGCTAACTTACATCCAATTGGATATATATATATATATATATATATATATATCAGGATCTTTCCAACACGAGGTGCTTGCCAAAGGATAAAATATAAAATGGAAAGGTGAAGATCACCATGACTCTGAATGTAAGACAAGAAGTAAAAGATAGGCCCTTCGCAGAGGGAAGCAGAGGTTGTCATGTGCTTTTATGGTTGGATGCACGAAATCTTAATGCAAAAGAACGTCACTTTATATTGCCACTTGTGATATGGACCTTTATTATGCAGTCCGTCGCTTTTATTACTTCCATATCACAAGATCATATAAAGCTTATTTTCTGCACACTAATAAGTCATACATATTTAGAAAGCAATTTTTATTGCATGCAACATGACAACTTACTTGAAGGATCTTACTCAATCCATAGGTAGATATGGTGGACTCTCATGGCAAAACTGGGTTTAAGGATATTTGGAAGCACAAGTAGTATCTCTACTTGGTGCAAGGAATTCGGCTAGCATGAGGGGGAAAGGCAAACTCAACATGTTGGATGATCCATGACAATATACTTTAATTAAGATGTGAGAAAACATAACCCATTACGTTGTCTTCCTTGTGCAACATCAACTCTTTAGCATGTCATACTTTAATGAGTGATCACAATCATAAAAGATGTCCAAGATAGTATATTTATATGTGAGAACCTCTCTTTCTTTATTACTTCCTATTAATTGCAACGATGACCAAAACTATGTTTGCCAACTCTCAACAACTTTTAATCATCATACTCTTTATATGTGAAATCATTACTATCCATAAGATCAATATGGTCTCTTTTATTTCTTTTTACTCTTTTATTCCCTCAAGATCATAGCAAGATAACAAAGCCCTTGACTCAACACTAATCTTTATTATATATAGCTCACGGGCTCGATTACATAGAGGGATCATAAAGCAAAACTCAAAACTAATTCATACCAAAACTTTTTTTTCGAGGGTACGCAAATTGCGTACCTTAGCTTTATAGCAGGAGAGAAATAAGACATACAACAACGTCTACTGCTCGCTGCGAACAACGAAGGTGACCCACTCCACACCATTCGTACAAGGACAACCAACACAACCACACAGCTACGACACAAAAAGCCTACCCAACACCGAGCCCCTCGCCGCGTCTCGGCCGACACTGAAGACCTCCGAAGAACAGCAACTCCAGCTTCCTTGGATTAGCCAACGACGACCGTACATGGCGCCGGAGGAGAAAGATCCGGGCAGCGGTGAACACCGGAGGAGCGCATCATGGGACCTTGAGTCTCCCAGCACAATGCTCCCAACAGAATAACAACCTCAAGGACATTGCCATCATGCCGATCCTACGAATCAAGGCTTTCGCCTCGGAGACAGCTGCAGATACGAGGTCACAAGGAAGATGGCGTTGCACTCGGCGAAGCCTCCAGGAAGGTGCATGACACCCGCAGGTGCCATCAACCCCGGTCCGGCCACAACCGAATAGGATTTTCATCTGTAACACTGCACATCTCCACGTCTCCAAGATCCTGGCCAGTCCCGAATAGATGCCTCACACCGCCGTCACAGCAACAACTTGCCATCGAAGCCCCCCTCACTGCCGAGGGAACACGCCCAAAGTCATCACCTTGAGCATCAACTAGGAGCCGCAGCAACCACCGAGCGGTGCAAAGCCAGCTCCGCCGTGGTGGCCTTCACCCGCGCCAGGGGACTGCCACCAGAATGGACCCGACCCGCACCTCCGACCACACTCCGGCACCCACATCGCCGAGGCATCGCCGCACGCCTCACACGGCAGCAGCCGACCACCCGCTGCCCGCCAAGACCCTTCCTGGCAAGGCCTCGCAGCGCCGCCGCCACCATGGCTGCGCTTGCACCGCCGCCACTGCAAGTGCCGGTGCACCACCTACACCCTCCATCCTGCTATGCTCCACGCAACGGTCCAGAGACGACCGCCGCGCTCCCTGCCATGAGCACCCCAAGGATGCCGGCCAGCGCCGAAGAAGCACCAGATCCGGGCCGAGATCCCTGGATCCACGCTCTGGGCGCCGCCAGCCAGCATCATCGACCCGCCGCTAGCCATCCACCGCCGGAATCGCTGCGGCGCCACCAGCCCCTGCTCCTCCAGCTCCCGGAGGAAAGCGCCTCGCCTCACCGCCGTCCCGCCGGCCCGCGCCAGGCCAAGCCTCCCCCAAGCAGCGCTCAACACAAACTCCGAGCGCCGCCGGCCGTGGGCGCCAGATCCGGCCGAACCATGCCAGGCCGCGTCATCCAAGCAGCGCCCCGCACCACCCAGCTCCAGGCCACGCCGTCGCTGCCTTGATGCGCGCCGCCACCGAGTCACCTGACCCAAGAGGAATGGCGTCCCGCGCCACCTGCGTGCCTCGAGGGAAAGGGGGGGACCCCGCCACCGCCGACGCGCGCACGGGCTTTGCCCGGCGGCATCCGCTGGCGGTGGTGAGGGAGGGGAGGGGAGGGGGTGGGGTGGCGGCGGTGGTGATTAGGGTTTCCGCCTGAGCCGCTCGTGGGAGCGGCACGGGGGCGCACGGGGATTTGGCTTTGGGTGTTTCGACTGCATCGTACCAAAAGGATCGAACTAAGTAAAACGGTAAAGATAGGAGTGTGATGGTGATACGATACCGGGGCACCTCCCCCAAGCTTGGCAGTTGCCAAGGGGAGTGCCCATACCCATGTGTTTATGTCTCCTTCTTCGGAGGCGGAGGTGATGGGGTTGTTGATGATGTAGGATTCTTCCTCAATTTCCGCTTGAGGATGGAATTTTGCTCCCTTAGATCATCGATTCATGCTAAAGGCTTAATATCTTTTTGCATAGTTCCTGTTTGTTTTCCTGCAAGAGACGAAAAGGAATAAACTCGATCTTTGGTTTCTTTGCTCTATCAAGGAGGCTTGACTTTTTAAACTCCACATGCATGTCCCCAGGTTGAGGTAATGGGGCTTCATCTTCTTCTGAGCTCGTCTCCTCCTTTCCTTTAGGATCGTAGTCTTCTTCTTCTTCTTCAGTGGTCCATCCATGATGCTCCAAATCCCCATAGACCTTAGGGTCTGCAAGGTAATCAGCCACATAGCTTTCTCCCTCCGAATCCTGGGAGGACATATTACTAGAATCTGCGTCAGAAATAGCTCAAGGCAAAAACAGAGGATTTTTGCGTGATACGGTGGTCAAAACCTTCGGGAGATTATATAATGAATTTTTGCCGACCAAAAGAAGTATCGTGCAAGAAAACAGAGTCCAGAGAGCACACGAGGTGCCCACGAGGCAGGGGGCGCGCCCAGGGGGGTAGGGCACGCCCTCCACCCTCGTGGATTCCTCGTGTCCTTCCCGGACTACTTCTTATTTTTCGTATTTTCTTAAATATTCCAAAACAGAGAAAAAATGCTATTAGAACTGTTTTGGAGTCGGTTTACTTACCGTACCACATACCTATTCCTTTTCGGAGTCTGAAACGTTCTGGAAAGTGCCCCTTATGTATTCCTTAGGGGTTACGGTTTCAATAACATTAGTTTCAACATTTATAGGATTACCTGAGATATAATGTTTGATTCTTTGACCGTTCACCACCTTCGGATTTGTGCCTTTGAAGTTCTTGATTTTTATGGCACCGGAACGGTAGACCTCCTCGATAACGTAAGGGCCTTCCCATTTAGAGAGAAGTTTTCCTGCAAAAAATCTTAAACGAGAGTTGAATAGCAACACATAATCACCTACATTAAACTCACGCTTTTATATCCTTTTGCCATGCCATCTTTTAACTTTTTCTTTAAATTCTCGTAGGCCTGGGCTCTCCATTCATCAAGTGAGCTAATGTCAAACAACCTCTTTCACCAGCAAGTTTGAAATCATAATTGAGCTCTTTAATGGCCCAATATGCCTTATGTTCTAGTTCTAGAGGTAAATGACATGCTTTCCCATAAACCACTTTATACGGAGACATACCCATAGGATTCTTATATGCGGTTCTATAAGCCCATAATGCATCATCAAGTTTCTTGGACCAATTCTTTCTAGATCTATTAACAGTCTTTTGCAAAATTAATTTGAGCACTCTATTACTCAATTCTACTTGACCACTAGACTGTGGGTGATATGGAGATGCAATTATGTGATTAACATCATACTTAGCAAGCATTTTACAGAAAGCACCATGAATAAAATGTGAACCACCATCAGTCATTAAGTATCTAGGGACTCCAAACCTCGGAAAAATAACTTCTTTAAGCATCTTAATAGAGGTGTTATGATCAACACTACTAGTTGGAATAGCTTCTACCCACTTAGTAACATAATCAACAGCAACTAAAATATGTGTATACCCATTAGAGGAAGGAAACGATCCGATATAATCAAAGCCCCAAACATCAAATGGTTCAATAACAAGAGAATAGTTCATAGGAATTTCTTGACGTCTACTAATATTACCAATTCTTTGACATTCATCACAAGACAAGACAAACTTACGGGCATCTTTGAAGAGAGTAGGCCAATAAAAACTGGATTGCAATACCTTATGGGCAGTTCTATCTCCAGCTGATACGTCTCCGTCGTATCAATAATTTTTGATTGTTCCATGCCAATATTCTACAACTTTATTATACTTTTGGCAACTTTTTATTGTATATTTTGGGACTAACATATTGATCCAGTGCCCAGTGCCAGTTCCTGTCTGTTGCATGTTTTCTGTTTTGCAGAAACCCCATATCAAATAGAGTCCAAACGGATAAAAATGGACAGAGAATTAGTTTGGAATATTTGTGATTTTTGGGAAGTAAAATCAACGCGAGACGGTGCCCGAGGTGGCCACAAGACAGGGGCCCACGCCCACTCTAGGTGGGAATGCCCCCCACCCTCGTTGGCCCCTCGTAAGGTGGTTGATGCTCTTCTTTGGCCACAAGAAAGCTAATTTTTGGAAAATGATCTGGGTGAAGGTTTCAATCCAATCGGAGTTATGGATCTCCGGATATAAAAGAAACGGTGCGAGGGAAGAATCCCGGAACGCAGAAACAGAGAGAGACAGAGAGATAGATCCAATCTCGGAGGGGCTCTCGCCCCTCCCACGCCATGGGAGCCAAGGACCAGAGGGGAAACCCTTCTCCCATCTAGGGAGGAGGTCAAGGAAGAAGAAGAAGAAGGGGGCTCTCTCCCCCTTGCTTCCGGTGGCGCCGGAGCGCTGCCGGGGGCCAGCATCATCACCACGATCTTTACCAACACCTCCATCATCTTCACCAACATCTCCATCACCTTCCCCCTTCTATCTACATCGGTCCACTCTCCCGCAACCCGCTGTACCCTCTACTTGAACATGGTGCTTTATGCTTCATATTATTATCCAATGATGTGTTGCCATCCTATGATGTCTGAGTAGATTTTCGTTGTCCTATCGGTGATTGATGAATTGCTATGATTGGTTTGAGTTGCATGTTTTATTATTGGTGCTCTCCTATGGTACTCTCCGTGTCGCGCAAGTGTGAGGGATCCCCGCTGTAGGGTTTTCAATATGTTCATGATTTGCTTATGGTGGGTGGCGTGAGTGACAGAAGCACAGAACCGAGTAAGTAGGTTGTTTGCATATGGGATAAAGGGGACTTGGTACTTTAATGCTATGGTTGTGTTTTACCTTAATGATCTTTAGTATTTGCGGATGCTTGCTAGAGTTCCAATCATAAGTGCATATGATCCAAGAAGAGAAAGTATGTTAGCTTATGCCTCTCCCTCAAATAAAATTGCAATAGTGATTATCGGTCTAGTAACGTAGTCAATTGCTTAGGGACAATTTCACAACTCCTACCACCACTTTTCCACACTCGCTATATTTACTTTATTGCATCTTTATCTAAACAGCCCCTAGTTTATATTTACGTGCTCTTTATTATCTTGCAAACCTATCCAACAACACCTACAAGGTACTTCTAGTTTCATACTTGTTCTAGGTAAAGCGAACACTAAGCGTGCGTAGAGTCGTATCAGTGGCAGATAGGACTTGAGAGAATATTTGTTCTACCTTTAGCTCCTCGTTGGGTTTGATATTCTTACTTATCGGAAGAGGCTACAACTATCCCCTATACTTGGGGGTCATCAAGACCTTTTTCTGGCGCCGTTGCCGGGGAGGCATAGCGTGGGGTGAATATTCTCGTGTGTGCTTGTTTGCTTTATCACTAAGTAATTTTTATTTCCTGTTCTAAGTTGTTCTCTATCTTTAGTTATGGATATGGAACACGAAATACAAAGAAAAATAGGTGTACTTGCTACTCATGGAGATGGGGAACCTCCTAAAACCCTCAATGCTCGTTATGTGACAGAAATTATGTACTACTTTGATAATCCTAAGAAAACCCCATTCAATTATGTTATGGGAGACACGTTGGATCAACGTGAATACTTTAGGGATTATCGCTTGACACAAAAAGGGAACCTATTATGGGATCAAATTCATATATTACGTTGGTATGCTCGTCAACTATGCTTGATACATGATTATACTTGTTGCTCTAGGATGAAGGCTCCACACCTTCCCTTTTCATGCAAATTCAATGATAATAACACCTTAGCTTCTTATGCTAATGGTGTATATGATTACTATGATGTGGAACAAATAGGAGAATTTGTTGCTTTTATGGGTGCTTATGAGATTGAATCTATGTTTAAAGAGTTTGATGATTTTGATGATTCAGTTTATAGACCTGAAAATTTTGCTATACTTAGATATTGCTATAAAATTATGAATACAATTACAATATTGATGCATTTATTGAGAAAGTCTCCGCTGTCCAAGAAGAGACTAATAGTTTGCAGGAAGCTATGGAAGAAGAAATTTATGAAACTGTGAGCTCATTGGATGAAAAAGATGACGAGGAGAGCGAAGAACAAAAGGAGGAAGAGCGGATTAGCTACCCGTGCCCACCTTCTAATGAGAGTAACTCTTCAACTCATACATTGTTTAATTCCCTTCGTGCTTACCGAAGGATGATTGCTATGATGATTGCTATGATGATTATTATGATCCCGTTGATTCTATTGAAATATCTCTTTTTGATGATGCTTGCTATGCTTGTGGCCAAGATACCAATATGAATGATGCTTATGGATACGAACTTGCTATAGTTCCTTATGTTAAACATGAAATTGTTTCTATTGCACCCACGCATGATAGTCCTATTATCTTTTTGAATTCTCCAAACTACACTATATCGGAGAAATTTGTGCTTACTAAGGATTATATTGATAGGTTGCGTTTTACTACTACACATGATGATTTTGATAGATATAATATGCATGTGCTTGCTGCTCCTACTTGCAATTATTATGAGAGAGGAACTATATCTCCACCTCTCTATGTTTCCAATATGATAAAATTGCAAGAAACTGCTTATACTATGCATTGGCCTTTACTATGTGTGCATGAATTGTTCTTTGATGACATGCCGATGCACAGGAAGAGAGTTAGACTTCGTTGTTGCATCATATATGTTACTTTGTGCTCACTACTAAATTACAAATCATTGTTAATTAAAATTGGCTTTGATATACCTTGGAATCCGGTGGATCCATTACTTGAGCACTATATGCCTAGCTTAATGGCTTTAAAGAAAGTGCTGCCAGGGAGACAACCCGGAAGTTTTAGAGAGTCATTTATTTTTTTTGAGTGCTTTTATATAGTTTAAAAAACAAAAAAATAAAGAGGGGAAACAAAAACTTTTCAAAAAAGGAAAGTGAAAGTGAGAGAGACAAGCGTTGTTGAAGTGGGAGTGCTCCTTGAACTTTGTTCATGCTCACGGAAACTTTGTGAATCTTGATTACAGAAATTTTCATCAAAAATAATTATCCCCTTATACAATTCCATTATATTATAAAAATAATGTGCCAAGGTTTGCCTTTAGGATGTTTACAATGCTTGTTGGTTTGTACGGTGCAGGACAGAAACTTTGGCTGTAGTGCGCGATTTTTCATTTTTAACTGGAAAGTCAAATGGTTCTGATTCTTTTTTCCCTGTCTTTATGTACAAATTTTTTATTTTTCCTAATTTTTGTAGAATTTTTGGATACCAGAAGTATGGTGAATGTTAAGATTTCCACAGACCGTTCTATTTTTGACAGATTCTGTTTTTGATGCATAGTTTGCTTGTTTTGATGAATCTATCAATTTATATTAGTGGATTAAGCCATGGAAAAGTTATATTACAGTATACACAATGCAAAAACAAAATATGAATTGATTTGCAACAGTACTTAGAGTGGTGATTTGCTTTAATATACTAACGGATCTTACCGAGTTTTTTGTTGAAGTTTTGTGTGGATGAAGTGTCTAATCGAGGAGGTCTCGATATGAGGAAAAGCAAGAGAGGCAAGAGCTCAAGCTTGGGGATGCCCAAGGCTAAATATTCAAGGAGACTCAAGCGTCTAAGCTTGGGGATGCCCCGGAAGGCATCCCCTCTTTCTTCAACAAGTATCGGTATGTTTTCGGATTCGTTTCATTCATGCGATATGTGCAAGTCTTGGAGCGTCTTTAGCATTTAGTTTTCAATTTTCTTTTATGCACCATGCTGGTATGAGATAGTCCTTGGTTGATTTATAGAATGCTCATTGCACTTCACTTATATCTTTTGAGTATGGCTTTATAGAATGCTTCATGTGCTTCACTTATATCATTTGAAGTTTGGATTGCCTGTTTCTCTTCACATAGAAAACCGCCATTTGTAGAATGCTCTTTTGCTTCACTTATACTTGTTAGAGCGTGGCCATATCTTTTGTAGAAATAATTAAACTCTCTTGCTTCACTTAAATCTATTTATAGAGATGACAAGAATTGGTGATTCACATGGTTAGTCATAAAATCCTACATAAAACTTGTAGATCGCTGAATATGATATGTTTGATTCCTTGCAATAGTTTTGCGATATAAAGATGGTGATATTAGAGTCATGCTAGTGGGTGGTTGTGGATTGTAGAGACACTTGTGTTGAGGTTTGCAAGTCCCGTAGCATGCACGTATGGTAATTGTTGTGTGACAAATTTGAAGCATGGGGTGTTTCTTTGATTGTCTTCCTTATGATTGGCGGTCGGGGACGAGCGATGGTCTTTTCCTACCAATCTATCCCCCTAGGGGCATGTGTAGTAGTACTTTTCTTCGAGGGCTAATAAACTTTTGCAATAAGTATATGAGTTCTTTATGATTAATGTGAGTCCATGGATTATACGCACTCTTACCCTTCCATCATTGCTAGCCTCTTTGGTACCGTGCATTGCCCTTTCTCACCTTGAGAGTTGGTGCAAACTTCGCTGGTGCATCCAAACCCCATGATACGATATGCTCTATCACACATAAGCCTCCTTATATCTTCCTCAAAACAGCCACCATACCTACCTATTATGGCATTTCCATAGCCATTCCGAGATATATTGCCATGCAACTTCCATCATCATCATATACATGACTTGAGCATTCATTGTCATATTGCTTTGCATGATCATAAGATATCTAGCATGATGTTTTCATGGCTTGTCCATTTTTTGATGTCATTGCTACGCTAGATCATTGCACATCCCGGTACACCGCCGGAAGCATTCATATAGAGTCATATCTTTGTTCCAGTATCGAGTTGTAATATTGGGTTGTAAGTAAATAAAAGTGTGATGATCATCATTATAGAGCATTGCCCCATAAAAAAACAAGAAAAAAGTGATAGGCCAAAGAAGCCTAAAAAAAGGGGGCCAAAGAAGCCCGCAAAAAAAAAGAAAAAAAGAAAAAAAGAAAAGGGGCAATGTTACTATCCTTTTACCACCCTTGTGCTTCAGAGTAGCACCATGTTCTTCATATAGAGAGTCTCTTATGTTGTCATTTTCATATACTAGTGGGAATTTTCATTATAGAACTTGGCTTGTATATTCCAACGATGGGCTTCCTCAAATCCCCTAGGTCTTCATGAGCAAGCAAGTTGGATGCACACCCACTTAGTTTCTTTTGTTGAGCTTTCATATACTTATAGCTCTTAGTGCATCCGTTGCATGGCAATCCCTACTCCTCGCATTGACATCAATTGATGGGCATCTCCATAGCCCGTTTATTAGCCGCGTCGATGTGAGACTTTCTCCCTTTTTGTCTTCCCCACATAAACCTCCATCATCATATTCTACTCCATCTATAGTGCTATATCCATGGCTTGCGCTCATGTATTGCGTGAGGATTGAAAAAGCTGAAGCGCGTTAAAAAGTATAAACCAATTGGTCGGCTTGTCATCGGGGTTGTGCATGATGCACTACAAAAAAATACACTTCCGTGATGATACGTGTTTGTCACAGTAGGTCGCGTTTTTTGTCATGCATGTACATCCATGACAAATTTATGACAGAATCAAGATAGTCACACCTGTGCTGTCTTAGAAGTGTTCGATGACATTACAAAAATTATCATCACGGAAGTGTCCACTTCCATGACGATAAATCGCGCGTCACAGAAGTGCTTTCGTCAAGGGTGACCGACACGTGGCATCCACTATAACGGAATGCCGTTAAGCTATCGGGTCGGGTTTTGGATCCGATAACCCGTTAACAGACCCGACCAATGGAGATTTTCCACGTGTAAAATCATCATTGGCTGGAGGAAACACGTGTCGGCCCATAGTTGGGACAGATGTCATCCACTCATTGGACAGAAGGCGCCTATGATACGTCGACACGTGGCACGACCAATCAAGTTTAAATGGGTCGGCCCAACTAAAGGCCCACAAGATTTGGCGGTCCATAATGGGTCGGGCCAGTTAAAGGCCCACGAGATTTTGCGGACTATAATGGGCTGGCCCAGCTAAAGGCCCACAAGATTTCGCGGGCCATAATAGGCCGGCCCAGGTAAAGGCCCAGAAGATTTTTTGTGTGCCATAATGGGTCGGCCCAGGTAAAGGCCCACAAAATTCTTGCAGATCATAATGGGCCGGCCCAGCTAAAGGCCCACGAGATTTCGCCGACATTAATGGGCTGGCCCAGCTGTAGGCCCACAAGATTTTGAGGACCCTAGTAGGCCTGCCCATTAACTGGCTGCCATGTTTTGGGCCAAATGCCGGCCCATAATTGATCTGGTCCATTAATGGTCTGCCACGTTCTGGGCCTAGTAATGGCCCATA
Organism: Triticum timopheevii; assembly: GCA_963921465.1. NCBI lineage: Eukaryota > Viridiplantae > Streptophyta > Magnoliopsida > Poales > Poaceae > Triticum > Triticum timopheevii. The sequence continues at coordinate 165,616,477 of OY997272.1, read as the reverse complement.
TAAGATCCGGCCCGTTAAAAGCCTCCCACTTTCTGGGCCAAATCACGGCCCAGAACAGGTCCGACCCTTTAAGAGGCTTTGGGCTCAATTATGGCCCATATCAGATTCGGCCCATTGATTGGACGCTATGCTTTTGGGCCCACTTGCTAAAGGCCCAGTTAGTAATTCGGCCTGATATTAGTTTCGGCCTGTTAAGGGCACATTTAACATTTCGGCCCTATATTAATTTCGGCCTGTTAAAAGCCCATCATATAGTTGGGCCTAACTACGGTCCGGTTTGCATCCGGCCTGCTCGCAGCCGATATCTGATTGGGCCAAACAAGGACCGAGACAACTTTGGCCTGTTAAAAGCCCATGAATTGATTCGCACAATCATGGGCCGGGGTCCATTTCGGGCTGCCGCCGGCCCGTGAGCTATTCGGCACGTTTCAGGCCCAGCCTACTTCTCAGCCTCCTAAAAGCCCATTGAGTTTTCTTGCAAAAAGAGGGCCGGGGGTTACTCGGCCTATTAAAGGCCCAAATCTACTAGTGGGCCAGTTTGACGGGGCCCATGATGCAGATCATACATCGTGATTGCATGACGGCCCGATTATGTATCGTAATTTTACGGTTTGGCCGGTTTACTGCGAAGACATGATATATATACAGTAAAATAACTGAACATCGTGAATAAGAAAAAACCTAGACTATACAATAAAGAAATTATGGCATATTACATCCACTGGGCATCAAAGTTCACCACTATGATAATAAAGCACAAGCAGACAGCAGATTACATACACTGGGCATCAAAGATCGCCACCAGTGCAAATAAACACGCCGACAAAATAATATACAAAACCGACAACACTTCAATAGAGTTCAAGATAGGTTAGCCCTACTGGGGAGCTGCAGCGCAAGCAGCTGAGCAAGATGATGAGACTGCGCTTGTTCAACACTTGTATCTTCCTCACTCTGAAAGATAAACAAGCAGACAGATGACATGTTTTGCACATAAAAGTATCAGTGCTGACAATTCATCACATTTCTTATTGATGAATAAAGTGACACAGTTTAAAATTGCATTAACACAATATGGTATTGTTCAGGTCAAGACATGGCAGGAATTGACATTGTGGAGGAGTTGGCAGCTTCACGACACCATTGGATTACAGATCAAGAACTCATAAGTATCAATGGTTAGTGTGTTGTCAATTTATCCCATTTCAGATTGGCAAATAAAGATGCGGTTTAAATAATAGTAGAATGATATGACATTGTTCATAGTTAAGACATTGCAGAATATGACATTGTGTTGTAGTGGGTAGGTTCGCCACACCACTGGATTACAGATGAAGAACAGAAGCATACATGTAGTGCAAAAGAAGATCACTTGCTCTGTATAGTTTAATTTACATGGTATGAAGAAGGAACTTGGTTGTACAACTGAAAACTTAAATTGAGAAGGACAAACTTTTGTTTATGAACTACATAATAAACATTAAACATGCAATTTGATGCAAACACCAAAAATAAACAGCTGTTGCACTCATGCCTAACCAAATATACACAACAAAGTTTGAAGGCTTGAGAAGGACAAACTTACATTACTGGTGAAGACAGGCTCTATAAAGCCCTTGTCCATGCTGATGGGCGGGGGGGGGGGGGGGGGCAATTCAAGAAGCTTAGCACAGAATGTTCTTCATAAGCATTGCCTTTATTCTACATTTTGTTAAGAGTAAATATAGATGTGATAATATACGAAAAAATGGATAATATTTAAGATAAGGTGAAGATTGATGCTACATAACCAAGTAGCTATAAATGTATGTGCAGCGATACAGGCAAAAGGCACAACCAAGAGCAATGCACAGCTAAAGTTCTTCAGTACCAACCTTATGGTAAGAGTAAATAAAGATCTGATGTGTAGAAAATGGAGGGAAAAGGAAAATAAGCTGCAGAGTGATGGTACATGAACAACTACCTGTCAATATAAGTACACTAACAAAGGACAGCATGTACTTACAAGAACAATGCAAAGCTAAAAAAATTCATTGGCATTGGATATATTCTACACTAATGTAACCATTCATACAGATCAGATAATTTGGAGCGAACAATTGATAAGCAAGCTATCATGCATACTGCTGTCACATAATGAACCAGGTATGTATGCAAGTACAGTGATACAGGACAACAGGTACTAACAAGAGCAAAGCAGCGGGCAGCATATTTGCGATATCCTGTCGTTCTTTTCAAACCGGAATTCTTCTTCGAGCAGATTTCCTGCAAAAAATATCCGTAAGGCACATGCGGAAAAGTAGGAGTTCAAATTGTCATGTGATTTCATAGACAGTACCTCATCCTGGGAACGAGACCAGTGCATAACAAGGTTTTTCCATTCAATGTCTTCTAAATTTAGCACATGAGACTTCACCGGAAATTCGTTTATAGACTTGCCATCAAAGTGTGATTTCCTCAGGTAACACCAATACTGCTGCAATGCTTCCTTGAAAAGCACAAGCAAGCTTTGCTCGTCATGGCTATCCAGATTGACCATCACCTAGTTACAACAGTGTAATGTAAATCATTGATGTGTTCGATCAGCAGAAAACAGGAAAATAATAACCATGAATAATAGCACTTACACGTAAGTTGGACAGGAAGATGTGAAAATGGTGTTTGTCTTCACTATAATCTTCCCATGATGGGAATATATGCACGTAGTCCCTAACAACATTGAAAGCATTGTCTTTTAAACTGGGAATAAATGGAATGGGGTTCCAATCTGCAGGAGTTGGCTGTCTCTGCAGTTGGGATAGGTGTTCGGCCGGTGGACTTGCTGTACTTTTTGCTGGAGTGGGATTTTTCTGTGGTACGGCTAGTGCTATGGCAAATGAAATCGGTATACCTTTTGCTGGAGTGCAGGTCCTGTGTGGTGGGGCTAGTGGTGTGGCCAGTGAAGTATGGGTATAGTCTGCTGGAGTCGGTCCTATGTTTTGTGTCACTGGTTGTACAGCCAATATAAGTGGGGCGCTGTCTGATTTCTCCGGCACCACCACGTTTTTCAAGGAATTTGCTGGTGCTCCTTCAGGTTCGGCGATCACCCTCTTCCTTTTTGATGTCTGATGCACAAGAACAACATTTGAGTGGAAAAACATCATATGACGACAGATGGAATATGTATTGATAATGGATGGGCATAGCATCTCGAGTTATATGATGAGTAAACTAAGCAGATGGTGGTGCAACAAAGTAGAAGAAATACAAGACAACATATGCAAGATACGCGCAATCAATAAAACCTTGCCAAATTAGAATAGGCACCTTGATGTGTGAATAGGACAGGCCATCTGCCTTTGACTCCTTGAGGTTAGAATAGTCATTAGAATGATATTCTGAACAAGAATCAATAGGTGGGGAGCGTACGAGTTTCATTGCTTCCAAAATGGCACTCAATGCCTTGGTGCCAATTTTGTAAGTCATTGCAGTGTTCCACAATATTCTTCTGATGCGCGGATTCTGATATTCACTGTAATTGCATATAATATCTGAGAACCATGAAAACATAAATAGTTGTGAGATTATCTTTGTAATGCAGATGATATTCTAATATAGGGGCGCCCCTGTAAACACTTATGTGCTATCACTGGATTCTGATGAGAGAGCTCATGTGTGCTGTCATATCGTGCGTGCATTTATATAATCTGGCACAAGTACACAAAAAAATAGGCTCTAGAAGTAAGGATAGCTGGCAGATGATAGGTTCATAATATACTGTATAGATAGTTTATTGCCAAACCATGATAACAAGAGCACACATCAACTAGGCAGATCATAGTGTACATAACAGGGGTACACCATAACCATGATATATAAATCGGGAAAGTGGAACCGGCTTGAAAATACGGTGTTTTATTGCCGCTAGTAATTGAAAGCCTATCGATCACGTACAGGCCAGCACTATCGAACATGGTAAAGAAGAGCAAGCAGATTTTGGATAATAAAATGTTGGTTGTGCAGTGCCCACACATGATGAACCAGAGCGCATTAAGAATGCAACTCCCAGCTGTCTCTCGACCATTTCAGGCGGTTGGATGAAGATCCTACGTCTCCTAACCCTTCTTCTTCCTCGTCTGTGATTCTTCCCATATAGAACACCGCACGGGCCGCCGACCGGACCACCGGCCCCCACCGCCTGTGTTCCTCTGCCACCCCCACCCGCGTCGAGTTTTCTTTGTTCGCGAGGCCCCACAACCACCCGAGCCCCTTGGATCGCACCGGCGAACTCCGGCGAACTCTGAAAAATCGACTGACCCAATTTTGAAATTTAGTCTACTGTGATTTAACTAGTGTGGAATATAAAAGGGGAAAACCATAAGCATTGGGAGTATAGTGTTGAGTGTGCCATGGCGGATCTGAAGGTGCAAACCGGACAAAGGCAACTTCGCAACCAAGACAAGAAATCAGAGTAAAGCAGTGGCGATCTATTTTCTTGCTGCGATAAATAAGTTGAGCAGATACGAAAGAGTACCGCCTCTGGTGCGGTGCCGTGTACGCATCTGGTGAGAATTTGACGGTGCTACGGTAGCGATGTCTGTCGGTGGCGTGGAAGCAGATCTAGGAGGGTAGACGGTGGCGGCGGGGCGCGGTGGACGAGATGGTCGTAGGAGCGGCGCCGGCAAGGTGGACGACGGCGGGGATGAAGCGTGAGGACAGGATGCAAGGATCCCGGTCTGAAGGCGTGGATGAGAGAGGTCGATCTCTTGTAATGGACGGCGGCGTCGGGGTATCAGCTCCGGCATGGTGGAGGAGGACGGTGGTGGATGGGGTGGCGGACGGCGGCAGACGGAGGAGGGTGGGGTGGAGAGGGTGTTTTGGCGCCCACGGAGTATGAATGGGAAAAAGGGAGGTAGAGAGGAAGGAGGGAACCATGTAGTCAGGGCGCACTTGTCTCAAATGCAAGGAAATCTACAAACTTAGCCCCCGTTTCAAATTTCTACTACATCACAGCAACATTAGTCTGTTGGGGATAGGACGGTAATCTCGCATACACCGAATATTTGCCGACGAGAGTTTGTTTTTGGCGCCCACCGTGTATGAATATGCATCGGGGAGGGAGTCGATTTCGGCCGAGGGCACACTGTGTTTTGGCGCCCACCGTGTATGAATCCGGGTGAGAGGCGGTTATGTCACGTTTGGGTGAAATTACAAACCTACCCCTATCAAAACCTATAGAAATCCAGCAGATAGGCTTTGCGCGGCAGGGTTAGGCAGTAGTGATTTCCATCTCGCAGATTTTGGTTTCGGGCGGTTACTGCAACTTTCCCTTCCTCGTTCAAATTTTGCACAGTGCATGTTTACCGTGCCAACTCAATTCGAATCCCGTTTGTATTCTACTATATTTTTTCGGGCGGGATCCATTTTCAATTGGAATTACATTCTATATACATCATTTTTTTACATATATATACTTTCAAAAGCACAACACCATTTATACATAAATATGGTTTACAAATGGCATGATCTCAGATTCATAAGGTTGTATCCACAATTTGGATTTTCAAATATTTGAAACCACTTTATGTTGAAATCCAATGTATGCATTCCTCGCTAACTGTCTCGAATTAATGTGTGTTTCATGCGGGTTTTTTTAACTTCTCAAACATGTATAATGTGTTTCACACATGCAACATATAGTGTAATCCCGTTTAGACACTAATTGCATATAAACCATGCATTGTTTGTAATTGAAGAATCTATGGATCACCAATATTGATAAACTATATAACATTACACGTGTGCCCAAATTCAAATGAATATGCATGTTTGATACACCAATTTGCGTTTTGATATTATCGATGTCGTGATCTCCAGTTTAAATATTTGAATCCCCTTTAATCCAGATATTCGTCTCATGTAGGTTCTCATATCTAAGGAGCGAAAGACATCTCTGTATGAGGGGTGTGCGAGTGGCACACATGGGAATAGTTGAGAGAAATGAGACCCCGGGAGACAAAGTTTTGTGTTTGTGTGAGAGAAAGAGATTCCACATGGAGAATCATAGATAGAGAAACATAGCGGGAGCGAGATATACTTAGAGAGAGAGATAGAGCGATGAAGGTCGATGGAGAGAGTACCGTCAGTGTGTTACGAAGATAAAAGATCATTGTCGACATGCAGGTAGCACGAGAGATGCGTGAGAGACGATGAACGCGTATAGGTCCAGAGAGATAGTCCTATATAAATATCTCTTTCTCACACACAAACACAAACTCTGCCTCCCAGGGTCTCATATTTCTCCATTGTTCTCTTGTATGTCGCTCAAACACACCCTCTCTCCCTAGAGATATCTTGCGTTCCCTCATATGTCTCTCTAGCTATCACTCTCGTTGTGAAATATCTTTCTCTCTCACAGACACAAAACTCCGTCTCTCTGGATCTCATTTCTCTTTGATATTTGTTTGTATGTGACTCACATGCACCCTCTCTCTATCTCTCTCACACCCACACACATAACCCAGCCTTCTGATCCACTCGACTCCTATCTCTAGCGCACACTAGCTAGCATCTTTATCTTTCTATTTATCTGTTTCTCCATCAACCTTCTTTCTCGCCCTCACTCTTGATTCCTATCACGCACACTACATATGTTTCTCTCTACATGCATGAAGTCAAGTGCCCTCTCACACACATATATAACTTCACCCTTTGAAACACCCGACGGTCATCTCTGAAACCCAAACTAACGGATGTCTCTCTAGCTAGCATCTCCATCTCTGTATCTATCTGTAGTTTCTCCGTCAACATTTCTTTCTCGCACGGAGTCTTGCTTCCTATCACCCACACTATATATGTCTATCCATACATATGCATTTATAGGTTGATCTCTTTTGCAGAATCGTTGTGCCTCACCCCCTCTGCTCGCCATAGATGCATGCTCCAGCCCATGCCACTATCTCTTAAAGACAAAAACACATGCTCAATTGTCGGGCCTTCTTCCCTGCATTCTCACATGCATGCATATTGTCATACCGATCCGTCTCTCCCATGTCGTTGATCTTAGGACTTGTGTCTTCTTTCTTTTATCTCGATCATGCGCGCGCACACACACACACATCCCACGTATACATGTATACCTCTCACACATGCACGTTCAAGGTCTCTATGTCTCCATACGTAGTTAATTACCCTCAATCCTAACGCCACATCGAATCGTTCTCCTCTTTTGTGCACATAACTTCCGCCTGGATGGGCAAAACACACACTCACACTTAACAATCTCCTTCTGGCTACCCCCCCCCCCCCCGCCCCGCGTGCCTCTCACTCTTCCCCTATATCCCCGAAACCAATAAGACCATCCCTTTGTTTAATTCCCGCCTACATGCACCATGATATATAGTAGTCTTCCGTGGTGTCTCTCGAACAAACACGTTCTCTCGATGTCGACTCCTCTCACGCGCACGCACCTTCTCTTCCCTCCTACGGGCATTTTCTCTCTCGCACCCCATCGTTGGTGGCCTCTGCCATACACCGCTCTATGATGAAGCCATGCACACTTAAATTACATCCGCCATAGAGGACCCCGGGACACACACACACACACATACACACACACGCGCGCGCACACACACACACGCATGCACCCACCCCCCACACACACACTAAGACTCCATCTCTCTCTCTCTCACACACACACAAACACACACACACATGCACCCCCCCCACACACACACACACTTAGACTCCATCTCTCTCTCTCTCACACACACACACACAAACTAAGACTCCATCTCTCTCTCCTCTCTCTCTCTCTCTCTCACACACACACACACACACCACACACTAAGACTCCATCTCACACACACATGCTCTAGGCGGAGCATTTGTTCCTACCACCCTTCATCCAACCTTACCCGTATGATAAACAATCACCTTTATTTACTTGCATAACATGGACAGATTCCACTTTACTTTAGTAGTCAGCAAACTTATCATCTGTATACCTTTATAAAAAAACGAGTTGGCGATGATGGTGTGCCTGCCATCTTGTAATACAGACCGTATGATCTAGATCTGTCGGATAGGAAGCAAACTATGATAATTTTACAAAAGATACCCGCACCTCTCTCCACATCATTATCTCCCGCAACCTCATTGCTTAGCAATTAAAAAAGGAATAAGTCTCTGGAACAATCTAGCATGCATGGTGGCCGCTGCCGCCTGCCGGCGCTGTCCATCCCCATGCCTCCGCCCATTCTGACCACCAGTCACCACCACGCTCCACTCCTCCTCACCTTATCTCTCATCTTTCATTTTTTTCAATGACATTCTCGAGATACCAGTTTTCCGATAAAATTCTCAAGATATCATTAGTTTTTACACATGGGATTACTCCTGCATGGGTCAATCACAACAGGTGTTTTGTAAAAAAATGCATATTGATGTTCCGTGCAATGCACGAGAATCTTGCTTGTAATTATATAACGCAAATCACGAGCAGGAAGTGACATTTTTTTTGACACAACCACGTTAACATGGCCACGTAAATCATGAGCAGGAAGGAGAAGGGAAGCGGGCTGTGGAGTAACGTTTTTTGCCACAATTTCTTAGGAAACTCAGTGCAATAATTGAGTAGTTTTGCAAACTACCATTACTACTACACCTGAAACAGTTCAAAACCTATACTCCCTTGCCAGCGCGCGCTTCCCGCGTGAAACGTTCAGCGTCGCCTGGAGCGTCAGTGCCGCATTAATGTCCGGCCAGAGCGGAGGCGACCTCTCACTGGTGCCGGATTTGAAGTGGCGCGACGGCCGAGAGAGCGCTGCTTCTCGGTGCACGCGACTACTCCGCCTCGAGACTGGCCATAGGCCCTATTTGGATCCATGGGTTAGAGTTAGTTTGAGCTAGTTGGGGCTCAAATAGCCCTAAAGTATCCAAGCATGAGGGTTTAAATTGGAGCAAGTTGCACCGAACCCACCAAAAAAAACTATCCCACCCAAGAGGTGCTAACTGGAGATAGTTCTCATTGGGACCACTGAAAAATCACTTTTCTCTCTCCATGAAGTGCATTTATTGTCAATCTAACCCTGTCACCCAAACACCTCTTTGGCTATAGTTAGTTCAGGGTTAGTCATGAGTTAGTCTAACCTCTAGCTAAGTTAGAGTATCAAACAGGAGCAGTATAGGACATGCAAGTTGCTCAAAGCATACAGGTAAATTCGTACGTGAAAGGATTTTTTTTATTTTTGAAAACGGAACGTGAAAGGAATTTTTTTAGAATGCTCTTGGCATGTTGCTAACATGTGATAGTTAACCGACCTCAATAGACGGCAGAAACGCTAGCCCGCCGCACTTTGATAGAGACGAGGAGGGAGAAGAGATACAGGCTGCTGGATTACTAGAGATAGGTGTCGCACGGAAGCCAAGAAATATGGTGATAGTGTGGGTTAGCCATGTACTAGTGTATGATGTAACTACACTGGGCTGCCGTGTTTCGTACTCTTCCAGTCCATTGTGGAGATGATTGGTTAATTTTATATCACTGAATAATATTAAATATTATGAGTGCAGACGCTCCACCACGAGGTTCCTTGCTCCTTCTCGATCGTCCAGAATCTATGTTCTTCCACTCCATTTTTTGCCTGAGCTTTGTTCATCCTTTTGCCAACACGCGAGACATCTAGCATCAAGGCGCACGTGTTATGCAATGATCGTTCCTTCTATATGAAGAACACGTGGCACTGGAACTACGAGACGGACATGTACCCAGGAGTGGACGTACGAACCTGAGTAATGTAGCGCAATAAGTGAAGTAGAAAGGCACAAATGGTATGAGCATGTGTGGCATACAGGGTGTGTTTGGTTGCGTTCTCGTCTCAGCATAGTTGTTCCCTCTTCATGCATGCTCAACTCAACACCCCTCTTCATGCATGCTCTCTTCATGCATGCTTCTAGTGTATTTGTGCTAAACTAGTGTGGAGTCATGCACCCTCCATACACTCTACCAAACACCCAAAAGTAGGTCGAGAAGGGAACTCTTGGGCGGCATTTGTCTCTTACTACGTGCTACCACTAAATGTTGTACGTGCAATGCACGGTGATGTTATGGAGTACGTGTCTAAGTACTCTACTACTACTATATTAGTTGGAGGCACGTATTAAGTTTTATATTTGTTTACGTGTATGCCCCGAGACCTTCCAACTAGACGTGTCTTTCTCTCCAGGTCGCGCTTTGTATCGTTCGTATAGCTAAGTACTAATACATGTGGTATCCGACCCAGAAGTGGAAGAAGTGGAGACGCTCTACCACGCTATTTTTTATGCCGGGCTCTACCACGTTGTTCATGTCCCACTCCTTTCACTGACGTGTGGAACATCCAGCACGTGCCGTGTTTCGCACCCTTCATCGTAAGAGTTGAAACGCTAGCATTCATCAAAAATAAAAAATAATTATAAATCGGCAGTGATACTATTTTTTTGCGAACCAATTAGCAGTGATACTATACCACGCGGTTTCCTTGCTCCTTGATATCGAAAAGAATACTTCCGTTTGCCAACATGTGGGACGTCGACCATCCTGGTCCAATTGCCATGCACGCAGAACTCCAAGGGAGAGTCACCCAGGTCGTCGCGCCGCAGTAACAATGACTAATGAGCCGTCAAATCACAGGCCCACTTCCCACTTTGAAGTTGCTCGGACGAAGGAACCATCATGACTTCGTTGAATTCCGCTTCTTGAAGAAAACTACTGTACCAGCAGTACTGCTAGCTACAGCATTTACTCCAACAGAGGCCTCCTTTTGTTCATAGGATAGGAATATGAAAATCATAGGAAGTGAGATGACATGCATCTCAATTCCTATAGAGAAAGAGATGCCATTTGATGCATAGGATAGGAATTTTTCCACTTAGTCTAGGCTAATGTACTGGTAATTTGCTATAAAAACTACAGTAGTAACTAGTAGTACTGGTACATGCTTGTACTCAGACACAGACACACACACTAACTACTAGTACTACAACTTCTCACATGCTAGCCAGATGCCGTCGTTCTCCTTCCCATCTTTGTCGGTGACACCCCACCGTGCTTGGATCTCCGCCGACCTCTCCGCAGCAGCGCGTGCGTCCTTTTCTTTCTTGCGGCAGCGGGCCTCTCTTTTCTTGAGTGCTTTCTGACTTTTCCGCTCCCTCTGTGCGGCTTTGACTGCCTCTTGCTCTACTGTGACGCCCGGATAATCATGCTACAATAATCTCACGTTAATGGTGCCATGTCACCTTGGTCACTGTAGTTAATCTCGGGTTGATTCGAAAACGTTTCAAATTCAAATTCAAATTAATGTCAAACGACAAAGTTTTCAAAATATTAAACTAAGATGTTCGGGGTGTGCAGTTAAATGCCTGGGTAATTATAATAAAGCAAACACATTTTTATAAAATGCCTAGATAATTTAAAATAATTTAAAACAGAAAAGAAGACAAATAAAAGGAAAAGAAACTACAAAACAGAAAACAAACAGAAAATATGATGAGAGAAAGGCCCCCCCGGGGCACCGGCCCAACTGGGCAAAGGCCCAGCCGGCCCACTTCCTCTCCTTAACCCCCCCGAAACCCTAGCCGTCTACCTAGTCGCCCCACTCACCCACTCCCCCCCCCACTCCCTCGACTGGATCTGGATCGGGGCAAACCCCCGATCCCATCGCCCATCGCCGCGACGACCTCGCCGCCCCGCGCCAGGATGCCGCCGCCCGGAGCCCGCGCCATCTCGCCGGCCTGCCTCCTCTACCTCGCCAGCGCCCTTCCCCACCGGCCTGCACCTGCTCCGCCGACGCCGTCCCCGTCACCCCCTCGACTATCGCTGCCCAGACCCTACGACTCCGGTGAGGCCACGGCCTCTGTACCCATCCTCTCTCTCCCTCGCCCCGTGCTCTGGCCTCCCCTCCCCTAGCTCGTTCGCCATTGTCACCGACGCTCGTCGTCGCGCTCCCGCCCTTGGCCGTGTCCCTTGCCGCGCCAAGATGTGCAGCCCCGCATCCCGGGGGCCTTCCCTGGCCTGCTGGCTCTAGCCGCCGCCCCTCCCCTTTGCTGCTGCGGCCGCTCGTTCCAACACGGGCCGCTTTGCAGTCCCGTCGCGCCAAAGCTGCGCCAGCACCCCGCGCGCGCCTCGGGAGACCTCGTCGGCCACGAGCCCGCTCACCCCAGCCGCTCCCCGCCGACCTGCTACTACCCCGTGGCGCCGCCCGGGCCCGGCGCCCCTGGGGCTCCATTCACTCACCCCCTCTGCTCAGGATCACCCGCGGCCATCCCGTCGGCCACCGCGACCATCTGCACCCGCCTTCGAGGCGTTGGCCCCCGCTCCACTCCCTTCCTTCGCCGCTGCCATACGCAGTCGCCGGTCGTCGCCCACGCCGACCACGCTCGCTCAGTCCCGCTCCGGCCGCGGCGTTGCCTTGCCCCCCTTGGTTGGGCTCGGCCTCAGCACGGGCGACGCCAGCCACCCGCACGCCCCTGCCCGTTAACCCGCTAGGGCCCTCTGTGTCTATGACGAATGGGGCCCACGCCCCTTAAAACCTTTTTTTAAAGAGTATAAAAAAATTAATTAATAATAAGAAGAAATATAAATGTTAATTAATTAATTAATTAATTAAGTTAATTAATACTATTTAGATTAACCTAATCACTAGTTAAAACTAATTAATTCTGTTTAGTTAGTCAATGACAGCTGGGACCCACACGTCACTTGACCAGTCAACGCCTCTGTTGACTGCTGACGTCATGCTGACGTCAGCATGTACTATTCTGGATAATGTTAGAATTAAATAATTAAATAAAATCTAAAAATGAATTAAATCTTTAAAAATTAATATAAAATAATCCGTAACCCGGATGAAAATACTTTGTACATGAAAGTTGCTCAAAACGACGAGACGAATCTGGATACGCAACCCGTTTGTCCACCCCACATACCTAGCATAGCGAACACGCAACTTTCCCCCTCCGGTTCATCTGTCTAAAAACGTGAAACACCGGGGATACTTTCCCGGATGTTCCCCCCTTCACCGGTATCACCTCCTACTGCGTTAGGTCACCTCTAGCACCGCGTATTACCATGCTATGCTTTGTGATACTTTGATTGCTCAGTTATTTATTGTGTTCCCCCTCCGTTACTTCTTTCCGGTAAACCCCGAGACTGCCGACGACCCCCCCAAGTTCGACTACGGAGTTGACGACCCCTCCTTCTTGCTAGAGCAACCAGGCAAGCCCCCCCCCCCCCCTTGATCACCAGATATCGCCTATTCTTCTCTATACTGCTTGCACTAGAGTAGTGTAGCATGTTACTGTTCGGTTACTCCTATTCTGTTGCATAGCCTGTCATTGTTGCTACAGTCATTGATACCCTACCCGCAATCCTAAATGCTTAGTATAGGATGCTAGTTTATCATCATTGGCCCTACATTCTTGTCAGTCTGCCTTGCTATACTATTGGGCCGTGATCACTCGGGAGGTGATCACGGGTATATACTATACATACATACATATTATACAGATGGTGACTAAAGTCGGGTCAGCTCGTTGAGTACCCGCAAGTGATCCCGATGTGGGGGCTGAAAGGACAGGTGGCTCCATCCCAGTAGAGGTGGGCCTGGGTTCCCGACGGCCCCCGAATGTTACTTTGTGGCGGAGCGACAGGGCAGGTTGAGACCACCTAGGAGACAGGTGGGCCTGGCCCTGGTCGGCGTTCGCGGTTGCTTCATAATAACACGCTTAACAAGATCTTGGTATTTGATCTGAGTCTGGCTACTGGCCTATACGCACTAACCAACTACGCGGGAACAGTTATGGGCACTTGACGTCGTGGTATCAGCCGAAGCCTTCTTGACGTCTGCGACGGAGCGGCGCGCGCTGGATTGGACCGCGTAACGTGACTTCCTTTGTAATGGAGGTTGCTAGGTCTGCTTTCGGCCGCCCTCGCAACATGCAGGTGTGCAATGGGCGATGGGCCCAGACCCCTGCGCGCTTAGGATTTAGACCGGCGGGCTGACCTCTCTGTTGTGCCTAGGTGGGGCTGCGACGTGTTGATCTTTCGAGGCCGGGCATGACCCAGGAAAGTGTGTCTGGCCAAATGGGATCGAGCATGTTGGGTTATGTGGTGCACCCCTGCAGGGAAGTTAATCTATTCGAATAGCCGTGATCTTCGGTAACAGGACGACTTGGAGTTGTACCTTGACCTTATGACAACTAGAACTGGATACTTAATAAAACACACCCTTCCAAGTGCCAGATACAACCCGGTGATCGCTCTCTAACAGGGCGACGAGGAGAGGATTGCCGGGTAGGATTATGCTATGCGATGCTACTTGGAGGACTTCAATCTACTCTCTTCTACATGCTGCAAGACGGAGGCTGCCAGAAGCGTAGTCTTCGACAGGATTAGCTATCCCCCTCTTATTCTGGCATTCTGCAGTTCAGCCCACTGATATGGCCCTTTACACATATACCCATGCATATGTAGTGTAGCTCCTTGCTTGCGAGTACTTTGGATGAGTACTCACGGTTGCTTTCTCCCCCCCTTTCCCCATTTCCTTTCTTTTTGGTTGTCGCAACCAGATGCTGGAGTCCAGGAGCCATACGCCATCGTCGACGACGACTCCTACTACACTGGAGGTGCCTACTACTACGTGCAGCCCGCTGACGACAACCAGGAGTAGTTAGGAGGATCCCAGGCAGGAGGCCTGCGCCTCTTTCGATCTGTATCCCAGTTTGTGCTAGCCTTCTTAAGGCAAACTTGTTTAACTTATGTCTGTACTCAGATATTGTTGCTTCCACTGACTCGTCTATGATCGAGCACTTGTATTCGAGCCCTCGAGGCCCCTGGCTTGTATTATGATGCTTGTATGACTTACTTATGTTTTTAGAGTTGTGTTGTGATATCTTCCCGTGAGTCCCTAATCTTGATCGTACACGTTTGCGTGCATGATTAGTGTATGATTGAATCGGGGGCGTCACATCTACCGCCCATTCGGCCTTGGCATCTTCAAATTCCTCCCACATAGTTGTGAGGTCGCGAGCGGCGATGAACTCGGCATGGCGGGATGCCATCGCTTCCCTACCATTTTGTGTGCGTTCGTGGGCGGCGAGGAACTCGGCGCGGCGGGATGCCATCGCTGCCTTACCGGTTAGTGTGCGGCGTGGTGGCATGAACGACGCTTGGTGAGAGCTCTGGGGTGGAGTGGCCGGACAACCGTATAGTGCACTGGTTTGTCAAGAGCTCAAGGACAGAAGACGAAGCAAATTAGGATTCCCCTTCAATCCTGGTCATTTATTACCAAGTAAAATGCATTGGCGGTCATCGAACTTGTCTTGATAGCTCACTTTGATAATTGTATACGAGATATGGTGATTATACGGTCGCTGGCTCAGCGTATAGCTCCGTATTTGAATGGTTGACCAGTCAAACAGTCTGCATGCGCCTGAAACGGTCACCATCTCTCCAGAATGTCAATGCCGCATTCATTGGACTTAACTGCAGGTGCAATTGGTGTGTCACTGACATGCGGGCCAGACGCCCGTTGGGCCCACATGTCAGACACCCAAATGCATCTGCAGTTAAGTCACTGAAGCAGCATCCGCATTCACGCCCGACGAACCTACTCCGGTGCCAGTTGTCCATCCGTCTGCCGCGGCTCATTGCCACTCGCCCGCTACATTAACTTGAGCCCCAGCTCCCAGCCATAGCCAAAGACCCACACTTATTCTCCTCCGGCCCCTTCCTTCTGTCGGCACCACTTCGACCATGGCCTCGTGGTGCTCCGAAGATCTCTTGGACGTACTGTCGCAGGAGCAGACGAGGGACATTGGCGGCTCCGCTCCGGGCGCGCTCCAAAGCTCTCTTCGACGTACTGTCGCAGGAGCAAATGAAGGAGATCGCCGGCACCCCCCGGGCCGCCCTCCGCCGCCACGACCACGAACCGACACGCATGCGCGGGCGCAGCCGACAGCGAGGAAGAGTAGTACACGGTAGGTCGCCGCCGCTCTGGTCCCGGGAAGGCCACCGCTACTCCACTCAGTCGACGCCAAGCTTGGTGGGGTAAACATCGGCGGCCGATTAGCCGCTTGACGGCGACGTGGAGGCAGAAATCTTCATAACCTTGTGCTCCGGCCGGAGGAGGAGGTTATCGAGGCGGATGAGGAGGAGGCAAAGGCAATGGCCGGCTTTCTCGGGTCCATGGCCGGACTTGGTGGTCGGGCGCCGGCGATCGTTTAGATTAGGTTTACAGTAGGTTTAGTACGGTTTGTGCGAAATATGTAATGAATTTCGTCTAGTTTGTAGGAAAAGTTTTCGAAATGTAATGAATTTCATCCGGTTAATTTCATCCAGTTAATTTGAAATTTGCTTTGTTTGCACGAATTTCGTCCGGTTAGTTCATATAGTTGTCAAAAGGTATGCGGGCAGCATCAGATGGCATCCATTAGTGTCCTCGGACAGATGCCGGTGTAAATTTGTGGGCCAGCGCTGGAGATGCCGGCCCTAACTATCATGCTATAATCGCTAACAATCTTCCATTATTTGGCAGGGAACAGTTATCCCTCGATCAAAATCAGATCCGCGGTGTTTCGCACTCCTCCCGCGTACGAGTGTAAACTCCTGCTTACATAAAAATGGAGCAAGTGGACGGCACTGTAGCACGTCATATCACTCGAACTAGCCCGCCTAACGAGTGGGAAAGCACCGCCCTCGTCATTTTGTTCTGGATTTCTATCGATCGATCGCGCGAAAATGTTACGCTTTGCAAGTTCTAAAGGAAAAGGGGGCACACTTACAAATCGTACGCGTCGCAACCCCAATAGTCCGGCTCGCACGCCGCTCACCAAAGGGGACACGCGTTGTCTTGCAATTTCACTGACATGTGGGACCGTAATTGAATAAACCGTCGATAGCCGAAATCTAATCGCTCGGTGGGCGTCGGCTGAGAAGAGAGAAACGGGGGAGGGAGAAGAGATCGCCCGCCCGCCGCACACGGACTCCAAGAAATATATGGTGATAATGTGAGGTGGGCCATGCTGGAGTCCGGACTGCTTCCGGAGCCCGCTCTCACCGCCCTGGCCCCTCAAGACGCCAGCTGCCCACTACATGCATAGCAAGTAGTCCCCGCTTATGTGGAGGAGAGAGAGGCATTGACAAAGTCAAGGAGTAACAGTGGAGACAATAGCTTTCATCAAAAATAAACAATGAATACTCGTTGCTCGTCCTCTATATCAGAAAGAATACTTTCATTCGCCGACATGTGGGACGTCGACCATCCTGGTCCACCTGCCATGCACAAAATTATCCTGGTCTACCCCGGTCGTATCGCAGGCCCAACCTTTCCCACCGTAAGTTGTTCGGACGAAGGAACCATCATGACTTCGTTGAATTCCGCTTCTTCAAGAAAACTTACTGTACCCGCAATACTACTACCACACGCGAAGACTGGACAACACTATACCACGTCATATCACTGAAACCCACTAGGCCAAACTAGCCCGCCTAGGTCATCTATTTTGGAACGGAGGGAGTACGTCTCTGCACTGCTATGATTTTGTGTTGCACGTTCTCTGTACTTTTGCTACGATTTTCCTACCCTATGAACCAAATGAGGCCTGAATGTATGTCGACTATTGTCTGATCGATCGCTAAGCCTACAATTTTAGGAGCTAGGGCTATTGGTCGATCAACGAGGGATAAGTATAAGGGTACCACGAGCTCATCAGCCCCAACGTTTCTCTTCGGTGAGTGTTTTGCAAGTACTATAGCTCGCACAGTAGCTAGCCTACTAACACCAAGAATCATCAAACAAACCTTGCTGATATGATAAACA
Organism: Triticum timopheevii; assembly: GCA_963921465.1. Lineage (NCBI taxonomy): Eukaryota > Viridiplantae > Streptophyta > Magnoliopsida > Poales > Poaceae > Triticum > Triticum timopheevii. The sequence goes on along the minus strand of OY997272.1, from coordinate 165,598,640 downwards.
GTTCAACTTACATCTAAGCATGCCATATATTACATCAAAAGCCGGTGAGGATACATCTGTTTCCATAACTCGGAGAGGGTTCGCATGATTCATCGCATGATTCACGATCAAACAAAAGTAGCAAGATCCGCCCACACAAGACAGTGCACTAGCCCTAAGATGGTTTGATAACACGCATCGTTCTGGTAATTAAACACAGGGCAATGCAAACTACCCTGAAGGATTTGCGCGACCAACTATTTCTTGTCATCGATCTCTCGGGCAATGACCACAGCACGGACAGCGGCATGGGAATCGATTTCTGGGGCGATGTCCACAGGACTGACCGCGACATCGGAATCGATCTCTAGGGCGATGTCCACAGGATGGACAGTGGCATCGGAATCGATCTCTGGGACAATGCCAACAGGACGGGCCACGACATCGGAATCATCAAGGACAACCACCGGCACCTGCACAACACTAACATATTAGCAAGCACATTGCAAATAATCAAAAAGCAAGCACATTGCAAATAATCAAAAACCACAACTATGGTAATAAGCCATTATTTTTTACCTTGTGCAGCTCACCGGGGGATCTCATCCCTCCGGGGGCCATCTCCTCATCCTCGATGGGGGCCATCACCTTGCCAGGGGAATACTGCTTCTCAACGGCGACTATCTCCTCAAACTCGGTCTTGAGCCTCACATAGGTGGCAATCAGAGCTCCTGGGGTAGGCACAATGGGGCCCTTGCTGTTCTTCCAACTTTCTTTGAGGAGTTCGTCCGCCAACGTCCTCAACTCTTTGGCCAGTTCTTTTTTCTTGGAGTTCTTCGTCTCCATGGGTTGGCCCGCCAACATGGTCAACTCATTGGTCGGTGCTCGCTTCCTGGAGATCGCTGCCTCCAGTGGGTTGTCCGCCGGCAACTCTTTGCCTAGTGCTCCAGGATCCATCAATGAACTGACAAACAAAAAGCAATCAAAAGGAAACCACAATTGCAATGAAAACGGGAAAAGAATAGGATGTGAGAATCGGTCGGTGCTTTGCAAAAAGAAGATTATTGGAATGAAAATATAGCAGCATAACTGATTCACCCACCTTTCCTTTGTCGGTAGAGAAGAAAAGTGGCAGAAGTGAGTAGCCTGGAGTGAGGTTTTCTTCAAGAAAGGGAAGAAAGGGCTTGAACGAGTGTTCCAATGAAATGGTGGTTGCTTCGTCCAGTCCAACTTGGAGGCCACCTTACCACTGCTGGTAAAGGTGTGGGTTTTGTGATATGACGGGTCATGACGGCCACACCGGGGTGACAGATGAGTCTCGACTATAGCACCTCGCTGTGATTTGGTGGATGGCACGCGGGCCCGGATGCTTTAAAATGTCCTGCATGTAGATAGAGCGGCTAGTCATATAGGACTGCTCAATATTGTGCACCGCGACCAAGGCGGAGAGGAAAACGAGAGAACTACGTAATTAATGCATGAGTTTAATTAGGGTAGTTTTGTAAAGTACGAGATACATTCCTCCAATCGCAAAATGCCTTGGTTCATGAGATTTGAGATTTGAGCCCTATAAACCGGAGGGGAGGGGGTACTGCACACGGTGTAGTCTAGTCACTTGTTTTTTTTTTGAGCCGAAGTCTAGTCACTTGTTGAAATCTCTACAAAGGCAAATACTCCTTTCCGGTTTACAGGTCTATACTACTCCCTCCGTCTAGGTGTGTAAGTCATCTTACAAAAACCAAATAGTCCCAAAACACTTAGGCGCAGTGCATTAACTTCTACCTTGTTTCTTTTTTCTTGACATACGTATCAACCAATAAGAGATGAGAGGTGTGCATGCTTTTAATGACTTGCAATGGCTAGTTCATTGCATGGAATGCTATTAATTAGCAAATAAAATTGGTGACCCCAGGAGGAAACGGTGCTAAGCGCGTGGACCTATGCAGAATGAGTATCAACCAATGGATAATGGAGTTTAATTGTTAAACAATAGCAGTTTTGTCTCATGCAAGAGCCTGGCTAGTACTGCAAGGAACCGCACCACGTGAGCGTTCGCAACTGCCACGTTCGGTCTGCACTTGGCTCTTCGCCTCTTCGATAAGACGAACAATGATGTTACTCCTACTTCTACAGTATCGAATCCACTGCTGCATGTCCGTCCACCTCGTGCGGGAGGGATAGCGTGTAGCGAAAGCTTCTACTTACTGCTCCTGCCTTTGCGTCCATGACAGGTGGGCCCAAGAGGTGGTTGGCCCACCTGTCATGCAGCCAAAGGCAGGTGCAGTTAAGGCACCGGAGCTCAGTCCGCGAGGGAGAGGGCATCATAGTAATCAAATTTCTCGGGCTTGTACGAGTTGACGCGACACATCAAAGCACTGCATTCGATAAAACTCTTTTTACACATTTCAAATGGGCTACTTCGTATGTAGGAGTAGACATATTCTGCTTCGTATGTACTCCCTCCGTTCCAAAATATAAGTCTTTTTAGAGATTTCACTATGAACTACTCCTACATACGAAACAAAATGAGTGAATCTACACTCTAAAATATGTCTATATACATCTGTATGTAGTTTGTAGTGGAATCCCTAAAAAGACTTACATTTAGGAACGGAGGGAGTAGTCACTTGTTGCAATCTCTAAAAAGACTTATATTTGGAAACGGAGGGAGTACAACGCATGCATGCATGCCGTGACTTTCCTTTTGATACTTGCATGTGTTGATTTGATGCACCTTGCCAAATTTTGACTATAAATTTAACTAACCAAATTTTCATGCATGTCACAAAAAATCACGGGGCTGTTTGGATTGTGACTATGTTTGTCTTATGTTGCCACATTATTTTTCCCACACTTGCCACACTTGCCTAACCTGAGTTGCTCAAATTGTTAGACACACTTTGGCTGCCTAAGGGAATCTTGCCAAAAAATTTGTGTCTATGACATGTGGGGTTCACTGCTAATAAAAAAATTCTTGTCTTAGGTGTGGCTAATAAAAAAGACTTATATTTAGGAACGGAGGGAGTAGAAAATATAAATAATAATGCATGTTGGGGCAACCCACGTTTCCGCTAATTTTAGCCGTGGGCTTGTTCACAATTTTTACGAGGGGGTGGTTGTTCATTTAATGGAGGGACTTGTAGTACTACCAGACTTGAACGATACAAAGTGTGACCTGGCACACCGTAACACCACTTGGAACAAGCGGGTAGCTATCTCAAAAAACAATCAACAACTAAAAAAACCATGACCTAGCATGTAGTATAGTACACAATTTTAAATGACTGTTTAGATGGAGTGAAAAAGGAAAACTACCCCACTACTTATATATAGGTCGGAGCCTCCGCGCTTGCTTGCTAGGGCTGCTCTATTCACACACTCTGATCCTCTCCAGATCTAAACAAGATAGGGGTAGTAACCCTGTCTTTCTCCCTTCAAAAAACACTAGCTTTCTATCATTACCGCTGGTTACAGATCCGGACGTATCCCCCTCCGCCGGTGAAGGGGAGGAGGGGCAGCGTTTAGGCCGTCGTCGACAGCAAGGGAGGAGACCCACTGCCGGCCGCACCGTTATCTTTGGCCGAGCGCCGGCGCGGGAGGTCCTCCGATCCCTTCGTCGTTGCCTATGGGCAGATCCGGCCTCCCGCCGCCCACCTATCCACATCCCGACGACCTTCAGGTATATCTTCGTTCGAAACCGCCTTAGATCTACTTCCCCAGCTCGCTACGTCGCTGCATGTGCATCATTTTCTACCTCTCAGCCCCTCTCGATCGGATGGTCCAACATCACCTATTTTTTTCTATTGTTAGAGGTAAAGCTACTTCATGGAGTCGAATCTTGTACTCCCTCCGTCCGAAAATACTTGCCATTGAAATAAAGTGGGGGTGGGGGAATTTAGTATGTACATCGGACTTGGTACAAACAGGAAGGAAAGGGGATGAAAGTAGTACAGACTGGTCATCCAACCGGTCTCTTGGTAGAAAAGGGAAATATAGGGGTAACGCTGTACACAGTGGTATGACCAAGACTAGATTTGCTATCCACACATAGGAGTAGGTGGCTAGAGTGAACAAAAATGGGACCAACCCAGATATTATGTTTCTTCGATGTTTGTTTCTCGGGGCAACAAACTATGAATCACCACTTTATGCCCCTGTTTACGTACATGGTGTTGTACTGCTGGTGCACCCACTGTCCCATGCCCTTATACCAAATATTTAGGCTCCGGTCGGAATAAAGGGGCAGAAAACATAAGTCTTGATGAAAATAGAGGAATAGGAAAGGAATGTAGGTATAAAACTATGGAACAGCGAACCGGAGGAAACTCTCAAGAGAATGTGTTCGGATGGACTACGAAATGTATAGATTTGTTTTTTTAGAGTAGCATGCTTGACAGTATGAGATGTTATTTGTTTATTCAGCTGCACAATGACTACTCTTGTCCTCACCTCACGTACCACACATAGGTTGACTTTTTTATTCCGGCAAACACAACACAGCAACATGTCTAACGCATGGCAGCGAGTGCCTGCCTCGGGCTTCCGCCCAAAAAATGAGCAGCGCGTGGATGTTTCTAATCCGATGGAATCAGCACTACCAGACCAGGTTTCCTATGAAACACTATTCACCTTTCCCGTGTTCCGAACGGTTGGAAGGGAAAGAATACGGTAGGAATTGTGTTCCTACGAAAATCCTGCACCAGACCTGTGAACCGAACGCAGCCTTAGCTGTTCTTAATATAATGTCCCTGGTAAAAATGAGGCCATGCCACTGTTTTTGCCTGTAATTGTTTGAGACTCTGACAAGTTTAGCCAAATGTTTTTGCCTGTAATTGTTTGAGACTCTGACTGTTTCCTCTGTGCCTTTTTGTGCAAACAGGGATATCCAATTCACCTGGTTGCTGTTGTGACCTTTTGGTGCACTACACAAAACTCTTCTTAAAAGAAGTGACTTTTGTGCTGTTTAACTGGAATGTCAGATGGAACAGTTGGTTCATTTTGGTGGAACTGCACAAAGGGTGATCTGTGTTCCAATCCTCATCATCCATATTGGCGCCATAACCTTCCTTTAGGTAAGAATGATATTTAATGCATGTGTTCATCTCTATTTTCCGACTGCCATGAGAAAATAATGCTGTTTTTTACTAGTACACTTGTACTCCCTCACTGACAAAACCAATTCTGAATTAGAAGGCCAATCATGTACTTGGTTTCACCAACTGGTGAGGAGAAAGAGAAACATAGCATGAAGGGGAAGAAGAAGAAGAATAAACAGTGCCAAGGCGATCTTGCTGAAGCCAGAGGCCTCAGTCGAGGCTATTCAAGGGCTCCGGCAACGACTACCTTACATGTGAGACGATCCTCCAGGGAGCCCTTCCACTTCTGATGTCTCACTTAATTAATTAGGAGCACTTAAGTTCCACTAATTTATTACTGCCTAATTTTCCTGTTGGAGTTAAACAAATCTTTAGTAGGACCCTATGCTGAATCATGTACGTGTGAATGTGTGTCTATGGAGGTGAATCATGTGGTGGAGCAGGGAGGGAATATTATTAGTGTCGTGACATAATAGTGCTATTGTTTTGCATGTCAATTTATTGCCATTGGTTCAATGAGGCAATGTTTCGCGAATTGTCCATCATGAATTTGATGCTACTGTTTGAGTAATATGCTAATGTCTTCCTATCCTTTCTCACTAAGCTAATGAAGGTTTCACCTTATTCCTACTTGTGCAAACAGGGATCATGTTGTGCCAATCATACATTTTAGTGGAACTACACAAGACAATACAATGAACTGTATCCCAGCCAGTGCTTTAACTCTGCTGGAAGTTCTTGATAATCTTTTGATATAATCTCAGCACTGGTAAACAGGAGTGATTTCAACCATACATTTGAAGTGCACAAAAATATATACTATTGTGTGATTCCAGTGAGTGATTTATCATCTCTTATGGGACTACATGAATAAGCTTTTTTTCTCAGGTTTGTACGGGCCTAAGGCCTTCATCCATATTAGTTTGCTGTCATCTCTATTTGTATCGTGCTACTGTCATGAGAAACTCCTTTATCTTTGCACTTTTAAGTTTTGCAACCTATGATAAATGGCAATGCTTCGAGTGTTGAGTTGAGCTAATTGGCACTGATTAAATAAACTAATACCTCTCTTTAAGAAAGACTACTATGTTGCTAACTTTACCCATTAAGATAATGAGGGTGCTTCTATTTGCTAGTGTATGTTTCATCAACTAGTCCCACTATTATAGTAATCTCACTCTCTCAATATATGTGCCAACAGGGATGCTTGATTTTGGTGGAACTGCAAAAAAACTTTGGGTGCTTCATTGCCTCGACAGCTTCCGTCCTTTCCTGTCAGTCGCTAATCTCCGCTTGCTTTCTTCCTTTGCTGTCAGTCGCTTGGCTTATCTCGGCTTCCAGTCAAAGGAAATAGTAATTGATATGCTACATCACACAGGTTGGTACCGGTCTTTATCCTAATTATTGTGCCTATCATATGTATTGGTAGTTTGGTATTGTGCTACTGTTTGCCGATTTCATAAAGGAGTAATTTGGAGCCTGAACTCGCAGGCAAATCATTACATCGGGTGATTTCAGTAGAACTGCACAAAATGATCAGATGGACAGGTACTTATGCTGCTGCTATGTACTCCAAAGTTCACTCAGACAAGCATCGATGTTGACAAGAAGTGCCTATATTCATTCAAGTATCAACCGGCGTCAACCAATTGTCAAACTCCAAGTATTAGGAGAGTGAACGCCAAAAATATTGCTTGGTGCATAGCCCAGAAAAACGTAGTCCAGTCTTTGGTCCCAACTTGTGCCTTTTGGTTATCGACACATATGGTAGCGAACTATATGGCATGGAGTCTAAAGATTCCAGACAAGTTGGTTGACGCGTATATTCATCTGGGACTTAATCAGTCTGCACGCCAAGGATGCTCCATTTCAGTTGAACTGCACAAAAAATTTGGGTGGTTCATTTCTCAACCGCCTCCTTTCTCGTCTGCAATGTAGAATTTTGGCGAGATACAGGACCAAGATGAGTCAGTAAACTAGTTGGATGAAAGTAGTGGCCAAGTTGCTCAAACCTCCGTCGGCACGAGGCCACTATTTGAGGATAAACCTACAAGCAAAGTTCAGATTGTCTGTGCTGCCTCTTATGTACTCGAAAGTTTACTCGTACAAGAACTAATTTTAGCAAGAAGTACCTTTGATTGAACACCATTTACCAGTCTGTACCCTAGGTAATTAAAGTTCGTCCATGGATCATATTGGCTGTGATCTCAATCATTTGGATGCATAAACATATTGAACCTGTGTATATCTGAATCTTTTTGTGAATTATGTATGAATATTGTCGTGTGATCTATCAATCATTTGGATGCATAGATATGCTGAGCTTGTGTATATATGAATCTTTTGAGTTGTTGATAGTGAATGTTGGCTATGAATATGAACGTCTCCTGTGAACCTGAGTTTGATATGAATTGCAACAGAACCAGTTATAACCCTTCTCCTCCTCTCAATCTGCGACTCCACTACCGCGTTTTCCCATCTCCGAGTCGTTCCTGTCCGGGGCCTTGCCATCGTCCACCGCCTCGCTGTGTTTGGTGCGGCGTGGTCAACAAACGAGAGTCATCGGAAGAGGACTGTACGTGGAGATCCTGACGGTTGGAACCCACGAGGTCCATGGTCGCACGCAAGGAAAGTTCTCCTTATTAAGCTGAAAAAAAATGTTTCCTCCACCTGACAGCTGGGACCCACCGGCTGTATCTTCACACGGAAGGAAGTCCCTCCTTGTTTTGCGAAAAAATTATTCATCCCGTTGACAGCTGGGACCCGTCAGATTTGGTGACTGACTTGTGGGCCTGCTAAGCGGACGTGTACACACGGCTTTGTCAACTTAATCAACAAATGATTCTAGCAGCTGGACCGTTGGATAATAATTCAACATGTATTAAGGTCAGCAAACTTACCGGCACATCTATGTGCAAAACGTGCATGCACATTGAATGTGACCGAATGTTGGCTAGAGGAGACCCCTAGTTTTTTGGTAACCAGCCTTCTGGCTGATTGCCCGGGGAACACTTTTGTTGAATAAAGCTCTCTGATTTACCCGCAAAAAAAGTAAGTGCCTCCTTATTATGCGGAAAATAATGATTCCTCCAACTGACAGCAGGGACCCACTGGACGGGCCACCGTATTTTGCGAAAAAAAGTTTGCCCCCTGACTACTGGGACCCACCTGACGGGCCACCGTATTTCGCAAAAAAACATCCCCCCCCCCCCCCCGCTGTTAGCTTGGACCCACCGGAAGTGCCTCCTTATTACGCACAAAAATAATGAATACTCCCCCTGCTAGCTGGGACCCACCTTGGTGGGAGGCTGACTTGTGGGCCTACTAAGTTGACGGGGACGAAGGGCTTTGTCAACTTAGTCAATTTGAACGATTCTAGCTCCAGTGACCGTACGATGTCCATCCAACAGCTGTAGTGCTTCTTCAACCTCTGGTCTTCTTGCTCCAGCCGCCCAAAGTAGCGCCGGTCGTGCCTCATGCTCCTGCCTCCCGTGGTCGGCTGTGCTGTCGCGGAGGCCTCACCGCCCCCTACTATTCCCACCGCTGGCCAGGCCCTGCGGCGACGGCAGCCTCACACTGCAACCAAACCAGTGAACCCTCGTACTCCTCTCCGCGCGGGCTTCCACTGCCGCGTCTTCCCCGGCTCCGTGTCGTCCCCTTCCTAGGCCTCGTCGTCGTCCACCGCCGTGGTGCTCTCCGCGCGGCGTGGTCAACGTGGTCAAGGAACGACTTCCATCGGAAGAGTACTGTATGTGGAGAGGCTGCAGCTGGGTCCACGGCCACAGCCCAGTTTTCTTGTGATTTGCCAAGTAAGTCGCTTTGTCAGGCCTGTTGGGCTGCAATCTTTCAAGACGAGGAGAGCTTTCATTCGGCTGGCCGGGAAAATGGCCCATCAGTAATGAGAAATGGGCTATACATTTTTAAAACACATCAAGCAATTAGTTTCAAATATCTTTTTTTTTATTTCGAGATTTTAAATTACATTAATTTTTATGCATGGAGAATTTGTTGGATTTTATATTGATATACATTTAATTTTAAAATCAGTTTGAATGTGAGTCGAAATTTCGGGATTAAAAATAGTTCGGACCGCACCGAAATATGCAAAATTTCGTATAATTTTTTAACCGTGGCCACAATATGGGCTTTAATGCTCACAAAAAGAATATGGGCTCCAAAAAAACCTTAAGAATTAGCAAATGGGCTGTAAATTATTAGAAATAATGGCAGATGGGTTGTATGCTGTTTTCCACAGATTTGAGGCTTTCCTAAAAAAAAGGTTGACGCACAAGCAGTGACGGTTGGATGTCCATCCAACAGCCATCGTGCTTCTTCAATCTCTGCTCTTCCTGCTCTAGCCGCTCAAACAAGTGCCTGCGGGACTGCCTGCTCCCTCCTCCCCGCGGCCGGCTATGCTGCCGCGCAGGCCTCACTGCCCCACCGTACTCCCATCGCTGGCCTAGCCATCCCTCTACTCACCCACACCTGCTGTTATTCTCCAGCGACGGCAGACAAACCAGTAAACCCTCGTACAGTCGTACTCCCCTCCGCGTGGGAAACCACTGCTGAGTCTTCCCTGCCTCCGTGTCGTTCCCTTCCTAGGCCTCGCCGTCGTCCACCGCCCTGGTGCTCTCAGCGCGGCCTGGTCAACATGGTCAACGACCGACATGCATCTGAAGTGGACTGTACGTGGAGAGGCCGACAGCTGGGTCCACGGCCGCACGCAAGGAAACGCCTCCTTATTACGCGCAAAATAATGATTCGTCCACCTGACATCAGGGACCCACCGAAAGGGCCTCAGTATTTCGTGAAAAAAACGTTACCGCCGCTGACAGCTCAGACCCACCAGCTATATCTTCGCATGCAAGGAAGTGCCTCCTTATTACGCACAAAAAAATGAATACTCCCCCTGTTAGCTGGGACCCAGTATAGTGGCAGGCTAACTTGTGGGCCTACTAAGTTGACGGGGACGGAGGGCTTTGTCAACTTAGTCAATATGCACGATCTAGCTCCAGTGACCGTACGATGTCCATCCAACGGCCGTAGTGCTTCTTCAACCTCTGGTCTTCTTGCTCCAGCCGCACAAACCAGCGCCGGTCGTGCCTCGTGCTCCTGCCGCCCATGGCCGACTGCGATGCGGCGGAGGCCTCACCGCCCCCTACTACTCCCACCGCTGGCCAGGCCATCCCTCTACTCACCCACACCCCCTGTTATTCTGCGACGACGGCACCCTCACACTGCAGCGAACCAGTGAACCCTTGTACTCCTCTACGCGTGGGCATCCACTGCCGCGTCTTCCCCGGCTCCGCGTCGTCCCCTTCCTAGGCCTCGCCGTCGTCCACTGCCCTGGTGCTCTCGGCGCGGCATGGTCAACGTGGTCAGGGAACGGCTTCCATCAGACGTGGACTGTAGGTGGAGAGGCTGACAGCTGGGTCCACGGCCGCAGCAAGGAAGTGCCTCCTTATTACGCGCAAAATAATTATTCCTCCACCTGACAGCGGGGACCCACCGGACAGGCCACCATGTTTCGCGAAAAAAAAACATTTCCCCCTAACTGCTGGGACCCACCAGCTACACCTTCACACGCAAGGAAGTGCGTCCGGGCAAAAAAACGATTCGCCCCCCTGACCGCTAGGACCCACCAGCTACATCTTCGCACGCAAGGAAGTGCGTCCGTGCAAAAAAAACCGATTCGCCCCCCTAACTGCTGGGACCCACCAGCTACATCTTCGCATGCAAGGAAGTGCCTGACAGTCGGGACCCACCTGGTCGAAGCATACGTAGCGTTGTCATTCTGGTCGCGAACGTGTACGTACATACTGGTCGATGTAGAGGCGCGCACGTGTCGTAGATGTAGAGGCGTGCACGTGTCGTAGTAGAGGCGCGCACGTAGCATGTACACATACATACAGTGGCGAGGGTGCAAGAAAGAAAATATGGCCACGTACATACATACAGGCAGGGTCTCTAACGCCTATCGCGCATACGTACATGGCTGGGTGGAACGGAGAAACAGCGTTGTCGTCGTGTTCATGGGGAGCCAACCGGCTGGGTCGGAATGGAATGCGTGGTCGTGTTCATCGCGAGGGCTTGGACGGAACAGGCGATGGAAACGAGGCCTGGCGTAGCGCACAACGGAGGAAACGACCTTGTGTTCGACCGACCATGTTCAAAACGGGGTCCTGTTGATCGGGAGGGGCCTGGCATATTGCAAAACGGAGGAAACGGACCTCCTACGGTCGAAACGGGGGTCCTGTTGATCGGGAGGGGTGTGGCGTACCGCAAAACGGAGGAAACGGACCTCCTACGGTCGAAACAGGGGTCCTGTTCATCGGGAGGGGTGTGGCGTACCGCAAAACGGACGAAACGGATTTGTGTTGGAGCGCTACTGTCGAAACGGGGGGGGGGGGGGAGGGGTGTGGCGTACCGCAAAACGGATACTGTTCATCTCCACCGTCGACCTCCTCCAGCCTCCACGGGCTCCTGTTTATCCCGCCTCCACCGCGCGCTACTCCACCGGCTACTGTTCAACCACCCCTCCACAGGCACCCCTCCACCATCTACTGTTCATCCAGCCCTCCACACCACGGGGTCCTGTTCAACCACCCCTCCACGGCCACCCCTCCACCGTCTACTGTTCATCCAGCCCTCCACACCATGGGGTCCTGTTCAACCACCCCTCCACCATCTATTGTTCATCCAGCCCTCCACACCATGGGTTCCTATTCATCCAGAGGCAACGCCACCGCTCACTGTTCATCCAACCCCCCCCCCCCCCCAAACGCTCACTGTTCATCCCAGAGGCAGCATCGATCGGCTTCAGTTAGCAGCAGTAGCGAAGGAATCGTTCCATCGGGTTCAATTAACAGCCATCAATTGATCCCTCGGGTTCAGTAACGCGTAGCCTGCAGTGCAATCGCTCGGGTTCAGTTAGAGCCCAACGCCTCGCTCGGCTTCAGTTAGAGCCAACGCCTCGCACACACGCGTGTACCTGTACGAGAGAAACGCGCATCGCTCTCCCACCATAATCGGCAACTCCCCGAAATTTTCCTCCCCCTCTCTTCTACCACGGTTTTTTCCGTCATGGACGGCCCAAAGAATGTCATGCAGCCGCGCCTCCGGCCCGCCCAGGACAAAAAGCCCATTTTCTATCATGATTTTTTGTCATAGAAGTAGGAGCCCACCACATCTATGATGATACCGAGTTTTGTCACAATTATCGTCATAGAAGTGTCATATGTATGACAGAAAAAAAATTCGTTCGGCCCAAAATGCCACGGATGTGTCTTTTTTTTGTAGTGATGGGAGCATTTTGTGTGACGAAAATGAAGCATGGCCAAACTATTTGATTTTGTAGGGATAAGCTTGCTTTGGCCATGTTGTTTTGAAAAGACATGATTGCTTTATTAGTATGCTCGAAGTATTATCGTTTTTATGTCAAATGATAGACTATTGCCTTGAATCACTCGTGTCTTAATATTCATGCCATGATTAGACATATGATCAAGATTATGCTAGGTAGCATTCCACATCAAAAATTATCTTTTTTATCATTTACCTACTCGAGGACGAGCAGGAATTAAGCTTGGGGATGCTGATATGTCTCCGTCATATCTATAATTTTTTATTGTTCCATGCCAATATTCTACAACTTTCATATACTTTTGGAAACTTTTTATACTATTTTTTGGGACTAACATATTTATCCAGTGCCCAGTGCCAGTTCCTGTCTGTTGCATGTTTTATGTTTCACAGAAACCCCATATCAAATAGAGTCCAAACAGGATAAAAACGGACAGAGAATTATTTTGGAATATTTGTGATTTTTTAGAAGTAAACTCAACGCGAGACAGTGCCCAAGGTGGCCACGAGACAGGGTCCCACGCCCACTCCAGGTGGGTGCGCCCCCACCCTCGTGGGCCCCTTGTAAGGCGGTTGATGCCCTTCTTTGGCCGCAAGAAAGCTAACTTTTGGAAAGAGATCTGGGCGAAGGTTTCAATCCAATCGGAGTTATGGATCTCCGGATATAAAAGAAACGGTGCGAGGGCAGAATCCCGGAACGCAGAAACAGAGAGAGACAGAGAGATAGATCCAATCTCGGAGGGGCTCTCGCCCCTCCCACTCCATGGGAGCTAAGGACCAGAGGGGAAACCCTTCTCCCATCTATGGAGGAGGTCAAGGAAGAAGAAGAAGAAGGGAGGCTCTCTCCGCCTTGCTTCCGGTGGCACCGGAGCGCTGCCAGGGGCCATCATCATCATCGCGATCTTCACCAACACCTCCATTAACTTCTCCAACATCTCCTTCACCTTCCCCCTTCTATCTACAGCGGTCCACTCTCCCGCAACCCGCTGTACCCTCTACTTGAACATGGTGCTTTATGCTTCATATTATTATCCAATGATGTGTTGCCATCCTATGATGTCTGAGTAGATTTTCGTTGTCCTATCGGTGATTGATGAATTGCTATGATTGGTTTGAGTTGCATGTTTTATTATTGGTGTTTTCCTATGGTGCTCTCCGTGTCGCGCAAGCGTGAGAGATCCCTGCTATAGGGTTTGCAATATGTTCATGATTTGCTTATGGTGGGTGGCGTGAGTGACAGAAGCACAGACCCGAGTAAGTAGGTTGTTTGCGTATGGGATAAAGGGGACTTGATACTTTAATTCTATGGTTGGGTTTTACCTTAATGATCTTTAGTATTTGCGGATGCTTGCTAGAGTTCCAATCATAAGTGCATATGATCCAAGAAGAGAAAGTATGTTAGCTTATGCCTCTCCCTCAAATAAAATTGCAATAGTGATTATCGGTCTAGTAACGTAGTCAATTGCTTAGGGACAATTTCACAACTCCTACCACCACTTTTCCACACTCGCTATATTTACTTTATTGCATCTTTATCTAAACAGCCCCTAGTTTATATTTGCGTGCTCTTTATTATCTTGCAAACCTATCCAACAACACCTACAAGGTACTTCTAGTTTCATACTTGTTCTAGGTAAAGCAAACACTAAGCATGCATAGAGTCGTATCAGTGGCAGATAGGACTTGAGAGAATATTTGTTCTACCTTTAGCTCCTCGTTGGGTTCGACACTCTTACTTATCAAAAGAGGCTACAACTATCTCGTATACTTGCGGGTCATCAGCAGTGTCTAGAGTTATACTAGCATATTGAATAACATTTAGTTTCTTATCAACTCTTTGTCCTAGAATAGCACCTACAGCATAATCACTAGCATCACACATAATTTCAAAGGGTAAATTCCAATCAGGTGGTTGAACAATAGGTGCAGAAATCAAAGCTTTCTTAAGTATTTCAAATGCTTCTACACAATCATCATCGAAGACAAAAGGAATACCTTTTTGTAAGAGATTAGTCAGAGGCCTAGAAATTTTAGAGAAGTCCTTAATGAACCTCCTATAAAAACCGACATGACCAAGGAAACTTCTTATACCTTTAATGTCCTTGGGACACGACATCTTTTCAATAGCATCAACCTTAGCTTTATCCACTTCAATACCTCTTTCAGAAATTTTATGCCACAAGACAATACCTTCATTAACCATAAAGTGGCACTTCTCCCAATTCAAGATGAGACTAGTATCTTCACATCTCTGGAAAACTTGATCAAGGTTGCTCAAGCAATCATCAAAAGAGGATCCATAAACGGAGAAATCATCTATGAATACCTCACAAATCTTTTCACAAAAGTCAGAGAATATAGCCATCATGCATCTTTGAAAGGTAGCAGGTGCATTACATAAACCAAAAGGCATATGTCTATAAGCAAAAGTACCGAAAGGGCAAGTAAAAGTGATCTTTTCTTGATCCTCTGCTGACACAGGTATTTGAGAGAAACCAGAGTAACCATCTAGAAAGCAAAAATGTGTATGTTTAGATAGTCTTTCTAGCATTTGATCAATAAAAGGTAAAGGGCAATGGTCCTTTTTAGTAGCTTTATTTAATTTGCGAAAGTCAATTACCATCCTATAACCTGTAATAATTCTTTGCGGGGTCAATTCAGCTTTATCATTAGGAACGACAGTAATACCTCCCTTCTTAGGGACACAATTGACATGACTTACCCACTGACTATCAGCAACGGGATAAATTATACCTGCCTCAAGGAGCTTTAGTATTTCCTTTCTTACCAATTCTTTCATCTTAGGATTAACCGTCTTTGGTGATCAATAACTGGTTTGGCGTCTTCCTCCAATTTTATTTTGTGTTGGCATAGCGTGGGAATAATGCCCTTAAGATCATCAAGAGTGTATCCAATAGCAGCATGATGCTTCTTCAGAGTTTTCAATAATCTCTCCTCTTCCTTCTCTGAAAGGTTAGCACTAATAATAACAGGATATATCTTCTTTTCATCAAGATAAGCATATTTGAGAGTATCAGGTAGTGGTTTAAGCTCAAACACGGGATCACCATTGGGTGGTGGAGGATCCCCTAGGATTTCAACAGGCAAGTTGTGTTTCAAAATAGGTCCCTGTTTAAAGAATACTTCATCTATTTCCCTCCTCTCATTCATAAACATATCATTTTCATGGTCTAGCAAATATTGTTCTAAAGGATCATTAGGAGGCACGGCAATAGAAGCAAGACCAATAATTTCATCCTTACTAGGCAATTCTTTATCATGGGGTTGTCTATGAAATTTAGCAAAGTTAAACTTATGAGACATATCTCCCAAATCAATAGTAACAACATCCTTTTCACAATCTATCCTAGCATTAACAGTGTTCAAGAAGGGTCTACCAAATATAATGGGACAAAAGTCATCTTGTGGGGAACCAAGAACAAGAAAATCAGTAGGATATTTAACTTTCCCACACAAGACTTCAACATCTCTAACAATCCCAATTGGTGAAATAGTATCTCTATTGGCAAGCTTAATTGTAACATCGATTTCTTCTATCTCAGCAGGTGCAATGTCATGCATAATTTATTTATATAAGGAATGAGGTATTTCACTAGCACTAGCACCCATATCACATAAGCCATGATAACAATGATCTCCTATTTTAACAGAAATAACAGACATGCCAACAACAGTTTTATGTTTCTTAGCATTGGGTCTAGCAATTCTAGTAGCTGCATCACAAAAATAAATAACACGCCCATCAATATTATCAGCCAAGAGATCTTTAACCATAGCAATGCTAGGTTCAACTTTAATTTGCTCAGGAGGTGTATATGTTCTAGTATTACTCTTATGAACCACAGTTGAACCTTTATCATGATCCTTTATCCTAACAGGGAAAGGTGGTTTCTCAATATAAGTGGAAGGAACAATAGGATCATTATAAGTGATAGTCTTTTCTTCAACTGTAATAGGTGCAACTACTTTTACTTCAGTGGGAGGATTATATTTAAACCACTTCTCCTTAGGGAGGTCAACATGAGTAGCAAATGATTCACATAAAGAAGCTACTATCTCAGAGTCAAGTCCATATTTAGTGCTAAATCCACAAAAAGCATCGGTATCCATAAAATATTTAAAACAATCAAACTTAGGTGTCATACCTGACTCCTTACCTTCGTCGATATCCCAATCTTCAGAGTTACGTTTAATTCTTTCCAATAAATCCCATTTGAATTCAATAGTCTTCATCATAAAAGAACCAGCACAGGAAGTATCGAGCATGGAGCGATTGTTGAGAGAAAGACGAGCATAAAATTTTTGAATAATCATTTCTCTTGAGAGCTCATGATTGGGGCATGAATATAACATTGACTTAAGCCTCCCCCAAGCTTGAGCGATGCTTTCTCCTTCACGAGGCCAAAAATTATATATATAATTACGATCACGATGAACAAGATGCATAGGATAAAACTTCTGGTGAAATTCCAATTTCAATCATTTGTAGTCCCATGATCCCATATCATCACATAGCCTATAACATGTCAATGCATCTCCCTTCAAAGATAAAGGGAAGACCTTCTTCTTGATAACATCATTGGGCATACCTGCAAGCTTAAATAATCCACAAACTTCATCCACATAGATTAGGTGTAAATCGGGATGCAATGTTCCATCTCCTGTAAATGGATTAGCTAGCAGTTTCTCTACCATACCCGAAGGAATTTCAAAGTAAACATTTTCAATAGATTCAGTAGGTTGAGGAGCAACTCTTTGCTCTACTGGTCGGGGTGAAGATACCCCGAACAAGCCCCTCAAAGGATTATGTTCCATAGTAACAAGTGACTGTAAATTTCAGCACACTATATAAATTTTTCCTTACCAAGTTCCACTTACCAAAGGCGCTTCACTCCCCGGAAACGGCGCCAGAAAAGAGTCTTGATGACCCACAAGTGTAGGGGATCTATCTTAGTCCTTTTGATAAGTAAGAGTATCGAATCCAACGAGGAGCAGAAGGAAATGACAAGCGGTTTTCAGAAAGGTATTCTCTGCAAGCACTGAAATTATCGGTAACAGATAGTTTTGTGAGAAGGTAATTTTTAACGGGTAACAAGCAATGAAATTAAATAAGGTGCAGCAAGGTGGCCCAATCCTTTTTGTAGCAAAGGACAAGCCTGGACAAGTTCTTATATAGAGAAAAGCGCTCCCGAGGACACAAGGGAATTGTCGTCAAGCTAGTTTTCATCACGCTCATATGATTCGCGTTCGTTACTTTGATAATTTGATATGTGGGTGGACCAGTGCTTGGGTACTTCCCTTTCTTGGACAAGCATCCCACTTATGATTAACCCCTATTGCAAGCATCCAAAACTACAAAAGAAGTATTAAGGTAAACCTAACCATAGCATGAAACATATGGATCCAAATCAGCCCCTTACGAAGCAACTCATAAACTAGGGTTTAAGCTTCTGTCACTCTAGCAACCCATCATCTACTTATTACTTCCCAATGCCTTCCTCTAGTCCCAAATAATTGTGAAGTGTCATGTAGTCGATGTTCACATAACACCACTAGAGGAGAGACAACATACATCTCATCAAAATATCGAACGAATACCAGATTCACATGACTACTTATAGCAAGACTACTCCCATGTCCTCGGGAACAAATGTAACTACTCACAAAGCATATTCATGTTCATGATCAGAGGGGTATTAATATGCATTAAGGATCTGAACAAATGATCTTCCACCGAATAAACCAACTAGCATCAACTGCAAGGAGTAATCAACATTACTAGCAACCCACAAGTACCAATCTGAGGTTTTGGTACAAAGATTGGATACAAGAGATGAACTAGGGTTTGAGAGGAGATGGTGTTGGTGAAGATATTGATGGAGATTGAAACCCTCCCAATGAGAGGATCGATGATGATGATGATTTCCCCCTCCCAGAGGGAAGTTTCCCCGATAGAACAGCTCCGCCGGAGCCCTAGATTGGTTCCGCCAAGGTTCCGTCTTGTGGCGGCGGAGCTTCATCCCGAAAGCTTGCTTTCAATTATTTCCAGGGTAGAAGACTGCATATAGCAGAAGATGGGCACCGGAGGCCTGCCAGGTGGCCCACGAGGCAGGGGGCGCGCCCAGGGGGGTAGGGCGCGCCCCCACCCTCGTGGCCTAGAGGCAATAATAAAGTTATTATTTATTTCCTCATATCATGATAAATATTTATTTATTTATTTTGACTGTGAACTGTGGGGCAAAACCCCCACAGTAGATCAAAACTTTATTGATAAAAGAAGAAGTAATACAATAGGATGATTACAAGGAGTAACAAGGGTACAAGGTAAAAAAAGGGAGTCTTACAAAACTAGCTTAAGGGGGGAGAAAAGAGATCCATCTAAGCAGTTCATCCTTGTAACCAGATTTGATTTTGTGCTGCATTAGGCTAATATCATGCCTAAAAGCAAACCTCCATTTATTGAAACTAGCTCTCTCATTTCTGAATACTTTGGCATTTCTGATGATCCAAATATTCCAGCAAGCAATGAAAACCACTTCAGAGAAGAAAGGCTTATCAAAACTTCTTCTAGCCTGAGTAACCAGCTGAATAATGGAGGTGCCAGCAGACCAATCAATCTGCAGATAATTCCATATCCTGACACTGAAATTGCAGTTGAAGAACAAGTGATCCCTGGTTTCTCTAACCTGCAAGGGACAAAGCCTACAATGGACCCCATCTTCCATGTGCCAGTGCCTTCTCTCAACCATGTCCTTGGTGTTCAACCTGTCCATAATAAGCATCCAAGCAAAAACCTTGATCTTGAGGGTACAAGAGGATTTCCAAACCCCACAGAGCAAAGGATTGAAGGATTCAGACACAAAAGTGTGTGAGTAGAATATCTTGGGCTTGAAAAACTTGGAAGAGCCTTGCCAGAACCAAACATCTCGCAAACTTGGTTCTCTGTTGTGGGAATTCATCAATTCCTGTATCTGGTTCAACTCATCATAGGCCTGAGCAGATAAGGGAAGGTGGAAAAGTTGATGCATATCCTGGGTATTGAAAATTTCCTTAACTGAGATCCAGGGATCCTTGGCAAAAGAGAAAAGCCTTGGGAATCTTGTCTGCAGACTAGAAACTGTATTGTCAAGGTTCCAATTATCAGCCCAAAAAAGAGCAGTGTCCCCTTCATTAATCTGAACCCAGGAGCAGTCCCTGAAGTGCTGCATGACTTTACAGATATCTCTCCACCAGAAGGAGACAC